>OU015744.1:69029206-69084850 GCA_907169655.1 Acomys percivali
CACACACACACACACACACACACACACACACACACACACACACACACACACAAATAGTAGAGGAAAAAGAATAGAGACTAGGAAGAGATACTGTGATGCCTGTCATTACCAAAGCAAAGATAAATACGCTAAACAGCTTAAGGAATGCGCTCACTCCCTGCGCTGTGAACAGATGTGCTACACACGGCTGCCTATTACTGAACACCAAGAAGTTGGTGCTTCTCATTAGTGACATATAGGTTTAAGGGAGCCAAAAGATAAGAAAAACAAAGCAGTTCTCACCCCCCCTCCTCCCCACCGCAAACCCCCATAACTGGAAACTACTTTCCCTCCGGTCTAACTTCAGCAGCACCCGCCTTGGTTTCTGTGAGACGATGACTTTTCTTGAACTAGTTTGGTGTCAGCTTTTTCCTCATTTGAAAGGTGGAGTCTGAGTGTGAACTGCTTAAGAATGCGCTGTTCGCTGTTTAATTTGGCCGGGGAAGATGGAATTCATCAAGCGCCGTCTGTTCAGATGAACTTTAAGCAACGGCAAGCAGAGCGTTTGTGGCCCTCCCTGCACACTCTATGCAAATCGTCTTCCAAGCACTGTGAAGACCTGGATCACCCAAGAACAGCAAAGAACGCGTTACTCCATATCTCCTGCACTGGGTCATCTGGACTGCTAAGGGGTCGGTGGTGGGAAATGAGTCCCTTTTTTTTGTAGTTAGAGTGTAATAAAACTAAAAGGAAACACAATTATCCCCAAGTCCTCATACCTGGAATTTATCTTAAGACGGTGTTACATGTGCACCAGCAGTCCCCCACTTCTCATGTCATTAGTGGGTGACCACCCTTTCCCCCCATAACCTGACTGTTAATGCATCTAGTGGTCCTTCCAGAACCATTTAGAGTGGTCCAGAATGTTAAAGCACCTGTGAATAATAAATATTTCTAAAGTTCACATTTCTTCTCCTTTGAACACCCTGTAAAGACTATTCATTTTTAGCCAGTTATAAGTACATAATATGGTATAGGAGTGGATTTAATAATGGAGCTGCTGATTTCGAAAAGAGAAAAAACAAACACACATACACAACACAAACAATGTTATCAAAGCTGCAGTTTTTCCACAGCTATGTTCATTCCAGTCAAGAATGAAAGGAAGCAGTTATTAGAGTATGCAAAATAATTTATTTAGAATGACCTCATCCTTTAGGAATTTAAACCATGGCTGTAGAAATACACTGCATGACTTGTCTAAATGGCTCTTTGAAAATGACATAACACTTGTTACCATGATGGCACGGAAAAAAAAAAAAAAACCAAGCACCCTTGTCACCTGTCTGTTAAACACACACTTCAAATTAGTGTTCTTTTTCAGTAGTACCTGAAACATTGGTGTTTGTGTGCACCTGAATGTTTCCCTCAGGATGTGTCATGGTAGTTCTGGGAGCTGGCGAATGAGGGAAAAGGCATGTGAACTCAGTTCGGTAAAAAAAAGTTCAAGCCCAATGAAGCCGACTGCTGGCAGGCAAAAAGAATCAAATGAAGAAAGTAGGACAAGCCTGGAAATCTGCTTTGGTCTTATATTTTAACCAATTGCCCAACGCTTGCAAAAATAATCTACTAAATTAATCTATTATGGTGTTAAATAATGCCGTGACTGTACTGCTCCTGTTTTAAAGGGAAGGCAGGTAATTTCAAAATTATATACTTGGCTTCAGAATTACATAGTAACACACTTGTTACAAGGTTACCTATCTTTAAAGACCCACTATTATATCCTGTGTATGATAATTTAATGCTTGGAATACAGCATGAATTTATGGTCCATTAATTTTTAGATATTGCCAACTATTCGTGTTTTGTTTTCTTGCTGGCTGGGTACACTACTGTGAATGCTTCAGGCACTATAGATTTCCATTGGGCCACTCTTTAGAACTCATATTCCAGGGGTTCTATTAAAGGAAAGAAAACAGGGAAATGTGTTTATATTAACTATGAGGAGGACATTTGCAAGGGAAATGGGAGCAAAAGCCACCTTCTCAATCTCTCTGTTTCCGTGTGCAGCTTTTCCTCCAGCAGTGATAAGATGCCCCAGAAACAGTCACTAATCTTTGTAACACCCTGGAGGGTAAGTAGCGAGACTCATTATCTTCATATTGCAGGTGAAATACTTAGGCAGGGGCAGATTAAATGACTTGGCCAGGTCACTCTCCAAGTCAGCTATGGAGCTCAAAATAAAACTCCAGACTCCTGACTCTCTTCTTCTTCTGACTCTTGGCATGTGGCACATAGATGGGCCAGGACTGCCAGTCCCCTTGAAAAGTAGCCAGTGGTGTAAAGGCCATCTGTGTTCAGGATCCTGTCTGTGGGGCACTTGCACACGCATGATCCTCAGTCCATAGTGACAAGTCCTGAGGGTGCCCTGAAGGACTTCACCCACCTGGCCTTGGTAAGAGCTAAGCATCATACAACTTAGTTGCTTGCCCTAATTTGTAAGATTCCTTAGATGTGTACTTTCTTTCCTGTGTGTGGGTATGTGTGTGGAGTGTGTGAGTATGTCTCTCTGTGGGGGGGGGGAGGGGTATGGGTGTGCACACATGCGGAGGCAGTGGTTGACCTTGACTGCTCCTCAATGGCTGTCCACCTTATTTTTCGGAAACAGAAACAATCTTTCATGAATGTGGAATGCGTGGCTTTGGTTCAGTGGCTGGCTCTCAAGCTCTAGGGCTCCTTCTGTGTCAACCCCACCCCCCCAATCGCTGGGATTACAGGTGTACACAGAACAGTAGAACCATAGACTCATAGACCCATAGAACCATAGCCATCATGTCTGTCTGTGTATCTATCTATCTATCTATCTATCTATCTATCTATCTATCCATCCATCCATCCATCCATCCATCTACTTACCTACATATCTATCTGCAAAGGGGTATTTGAGATTGAATTCAGAACTTCAGATTGCAAGACACTTTCTTTACTCACTGAGCCATTTTACCTATCTCTCTAATTTATTTAACACTGATGATAATTCAATGAATTCTATAATTTTAGTTTCTTCTTAATCTTTTCACGTCACCCATAATAAAGGTGTTGACCCAACAGGCTTGGTTTCTGGCCTCAGAGTCTGGGTCTTACACCGAGACCAGCTTAACAGTGTTGAAATGAGACGGGATCACACGCCTGACACCCCTGAGTACACTCTTATCTTCTTTCTTTTGGCATGATATTTTTATTTCTGGCTGCATTTATTATATTTGGAAGTCCGGGACCTTCAGACTATAAACGTAGGCTATCTTTCTCCCTTGGATGACAGGGTAGCCCTGCCAAGCTTGTCTGTGGCTCCATGTGCAGTAGCTGGGAGAAGACTCCTCTCCGTCTTTGCCTGACGCTCCCAGGCTGGCGGGTGAGGGGCTGAGGGCCCACAGCACACCACCACAAGGGCACTTTGTGCTTGGGAGCCTTTCTGCTGTGGTGAGAATTGGAGCTGACTTCACTGTTCCGTTGTGTGGTAAGCACTTTTGCCCATAGTACAAGCGAACAGGTGTTGCTCTGCGCCTAACCGAGTTTCCAGCTGTCCTCCTCCACGCAGGGCAGGCAGGATCTGGTGTTCTGTCCTCTCAGGCGGGCTGGAGAGCCACTAAGCCTGAGATGGAGGGCTTCCTTGCAGGATATGGCCATTTCGATGCCAGAAGATGGTCGGGAAAGCCTGGCTGGCTAACAAAGACAGGCCTTCAGCGGCTGGGTGTAGCTCCAGTTGTACATCCCCTTTGGCAGCTGCTCAGAGGCCACTGCAGTGTGGCCAGCCAGCAAAATTAGGAAATAAGGGCCTCTTTTATTTACTCAGGCTGCTGAATCACGGGCATTCCTGTCTGCTTGGAGAAAAGTCAGGCGGCTCTACTTTCCACGGAAAGTCTCGGGAGTGCTAGAGACTTTCATCTCAGAGTGTTCACACACTTGTTTTAATGTGCTTTATGGAAATGGTGAAACTCAGCAAGTGCCGCTGCTGGAGGAAAGCATCCACACAAACTATGCACACACATTCGTAGCCTTAAAAAGCCTCTTAGTTCACGGAGTGGGCTCCCAGCAACCCCCCCGCCCGCCTCCCCCCCCCCTTCACTTTCTGAGAGTCAAGGAGTGTGAAGTGACTGGTTCCAAACCCTAAGATTTAACAAGAACACAGAAGTACCTCATATTGAAATGTTTGTGAGTTGCCAGAATACAGGAAGACAGTAAGTGGCAAAGTGGGGGAAAGTTCTAGTTCATTCTGGATCTGGAGTTGACAGAGTCCACCGTAGGTTTTTCCATGTATCAGAAAATAAGATTGACTTCCTTAGATTTTTACTGGCAATTGAAGCGTTCGTTTGCGTTGCTTAAGTTAACTCTGACAAAAAGAGGTAGGCCTCATAGGTAGCAAGGCAGACATAGCCCACCGTGCAAGGCTTGAGTGGACAGGACACCATTAGCATGCAGACTGAGCCCTGAGGGTTTAGCCTCTTGTTTCTCTCTGTGCCTGCACATTTATAGTACTGGCTAGTGAGCCTTTTACCATCTTGTTTTCAAAGCCAAAATCAACCCTTTGGAGAAGCCGCCTTCCATGTCATATTCATGCGTTCATATTTCCTGTTTCTTCTCTCCCTCCATCCCTCCCTCCATCTCTCTCTTCCTCAGAAGAACATGCTTGGCTCCAGGTCTGCCCTCTTAGTCCGCTTGCTCCCTGACCTGATGGACGAGTTCTGTAGGTGATTGCTATATTCTTAGATGAGAGGGATTCAGAAGGCAGAAAAGCCTTCTGGCACTCTGAACTCCAGTCAGAACTTGATCCGAAGTTCATCTACTTCAACATGTTAATCAAATGTCAGGCTTGAGAGAACACTTGCCTAAGAGGTGGGGTGAAGCAGAGACCCCAGATAAGAACTGACCTAAACAGGGTGTCAAGGACTGTGCCTTCTTTTTCTCTTTGTGATGATGGCTCATTGCCTCACAGTTCCCTACACACACCTGGTGTCAGGGGTTGTACACTTTATTTTCACATGGCCCATTGCTCCACAATTATTCACACATCTGCAATAGTGACACCCCATACCCAGACATAGTCTAGGACTGAACGGTGAATCGTCTTGCTAGAATTTCAGGCTCACTAGTTCACTTCTTACCAGTCTGGAAGCACAGCAAATGCTTATTCGCTGTTTTCTCAAAACGTGCAAATGAGATGACATGTTTGAAAATATTTTAAAATAAAAGCAGCAGGATTAAAATGTAAAAGAAAAATGTGAAATATGGCAGGATTTGGAACGTTAGAATGCTGAGTAAATTTGTTAATGATTTCAATTGGAGGAATCTGTGAAATTTTGGGTTATGTCAAGGGTACCAAGTGAATGTATCTTTTTATTTTTATTTTTTCAAAGGGAAAACTAAATCACTATTGGGTTATTTTTGCTGCTGTCATTTTGATTTTTTTTATTTGCTTGCTTTTGTTTTCATTTTTGTTATTTGTATCTACATGTATGGTGCCATGAGTTGAGTTTCTCTGTGTACGTGTTTGATGTGTCCATATGGCTCTGACCTGCTAATATCAAACCCTGGTCCTAAGGTGGAAGCATGAGGCGCTACGGAGTCGTGTAAACAAGGAGACAGAATCTGAGGTTTTCAGCTTGCTTTGTTGCAGCAGGCAGGGATCCAGGAATGGTGTTGGGTTGTTTTCTCTGGGTGAGAGGGCTGCCATCTGGCATCGATAGCGAGACGGCCTTGTCATCAGTTTCTCCATGCAGGAAAGGAACGATCCTCATCTGTTTCCTGTGGATAAGGAAGAGGCTGACAATCTAGTAAAATCTTGTTACCTTAAAGAAAGCAGATGTGGAGTTCATTTCATAAAGCCCGGCCGTTTATGCTTTTGTGGTCGCCCTGCCACCTACGTGTGAGCCTTAGCGGGCAAGTATTTAACTTTCTCCATTCTAGTCTCATTGAAAACTTTCGGAATGTCCGAATTGAACCTACATTTCTAACAGAAACTCTGCCAGCCTACCTCACCCCCATCTCCCAGCTATACCGTATTGTCTTTAATTTTTGTACATTTGAAAAAAATATATCATTGTTAGGATTTTGAACACTTTTAAAACTTCTGACCTTGAGAGAAAAATTATAAAAATCAAAACAGGGTCTTTACAGCCTGTTTTGGGATGGTCGTACTTTTTTACTTGGATGCTACAGAAACCAGAAAAAATGGGGAGGTTCATCATGTAACCAAAATGTCCACCACTAATGTAAATCTAAGGTAGAGTTCCTTCACATGTCACGTGCTCAGCGGTGTCTGGCAGCCAGCCTTGTTTGTCTGTTCTTTGTTGCACATAAATCTCTCAGCATTTACCATAATCATTTATCACTTTTCCTGTTTCCAGTTTTTCACAAGTTGCTTTGTCTCTGCTCACCTCAAAGCGCAGGTCCTGTTTAGCTAAGGAAGCCCGGGCGACTGATGCTTTTCACAGAAGGAAGAAATGGTTGGCCACCTCTTGAACTTTTCCAACAAAATACACGATTACAATCTGGTGCTCCTGAAACTCTCATCTTTTTTCTTGATCCAGGCTGATCCTACTGTATGTAATATCTAGCAGTTCTTCCTAACATTTAATAATCCATTTTTGGCCTATACTTTCTGAATCTTTCAGTTATTGAAGAAAACCTGGTTGTCTTTCATTACACAGACATAATTATTATTGTGTTTTCTGTCTCCTTTCATGTGCTTACTTTTTAATATTTTTTGCTGAAAGCAATAAGGTCTGTATCAATAAGAACCCCATAAAAGACTTTTGGTCTCCAGAATTGCCTTTTTATAGAAAAACAAGCAAAATGCAGAGGGAATTTTTTATTAAATATTAGACATCTGGGTTGACTGCATTAATTTTAAATCACTCCTGTAATATTTCCTCTTTTCATTTGCTTCTTCGCATGCTCACACAATATGCAAATCATTTTAGAATGAATACAAAAGAAACATTAAATATATTAAAATCTGTATTTTAATAAAATTGTCAATGTGTAATATATGCCTCACTTCTAAAGAAAAATGATAAAAAGTAATAAAGGGATAATTTAGACATAGGACTATTTAATATCTTTTTATATTTCACGAACCAGCAAAAAGTAAATGATGAATAAAAGCTTGGAGCTCAGATTTAAAAATGTCTTACTCAGACGCCCTCTCCTTTTTTTTTTCCCCCCATGAAAGGTTCAAGATGGCCCAAGTCTGTGTACATGTTGAAACGGTACAAGCTCCTCACTCCTGAATTCCCAAAATGTGTACTGACATTCCCTGTTGCCCCTCGTTACAGATGGAGTTGATGTTGAGGACGACCCCACCTGCTCTTGGCCAGCCTCCTCACCTTCCAGTAAGGACCAGACTTCCCCCAGCCATGGAGAAGGCTGTGATTTCGGAGAGGAAGAAGGTGGCCCTGGACTGCCTTACCCGTGCCAGTTCTGTGACAAATCATTTAGCCGCCTCAGCTACCTGAAGCACCACGAGCAGAGCCACAGCGACAAGCTGCCCTTCAAGTGTACCTACTGTAGCCGGCTGTTCAAACACAAGCGCAGCCGCGACCGGCACATCAAGCTCCACACGGGGGACAAGAAGTACCACTGCAGTGAGTGCGACGCGGCCTTCTCCAGGAGCGATCACCTGAAGATCCACTTAAAGACTCACACGTCCAACAAGCCATACAAGTGTGCCATTTGCCGCCGCGGGTTCCTGTCCTCTAGTTCCCTGCACGGGCACATGCAAGTTCACGAGCGCAGCAAGGACGGCTCCCAGTCCGCCTCAAGGATGGAGGACTGGAAGATGAAGGACACTCAGAAGTGCAGCCAGTGTGAGGAAGGCTTTGACTTCCCCGAGGACCTCCAGAAGCACATCGCAGAGTGCCACCCCGAGTGCTCCCCCAACGAGGACCGAGCAGCCCTCCAGTGCGTGTACTGCCACGAACTGTTTATGGAGGAGACCCCCCTCATGAACCACATAGAACAAGTACACGGAGGCGAGAAGAAGAACGCCTGCAGCATCTGCTCCGAGAGCTTCCTCACCGTGGAGGAGCTGTACAGCCACATGGACAGTCACCAGCAACCGGAGTCCTGCAACCACAGCAACAGCCCTTCCCTGGTCACCGTGGGATACACCTCTGTGTCCAGCACGACTCCAGATTCCAACCTCTCGGTGGACAGTTCAACCATGGTGGAGGCTGCACCGCCGATTCCAAAGAGCCGAGGGAGGAAGCGTGCCGCGCAGCAGACCTCCGATCTGACCGGCCCCTCTAGTAAGCAGGCGAAGGTCACCTACAGCTGTATTTACTGCAACAAGCAGTTATTTTCAAGTCTGGCGGTTCTGCAGATTCACTTGAAAACTATGCATTTAGATAAGCCAGAGCAGGCTCATATCTGTCAGTATTGCTTGGAGGTCTTGCCCTCACTCTATAACTTAAACGAACACCTTAAGCAAGTGCACGAAGCTCAGGACCCAGGCCTGATTGTCTCGGCCATGCCTGCCATCGTTTACCAGTGCAACTTCTGTTCCGAAGTTGTCAACGACCTCAACACCCTTCAGGAGCATATCCGGTGTTCTCACGGGTTTGCCAACCCCGCAGCCAAGGACAGCAATGCCTTCTTTTGTCCCCATTGTTACATGGGGTTTCTCACTGACTCTTCCCTCGAAGAGCATATAAGACAGGTCCATTGTGACCTCAGTGGCTCCCGGTTTGGGTCCCCTGTGCTTGGGACTCCAAAAGAACCTGTAGTAGAAGTCTACTCCTGTTCCTATTGTACAAATTCGCCAATATTCAACAGTGTTCTTAAACTCAATAAGCATATTAAGGAGAATCATAAAAACATTCCCTTGGCCTTGAATTATATTCACAATGGGAAGAAATCCCGGGCCTTGAGCCCTTTGTCTCCTGTGGCCATAGAGCAGACATCTCTTAAGATGATGCAGGCAGTGGGAGGTGGCCCTGCCCGCCCTGCAGGAGAATATATCTGTAATCAGTGTGGTGCTAAGTACACGTCCCTAGACAGCTTCCAGACCCACCTCAAAACCCATCTGGACACTGTGCTGCCGAAACTGACCTGCCCTCAGTGTAACAAAGAATTCCCCAACCAAGAGTCCTTGCTAAAACACGTGACCATCCACTTCATGATCACCTCAACGTACTACATCTGCGAGAGCTGTGACAAGCAGTTCACCTCGGTGGATGACCTGCAGAAGCACCTGCTGGACATGCACACCTTTGTCTTCTTCCGCTGCACCCTCTGCCAGGAAGTGTTCGACTCCAAGGTCTCCATCCAGCTGCACCTGGCGGTGAAACACAGCAACGAGAAGAAGGTGTACCGCTGCACGTCCTGCAACTGGGACTTCCGCAATGAGACTGACCTGCAGCTGCACGTCAAGCACAACCACCTGGAGAACCAAGGCAAGGTGCACAAGTGCATCTTCTGCGGCGAGTCCTTCGGCACCGAGGTGGAGCTGCAGTGCCACATCACCACGCACAGCAAGAAGTACAACTGTCGCTTCTGCAGCAAGGCCTTCCATGCCGTCATCCTCCTGGAGAAGCACCTGCGGGAGAAGCACTGCGTCTTTGAAACCAAGACCCCCAACTGCGGCACCAACGGGGCCTCGGAGCAAGTGCAGAAAGAGGAGGCGGAGCTGCAGACCTTGCTCACCAACAGCCAGGAGTCCCACAACAGCCATGACGGGAGCGAGGAGGACGTGGACAGCTCTGAGCCCATGTACGGCTGCGACATCTGCGGGGCGGCCTACACCATGGAGACTCTGCTGCAGAACCACCAGCTCCGGGACCACAACATCAGACCCGGAGAGAGCGCCATCGTGAAGAAGAAAGCGGAGCTCATTAAAGGGAATTACAAGTGCAACGTTTGCTCTAGAACCTTCTTCTCTGAGAATGGGCTCCGCGAACATATGCAGACCCACTTAGGCCCCGTCAAACACTACATGTGCCCGATCTGTGGCGAGCGCTTCCCTTCCCTTTTAACTCTCACGGAACACAAAGTCACACACAGCAAGAGCCTGGATACCGGAAACTGTCGCATTTGCAAGATGCCCCTGCAGAGCGAAGAGGAGTTTTTGGAGCACTGCCAGATGCACCCCGACCTGAGGAATTCCCTGACCGGGTTTCGCTGCGTGGTGTGCATGCAGACTGTGACCTCCACCTTGGAACTCAAAATCCATGGGACCTTCCACATGCAGAAGACTGGGAATGGGTCCACCGTGCAGACCACTGGGCGTGGCCAGCACGTCCAGAAACTGTATAAGTGCGCCTCTTGCCTCAAAGAGTTCCGTTCCAAGCAAGATCTGGTGAAACTTGACATCAACGGCCTGCCCTATGGTCTGTGTGCTGGCTGTGTGAATCTCAGTAAGAGCGGCAGCCCGGGCCTCAGCCTCCCTCCTGGTGCCAGCCGACCGGGCTTGGGCCAGAGTGAGAATGTGAGTGGCATGGAGAGCAAAGGCAAGGCGGGGGCCCTGAAGACGCGCTGTTCGAGCTGCAATGTCAAGTTCGAGTCTGAGAGTGAACTGCAGAGCCACATCCAGACGGTGCACCGGGAGCTCATTCAAGACGGCAACAACACGCAGCTGAAAACGCCCCAAGTGTCGCCCATGCCCAGAATCAGTCCCTCCCAGTCGGATGAGGTAACTCGCCTTTCTCACCTTTGCCATTTGCCTTCCTTCAAAAAAAAAAAAAAAGTCCCCCACCTTATAGCGAAGCTTCCTATTGTATGACTTTATCTACTATTGTCATGTGTGCCGAGAGATGTGTAGTTTGAAATGCAACGTTTTTCTCCCTTATAGCCGTTAGCTAGCAATTACTTGGTTCCTGATAAGTAGCATTTTGGCTTGAATGGTGCAAAATAGGACTAATTCCAGTCTCCCTAGGACAATGTCTGCTCTGTGACTGAAGAGACTGGCTCTCATGCCAATCCTACTGAGATCTGGAATCTCAGCGTAGCTTCACGACACACTGAAATCCCCAGCTATGACTTGTGTGTATGGCAAAGAGATAATGACAAAGGAGTAAGATGGTATGAGCCAACGTGTTGGCTCGGAGTCAATTAAAAAGAATATATATATATTGGCGGGGAACAAATTAGGTAGGGGTGTCTTTTTAATTCGGTATTGTCAGCATGCACTGTTTTGCTTTGTCTTCTGGGTAGTAGGGAAAATACTTGTGCACAACAGGAGTTTTTCGAAGCGCCCCTCATTTATCTGCTTAAAGACATGGTCTCAGAGCCTTCACTCTCTGGGTTCCAAAATTAATGTTTATTCCTTTCCCTCAGTTTCAGAGTACCGCCTCTCTGTCCATGTTTCTTTTGGCACGATAAGTGGGAGAAACACACTCATTAGCGATGCAATTGTAATTCTGCGTGCAGTCCTTCCTCCAAGCTGAACAGGCTCTGTGGACTGCCATTGCTTCCGGCTTTATCACCTCCACTTCCCTACCTGCTCCTATCTGGAGATCCAATCCAAATGAAAACCCCAGGGAGATCCTTGTCCCTTCCAGGCAGGGTTCCTGTATGCTCCTTATCTTGTCTCTGCACTCAAACTCTCTGGGAGGGCTCGCGGCATCTCCCCACAGATAGCCATCAGGCAGCCAGTGGGGAGAGTGGAACAGGCTATGCAGAGCCCATGCTCACCCAGCATGGCATCTGCGTGACAGGCAGACTCCCAAACTTTGAAGCTGTTCTCCTATCTCCCCTGCCTGAGTATGTCTGTGCTTTCTTCTCATTTAAATAAATGAGATCCTGTTGGACTGATGGAGACAGCTGGGCGAACATACTTTGGACAGTGGTCCCGGCTTAGATATCACGTCCAATCTGGCAGTCCTGACCCAAGAGGTACTTAGAATCATAAGACATGTGCTTCTCTCCAGCACTTTATTTTAAACATGTTTAAGCCTGTATAAACATGTAAGAGATAGCATAAGGAATGTGTGAGTTTGTTGTACTCATGCGATTTTCCAGATTAGAGCATCCTTGCTCCCTCTCTCCTGCCCTGTTGCCTTTCATTCCCATTTTCTCTCTTCTTCTCTCCACCATTTTGAAATTCAACCTGAGCCACCTGCAAGTACACTGCAGATATATTTTGATATCTCCTTAGACAAGGATTTTTCATGCTAAGCCACAGTATCATTGGCTAAGCCAATAGAATTAGATACATTAGCAGAAATTAGATAAGTCCAAAGTCTCTACTACAAAAGGGGCCACATTCAAATTTCTAGACTGTTCCTAAAATGTCTTATGTTTTTAAATATTGCATAATAAGGAGCTCAAGTGCTTCAGTAACATGCTTCCTGTGCGAGCATGAGAAGCCGAGTTGGGCTCCTCAGAGCCCCCGTAGAAGCCAAGTATACCAGCCAGAGAGATGGAGAGAAAGGGCCCTGGGTGTACTCGACAGTGAGATGAACTGGCACTGTGAGCTCCAGTGAGAGGCTCTGCCTCAAAGTATAAGGTGTTGAAAGACAGAAGAAGACGCCCCAATGTTGACCTCTGGTCCCCACACAAACATACACAGGCTCTTACACACACACACACACACACACACACACACACACACACACACACACACGTGTACACCACAAACACAAATTTAAGATTGTTTTTAACATTGTATAATAAGAGTCCATAAAACATATGTGCAGAGAGTTGCTTGTCTCCTTTTTGTAGGAGTTTGCGTGTCTGTGGCTAACTTGAACAGCGTGTAACGATGGGTAAGAATAACTGCATTAATGTGTGCGTAACTGTGATTTTCTGTGTTTATGATCAGGACTGGACCATTTGTTTCTTTGCCAATTGCTTCTGAAAATGTCCTTGTCTATTTTCGCTTATGCGTTCGTGGCTTATATGTTCTGATACATAGAAATTGCACCATCTATCTGTTCTACTTGAGACAGAATCCTTAAAAATGAACACAGACACATGAAGACTATGAGCAGGTTAATTCAGTTGGAATGACTTGTCTGGAAGAACATTCTTGGGTCTAGAACATTCTTGGGTCTATTTTTTCCAGGGCCTGTGCTTCCTAGGCTGTACCATTGAGCTAAATCCCCAAGAAGAAAACTTACCCTTAAGCCGTGTCCTGCCTTTTAGTTGGTGCTGAGATAGTGATGATAGCTAGAAGGATATTTATAGTCTACATTTTCATAAATCACTAAAATATTCCTCAAGTACTTATATCCACAATGATGGCTTTTAAGTACTTAGCTATCAATGACCAAAACAACTTTTTATATATAATTTATCTTCTTTTGAAACTTTATTTTAAAAAGCTTGCAAGATGGCTTTAATTTGACCAAATATTAGGACTTGGTTTCAAAATATTTCCTTTCTTCATAATCATCTGAGTGTTTTTCCAGTATGTTCATTACCATTATTATTGTTATTTTTAACTTCATTATTCTCTCTCAGTTCTAAATTTGTATGTACTACTCTCTCAAATTAGGATTATATATTATTTGGAATGGTAAAAAAGTTCCCTAAACATGCAGAAAGGTTTAATTTAAACAATCCTACAAAAATAATATGTTAGTGGGAAAAATTATATTATATAACATTTATTTGTTTACATTTGTTTATTTGTAACATTTATTTGGCTAGTCACTTTAAATTTGTGATTTTCCATCACAAGTGACACGCGATTTTATTTTTCATGGGGGCACACCAGGTAAAAGAGAAGTTACTATTTACTTTGCCAGAAGCCCAAAGGGATGGTGTGGGGAATGAAGTGTGAGTTCCATGACTGTTGCCTTAGACGCCTGGGTTTCTGAGGCCTCTCCAGCAACGGTGTTATTCCCATCTTTTCTTGCTGAGGCTTCAAAGAGAAGGAGATGGCAGGAGACAAGAGAGCCCAGACATGGATTGTTTCAAGAGTTCAGATTTTTCTGAACTGTGACTTATGATCACACAGGGATGCCGGTGGGTACTCAACTCTGCCAGAGATAGAAAGGCTTGCCATTGCATTGAAACTCCATAACTGAGTAGATTTAAGTGTGTATATAAATCTAGAGATAGGCTACCATATAGTCCCCAACATGGGTGCAAGGCAAAGTGTGTGACACTCAAAGCTAATTATAGGCAGCTGTCATGTGGTGAAAGTACCTAGAAGTGACTTTGAACCCATCTCCCTCGCTTAATGTCTTACAAAGTTAGGAGCAATGTCTTCTTGTGGTTTGTTCCCATGGTTACTAATCCAAAATCTCCCATGAGACTTTGCAGTACAGTGTTTGAGGGACGCCCTGTCCTTATTGCTCCTCAAGGGTCCACTCTGATGTAAATTTGCATATTACATACCATGTCCAGGGATGGGAGAGCACATCAGAGAGGAAGCGCACTGGACACCTAGCTTTTGCTGCTGCACACCAGGTGCTTTGCAGAGGTCCTGACATTTGCAATATGAAAAAGTGTGGGCTCTCTGGGTTCACTGATGAAGGCCTGAAAGCCTCATCAGTACCTCAGAAGGTTGTCATGTGACCTTACTGTTCTTTGATAGATGTTGGGAGAACATGTCTGTGGTGTCCTCCTGTGTTTTGTTTTATTTTGTTTTTCAGGATGGTTTGTGAGTTTCTCCCATTTCAGCTTATGCTATCCTTACCAGTGCATTAAAATTACTCTTGCAAGGGCCATCAATTGCACCATCACCCCAGGTCCCTAACGAAGCCAACTTGAATGAACAATGGTGTGTCCAATTCAAATCCCTCTGCTGAGTCTTGAACTTGGTCTAAGTTGTCTGATGGACCCTCACAGATTTCACCCTCAGCAGATTCAAACTTGAAACCCTTATCTTTACTATAAAATCTTGTCACTGCTACCTCTCCTTGTCTTTGAAGTTTCTTCCTTTATCTCCACATCAAGCTGTCTCCATTTTGGCCATCTCCAATTTAGTTTCTGCATATTTAGTATATTAGTGCTTTCTCCCAGACACACACGATTGTAATGAAGGGGAGCACCCTGTGTCCAGTTACTCAGGGAAACACTGGCAAGTCCTTCCCAGGCCCTCTCTACCCCTCCTAAGTCATCAGGAAGCCCCAGGGATGCCACCTCTAACCAGAATTGTCAAGGCATCTGTCAAGGGCTGCTTTACTTCACTGGCCTCCTTGTGAAGCCATGTTCTTCTTCTTCTATCTCCTAATGCCGTCTTTGGGTCTCAGTAGGAAGCATACACATATAAATTAAATAATGACAATTAACATGCTTCAGTGGCTTCTCACTTCCTCAAACAAATCCCGGTATTTGACCAGCTTATTTCTAGGAGCTTGGTAAGCATAGTTGGATGAACATACGTACTTCGAAGTAACAGCAAACAAACAAACAAACAAAACAAGGAAACCAGTATAGACCAGTGGTTCTCAACCTGTGGGTCTCGACCCTTCTGGAATTTATATATCAGATATCCTTACCCTGCATATCAAATATTTACATTACAGCTCATAAAAGTAGCAAAACTACAGTTATACACTAGCAACAAAATAATTTGTGGTTGTGAGGTCACAGGATGAAGAACTGTGTTAAAAGGTCACAGCATTAGGAAAGTTGCGAACTACTGGTAGACATATTTGAGTGCACATCAGATACATGCGTGATAAGTTAATTCACAGGTATACTGACTGCTTTCCCAAAATGTGCTTTCATGCCTTAGAGTTAAATGTGATATAGGAATGCTAAGATAAGCTAAGATACTTTGAAGTTTTTGACTGCTCAAAATTCAACTTTAATATAAAGGTCTATTTCAGGTGTCTGAGAGCCAGAACTCTATCACCATAGCTCCTGTGGAGAAAATAGCAATGCACATAATAACAAGTTAGAAGGTGGTCAGTCTCTAGATTTCTTTTGTATTGCATTTATAGCATAAGGATTTCCTTATTAGGCTGAAAACTACAAGGTTGAGGAAAAGTTCATTCTTTTTGACTTCAGGGTGTTGATGCTAAGTTTTGTGCAGTTCTTGTACAAGGAGCAAAATAAATGGTTTGGCTCCCTCTAAACAAGCCACATGTAAGAATTAAGTAGAAAGTTTATATGACAAAATGATTCATAAGACTTAGGACATTATTGGAATACATTAAATTGCTTTGCCAAGGCCAATCTGCCCTCCAGATTTATTGTTGTGTATAATAATTGCTTAGTGTGTATGAAAAGAGTTAATGGCCTTGGCATAAATATCTAGGCGTGGGGCCTGGAAGCTCTTCTCTCTCCCTCCCTCCTTCCATCCATCCCTCCCCTCTCTCTCTCTCCTTCTCTCTACCTTCTCTCTCTCTCTTTCCCTCCCTCTCTCTCCCCCTCTATCTCCTCCTTCTCTCTCTCCTCCTTCTCTCTCTCCCTCCTCCTCTCCCTCCCTCCTTCTCTTTCCCTCCCCTCCTCTATCTCCTTCCCTCCCTCCCTCCCTCCCTCCCTCCCTCGCTCCCTCCCTCCCTCCCTCTCTCCTTCTCTTCCTCCTCTCCCCCTCTTTGTACTCATCAGAGCCCCACATGCAGCTACCATCCTCAGGTTGTCTGTGCCTCCCTCCAGTCCTGAACTTTTTGCTGATAATTTCATTGTGTTTGCAATGTGCTTTCAGAGATTCAACGTTAGGAATGTTTTTGTGCACAAGCATGATTGTATCCTATTTGGCCTTTTGGTTCAAGCCTCAGAGTTCTATCTAAGAGGAGACTTTTATATTTTTGCTGAAATCTAGTCAAGTTGTAAATTATTAAATATTCAAAAAGTTTGTGGGGAAGTAGAAAGACACATTCTAAACCACTTTACCTACCAAATGGCACAGATGTAATTTCCTGTTATGTCTCATTTGGATTTCTAGAAATTGAACATTTTATATATGAGAACTCTTCCAATGTCTTGTTTTCTTAAAAATTACATTTATTATTTCATTATTTTATTTATGTGTAAACAGAATCCACACATATGTGTGTATACGCCTGTGGCAAGTCTTCTGCACAACTTGCAGGGGTCAGTTCTTTCCTTCCATGGTATGGGTTCTAAGATTGAACCCAGACTTTCTGGCTTGGCATCACATACCCTTACCCACTGAGCCATCTTGCTGACCCTCTGTCAAACCCTTAATAAAAAGACTGAATGGCAGTTTCCTCAATGATACTTTGCTTTGGCTTTTACGTTGTTCTCACCAGTAAATCTGTTTGATTCTGGAGCTGGAGGGGCTGCTTGGTGGTTAATAACACTTGCTGTTTTTGCAGAAGATACAGGTTCAATTTCTAGCATCCGTATCAAGCAGCTCACAACCACTCACAACCAGGGGACCCAATTTCCTTAGGCACATTTATGCACATGGTACACATACCAACACATACACATTAAAAATATAAAATAATCTGAATTTATAAACTCTCTGCTCTTAATCACTCTTATTTCCCCAATTATCAATTGCCGTAGTATAGAAATTCGAAACATTACCACTTTCCTTTTTAAATTTTTATTTAATTAATTACTTCAGATTACATCTCAATTGTTATCCCTTTCAAGTTGAGCTGCGAGCAAGTCACTGCGAGCTTCTGCAAACATTAGTGGCCTGTGGTCCTGGTAACTTCATCAGCTCCAGCAGGGGCGGTTGCTGCCTTCTCTGCCTGTCTCCATCCTTGCTTCTGTGTCCTGTGTGATCTCCATTTTCAAGCACACTAGACTTGCCCTTGCTGGCCTGCTGCGTCTTGTTTTATGGTGTCTTTTCTCTTTTTATATCGTGTTTCTACACCAGTTTCTCACCTGTCCCATTCGTGCTCTCCCCGTCTTAAAAACAAGCGTCGGCAAATTAAACACTGAAGACCACACAAGTCATATTCATTGAGTAGAATTCAGATACATTTTAAATGAGAAAGTTGTCTTTTAAAAATTCATAAATTTTCAAGTTAAAAACAAAACACGGCACAAAGAAAGCTTAAAAATAGAAGTTAAAAATACTTGCACATGGCAGCTGGGTGTCGTGCATGCGTGCCATAGCAGCACTAGGGAGGTAGAGGCAGGAGGAATGGGGTTTCAAGGATATGCCCAGCTTTGTTTAGAATTCCAGGCCACTGCATTGAGACTCCACTGCAAAACCAAACCAAACCAAGGGAATATGTTTAAAAACATACAGGTAATACGGGGCTTAGTCAGTTATTTGGAAATAGAATTCTATTTTATAAAAAAATAATAATAAGTCACAGCTAAGAGCAGAGACTTTAAAAGAATCATCACGTGAAGAGCCAATGGAAAGAAAGAACAGGAGTGAAATGTCCAAACCTCTGAGGAGGTTAGTTAGGAAAACAAAGATCTTATGTAATCTGAGTAAGGACAAAGGAACCGTCACTTCAATAGTAGAGGTTAAAAGGCAAAGGGAACTAAGCTAAACACATGGACAGACGGAACTAATACAGTTAAGCATTGTTCCTCCAACTGAGCCAAACTCTCTAAATAGTAAAAGGAGTAAAATGTCACACAAGTGCTTCAAACTCCATCATGTGGCACATAGTTAAAGTTAAACAGCAGCTTATTTTATGCCTATTGATGTATCCCTAGGTTTATAGTGAATGGATATGTGTTTACTGTAAGTTCTAAAGACCATCCATCCTGTTGTTATGCACATTACCACATGCACATTCCAGCAAGCATACATCAAAGCGCCCATTGACATGGAGCGAGTAAGTATACTTCCCTAATGCTGTGAGTCCATCCCACATGGGAGGGAGTATGACTCGGGAACACAAAACGGCCCGCCGCCCGCATGATGCGCATGCGTAGTGCTGAAAGACATAACCAGATGCGTACAATGGCTTGCTCCAGTCATGCAGAATTTAAGGATGGGAAAGGTAATCTATGATGACTGAGGTCAGAGCAGGTACATCTGACATGGCAGCTACTGGGGAGGAGTGGGAGGAGTTCCTGCAGGTGATGGGAGTGTGCCAGCCTTGTTCTGTATGATGACAATGAATGGGGAGGCACATATGTGGAGCTATTTATAACTTACTGCTTGGTTTGCATGGACCCACTACTTCTCAAGACAAGTGTAATGAAAAGAACTATCCATTTATATGCATATATTTATGCTATTAGCTTAAACGTTTCTATTGCATGGAATCAGTGTTAGAATAACCTACGTTATCCAACCAGCAGAGAGAGGGAGAGGGCGGGGGTGGGGGGGAGATAGGGAAGAAGGGAATCTCATCAACATTAAAATGCTTAATAAGCTCTTGAAAATCTTCCCACAAAGAAAATACCAGACCCAGAGGGCTTTTAGAATGAATCCCCCCAAATATACACATAAATGCCAAAAAACACAAGAAAGAGCAAACGGTCTGTTATAATCCTGATTCCAAAACCAGACCAGCACGGTGAAAGAGAATAGTCCAGGTCAGCTTCTGTCATGACTTTGCATCCTAAAATTTTAAGCAAAGTAGCAATAAAATGAAGTCTCCTGTGTGTCAAAGTAAGGTTATGTTATTATAACATGGGGTCATCGCGAGCGCAGGGGCGGGTGGAGCTCAGGCGGCTGACTGACTTACTGCATTAGCACATTAAGATAAATTCCAGACAGAAGGATTCAGCATTCTTTCATGCTTAAAAAATACTAAACTGGCAATGAAACAAGACTTTCCTCGACCTAATGAAAACTATTTACAGTGTCAACTGTAGCAACCAGTATAAAGAAATAGAAAAGTAATCAAGTTTGTGAGTAACATGGCTGACAAAGTAAAGCAAATGTAAGTATAGAAGTATAGATCAAAAATGGAAAATAGTTTAACTGTCACATACAGGGTGGTTGTGTTTTTGTTTTTGTTTGGTTTTGATTTTATATATAAAAGTACCCAAAGTATCCAAGCAGGCCATGTCCTCAGCCAATACTGCCTCACATGGTAATGAAAAAAAAAAAAGTCCTTACTTAAGTCATGTGTTATTTATTCCCAGAGTAACAAAACAAAACTCCAGTAAAATATGGATTGTAAATACTTTTGTTTATAATAGGCAAAAAACGCGTATTTAGAGATAAATCTTGTAAAAATACACAAACCATTTATGTAGAAAGGGATTAAACATTTTTTGAGAGATGTTTTAAAAGGCCTAGCTAAGCGGTGAAGTGCACTTTGTTGCTATACTAGGGCCCTCACCATCATGAGGCCTTCACTTGCCTGAAAGGGATCCAGTGACTCTCGCATTTGGAATTTCAGCAAAGTGTGTTGGTTAGTCTTATATTCAAGTTTTTAATTTTTAAACCTGACAAGCAACTCCAAAATGCCTCTGAAAAACTGAAAGACCACGAGGTGCAAACAGTCTGGGCACCGTGATACACAACCATAAACGCAATGCGCACAAGGTTACAGGAGGAGGCCTTGTCCTACTGTCTCACCAATTTATTACCAGGCTTCAGTAATTAATAGACCCTACATGAAATGTCCCCAAAGAGACCTCAGGAGAGCAGGCATCTATCTTTGTTCATCAGAGAGGAAGTGGATGGAGCATTAAATGCATTAGCTATTTAGGAAAAAATCAAATTCTTGTTTATATATAAAGAAATTAGTTTCAGGTAGTTTATGTATATATAGGTTTGCAAGATAAAGGCATAAATCTCTTGCAAAACCAGAGAAAATATTTTTATGATCTCATGTTAGGGGGTGACTTTTTAGAAATAAGACCATGTAATGTGGATCACAAATTAAATGATTGATACGTTTACCTCTTTTAAAAATAAGTGAAAGAAAATCAGAGACACACAATGGTAATATATATTGCCATAAATATAACTAAAACAAATATCAGCTTTAAAATATGTTTAAAAAAACATGAGTTAGTAGGATATCACAAACCATCAAATAAGGAAACAGCAAGAAGACCTTTATCACAAGCAGGAAGCAAAAATGTTCCGTGAACATATAAGGATATAGAAGCCCATTGGACTTATGGGAAATGTCAATTCAGAAGGCAAGAGGATTGTGTGAGATGGCCCCTGAGGAGGCCAAGGTAGGGCCAAGAGTACAGCTGGTTAATGGATGCTTTTTATATGTTACCTATATTAAAAATGTTCATTATAAATATTTAGTGTTTAACAATAAAGGTAGAACTGTAAATGTATAGCGTGCCCTTCACTACACAGAGAGGAAAAACATAAAACCAGCACTGTGCATAGCAACAATGGTTACAATTGTAGTGGTTATATCTCATAGCTACCAAATACAGGGAGCCTAGAAACTGTTCTTTGATTGTTACAAGTAAGTTGGTCAAGAGTGGTAAAGGCATTAATACACATTCATATCCCAGTTAGACAGTTTCCTTAGCAATGACCAGAAAGAGCAGTATCTATGCTCACTGCTTGAATGGGTGCGAACTCCCAGTTTTGGCAACACTTGGCTGTAATATTAATTTGTTTTAAATCATTGCCTCACAGGATAATAGCTGAATTCCTGCTATATGCAGCACGTTGAGGTGTAAGGCTGAAAAGAGAAGAAGCTTTATACAAATAGAGTTTTTGGATAAGTATACTTCCTTAATTGTAACTGTATGCTATAGTTATTTATATGCATTAGCTATGCATTGTTATCCTCATTGGAGCACCTGGAAAGCTTGTAGAGTAATTAATGTATAGCAGTAGGTATGGACTAGTGCCATACTAGAGGTGCCTGTAGCTGAGTCTGCAGATTTTGCCAGAGAGGGATAGCCACTGTGGGGAGTTAAGTGCTCACAAAGCACCAATGGTGCAGCCAAAGAGCTGGTAGAGAGTCTCTTTGCACTTATCTGTGTTAAACATCAAACAGGTTGGAGGAGACTGTCATGTCCCAAGTCCTGAGGCAGGAGGTGACCACTTGTCAAAACAGGGGCAAGCATGGTAGAGCAGTGTGGGTGAGGGAGACACTACTGGGGAAGAGGTCAGAAGGATGGAAGGTGGAGGCAGGGGTCGGTAAGGCATCCTCCATGGTGCTCAACACACTGTGCTTCTTCAGTGCCTAAAATGCTTGGTGATTAAAGCAATAGAGACCATGACAAAGATGGGAGCATTTCTCTGAGAGATAAATATTGACACAGTTTCTTAGACACACACATAACTAGAACATACGGAGTCTCATAAGTATGTAATGTCCTATGCTTTTCACATCATAAAGAGATTTTGGGACAGGTGAAGTCTTGTAAAATCTCCCATGGAAAATAATTTATTTTATATAATTAAACATGGCAACACCTAAGCAAGCTTTCAATTGAGTCTGTGTAGCTTTTGCTGGAGAGACATGGCCACTGTGGTGAGTTTAACTGTATCAATATAATGGGAGAGATGAGATTTTGTTGGGCAAAAGAACAAATTCAAATATCAGTTGACAGAAAAGTACATGAGGCTTTTAAGCCTCAGTTTCCATATTGATAATGGCTTTATGCACACACTGAAGTTACACACACATTTTTTAGGGTTATTATGAAGGGCAGGTGACACACTAAAATGGGAAGGTTCTTAGTGAACACAAAGAACAGCACACATACACACTATATATACATATATATTACACCTTTAATATATTATAATAGCTATGTGTAAGTATTGTATATGCATTCCTGTTTATTCATGCATGCATGTAATTTATGTGATGTTTTTTCAATTAATCTATTGTGACAATAAGGCTGGAATAATGACTTATTCAGTCAAATTATATCTAAATAAGTTATTCCCCCACCATTGATGAAGTAGAAAGACACAATTAAATGTTAAAATCAAACCTACAAGTGCTGAAAACCAAAAAGCGAAGATAATGCAAAAAAGACAAAGATAAAATCTTATTTTATTTGCTTTGAGGTTAGAGGTAGTTTTGGTAAATACCACAGTAAACAGATGAGTGTCCAGATGGACAAAATAACCATGTATAAGAAAGGAAAAATGTCTAGTGAAACTATTGGACTGAAACATATCCTCAAGGGCAGGGGAATTAAAAAATACTAAGGTAATACAAATTGTCTGTGAGAAGTATAGTAAATGAACAATAAAATTAGGGTTTTTTTTTTCATTCTAAGTCCTGAAAACAAATGAGTAATTTGAAAAGCAATTAAAGAGCTCAGTTGTGTGGCTGAAATCCATTAGCATTGCTCTCTGTTAATCAGGTTTAGAATATTTACATTAGAAGGGAGAAAGGGGAAGGTGGTGATATTTTAATATTTGGTTCTGATAGGAATTATAATTTTGATGCACAACCTTGGTTTATTTCAAACTTACATTTAGATTACTAGTACATGGTTAGGAGAGAGGTGCTTTAAACCAAAGATATAATGTGATCTGGAAATCCAAGTGGTATTGATAAAATTAATATGAACAGAATCTTTGTGAACATAACTCATCTTACCTCCAAATGACCCAGGCATTAGTCACAAGGAGGCAAAAGGAACTCTAATAAATACCTGATTTCAAAAAAGAGAGTTTAATTGTACATAGTAACCACTTAATTAGTAAAAGTTATTTATTCTAGAAAGACAAGTCCTAGAAGGTGAGAGAAAGGAGAACAGTGAGAATGAGTGGAAAGGATGAGGGTAAATGTCTAAGGGGGACGTCTGAAATCTGCCGGGGATATTGAAGCTCAATATTGTAGCCATTTAAAGTGGAAACCAAATTTTTTTGTAGAAGATGGATATGTTTTTTTTTAATTATTTTTAATTATGTGTGTCTCTGTGTATGTGCATGTGTGTGTAGGTGTCCATGGATGCCAGCAGAGGGCGTTGCATCCTTAGGAGGAAAAGTAGGAGCTTTTTTGGGCCTCCTGGCATGGAACTGAACTCTGATCCTCTGTAACAGCAGCAAGCCCTCTTAATCGCTGAGCCATCTCTCTAGCTCCAGGGAACAGATTGTTTTAGTGCCATGAACGGCTCTGGTTTGGGATCTTTTTGTCATTCTCAATTTAAATAATTTCAAATCAGGAATGTTACTGTGCCTAGATTGAGTCAGGTCTAACTGGCTTCTTCTTTCACTAAATACTACATTTTAAAAGCATTTTAAACACCATATATCCAAAAGAAAAGAGTGATATTTTTTCATGTTTCTCTTGGTAAAGACCTTTGCCTCCAGAGAGCTGATGTATCTTCACATCACCAACTGAGTATCTAGTAAGATGATGAGGAATTATATAGCTAAATCTCCAATTAATATCTACACTGGTGGTCTAGTGAGATGGCTCAGCAGGTAAAGATGCATGCTTCCAAGCCCGAGGACATGGGTTCAATCCCTAGGACCCCCATGGTGTGAGGAGAAAAAGGATTCCTCCAAGTCGTCCTCTCTCTTCTGCACATGCCTCATGGCATGTGACAAAAAAACATATACACACAGTACACATACACACCCTCTACATTAATTAAATGAATGCAATCTATTTTTTTAAATGAGGTCGCAAATGATAATATTCCAAATGGGTTTTCAAAGCAATGACCAAGTTGTTGATTGAACTTATAATAACAACGCATCTTAGACAAAGGAATCATAGAGTGTGCTGTGTAAGATATCCTGTTTGATTCTGTCACCACTTTCTTAGCACTGCCTCCTGTGCATACTCTGGTCTGTGGAAGGCCTTCTTTTTCCACAGGTCAACTAGAAAAGGACGCTGTAGTTTCCCGGCTTACTTATTCCCGGCTACTTATATGGACTATTTCTAGCAATTGTCAGGAAGAATTGCACAGAATTTTTCAGGTCTTATATTATTATTTCTGGAATGATCTGGAGGTGATGGGGAAACTCTATCTGCTTTTATGAAACAGGATCTAAGTGTGTTTGTGATGGCAGTCTCGTCCCCTTTGTAAATTTTGGGACATCAGCTCCCTACCGTACAACTCATGCACAACATCACATGCTCTGTCCGTCACTATTCTGGACCTAGGAGCTAAAGAGAGAAATGGGCTGTGCCCAGTGGTTACCAGGACAGCTGAGGCTGTAATCTGAATAGATGCTTTGACCATGTAGTTCTAGCATCCTTATCTAAAAACCAGAAATCAGAAATGCACTAAGATTATTCTGAATACCAGTGTGACACACACCACATCTCATGCCCTGGGTTGGGCCCCAGTTAAAATATAGGTTCACTAAAAGTGCAAAGAAACTCTTTGGGGCGGATGTATGAGATATATGCAAAACTTATAGTTTCATATCTAGGATGTCTGGGCATAAATCTTATCCTCAAGATTTCTCTGGATTCAGACAGTCCAAAAATTAAAAACAAAGAAACAAATAAGCTTTTGAAGTATTTCTGGTCTCCGGAAGTTTGGATAAGCCACGCTCAACCTACAGTGTGTACATTTCCTGCTGAATTGTCCACTGACAGATGAGGACCCTCAGAGACAGTGACTTTGCAAAGTTTCTACTGTCAAATATGGAGGAGTGGTTCATCATTGGACAAGAGTTTGAGGTCCCCAGAACCACAAGAAGCACCAAGCTGGCATGGTAGCCTGCCTGTAATTTCAGCCTTAGGATATAGAGTTTTCCAAAAGCAAGGTGGCCGGGGAGACCAGCTATATCGCTGAGCTCTGTGTTTGACTGAGGGACTCTGCTTCAGTAAATAAGATGGAAGATGTCAGCAAGCATGCATGCACACCCTGACACATGGTGTGGATGGGTCCATGCAAACACACACATACACAGACACATGCACACAAACACACTCATACACACACACACATACACAAACACACTCATACACACACGTGTACAAACAGGTGGGAAAGGGAGAAAGGGTGAAAGTAAAGGATATTTGGACTTTTATCAATTTTTTGAAAGGTGTTCTTAGTAAGATGAATGAGGAAGAACTTGAAAAATCTAGATTATTTCAGTTCAATCAAGGGGACTAAATTAAGCCTTCCACCAGCCATTTAGTACATTGGAACAGCACAGAACATTTAACATAGGAGAGGGGAAGGGAACACCAGTATGCCTGGAAAACTTAGTATAAACAACAGGAATAACAAAGCCAGCATCTCTTCTACAGCACCCTGTGGGTGGAATTGTTAAATGGCTTTTGTTTTTACTCAGGTGGGTTTTAGGAGCACTTTTAAAGAAATGAGAAGGGTAGTCTGACATGTCTAAGTGGGAAAGCTGTTAAAGTGGAAGGGATGGATGAGAGAAGAAAGAGCCTTGGATGTGTGCATATGTGAGCGTGTGTGTGTGTGTGTGTGTGTGTGTGTGTGTGTGTGTGTGTGTGCGCTCGTGTGTGCGTGCATGTGTGGGTGGGTGTGCGCGTGTGTGTGTGGGTGAGAGAGAGAGAGAGAGAGAGAGAGAGAGAGAGAGAGAGAAATAGATAATGGGTGTGGAAAACAATATAGTAAGGCATCTCACGGGAGATAAAATTAACAACAGACAGGTAATTTGGGCACTGATGTGGGCAACTGCAACTTCAATGACCAGATTAAAAGAGACCATGTCCTGTGGGTGGGACATGAAGCTGCCAGAAGAATAGCTGGAAGGATAGACCAAGAATAGAAACAAAGGAAAATGAGCAGGACCCAGGGGAGCCTTCACCTAAAGGGAAGAGGAAGGACCAGAGATATGGATCAGTGGGAGCGATTGAGCCTGGCACGGGCCAAGCCCTGGGTTCAGTCCCCAGCACTGTCCAAAAAATAAAAACAAACAAACCCAAATTAAAAAGAATATGCGTGAACAAGGGTTCTTAATTTTATAGTAAACACATATGAATGATATACATTAACTTATCATGCCTAAATGATCAGTTATGTATTGCATTAGATATGAAATGAAAGAATTAAAACTTACTTTCCACCCTTGAAGAGTGAATAACCACATTAGAGCATAGATTAACACTGTAGAAATAAATCAAATAAAATGTGCAAGAATTATAAGAATTAAAATAAAAGAATCATTATCTAAGACAAAACAAGGTTTTGCCTTTTTTGTTAATATTTATGATAGCTATCCAGCCACATCAAGTCTCAATGGGCTAATAAACCTATTAAATTCCCCAACTTTGCTTTTTGACTCAGATTACATAAGAAAGTGTGTGTATGTGTGTGTGTGTGTGTGTGTGTGTGTGTGCACATGATATATGCACATGTCTGCATAGTTGGTTTTCTTGACGTTTGTGTGTGCATGTATGCAGAGATTTGAGGACAGCTTGGCACCATTCTTAGACACACTCCACATTTATTTCAGGCTTCCACGAGCTTAGAATCTCACCAAGTCAGCCAGAAGGCTGGCTAGTGGGCTGCAGGCATCTGCCTGTCTCTGTCTTCTCTCCATCCGTGGGATTATAAACACGTGTTACCAAGCCTGGATTTTACATGTGTTCTGTGGAACCAAACTCAGCTCTTCACACTTGGGAGGCAAATGATTTATCGACAGAATCATCTCCCCAGCGCAAGACAGTCTTTTCTAGCTCATGAGAGTCTCCATGGTTTATTATAGGGTTGTAAATAGTGTCACTAACCCTCAGATTTTGATCCCTGTGGACGGGTGACACAGTGCAAAATGTCCCGGCTCCTTCAGCTCTCCATATATATGTCCACAACGCTACCATGAGACAGAAGGGAAGTTTAAGTGACTGTTAAGATAAAGGCATCAGTGTGTGATCAGAATAGCTGATGAGGTCACTAGACCTTAATGTAAATCAAACGTTTTGACTTCTTCCTTTTCTCTTCAACTGTACATTTATGAAACATTCAGTAAGTAAATTAATATTTCTGTACCCATGATTTTTTTTTACTCCTTTTAGTGTGATATCAATTTTTATAGAAGAGTTGGGGTAGGAAGTTAACTGAAATTCACTACAAGTTGTAACGCCCTTTGAACAGGGGTTCATGGCCCAGTCATGGGTACCATAATTAGAGGCAGATTCTCTGCCATAACTCACAGTGAGTTAGCACATGTGCTCGTGGCTCCTTCAACTTTCTCTTTTCAGTGTGCATGTCTTTTAATTAGAGCCTGTAATTGAGCCTCTGCCAGTCGACTGACTTCTACTACCCTGTGTTGTGGGAGGGGCTTTGCCAGCAGTAACAGAACACTGTGGGCAGTGTGGCCTTTTGAATGGAAGTAGTGAGTGTAGGGTGACTGGCTGCATGCTCCAGTGGTCAGGCGATAAATGGAATGTATCAACTTACTGTCCAGTGGATCTTCTGCCCCTAAGTGAGATCACAAAAGATAACCACCCGAAGGGCCTCAGGAGCATGGGTACAGCAGGCATCAACTGAGCCCTTCGGAAGAACACTATAACATGAGTAGGGAGAAACGAGGGGAAAAAGCAGTAACCCAGCTGGGTGAAGGATCTTGCTGCAAGGGGATCCAAGTACCAAAGCCAGTTCTTTTTTTTTTATTATTATTAATTTATTCACATTACATCTCAATGGTTATCCCATCCCTTGTATCCTCCCATTCCTCCTTCCCTCCCATTTTCTCCTTACTCCCCTCCCCTATGACTGGCTGAGGGGGACTTCCTCCCCCTGTATATGCTCATAGGGTATCAAGTTGATTTTTCACTTTAAGAACTACCTTTGTCCACAAATTTCGGTAATTTTTTGTTTTTAATAGCTGAGTAGTATTCCATAGTGTAAATGTACCACAGTTTCTTAGTCCATTCTTCTACTGAGGGACACTTAGACTGTTTCCATGTTCTGGCTATTATGTGTAAAGCAGCTATGAACATGGTTGAACATATGTCCCTGTTGTGTGGTAGAGTATTTTCTGGGTATATTCCCAGGAGTGGGATAGCTGGGTCTTGAGGAAGCTCTATTTTTCTGAGAAAGCGCCAGATAGATTTCCAAAGTGGTTGTACTAGTTTGCATTCCCACCAGCAATGAAGGAGTGTCCCTCTCTTTCCACATCCTCGCCAACATGTGGTGTCATTTGAGTTTTTGATCTTAGCCATTCGGATGGGTGTAAGATGGAATCTCAGTGTCGTTTTGATTTGCATTTCTCTGATGACTAACGAGGACAAGCATTTCTTTAAGTGTTTCTTGGCCATTTGATATTCCTCTGTTGAGAATTCTCTGTTAAGTTCCAAGCCCCTTTTCACAATTGGGTTGTTTGGTTTTGTGGTGTTTAATTTCTCAAATGGATTGATCTAAAAATTATCATAATGAGTGAGTTCACCCAGAAGCAAAAAAAGACAAACGGTATATACTCACTTATATCAAAACACTAGTCCAAGGGATACGTACCATGAAAAATTTTACTTACCAGGAAAGTGGGTCAGAGGAGAGGTCATCCTATTGAGACTTTAGGCGAGAGTAGCATGGAACAATGGGGAAATAGTAGGACCCACAGGGTCCTGGAAACCTACAAGAACTTTATGACAGGCAGATCTGGGTCCTGGGGTCCTCCTCAAACTAAGGCACCAGCCAAGGAGAATATAGGCAGTAAACTTCGAACGCCTACCAAGACCTAGCTGACGATCATGATATTCTCCACCGTTGAGTAGAGAGTGAGATCTGACTCTCACACAAACTCTGGTGCCCCTTTTCTGACAATGTCCTCTGGATGGGGAGGCCTGATGGCACTCAGAGGAGGGATAGCAAGTTACCAAGAAGAGACTCGATATTCTAAGAGCATATATAGGGGGAGGAGGTCTCCCTCAATCACAGACATAGGGGAAGGGAGAAGGGGGGAAGTGGGAGGGAGGGAAGAATGGGAGGAAACAGGGGAAGGGCTAACAATCGAGATGTAATACGAATAAATTAATAAAATTAAAAAAAAGAAATTTATAGAAAAAAAAAAAAAGAACTAGCTTTGGATAGCAGGCTACCAAAGCCAGTTCTTAAAGTGAAAAATCAAGTACGTATATAAAAGCTGAAGCAAACTTCTGAGAAAAAAAGAATTTTGAATTTAAAATATTAGTTCTTTTTATTTTTTATTAATAAAATAAAATAAATATTAATTTTAATTAATAAAATAAAATTAGTATTAATTTTAATGGATTATTTTAGGACCTCCAAAGTAGTAACTTTCTTCTATAAGATTTGTTTAATACCTGAATCCTCGTCCTCTGTGGCCTGACAAGGCCGCCCTGCCAGGAGGAAGTGATCAACATTGGGGGGCCATGTCAGAAGTAAGCCCTACTCCCCATATTGTGGGACCCACAAAGAGACCATGCTGCCTATCTACTACATCTAAGCAGAGGGTCTAGGTCCACATCATACATTGTCCTTGGTTGTTGCATCAGTCTCTGTATTGTAGTGTGGCTGTCCTGTAGTATGTGGTTAATATCTGCTTATGAGTGAGTACAGACCATGTGTGTCTTTGTCGGTCTGGGTTACCTCACTCAGGATGATCCATCCATTTACCTGCAAATTACAAGATTCCCTTGTTTTTCATGGCTGAGTAGTATTTCATTATGTAAATATACCACAATTTCTTTATCCATTGTTATAGAGAGGTTTAGGGGACTGGTCAGGTAGCGAACTGTCTCTGTCATTTTCTCATTTTGGAAGCTGCTAACCTGTACTTCCTACTTACTCAAGTATTGTAGTTTTCATAAGATGTGCTCGTTCCCCCAAAGGGGAGGGGCTGTAATTAGGATGCACCTGATGGTCTGTTTGCTGTTTTTATTGTTTTTCTTGTTTTACAGCTCTAAAAACTGGGAGCGTCTTATGGTCAGGTGCGTCTTATAGTCTGAAAAATATGGAAAAAAATACATGTTTATTCCTTCTCAAGTCTCCCAGATAGTTTAGTTTTACAATTAAGCTTAGCTGTTTAGGGGATAAGATGTTTTTAGGTCTAGATAGATGTTTTAAGTTGATAAAGATGAGATATGATAGATATTGATTTACATTCAGAATTTTAGACTCACCAAGGTAGGAGAAATGTTTTCTTCAAGGTTGCCAAATACAAATAGCCAAAAACTATGAATGTAACATTTATATAATTCCTGATTGTTTTGTGGTTCTTCTTGCTGTAGGTAATTTATTTTATATATGTATAATGATATAAATATATATGTAAAAAAATAAAATAAAAAAGGGCATAAAAAAGATTTGTTTGATATAATGGAATTGACTCTTTAAAACAGAATATTAGCTGTTTGGGTTTGTGTGTGTATGTGAATATTTTTCATATTTTTCTGAAGACTCAATTATTTCCTGACTTTTGACTTTGGAATTAAAGTATCTTAGTACTATTTAACCTACCATAAAAAATCCAATAAATGGTGGAAAACCACTTTGATTGTTTTACTCTTTGGTTTTGAAATTAGTGGTAGCTTACATTTTTATCTTTGTGGATTTTGGATTTTATTTGCAACAGTAAATATGTTCAAATAACTACTTCTTCTCTGATACTGTAAAAAAAGACGCACTTGGTGGTTTAAAGCAACAACCCGCGGTCATCCACATCGTTACTAGAAAGGTAGCGTTTAGTTTCCCTAGCATGTCTCTGTGTGGCCAGTTGACCGGGAGCTATCTTTGACCCTGTTTCTTGTCTGGTTGTTCTTCTCAGTCTATCAAATGACCCGCAGGACAGTGAGCATCAAGCCTGGCATGTGATAGGCACTTGTGATAGATTTAGACTCCAGAGAATTATTCCATTTTAGATCGTTGATCACCTTCAGGGCATTGTTTTTCCTCCCTCCTCCAGGTTGTATTAATCTGCCCCTACAAGACTTATTTTAACTTCCATTAACTGTATAACAACAAAGATGTTCGGTCCTGAATTTCATCACCATATTAGTTAGGCAAAAACCCATGTAGAACCTGGTTTGTGTGTTTCCTTTTCCCAAAGTGTGTTATAACTCCCTGCTTCAAGGATCATGTCAATCCCTCTTGGTAAGGCTTACCATGTGCCAGGCATTGTACAAAGTGCTAATCAGTCCACAAAATTACACAATAAAATATGGATGCTTCCGGTTTTCACTGCGTTATGTCACCAGTAGCTTTTGTTGCATCATTTCAGCCACGTTTCCCTCGGTGTTTAATAGCTTGTTCTCATATTAATTTACTATTACATGGAAAATGACTAGGCTACATTTGTAAAATGTCTAAATTATTGAATAGTTTTATGAAGCTGTTGACTCATTACTTACACTCATATACATTATCCATTTGCTTGCTGGCAAAGTACTACCCAGTAAAGGAGTTCCTGACCATATATAATTTTCAATTAATGCCTTTGTTTTTAGGATGGTAATATATACTGCTATAGACATTAAAAACAGTTTTGTTTGGGTTGTTGTTGTTGTTGTTGTTGTTGTTGTTGTTTCACCTAGCTTGTTTGACCCGGTTTTGTGCAGAGAATGCACATAAGTATGTGTATGTATGTTTTCATGTGTTTGGGAACACACGTATGCAGGTGTGTGTGTACATGAGTTCATGTGTATTTGGAGGTTGGAGGTCAATATTGTCTTCCTTAACTTCACTCTGCCTTATATATTAAGGGAGGCATGGTCTCATGTGACCCTAGATCTCACTAACCCAGCTACTCTGGCTAGCTAGCATGGTCCAAGGAACGCCTGTTTCACCTTCAAACCTCTAGAATCACATACGAGCTGGCAGGCCTGGAGGTGCTGCCAATCACAGCCCCAGTACGTTACCCAGGGAGCCATCTTCTCAGGCCCAGTGTGAATCTTTGTACAGAGAGTTCTTAATCCTTTTTCTTTCCACCACCACCTTGTTGCTAACTATGGTGTCCTTTACACCATTAATTATTGAGCTTTTAAAAGTAGATATTGGAACTCTTAATGGTCATAGAATTTAAATTTGTGTATTTTAATTTAAGGATATGTTAATATGATCCCAAAGTCCACATTTGGCTCTCACTTTTGATAAGCATCTTTGTGTGCCAATTAGTACCCTTCATTACAACTCCGCAATAACATGTCAAATGAAGAGCAAGAATGGCATTTACTGTTTTGTTTGGTTGGTTGGTTGGTTTGGTTTTTCGAGACAGGGTTTCTCTGTGTAGCCTTGGCTGTCTTGGACTTGCTTTGTAGACCAGGCTGGCCTTGAACTCATAGTTATCTGCCTGCCTCTGCCTCCCGAGTGCTGAGATTAAAGGAGTGCACTGCCACCACCACCACCTGGCTGTCACTTACTGTTGAGTGCTGGCTTGGTAAGTGGTAGGCAGAGTGCTAAGCATGTCTGTATAATTCTCATTTCGAGTTTAACTCTAAGATGGAAGCTTTATTATTTTTAACTTATAGAGAAGTAAACTAAGACTCGCAGTCATTAAGTGACTTTGAGTAACTTGTCACTCAGTTGAAGCATGAAGTAGCAACTACCTGTAGAAAGACCATCTTAGGGTTTCTTTCCTGCTAAGATGGCTGGATAGAATTGGGCTGGGTATATTTTAGCATCACTGTACCACATGCTATTGTCATGATTCTAACAGCGATTCAGACTGGCCCCTCCATGCTTCAGATTGGTGACATAGAGGGAGCCGAGGGCTGTGAGATAGTTTGGAGAAATGGTCATGCAATTTTACACTTGATGTTCTAGATAGGATAATATCAATAAAATAGAAATACAGGAAGCTGTGTACACATAGTCAAGTGCAAAACTTTCCTCACCCTTGAGGTACAGAAATCAAGTAAGACATTGAGGCTGAAGTCAAGGGTCTGCGAGTCTGTGCGTGTGTGCATCTGTGCATCTGCGGGGCTCTTTTGCAATGGGAATGTTAATTAAGATTTTACCCTTATAAGAAAAAGCCAGACCTGCTACTTATTCATTTATCCATTTAAAAAAATTTTTTAAATGGCATTTCTGTATAATCCAGGCTCATTTTAAACTATTTTATTTATTTTATGTGTTTAGGTGCTATGGCAGCCTGTATGTGTATGTACCACGCATATCCCTGGTACTATTAGGGACAAGAAGATGGCATCAGACTCCCAAGGGTCTGGAGTTACAGATAGTTTTTAGCTGCCACGTGGGTGCTGAGAATCAAATCTGGATCATCTGGAAGAGCAGCCAGTGCTCTCAACCACTGAGCCATCTCTCTAGCGCTGGCTTTGAACTCCTGATTCATCTGCCTTTGCCTCCTGAGACCTGAGATTATCGTATGTGCCACCATACTTAGCTTTTAACACTGCTTTTCAAAGTAGTACCCAGGGTGAGGCCCTCTGGTGTAGTTCAGTGGCCCAGTGCTTGCTTAGCATGCGCATGGCTGCTCCGAGTTCAGGCCATTGTAAGCCAGGCAGGCAGAAGTGCACAAATTAGTAAATGAACAATAAAGAAATAAATAAAGCAGAGATAGGACAAATTTCCTTTCTAGTGACAAGATACTGGAAACTAAAAGTTCACTCTTGATCACTATTTGGTACTTGGGTTTTCAGCTGCGGAGTTAAAAAAGCAGGATGAGAGACAGGTTTTAGACTTAAACCTCAGCCTGCTTGTGTCTTCTATTCCTTCGGCGGGGCAGGTGCACAGGAAATGCCCCTCTGTGAGGCTCAGGTCCAGCAGCCTGGCATGTCCTCAGAGAGGTGATGGCCAACAGGCATTCACTCCAAATGGGCTTCAAACCAAGACCTCAAAATATATGAATGGGTCTTACTCTGATTAAAAAACAGGAACAAAAACAGACTGACAAAGTGTGAAGTGACATAGTAGGCTTAAGAGTTTAGAAAGATAAGAACGATTTCTCCTAAGAAGAGTGACAAAATTTAAAGCAAATTTAAGCCCAAGAACAGACACCAAAAGCAAAGAGTACTTGCATATTTAAAATTAGCACTGGAAGCTAGCCCTTGAATTGATGCTTTGGTGGCCGTGATAAACTCTAGACCAGACAGCAAGGAAGAGAGGGCCAATAGCTTACAAGGATTAACCTGAATTAGAACTCAGATATTCATGCCATTTAAAAAAAAATGCCTGGAAAGGCAGTTGATATATGAGAGGAGAGTAGAAAGGCTCCAGTGTTGATCTCATGGAAGGTTCTGGAAGAAACGACTGGAGACCCAATAACTGTATTAATTTAACCAGAGGAAAATTGGGGAATAAAAGGCATTCATTGAGATCTCAGACTGAAACTATTCTTAGTATTGAAATAAACACATGATGAAAATATGGTGCAGGAGACTATTGAGAGAAAATAGAAAACCCAGCGAAAGTCTCTGGGAGTTTAGAGCGTCGTTGATCTCAGAGAAGGGGCTGTGACTAGGACCCAGGACTAGATAGCAGAACCAGTCCCTTCCTTATCGCGTGCTGTTTTCCCATCATCGCTGATGCTGTCAAAACTAGCTAGTTCCACAGTGAGAAAAGCCTGCTTTCAAATGTGGCTTCACATTTACGTGCAAAGTAAAACACAGCGGGAAGGAGCTGAGTGGAACCCAGCTTTGTTTAGGGTGTTCACGCCCTGTGCACCTTTGGACAACTCACCTAATTCATTTGTGGATCTGGATGACAAGCCATCCTTTATCCAATCCTATCACATTGTTGCAAGGGGCCTTAGTGCATGGTAATTCCCCATGAACTGGAAAGTATGATACAGTGAAAGGGATTTATCACTGCTGGATTTTAGAAATGACTGTAAGCTATAGCTCCTGATCTCTTAAAATGTATACATTAGATCCATGCTCAAAAATCTCATTAAATTATCAAAAATATTTACAAAGCTACTTATACCTTCTAGACAGAAGCTATGTTGCTCGTCTTTGGTATAGAGGTGTATAAATGCATGACCCAGCGGTTGTCAACAGGAGTTGATCGGGTTAGGTTTAGCATGAGACAAAACGTTAGCATAAGACAAAAATTTTCGTTTATTTCTCTGTCCCTGAATTTTTATTAATACTGAATTTTTTATAATAGTGCATGTGGTGACCACTGTTGCCATGTAGACATTTCTGCTTTGCCCATATCTGGCTTATTTGTGTATTTTTTCCTCTGATTTCCTAAGTGTTCACTGGTAAGCAGTGTGCTACTTCACCTCCATACGTGCAATGTGATTCTCCTGACATAAAGGACATTGCCCGCCGTTTCCTATTGTACCGTCATCACAACCAAGGTGTCCATTAGCCACCAATTGCATCTAGTACCCAAGTGCTGATCACATCCCCCAATTGCTCAAACACTATTTGGCTCCTTTATCTCTTTATCCCAAAGTCAGACACCTCTTATGTTACATGTCATGGGTAAACCTTTGAACCACCTGGTTTTAAAGATAATAGTCCAGTTCTCTAAAAGAATATTACACACACACACACACACACACACACACACACACACACACACACACTGCCCTTCAGGGCCTTGGTTACTCTTCTGCTCCTATATTTACCAAGTACTAGATTGTTACCTAAAGTTTTTATTAGATTCAGTTTAGAATTTTAGATAAAAGTCTTTGAGTTTCACAGGATAACCTTCCTTTGAAAAGTCAGTAGCAGCTATGAATGCTTATCTAAATCAGTGCAAAAGAGTGACTTTCTAAACTTTAGCATTTTTTTAGTCTTCTCTTTTTTGCCTAGGCTCTCCCACCATCGAGTAAATGTGAACTAAATTTCCTGCTAGTGTTTCTGACCCTTTGATGGCCAGGAAAGGAAATTTCCATTCCCAAGTGTGTAGACACACACATAATTATCTTGGCACTTGGAAGGCTGAGGAAGAACGTTCCAAGTTTGAAGCCAGCCTGAGATGCTATGTGAGATTCTGTTTCAAGACAATCAGAAAGGAAGAGGGGAGGGAGAAGTCATACTTAGAAACTTATTTAATAGTTACCTTCATGGTGGCAACAAAGATTGGTTTTCTGTCTTTGACGGTTGCTATGGACTCACTGATTTTTTAAAAAATTCAGTTATTATATTATTTTAAGAAAATCAAAACAAGCTATACCCCTAAAATATAATGTTTTAATTCATAATTTTTATTTACTTGGTAAGACAAAACTGTAATCTAAAAGCTAATGGGACAGAGATGAGGGAGGTGGGGTTAATCAGAAAATGAATTTTTTATACTGTACGTTATTAGAGAGTTTTAACCTTTTTTTTCTTAACTTATGAGATGCTCTTTTCTGGAAAGTCTCTGAGTAACTTAACAGAGTATAGCTGAAAACAAAAATGTCAAAGAGGCACGTTTAAATTGTTCTCAAAATCAATCAAAAATAATGAGGTGCTGGGAAAAAGTTGTATCCTTGATAATTACATCTATCAGTATCAGAAAACAAAAGAGAACAATCAGGAAATGACAATCCCACTCCCAAGCAGCACATTTAAAAAGGCTAATGAAAAAAAAATCTCTTTTAAAAATGGTACTAAATTAGCATTTCAAGTAAATTGACAACCTAAGCGTTGATCAAGGCCAATCTGGGGCCCAAACAATGGAAGTTCTGTTTCTGCCTCACCTGCTTTTAAGAGGAATGATCGCACTTGGCTTTTTCTGTTGTTGTCTTTTATATAAATGGAAGCGAAAGGAGGTGACAGTCCTCCTGCACTTTGCAGCAAGGATAGGGTCACCCTTCAGGCATCTGCCTTCACTTGGGGTTCTGTTTAGTAGAGAGACTGGAGGAAGATAACCAGGCTGGAAAGTCATCCAGGAGTCTGCTCTCAGACGGAAAGGAGAGCTAATGTAACTGTCTGTTAGACAAGGGATTCACCCTGCTCTTTATAGCCATGGCCCAGGCTTGGGACCAGTGCCTGAAAGCAGGGGAAAGGAGGATTAGCGTGAGTCCGTGGTGGTCTAGGCTATGCAGAGCTCTCCATGGTTCAAGCTCCCAGGTTAGCTCTCCCTACTTCAGAGGCTGTGGTACGCAGGTATGCACTCCTCTCTCAGATAGTTTGATAAGAATGTGTTGTAATGAGGAGTACTTTATGGGCCATTTAAATTTGCTATTCTAAAAACTGGAAGGTGAAAATGAATTTTACACCATGGCTTTCACGGGAATGCTTTTAGCACACCGCCATTTGCATATCGTGGCTTTGTTTTGAGGAAACCTGCGGAGGAGGAGGAGGAGGAGGAGGAGGAGGAGGAGGAGGCTGAGGTGTTTGAAAGTCAGGGTGCCTTGTTTTAAATCTCTGTGTGGCTGCAGATTTAGGCACATATGGATAAGACCATGGCCATGTGGATATAAAAGAGGAGAAAACACTTTAGACGCAGTTTGTGAGGGTGGAGAGAATTAGCGGTGTGGATTATCAATGGTGACAAAAGCATTTTCTTTCGATGAGAGGAAACTTACAGGGTCTTTAAATGTGTCAGTTCATTTTGAAGATAGTCATAGGTGCCAGCATTTTATTACCTTGGCTTTTCAACTGATTTTATTCTTTATTAGTGGGTGAGGAGGAAAAAAAAATCCTGAGTACATTCCAGCAACGTCCTCATCAGTCATCATTTTTGGCGACAGTTTTCGACATATTCTGTGTTTTACTGTGCTAACAAGAGAAAAGACTAGCCATTAAGTTTATGTTTCTTTGTTTTTCAGCAAGGTCACATATCAGGAATGATGCTTGAAGTATGCTAATAAACAATATATAATGTAGGTCATCAGGGAGTAAGAAATATTTTCTAACTAGTTCTAAAGGGAAATATAGTTACGAAAGGGATGGCTGTTATTTACGCAGCACGTGTTGCTCTATACGTCACCATCAAAGGGTCTTGTGAACAGCTCTATGCAGTAAATCTCCCTCCTTGATTGTCAGGGTGTTGGGAGCCCTGCTTAGATTTAGATTCCGCGCATTCAGCCCACTGTATCCTAACATACAGGGCCTGCTGGATTATTTAGGTACCTGCATTGGAGATGTGCCTGAGTTTTCATGGCTTGCCAGGTACAATGTCCATTGTTGTAGAAGAAAATACCAGAAAAATTTGACATTTGTGACTTTTATCCTTTTTAATCTCAAGTGCAATTGCACTTATTTTCATGCTTTATTTTTACCTCCTAAATGACTTGAACTCTTCAAAATGCGTTATAAGTTAGGACTCATTAATTTATGGCTCATATTTCATATTAATGCCATTAGTAAAACATAGTATATGACAGCAAGCAAAATGATAATCTTGAGAGAATTAGTACAACCAAATATCATGTGTACAGTTTTACAGGTGTAATTTTCTCATATTTGCGATATTTCTTAGTTATTTATTGCATTGAAGAATATTTTATTTTTCAAAGGGCTTTTTAATTGTAAGTAGTCTTTAATTGCAAAGGAACGTACATGATGGTGCATATTCTGTTAAGCACAACTGTTTCTTTAATTATTGACTCCACCCCATATGCACCGAGACTCACACTGTTGGCCCTTGTCAGGATGCTCCCTTTGAGATTGAAGAGACTTTATGTTTCTTCCCATTTCTGTGTCGCGGTGGCATCAGGCCCATCTGAGGCTCAGCTTGTCCTTGCCCTAAACCTTACCCTACACACCCCGCTCCACAGACCCCACTGGTACAGTCTCCTAAGAAGAGAAAGTACATATTTAAATGAGACGAGTTAGAACCTCGAAAGCATTGCCACTATTTCAGACCTTGGATAAAAATATCTTTAAAAAGAATTATTATTTTTGTATGTGCATGTATTTTGCCTGCATGTATGTCTGTGCACCATGTTGGTGCCAGGTTCTGTGGAGGTGAGAAGGTGACTAATCTCCTCGAGCTAGAGTTACAGACATTCCTGAGCATCCATGTGGGTGATGGGAATGAATCTGGGTCCACTGAAAGAGCGGCAGGTGCTCTTAACTGCTGGGTACTCTTAGCTCTAGCCCCATCGTGTAAAATGCTGTGAGCCTTAACTTATCAGGCATTTTTACCTCCATGTTTCTGGGAGCAAAATTACCATGATTTTAGTCAGAACTAAACTGTGTCTGATTCTCACACACATTGGTTTTTGAAACTGAGCCATGTGTTATGGGTATTTTTAATATTAGGGTTTATTTTTAAGCTTAAGAGCATTTATGTTATTTTGTTATCATTATTTCATATTGTGGTGCCTTTGCTTCTTGTAAACGGAACAACTTGCAGTGTTGGCTGTTAACTCTAAACTTCTTTATAAGAAGCTCATGACAGCCGGGCGTGGTGGCGCACACCTTTAATCCCAGCACTTGGGAGGCAGAGGCAGGAGGATCTCTGTGAGTCTGAAGGCAGCCTGGTCTATAGAGCATCCAGGACAGCGAGGGGTACACAGAGAAACCCCATCTCAAAAAATGAAAACAAAAACCAAGCAAACAAACAAACAAACAAAAAACCCTCATGGCACTTTGTCCCAAACACCCACCGAATGTTAATTAGCCACATAGACAAACTCAGTATGTTGGGACAAATGCTCAGTGGTCAGGGCTTTCATCTCTGGTTGGTTTGGGTCAGGAGCATTTATGCACATGTGTCTAAGTAACCCTGTTCATGTTTGTTTTCTCAGAAGAAGACTTACCAGTGCATCAAATGTCAGATGGTTTTCTACAACGAGTGGGACATCCAGGTTCATGTGGCAAATCACATGATCGGTGAGTGAGACTCTGCCCCTTACTACTGCTCTGTTTTCCTTGTACGTGTGTACATCAGTGTCTATGTAATTAAACAGTGTTAAGGATGAATTAATTGTCCCGCCATCAATGGCTTGCCTAGGCGTGATTGATTTTTTTTTTTTATTCCTCTTATTAGACCTGGTAAGGCATTTGCATGTTTTATTTTCTGCAAGGGCTAGTTTAGGCTTCTGCAGAGGATTATCTGCGTTCTGCCAGGCAAAGCACAGGTGATTAACAAATTAAACTTCTAATCATTTTTGCATTATTGAAAACTAACAGGAATGGTTAATGAACTGGATGTTAGCTTTCCATAGAGTTTTAGACAGGTTTTAATTTCAGAAGTTATTATGATAACGGCACTGCTGTGTGTTTCTTAAGCATCTTTGTATCAAAATCCAAAGTGGTGAGTTTTTGTGATGGGGAAACATAAATAATTTAAATTGCCGTAAAATAGTTTTATAAGTATGGTTTCAACAGCCTAGAAATAATCATGATCATAAAGATAACGTAAAGAATTCAGTAACCATTTTTTATTCCCCACCAAATTCTCCATAGATCTTTATAAAATAGTTAGGGAAAAGATCTCTGAAGTTACTTCAGGCCAGTGATTTTAGGGTATTGCACTTATTAGATAGGCTGGAACTAAAACGGCAGTTTTTTCATGTATTCATGTTGTCCCATTATCCATTAATTCCTCAGAGGTTACTCCTGTTTTTTAATTTGATAAGCACTTAGTAATAACGCTAAGAGTTTTACCAGCCAATTAAACTTTATCAAGCACATCTTTTGCTACTACTAAAATGACAATTGCTATAATTTTGCACTATTTTTGTTACTCATTTGTATTTTTATACCATGAGAGAGTTTTTTTTTATTTTGCACTTACTTCATGGTGTTTTATAAACACACGAATAAGAATGATATAATATTTTAAAGTTCAGTTGACCTTACATTCAGCTAATAAGAAGCTTCGTAAGATAGAAAGGCAAGTTCGACATTTTAGACAGAGTTTGTTTCCAGGGAGCAGGGGGGGGGGGCGCACCTTGTATTAGACAGCAAGGAGCAGTGTTCTAAGAATGCGCATTTTAGTGGTACTCCAATTGTCACCCCTGCTCAGAAAAACTGAATTTAGCACAAGGTGCAATGTTTTTGTTTAAACTGAAGGAGGAGTATTCAGGACGTTGGGAAGAAATTTGATTAATAGCTTTTCTGTAGCCTTAGCTTTTTTGTTTTTTAAATTTTCAAATGATAACACTTTTTGGATGATTGTTCCCGATTTAAAAAAAAAACCTAAGTGATTAACTGCAACCTGGAACATATATATGACAGATGAAGTATTGATCGTTTTATGTCTTTGTTTTCCATATCTAAGTATGAAGATTATTAGTGATTTCTTATGCATTAAAATAATATATTCCTCTCCATGTCAGAATGGCATTAGAAGGCCTTCCTTAGCCCTCAGAAGATAATCCTGCATGGACAGGGTGCAGAGAATGTTCCTTGCAAATTGCCTTCTGTTCAGAATCCTGAGGGGAAAAAGTCCATGTGAATTTCCAAAACTGCTTTCTTTACATTGCTTTTAAGGGAAAAGGGTAGGGGGAAAGTGAATGATCCGTGCCGAGCAGCCCCTGTCCATATTCACCCGCCTCCGTTTCTTTAGTGTTGTTTGATAGTAGCAGTCACAGATTCTACCTCATGTTTCAGGGTTTGATAGCCTTGACCTTCAAATTTTCTAGCTACAAAAAATGGAGTGAGCCCCGCTCCTATCCAGACCCAGTCAGTGCCAAGTTAGTCTGGGATTTCTAATTTATCCACCATGCTGATGAGCGCTAAGGGCATAGTCAGCCACAGTGCAGGGCCTGGACTAACCATCGAATGTGAAGGGCTCTTTTGGGCTTTCCAGTTTCACTGTCATTTTGCCCATGCCATCAACTTTCCCTGACTCATTTTCCCCATTTTACTCTATTCCCCTCTCTTTGTATTTATCTTACATTCCTGGTATTGTTAGTCCTTCTCCAAGTGTTTCCCCTCCCTGTAGTAGTGGATTCATGGGACACTCACCTCCCCTTGGGATCTGAGCTGTTAACAATTCACCTTCTATAAGAGATGCAAATCCCTTTCCTTTTCATGGAGGACCTGATTATTTAATATTCAGGCTATTTTTTTAATAATAAAAGATGCGATTCTCTTGCCCTAAACAAATGAGTAGCATTCATTTAATTGTTCTGTCTGTTGACCAAACTCAATTCTCCTTCTTAATAGCTAGAGAGGGAATGTGAAACAGGAGGGAGTCGCTGGTCTAAGATGCCCCCTTTTAAAACCCCAGTGTGATACTTAGTCTTTCAGATGAGGCAGGCAGTATTATTTCCTTGGCTAAAATACCTCCATTGAGGATAGGTGTTTTTAGGTTGTGTATCTGTGTATATTTTTTACCTAATAAAAAAATAATCTGAATTAGACATTTAGTAGGAGAAGAAGGAATAGGAACTGTCTGAAAGCCTCTCGCTCTGTTGAGAGACTGGATAGTGTTTTTTTCAGATTTCACTTTAGCCAGAGTAAGGGCCCTGTCACCTGAGAGAAGACAAAGTCTGCAAATGCCTCAAAGAGCTGTGACTGGAGAGTCCCCTACTGCCAAGCCCTTTGCATTTTCCTGGGGAGCAATATGTCTTTTAAGCAACCACCACACCTCCTCTTTCTGGATGTGCTGGCTTCATGTTACCAATGAGGGACGTTTGATAAAGGGAATTCATTGATGTTTCCACCATAGGGGAGGTTGGTGTCCTTACGTGTTGTTTGCACGTGTGTGTGCAGTAATTTACTTGATAAAAATGTGCCTATAAAGGAAAAAATAAAAACTTTCCTGTTTACCACATTTTGACACATATATGCATCTATGCGCATATATGTATATACATACGTATATAAATTATCAGACCATTAACTACCTCGGGCTTTTCTCTTTTGTACATATGTACTCAAAGAATGAAGGAGAGGCTGGGAGGATGGAGAAAACTGGAAAACGTTTAACAACTTTCCTATGAAAAGGTTAATGTCTGTGCAGATGAGAATTTTTCGTCTTCTTTTGTTCATTTTTTGCCATACTTTGGAATTCTAGAGGAAGCCTTTGTGTATCCTGACTTTTAATGTATATCTACCCTTTTCTTTCTATCAAGCAATAAAGATTTATTGTTATTTTCCTCTGTGAGATTTCTGGTTACTCTTATTTGATACATATTAACAACAAAGAGATGGAAGCAGGAAATCTAAATGTATTTAACCCAGTGAAGGGATTGCCTCATATAAAATCACGAGGCTCGGCCGCAGTAGTGTAAATTTGTAAGTGCTTGGAATAAAGGGCTGTTAGGCATGAGATGATATAAAGAGATGGCATTGCCAACACCAGTTTATGAGGAGTTTAATTTTTTCACTCTGATAATTCTTGACCAATAATTACCAGCCTCTAATTATCTATTTTAGTTAGAAAGAAATTCTGTTCACTATGGAGGTTGGCACTGCAGCTAGCACATAAGTCCCTGAAGAGATGAATGTGTTCCAAACAGCCACAGACGACTGTCTCATGAAACACAGTGAGCAAATTGTGAGTGGCTGGTGGGAGGCAACCAGCAGTGTGCACACCATGAAGGGCCAGTCAGCTTGACAAAGAAGTGACCGAAGGGGAGAAGAGCCATTGCCCTTGGAGTGGATCATTGCAGGCGTGAACTTTAGAGAGAGGTAGACAGACCATTCTGTGGCCATGTCTCTTTCAAAGTTCGTGGACAGACTGTGAAGGGATTGGGTACAGACCATTTCCCTATGGATTACTTCAAAAACTCTACTTAGAAACAGAAGTTTTCTGTTTATTTTATCGTTTTGTGTTTGTATAAGATTGTGTTGTAGTGACTGCATGTAAGGAATCAAAATGCCCATTCATGAAGAAAAAAAAAAGATTGGAAAAATCCAGACATAATAGTGAGCTTATCCTTGAAGGTCAAGAGTGATGCTATTATTTTAGGGAAGACAATATACTTAGCTCTTATAAAAGCAAAAGTGGAATTTGCCATAATAAACAGTAGCTAGCCTGGAAAGAGCAATGCAAAGACCATGGCCATTTTTACCCTGGTCTCTCATACTCGATGCCGTGTGGATAATTATTTTAAGACTGTGGAGAGACAACACTTGTACAGTGCATACAGCAATATATTACCCATGTGGCATGGAGCATGTGCCATGTATCACAGATGTCAAGGCAAAAAGATTGCATAAATCAATCAGTTTTGAAGAATCCAGAGAAATTTTAGTATGTTCTTATAGCAGGCAGCATTCATTATGCCTTGCAATGTGTCTGCAGCCCAAGGTAGCAGAGGGCATCCCGACCCTCTCTTTACTCGATGGCCTGCTAGCTGACTAATCGATAATATTTGGTGCAGGGCTCTGTGCCATTTCTGAAACATTTCAAGTTGAGAGCTCTTGCTTTAGAGAGGACAAAACCTAATCCATTGAGGTCTAGGGTAGTTTTGGATTTTACTTGACTTTGAGGAAAAAATCAAATATTTTGATCTCTGCATAAAAACTCAAAGAGCTATTTATACTTTACTTTAAATTCTATGCTTTCATTGGCAGCTGTAAAACTAGAGAATAAAAATGAATTTGTCATTATGTCTATAGGTATGAGTATATGTGAGATGCGTGTGTGTACGTGAGAGAGATCAGTCATACCATGTTGAGTAATATGAAATCACGGAGCTTCCTTAGAGCCATGACTTACCTTCACTCTAAGTGAGGCTATTGAATTTTTAGAAAAAAATCTTCATTTGATTACCTAAAAAAGAATCAGGAAATTAGGAAATCAGCATTTGATGCTGCATGTGAGGAAATACTAGCTTATTTCATCAAGGGCTGGATTAAAAAAGATGAAATCTGGGCAGTTTAATGGTAAGAGAAAGCTACTCTCGTGTGGGCAATGCTGGCTTATTTGAAAAGCCCATAAAGGATTTCTGCATGGGCCACACAAAAGGGGTACTTTCTCTTTAATAGCCATCTGTACAGGAGAGATGAGAAGTGGGCCAGGTCATCTCTCCTCAGCTGTCATGATATTAACGTAGGTAATGGAGCAAGCTCAGCGTTCTGCTGGGTGTTGTTTTTCATAGATGTTCATCGATTTACACAGATAATTCTATTTATTTCTTAGAGTTGGTCCAAGTGAGCCAGGCAGAATAACAAACACCAAAAGCATTTCAGATGACTTTATCTTTGTCTGTAACGTTAACTTTTGTCTAAAAAAAAAAAAATGGTGTCACACCTACTGTGCAGATGGCCGCGTGATCTGTAAGCCAGCCAAAACATTTAAACAAATGTGTGATCTGGGGATAGATTAAATAAAGGATAAAGTGGAGTGTGGGCCACAAATTCTAATAATCAGATAATTTTAAGTTGTGTGCAGTGTTGAGCCACGGCCACAGTGATAGCTGGGAGAGCTTGCCAATGACAGCAAGGTGCCGTATAGATCTCAGGATGGAGGCTGTGGCCTGCTCGGCCCCGGTTAGAGAACCACACATTTGCTGTACAGCTGGCGGCTCTGTATGGGGACATCAGATAAAACTTATGTAAAATGAAGTGTTATTGCTTAGTTTGAAATTGTTCAGAGAGGGAATTTGCACACAGTAACTGAAAACAGAATTCATGATACCAATGAAGCGGACTGTAAATATGAAGAGGGTTTAATTATCTGCGCAATTTAACAAAAATTCAAGATGTATTCAGAAAGGACATCCACTACCATAAATACAATATAGCTACACTGTTTGCCGAGAGCAAAGAGGACTGTGGGAACTTTCTAAGCCTTGTCTATCGTCAGCCTTCCTGAAAGCCAGGACAGTTGAAAAGAAAAGTACCTTTTGGATTAAGGTGGGTTCTTCAAGAGTTCACCTGAGTTGTTTGCAGTCTCATTTTTCAAGAGCTTCACTGTGACAAACTTTGTTTATGGCTCCTGCTTGGTGTTTAGTTATGGAAAAAAAAACAAATTACGATGTTTATGCTTCTGTGTCTTAGCAGCCGTGTCATACAAGAGTAAAAGGTATTAGAAGTTTGAGTAGTTTCTGACTTATCTGCCTCAAAGAAAGCCTCCTAGACATTCCTAATGTTAACTTTCCACAAGAGAGAGGGTTTGCCTGAGCCCTTAGACAGACTCACAGTTCCACTTCCTGTACCTTTGCCCTTTACAGGGCCAGCCAGCGTCCAGCTCTGGGCAGAAGGGCTGCCAAGCTGCTTTCTGCTGAAGTCTGGGCAGTGTCGCACTGTATACACCCCTTGCCTTCTGTAGCCTATGCCACATGAAGTTCGCAGAACATTTCTAAAGGGAGGGCATTGGGGAACTCACTGGTCATAAATAAAAAGGGGTCCTTCCACACAGTTGGGTGGAGGCACACCCACACAATTGAGCCCCCATACACAGGCATGCTCATACGGATCCTGGCCTAGTTCCACGGGATCTGATCGCACCCAGCCAAAGAATCGGTCTCTGATCACCCATTTCTCTGGGCTATTTCTTAGTTCCGGGGCCGTTAGCTGCAGTAAACAAAGGAGCCGAGAGCCAACATGGAGAGTGGGTGGCGAACTTGAGCTGCTCATCTCATTGCATTTGGAGAGCTGACGGGGTTTCGTAGGTCACCTTTAGAATTATGCCTATGACAGCAGTAGCTACCTGCCAAGATTGCAAGGTATCTCACAGCTCTCAGGATGGCGCCTGTGGCCCGGTAGGCCTCAGTTGGAGGGGTACACATTTGCTGTACAGCTGGCTGCACCGTATGGGGCGGCCGTGTGGGCTGTTAGGGAGCTGGAAAGGAGACAAGCATGAAATTTCTTCTAACCCCAACTCTGTTTTTCTGTACTGTTGGCTGCTTCTCAGATCCTTGACAAAAAAACCAATCAGGCACCCTTTAATCCGCCTGTGATTACCACTGGTATAAAAAGGGAAGCATAATGAGGAAAAATGCCTCGTTTTGTTGCCTTCAAAAGCCAACAAATTGGAGTTAACTTGACAGGAAGTGGCTTAATAATTAGATTATTTATTTATTCCTGACACATATCCCCCTGTTACTAGTCTCAGGAGACCCTGTAGATGCTACGATTTTCAAGCTGCCATTACTTCGCTGTCTTCTGCGAACAAAGAAGCTACTGTCTATCAGTCAATTAAATGCACTCTTTAAGCAGAGGCTGCGAAGTCCTCAATGGAGGGAGCCCAGGGACACTGTGGCTGATGATTCCTTTCTCTGTACTGTACATCACTCTCTCAACTAAGGTCCCCACAGAGATGGAACAAAGTCATGCATTAAAATATCACTTGTTGATTTGTTTGCTAATGAAGAGCCATTGGACTGTTTGTGTATTTCTGTGGCAAAATTGTTGATAAAAAGGCCTACTTGCCAGCCTATCTCAGATCAGCTGCCCTGAGTGCTTGTTTAAGAGTTATTAAAATTAAAGTCAACAAACAGCAGAATTTGGGGGGGGGGGCAGGGGAGAATCTCTGTGATAACAAGTTCCCTCACTATTTCCATCAAATTCAGCCCACAAAGGCAGGAAGCACAGGCAAACAGTGTCACGGCAGCAGCTCTGCCGTAGCACCAACACTTTGTGTTCTCTTATAGGAATCAAGCTCTTTTTCGGTGTTAAAGAGCTCTCTACCTTGTAAGAATCAGAGGCTAGACTCTCTTCTTGGGGACACTCTCTTAGGCCTGTTCTTATTCCCTGCGTATGGAAAGGCATTTCTCCAGCTGTTTCTCCAACTTGACTATTCCTAGGAATGTTAGCAGGGAGATAATAAAGGTCACCAAGGTCAGCCTGGGCAGAACCGTGTCTTTGTGTCTCTGTCTATTCTTTGTCTTGTTGTTTTTCTCCTTTCTCTTTCCTCTGTGTTATTTTATTTACATATCAGTGGTGCTCACATTTCCTCCGGTCTGAGTCTCAGTGCCTTATCACATCCCTTACTTATTCCTGCCTCTAGTTCACCATGCGTGGGGCCCATCTTGCATGCTCTTCTCTGAGTTCCCACGAAAGGCTTTGGTGGTTGGAGTGCTCCTCTGAGCTGCAACTGGAAGACTGCAGGCCTATCTGGGCTGGAAGACTTACATAATATTATAGCAGCGTTCTGATGAAATGTTTAGCTATGGCTCTTCTATTGAAAGAGAGATGTACATTTGAAATTTAATCCTGGGGCCTCTGGACTTTGGAAAGTGTCACCCTCTGTTGCACCAGACTTTGTGAAGAGCATTCAAGGCCTTAACTATAGTTTTCACAACCATCTGACAACAGACTGTAAAGCATTAATTTAGGTGTCATCAGATGGCTGTATCTCCTTTTTCTACCCTGTTATTCCAACTCATTTGTTAGAAAAAGCTTAGGTACTCAGAGATGTTCTTTAATAGAAAATGAATTTGAAGCCCTTTCATTAATTGGTGATTAATATGTTTCAGGATTAGTTTAAGCAGGGTTCTACCTCCTGCCCAGTCAAGTATGTTCTGGTTAATATCCAATTATCTGCACCTTCGTCGTTATTATGTCTTAATATTTCGGATATGATACCAGAAACTTGAGAGTCATGCTAATGAGGAACACAGAGCAAGAATTAACCAATGACATACTCAATGATCCTTGGTGACGGAGAGAGAAGCGCCTTCCTTCCCGCTTAACACATTGCTTCAGCATCCTGTGAGCCCTGCCTGAGAAGGCCGACTTCCAGCTACAGCAGGAGAGAATTAGAAAATCAATCATCCTCCCTTTTAAACAATATGAGCTTGAATTTGCTGTGTGACTGTTCACCTCAAACCATTGTTTCACTTCATTTCACAGAGGATGAAGTAGGACTCAGTGAAGCTGTGTGCGTGTTTCCTTCTCCTCTCCCTTTAACCAAGCTGCAAGTTGTTCTGCCTCCAATGGATGTTTAACTCAGCCTAATTGGCTACCCCTGTAATATTTCACTACGAAAACACATTTCCCCTGCTAATCTTTTATTCTCTTTCTCCAAGACACAGCACCAGCGCTCTATACTGGCCACACCTCCAGTGTTGTTTTTGTTTGTTTGTTTGTTTGTTTGTTTGTTGTTTTGCTTTTTTCCCCAGGTCCATTCACTTTTGAGTGATCCGACTCAGTCCTAGAAGCAGTGGGTGCTGGGGTAGCCTGTGCCCCGTGCTGCCCTGAGGCTCCACTGGTGCTCTGTGAGCCCTTTGCATGCTGGATGGTAATGAAGCCACATCAGAAAATTGCAGCGAAGGGTGATTGTCACACAGGGACCCCCTACTACACCTTTGGGTCCATTTGCACCAGATTATTCTTTTTATTGTTATTGTCCCCCCCATCTTCTTGAGCCCCTTCTTGCTGCACAACTTGCTGCTGGCCACCAATGCACCTTGGAGGAGCTCTTGGAGGGAGGACAAGGAAAACATTGTTTTCCTTCTCTGAGGAGCATACCAATCACCACTCAGTTCCAGACCCGGATAGTCCGGGGTGGCTCTGTGGGTCCTTGTGTCTCGCAGTTGACTTTCTTGAGTTCACTTACAGCATGCAGAGACCTGGTGGCACTCAGAGAAAGGATAAGCAGGCTACCAGGATGAGACCCTGATAGGCTATAACCACATGGTGGAGGAGATCCTCGCCTGTCATTCATAGACCTAGGGGAGGGGAATAGGGGAAAGAGGGAGGGAGGAACGAGAGGCTACAAGGGAGGGGATAACAATTGAGCAGTAATCTGAATAAATTAATTTAATAAAAAAAGAATGAGGTGGTGAGGAGGATGAGGGCATACGTTCCTTTTCCACATTGTATGCAGATGCCATTAATCTATCCTGAACCGACAGCAGTGACCATCCTGACGTGTCCCTTCCCACCAAAAAAAACTTTAATAATCTACAGAGGGCATCTAGATGGCATAACTGGTCCAAGTCCAGTATTTTATGATCAGTATTTTTACAGTGCTCCTTACAAGAAAGTGACCAGCACGCCAGCCTCTGACTGCACATGCAACTGCCTGAGCTTCTCTGTCTCTGTTCTGTGTCATCTTTCTCCTGTCTTTCTTTTGCATTATTTTCTTTCTGTGTCAGTATTGCTCAGTGCTTTCTCTCGACAAGACCTCAGGGCCTTCGCCTGTTCCTCATGCATTCCTGCCCCAGGTGTGCTGTGCGCAGTACCCATATCTGGCTCACTTCTGTAGTACTTTCTGTAGTTGGTTTTCCCTTATTTTCTGGCCCCACCTGTGTGCTCTACAAACTAGATCTTACATGCTCACTGAAGAGCACAGTGAAGGTTCTAGCCTCTGGACAATTGTGTAGGAAACTTTGGTGGCTGTTAATGTCTTTAGTGTCATAAACGTGCTATCTGTAACCAGGTTTCTCCCAACTCTTAGTGTAGTTGTTTTTCTTCCTCTGAGGCTGTGCAGCATGGGAGTTAAAATCCAGACTGAGAACTCACACACCTTCAATTGAACCACCACGTCTTTTAACTGCCTGGCCATGACGCCAGTCTCACGCTCTCCGACCATACACACTTCCGATTGTGGGCCAAAGAGCATTGATTTTTAGCTGTCATTTCTAGGCACATACTGTAGGGTTGAAATGTAAACCTTAATCCACTCAGTAATGTAATTAATTTTTAATGTGCAGTAATACTAATTGAAATGGCTTGAATTTAGTAAGTCACCACAAGACATTTGCAAAAGCAAGTGTCTCCACTGAGGACTAGAAGAACAGGTCACTCTCCTCGTCACAGCATTTCCTCAGTGGAGGCTCACACTGCAGGTCACCGGTACAGGGGGAGTCGTCCGTAAATTACACTGTAGTATATATTTCTAAGATGAGAGCTATCTTTTGGGGGGAGAAAAATCCTACTTTCTTGCCACTGTCAAAGAGTAAATGTTAACTTTTCAAGGTATAATTTTAGCTAAAAATATTTTAACAGGTTTGTGAAAAAATAATCCTAATGTGCTGAGAAAGTCTTTGACAATAGCTGTAAAAGAAGTCACCCTCCAACAATGTCACAGTCAACACTGAGATATATAGACATTGTGTCTGGTTAATTTCATTGTGTGATGTATTTTATATTTGTGAGATCATTATAATTAAATGTTTTAGTTAAAAATGACACAGTCAAACCAACATTCTAGATGGGCAATCTCATTATATGACTTGCTTATTAAGTCCAGATCTGATGGACCTGTTAATCTGTTGTTTTGTTTTTTTATTTGTGTGTGTGTATGTGTGTGTGTATGTGTGTGTGTTTATATTTTGCTGAATTAAAGCTACATTCCACTTTCTTATATTTCAAACCTTTAACCCTTACATATTATTTCTAAAAGGCCCTTTAAACACCTTGTGAGGGTTTTTCTTCCCTAGCCACAATACAACACAATTTTCACAGTAAAACCAAATAGGTTTTCAGTCATTTCTACACTAAGAAATGTTCTTTACGCACATTTATCTGCCAGTAAATGAGGACTTTTTAAAATGCATCAGTTCTCCTGATGAATGGGCTTGCAGAGAGTGTTCAGAGCGAGAACCAGCATTATTAAGTTGGGAGGGGGTGGCTCTGTATATCATGCTTTGCAGCTCTCACATTATAGTATTTAATAAGCCGATAGCGCTGTTAAATATTTAGTGCAGGTTCTCTCATAACCCTAGCATCTATTCAAATGGGATTTTAAGACATCTTTGCAGCACATAAGTAAAAATGACACTCAAGAACTGGAAGCAGTTGTAGCGTGGCGTATTTTCTAAATGAAGTGTAGGCTCTTGTGGTACCAGCCAGTCCAACAGATCTGCACCCACAAAACCTGATCCGATTAAGAGTTGAAACTAACTTTTGGTTTTGTCATGGTTAAATCTCAAGTGCTGTGGAGATCAACAAAGAGTAAAAACATGGCACTGTGGCATGTTGAAAAGGAAGACAGCTTACTTGTGACTATTTTAAGCCTTGCAAGCACCAGCTGAGCCTTATAGTGAATACCTCCTCTTTTTTCACTTAATAAGGGGAACAAAAGCAGGAAAAGTGAGAGAAAATCAATTAGTAATCTATTCAGTCTGGATCAGCCAATCACAGTGTGGAGAGGCTCCTGAGCCCTGCTACTGTCTGTTTGGGGTGTGCTATGGCAAATACTGATATTTGAGTTATTGTTGTACACAAATTCAGCGTGCTTTAGATCATCTTCAGGTGATATTATCCAAATAATAATTGTTCTTTTAATCTGGAATGCACATTAGTCTGCAAGAATCTTCTGTGAACATTCTATCATCAGTGTTATGCTGAAGCCATTGCCGGCCTGGTAGTGGGTTTACGATTCATGTAGTCCCCTTCAGCTCCATCATATTGCCAGCTTCGAGGGTATAAAGATGAAGGCTGGGGTTGGTGCCACTTTATAAGTAGTATGGATTGCATTCTTTCTTCTCAGAGCCTATTTGTCCAACTCTAATTTCTCCCCTGTTTTATAGGTAGTCAATGGTCACAGAATTATAGAATTCATTCAGACTGAGTAGATACACACACACACACACACACACACACACACACACACACACACACACACACACACACATCTGTAATACTGTGGCCTGATCTCAGTAGGCAGAAACATGCAGATCCTGAAGATGGAGGGAAATATATGTTTTGCAATTATCTGTATCGCACGGATGCTCAAATGAAGAGTTTCATGAGAAAGAATGGATAAAGGAGATGGTTTCATGTATACACAAAGCAAAAGGGAAAGATCGCAAGATGGGCTTCAAATATAGGTATGTTTAATATGCAACGCTTGACATATGTTGACCTCAGGTTATAAGAGTAGAAAATCCCATTTTCCAGCTTGTTTCAAATGTAGTAAAAATGCTGCTTCAGTTGCTTTATGCTACTCACATTGGGAAAGGTGCTTATACTGTGATAATTATCATCAAGGAATATTAATGTGTTCAGCATTTGTAACCCAAAAACTCATTATAGCTTAAGCTGTGCATCATCTGTGAAGAGAGAACTTTGCCAGAATCTGCTCATCACAGGGGTTGCCTCCTGCTTGCTGCGGAGTGGCCAGAGTACTGCAAGAGGTCACTCGGGCTATTTTTGAAAGCTGAAGTTTTGCAGATTTTGAATCGCTACCTTCTGTCTAAAGAGCTCATTGGTTTTTTTCTTTCAATTGGCCTTCTCCTTAATGAATGCATAGAAAAATGCGGGAAATAGGAAGGCTCAATCGATGAGAGGTTGCTGTGCCTCATGATGTCAAATGTAAGAGGCCTGGCGTGGTGTGTTCCAAGCCAAGATAATTGAAGTGCTTGTGTCCCCTCCTCTGCCACTGAGTGAGGAACGCATTTGCATTGGTTCCCTTAGTGCAGGTACCCTTGGGTTTCAGATAGAAATGCCCCATTGGGGTTTCCCTTCATAGTCCTCTGGCTGCAAAGTGTGTAAATAAGACTGCAGGGTCAGCCTTCCTCTTTGAGTACAGTGTCCTTAATTAGACTGTGACAGTCTTCCATATGAGCCTGAATTGTCCCCCGGATGGCTTCTTACACATTGAAAACATCTCTGTAATTCATAGATAGATGTCTTCATGTGCTTGCTTAAAATCATGTGGAGGAGACACAGATTTGATAAGAAACAGAATCTCTGAGCGTCCCCAGCATCCTGGCACCAAATCTGATTAAAAGACTGCTGGTAGTGGGTGGCTAGTTTTCTCAGACCCCGCCGCACTCACCTGCTCTGGACAGCCGGCTACAAGGGAGTGTTGCCTGTGATTCTTTGACATGATTAAATCCCATTATTTTCCCCTTTCTGATCCATCACTTGTCATTTCCCACAAGTCACATTGTTCCATGCTCCGTGTTATAGTTTGTATAGGCCAGGCAGAGAGCAGGAGGGCTCAGCTCTATCAGGCTGCCTGACTTTGCGTGACCGCTGTGTTTCAGAGGTCAAATTGTGAGCCTGGCCTTGCTCCTGGGAGGACTAGAAAAATATGTTTCATAACTTCCCATAGACTGAAGTGAAGAGGAAGAAAGAGAAACCGTGAAGCCCATAGGCTGCGTTTAGATGAGCTGTTAGGTGGAAATTCATCAAGCAGTAGAGCTGACTGGTTTTCCAGAGGCTCCTTCACCGTGAGGGGTCACTGCCTTGGGTCCAGAAAGAGTCCTTGCTGAGGGCTTTGGGGGCTAGGGTAATCATTCAAATAGCCCGGCAGGCACAAACACACAAGTTGATAATCGCCAGGCAAGTTGCTGAAATGGAGGCTTACTTACCTGTTACAATCACTTCTGTGAAGGAATGCTGACAGAGAGAGGACCAGGAATTCAGTATATCCAGAGGCCGCAGGCTGGCTCCAGTGAAAGCAATTTGTTTCGGTGTTGTTGTTGTTGTTGTTGTTTGGTTTTGAAGGAGATGGAAACTTTATTTTATTCTGCGGAGCACTAATGCCACGTAATAGATGAATGTCTTGGACCCAAAACAGGCTCTCAGTAGTTGGGGGCTGGAGCACTGACAGTGTACTGCAGAGATGCATCGGTGGCACGTCTTCTGTGAGGATGGAAACCTAATAATCTTTATGAATTTTGAGTAACTCATAACTCCACTTCCTCACCCAAAGATATATTATGAAAAGATTGCTTCTAAATCCTTCAGACATCCTCTGCACTTATGATACATGCCACCCTCTTTACCTTGAGGCGTTAGAAACGGATGTGGCTTCATCTCCTCATAAGAGATAAAAACGTATACTTTGGAAGGAGCAAATTGCATTTTCCTGTTTAACTTCACTATTTGCACATGGTGTGGGGGATCCAAACGTGAAGAATTGCTTTTGACATTATTCCTCTGCCTCTGACGTCCCAGGCTGTTATATTACTATGCTGAAATGCCCTGTCATGGCAGAAACGTGAAGCTGAAAACCTGGGAGGACTGTCACACTGCACCCTGGGTCCAGATTGTTTGCCAGCACTCTTGCTTCTTTAATCATCCAAATGGCTTCTTTGTCTTAGTGATGAATTAGCGATTGAATAACGTGAACCTCCCAAGAAAGTAAAACCAAGTGCAGGTTTGTTTGGGGGGCAAAAGACAAAACAGTGATTTTTTAACTCTCTCTAAAAGTCTGTTTCACACTCTCTTTAACTTGAACTAAAATAAAAATTTTAACACATCATCATGCACTCTAGGCATAGTGGTGTAATTCCTAATTCAAATTTTCTTTCTTTTCTTTTCTTTTTTTAAAAAAGAAATTCTTGCAGCTTTCTTTACGTGTTGCCATGTATGTATTGATACGTGTGTGTGTGTGTGTGTGTGTGTGTGTGTGTGTGTGTGTGTGTGT
>OU015744.1:69089860-69094860 GCA_907169655.1 Acomys percivali
TCTACAGTAACGGCACCCACCTTTCCTTGGGTGAGTCTGTGTGTCCCAGAAGCATGGTCACATGACTATAGGCAGTGTCCTGGGTCTGCTGAGCTGTGGAGTCAGCACACTTTTCCAGGGGTCTCTAAAGACTGCCTGCAAAGCAACCCAGGGCCTGCCTCCTTCACCTGCTGTCTCAAAATAAACAGCAGTTGATTATTCATACTAGCTTGAGTCCTGGGTCCCCTTATGAGCAGAGCCTAATGTTCTTGTGGAACAGACTGACATGATGTGTAATATTTTTTCTTGATATGAACTTCTACCCTCTGGACATGACAGCAGCTTCGCTGTAACCACCCGACCAAGGTGGAGAAGATGTAAACAGCTAATGTGTCCTTTCTGGGGTACTTGCTGGTCCCTCCTTGTGAAGAGACTGTTGTGTGGAGAAGTGTTCATCCCTAAACTGCCCTCTGATGTTTGGTCCTAAAACAGCTGCGGAGCTGGCATTCTTGTTTTCTGGTGTTTTAGGTAGGTGCGGTACAGGGCAGCGCTCCTGTTTTTTTTTTTTTTTTTTAATTTATTTTTATTATTTATTTATGTATTTATTTTTGGCGCTCCTGTTTTGAATTGATGGATAATCGTGGTGCTCTTCCTCAGGACAGATCTAGTTGTGGTCACTTCCAAAGCATAGGATCAGAAGTCTCCTTTTCAAAAACATTAGCTTTCAAAAACATTAGTGAGTTACTTAGCTAATTCACACTGTTATGGAAAATACACCTTTGCTCAATAAAATGAAAATAGTGAATCTGCTGTATGTTGTGAGGATGACGGGGTTTTAAAGAAGAGTATCACTGAAATAAAGGGTGTACAGAGTGGAAGAATTATTGAGTCAGATTTTAAAAATAACCACATCACCTGACAGAACATCTCCAGTGTTTGGAGTAGATGTCTATACATCAAAGATATAAAACCATAAACCAAAGTCTCCTCCCCCTTACTTTTTTTAATTTGTTTTATTCCTTGGCATTATTACAAAACTTCCTTCTGTAACCTCTCCAGCCCATGTTTTTCCTTTTCACCTGCAGTCATGCTACTAAGCACAGATCGTCGAACACTGTGTTTGGTCATATTTATAAAGATGCCCTCCTCTTGCCTGTACAGAAGCTATGTTTGTGTCACTGTCACTTCCAGCCTAAAGTGAAAAGACCCTGGTGGTAAAATGGTGCCATATCAAACCCTTTCCCTCAGTGCAGACCTCCAAGGAATGCAGCATTAGGAATTAGATGGCCACAAAGGGCCTGAGCAGGACTTGGGAAGCAGAGAGCTCTGAGTGGAATGTGTGAGCATGGAGGCGGGGGTCCAGGTCAGGGGGACTATGCACAGCTCAGCAGGAGAGGATAATCAGGACATGGCTGCAGGCAGGCCTCCTCGGGGGCATATCAAACCAGCACCCACCCCCTGATTAACCTGTGCTTCCACCTAGCCGTGTAAATGATCATGACCAGCTAGCTCTGGGCCCGGAAGAAAGACAGCTGTAGGAGTGTATATATGTCCATAGTAATGGATGATGTGTCCCGTAGCACCCAAGATTTAACCAGAACTACTGTTCTTATTGGTGTCTAATAGATTGTATTGCTAAATTGTCAAATCTAGTAAATGTGGGAGGATTGGACTATTTCCTGAGCTTTGTGCAGGTCCACGGCATAGTCTTGCTTGAGCAAAACGATGTAACTAAAAAGTCGCACAGCTTATGTTCCTTGAAAATTTTCATTTACACTTTAACAGGATGTCTGCTTAATAGTCGGGGGGGGGGGGTCTTCCATGGGTGTGTATTGAGGATGCTGTTCTTGAACATGGTCAGAGCTTGCTTCAGACTACGTATCCCAGAACATTCCCCTCCACCCTGGGCTTGCAGTGGGAGATTTGGGAGTAAACAGAGTGTGTTCCTGTTTAGAAACAAGGGGTGGCAATGGAACTCCAGGAGCGTAGTATTGGGATTTTTGTTCAACACACCAGCTCTCCCTACTCTTTCCTCTCTATTCTCTACTGAGTTTGGTAATGTCTCTCGCCACAGTACCTAGGTGCTTAGGTACTGAAAAGTGATTTAAGGATGCAATTTGCACACGGATAAATCTGATTCGTTTTACTCTGGAGAAAGAAAAGCTACTATGTGGGATTTAGTGGGAGGGAAGAACAATATTCCTGAAAGGGAATCAGTTTGATGCCAGGAAGTGTTTTGAAGTAGAGACTGTTGTGAAAGCATAGAGGTCGTGGCTGAGATGGAGGAGTGAAGGCCGACTGTCACATATTAGCCATGTGGAGAAGGGGGGGGGTTCTTGAAACACCATAGAAGTAGAAAGAGACAGAGGAGCTGGGTATGTGGGAGGTGGGGTGACGAGGCTCACTCTTCGTTTTAGAAGCCAATCCTTGCAGTCGCAAGAAATGAATCCAATTATAATTTCCAGCCTTAATGGGCATGTGGTTTTTCCCCCTCAAACTTCAAATGTCCTAATGCATCTGTATTCTCACCCTCTGAATTTGAATCTATATACCAAGAAACAATTTATATTCTTCCTAATTGACAAAAAAGGACACACACTCTTTCTCCTCCCTCTCTCCCTCTTGCCTCATCCTCTTTCTGCCAAAACAGCTACGTCTATCAAATGGGTATGTCTACTTTTGTGCTGTAATCCTTGGGGAGAAGAAAAGCTATGCGATACTCTGTTACACTGGGCAGGTGGGGGTAGGGGGACGATCAACAGAGTGTTTGTTTTGTGTGGAAAGTTTTGATACAGCAGCTTGACAGTAAATTTCATTGCCAGCGACCCTGCCAGAACTCAGGCATTGCTCTTCATTCATTTTAGCATAAGGTCTAATTATTAGCATCAGTGCATTAACTCTGAACCTATATCGGTGTAGAGCCTTCTGTTGCCCTCTTTTGCTATGACACTGCAGTACAGATTAAAACTGCATCTGTTAAGACTATATGGTGCATTGTGACTTCAGGAGGCAGAAGTGCAGTGGTGTCATGAATATACCAGCCAGCGCCAATAACCTGTGACCAATCATATACTTATGGCAAAAGATGAACTCGTAAGGATTATGTTTTGGGAAACAAATTATAAATCTGTCACCACAAATATAATCTTTGCTGAGGCTTTGTAAACAGAGACTGAAAAAGCATTGTTTTCTTTGCTCTGAGTCTAATCATAGTGCATATTTGAGATTTCATAACTTTCTTTTGTTCCACCAGCACACACATTCTAAAGTGTATAACATTAATAAATAGAGGCGTAATGAATGTGACTAATTGATTTTGGCAGTCAAAGACTGGCATACTTTTTATACAATAGGGAATCCATTCAAAGAAGCTGAACTGCCATTAAGAGCAAAGCTTCGAGGCAGTAATGGTTTCTAATTTGGATTATGTGTGAGGTGAGCAGAGCGCAGTTATTCATAGTAACTCGCCACTTAGGGTTTTTGTTTCATTAGTGACCTTTCACTTACCATATCTCATTCCCCTAAATAAAAAGCTGGTGCTCTGGAGGACACGCGTATTGTAAGGCACAATTCTGGTTTTTGTTTTTGTTTGGCAGACCTGGGGATTGAACCCAGGGCTTTTCACACGCTAACAAATCCTCTACCACTGAGCTACAGCAAGAGCCCTCTCTATTCTCTTTAGGGGAGACAGGGCTCCACTGCTTTCCTCACTACAGACCTTGTAAGGGGTCTGTCAAGACAGACCAGAGATCTGAACAGAAACAGGCTGCTTCCGCCTTCCCTCTCCTTATTTCTGACCGACCTTAGCCGCACTTCTGTGATGCTGATATTTTAATCATGGGATCTCCTTGTCCGGTGAACAGAACCACCAACAGGACCTGGCTTCCTGTTTGGAGACAAAACACGCTTATTAACTTGTAAGCACAAATACCAAACTACAGCGTCTAGTAGATGTTAGTGAAAAATTAATTCCTCGAAACTCCAAGGGAAAAATAGGCCAGGATTGTATGATCAGCCTTACCTTTAAAAATGTGACTGGCCTTCAGAAGTAATTTCACCTCCTTTTATAATATCTCTGAGCACTAAACTATATTACATGGCTGCAGTTTAATAGTGGACAGAGGATCAAATTGGGTGTCACTTGAGGCATTAATCAGCGGAGTGTCATTACATGCAGTTAACAACTCCGTGTTAAGCTTTGTCATCCGAAACCAGAGATAGTGCACACCAAGAAGCCCATCACTCAGTGCAGGCGGAATCGACTTAGAAGGGAGGGAATGGCTGTTACTAAGGATTTTCAAGAACTAAAATTTATATTAAAAATAACTTTTTTTGCTTTGCAGCCTGGCTTCCCCAAAGGACAGAGATGATGTGTTTGGCGGCAATTAGGAAAAACTCTAATGGGAAGTCGAGTCATTTCCAAGCACAGTGCAATTGATTTTTCACCAATCAGAATAAGGAATGAGATGTTCTGAGTCTATTATTAAATTATTTATGAAGTCGTATTAAATCTGGTCACTACTCCTGGCATTTCAGGTTAGTGAGCATTTCTCAATCCCAAGGATGGCAGGCTCACGGAAGGTGACTCCTGTGAGCAGGGCCTCCTATGCAACCCTTGATTGTCATGATTAAATGAGATAGGCTGTGCGGGCAAAGAACTGGAGCTACCCTTGCCACCCGCATCTTAACTAGATGACACTCACCTCCCTGACTGTGAACCTGAGGTAGCATTTCACGATTGGAAGGGTGTTCGATAATAAGGACCACATTCTAGATTAGCAATTTTTGCACCATTAATGCGATGGCTGAGTAGGGACATGTTGTCAGTTTCTCTCAGAAAAAGCCCCGCTCAGATACAACAGTACTGTATGGCTGCCACTGAAGACTGATGCTCACGAGGAGCGAACAATGGGCCATTATTAAGGCTTTCTTGGTAGATTCAGATGAACTTCTCTCTCGTTTTTAAACTCCTACTATGGCTACCTTAAGCATTTCCTATGTCTTCCCTTAACTTTGCCTCT
>OU015744.1:69097360-69119804 GCA_907169655.1 Acomys percivali
AAAGAAGCATTACATCACAAGAGAAAATGTGGAAAATTGTAGAGGATGCAAATCTCTAAAAAAAATAAAGCTGTATTTAATAGGGTCTCCAGATGAACTGTCATGAAGCCATGTTGGTTGTCATTTGACAACCCTTTCCTTCTGTCTCAGAAACTGAGGACCCATTTAGGTGAAAGAGGTGACCCTGTCCTGATGAAGGCCGGGTGACTTTCCCTGTCTCACACCTTAAGGAGCTTGCCCTGGGATTCATCTGGTTAAGTCATCAGAGATGTAACCATGGGGAAAACATAGTGCAAAGCAGATCAAGGTTCCTACCAGTTAAGGAAAAGGAAAAAGTGCAATATTAGTCATCAACACCAGTAGCTCATTAATCCAACAAGCCCACCTCCTTCAAGCCTTATGAAAGACCCATACTATTTATCAACTAATATCTCCAAAAATACTAATATATAGGCTAAATCAAATAATAGACCTGTATTATAAACTAGAAGTTACAGTTGATGGCAGAAATCCATGTCAGTGTTCAGTTGCTTGCTGAGGTACTTAGGCTTGAAACCAGGGCCTCATGCATGGTAGGCACGTGCTCTGTTACTGAGTCACATCTCCATCGTCAGGGATAATATTTTCACACATGAGGCTGTCTTGCAAAAGGAAACTAGCTGTACCAATTACCCACTTACTTTTTACTACTATCATTTCTACTGGCGGGGGCGTGGCCACCTCGAAGCTATTACTGGGAGGCTGCATGCAGAGGATGCTTTGTTTCCATGTGGGGGAATCATTTAACTATGTTGTATTAAAAGTGTTCCAGAAAAAAAGGCACATCGCTGCCAAGGGTGCTTCCGTGATTTCGGGGGGCAATGCATACCTATGTGTCTACCTCTTTTTTTTAAATTAGTGATTCCCAGTGTTTTTATACACAGCATAGTGATGGAGAACAATACACAGTATATGATACATTCGTAACAAAATCTTATTTGAAAAAAATCCAATTAACTTCAGCATACACATTGTGACAGATTCTAGCAAATTTTAGGCTTATTCTTCTCCTAAGGAATTTTGACTATCATGAAAACAATTCATTTTCTTTATGCTTCCCGTATGAGCTATAGTCCATGGGTAGAGGATGAGGTACATAGCAACAGGTTTGATTTGTGATAAAATAATCCACCCTCTGTCTTTTTAATTATTTTTAATTTTTCATTTTAAGAGAGGAAAAAGAGGATAGGAAAACTTGCATGCACAATGAGATGAAGCATCAGAGTTTGGGAAAGGAAAGTTCACTTCTTAAATTTATTTATTTATTTATTTATTTATTTATTTATTTATTTATTTATTTGTAAATCTTGGGTACACCGTGCAGCTTAGACTGAGTATCACTTTTGCATTGCTTATACACTAACATGCCTGGAAGATGTTTAGGGGCTGAAGGTGGAAAGAGGTTGGCAGCCTCAAGAATGTTGTGTACAGACTGTTACTGGTGACTTAAGACAGTTAAACACAGAGTGGTTCTCCTCGGTGTCATGGGCAGACGAGGGTGGAATGGCATTGCGTGATAAGGAAGAGCCCAGGGTCTGAGCAGTTTCTCCTGCACACGTGCTAGAATCTCTGTAACTCGTAAATTCAAATTACTTTTAAAAGCTGCCCATGATACATTTGCTCATTAAGCATATGGAAAATGGCACTCAGGAATTTTCTACAGTGCATTTTCAAAGAAAGAATCCAATTGCAGGCAGACATTCCTTCATACGGTGTTTACGCAGCTGTACTTGTGATTAAATTACACCAGCCCAGGCCCACATGTAGCCCCAGAACTTATTGCTTGGAGTACAAAGCACCTTGTGAGTGCATGAGAACTCTCATTGTGATGGTGTTTGGCCTCTTGGCCACCATATCAAGCTAGCATCAAAAGCCATGCCTGTGCTCCAAGGTCTCTGGAGAAGGAGCCCCGGGACAGAGGAGCTCTGCTCTCACTGTAGGAGGAACTTTGACAGTCTACCGGGGGATGCTGGGAATGCTGCTGTCAGCAGTTCCAACAGCGCAAACAGTGTGAAGAAGCTTCCACAGGGATTGAATTACTGAAGACTTCTGCTCCGTGTTTTTTGGTATAATTGAGAGCACAGAGGGAGCTTGATTTCTCTGTCTTATGATTTGAAGGTGAAGACAAGAGCCTGCAGGGCTCTGTCAGAGTTATGGGCATGCTCAACCCAGACTTCAAAAAAAAAAAATCTAATTCCCATAAAGCCGTACAAGGCTGAATTGCTTACCTGCATATAAAAGATTTACTTTCACTGAATCATTTAACACACAACCATATTAATTGCATTTTGAAAAAGAAAAGCAGCCCAGAATACAGCACAGTGGAAAAAAAAAAAAAAAAAAAACACCACACTTCTCTTTGAATGCCTGCTTGAAAGTGAAACCAGCAGATGCAGATACTCTGACACCCTTGGCCACACACGAACACACAAGTCGGAGCTTTGCAAAGAGCACGATGTACGTATTCACCTCCACTTCTGTGGGAAAATGCATTAATTCCCCTGGTGTAGAAGTGTAGGCACATGCAGGTGTATTGTAGCTATGGCCGCATTGGTGGCTGTGACTATTATTCCGGCTGTGGAGAAAACCAACAACCGTAGATGAGGAAGGCTAAGAAATGCCATCTGGCTATCCTTTGTCAGTTTAGCATGAATAGTGAGCCAAGGGGGGCAGTAGTATGACCTGGCAGTGGCGTCACCTCTGCCACCCTTTCCCTTGCCCACTCTGACCCAAATGCCTCCCTTGTATGCAGGGAAGCCAGCAGTGACAATTTAGTCTTGGGGTGAGGGTAACGATTGCTTGATCCATACTCCCACATCCCTCCCCCCCCGCAAGTTGTTTCAATTCAACCAGTGCTAACTTGCAAGATTCTAGGTTTTACTAGTTTCTCTTCTGGCAAAAAAAAAAAAAAAATGTGGTCAAAAGGCTTGATAACAGTGAAACCGTATTGGAATGGTAGCTTAGTTTCTGGATGCACTCTGGCCTCAGAGAAGAAAGGTTAGGTTCATTCTCTTGTCTGGCTTCTTGCCTCTCCGCCGCCTCCCCCAGGGTTGACTGTGATAGCCTCTCTTGACTCCTGGAACATCTTTAGGCATCCATCCATCTGAAACCAAATTAACCCACTCTGGAGACAGCCCCGGAAGGCACAAAAGCTCAAATGTATTTACACAGTGACCCGGCATACTTTAAACTATTCCAACTTGAAGCTTTTGTGGAAGAGAAGGGAATGCCGCCCTAGAACAAACACTGATTGTCAGCTTCGCTCTCCCATCGCCAGCAAGCACATCTTCTCCAACTGGGAGTAATATCCTGTTAGCTATGTTTAATTCTCCTTTCACCTGGGGGATTGGGAGTTCCAAATGATCTCGGCTGCTCAGGCATTGCATTTCGGTCTGTCCTCTCCTTCTGCCCCTGTCTTTCTCCTGTATTCCTTCTGGGACCTCCTTGTCATTTATAGCAATAGGACAGCTTCTCTGTAAACCTGAACAAGCAGGCTTCATTCAGGAGGAAAAACCTTCTAAGGTGCTGAGAATGGAGGAGTCACACACCTTCCACCCCGTCCTTACACCATAACTGTTCATCCTTTGCTCAGTCCATTTCTTTTTCTACTTTCAAAAAAAATGTCTTTTGAAGAGGAACACAGACGTTTGTGTGACTTTGGACTAGAGGCAGTTTACCTTTGGCCACGAACTGGGCACTGCGTATGTGGTGTTACCACAGGCGTTCTGTTCGATTGCATTGTGTCTTAACAACAAAGCCCCCCGTGAAACTCAATAAAATTACCAATTTCACAGTTGATTTTCTTCCTGCTCTGCTCTGCAGCCCTCACACTCCTGGCCTGTCTCCACACACTGCAGGGGATGGTGTTGGACCAAACCAATCACACGGTGCTAAAAAGGAAGCTTGATACCAGCTAGGCTGAGCTTAATTCGTATTAGCATGTCCAGAAACTTTTAAGCCTTTGAAACACCTTTGTCATTAGAAATGCATCTGCATTTATTATGAATGGAAGGAGGAGTGTTGATCTGGGTGGCTGATCAGATGCCACTGCCGTGCTCCATAGAAGCCAGGGTTGCATCGCACACAATGCATGTGGACCCACTTGATTTTTCACCCTACCCTGTGTTGTCGCTCTAATATTATTGACTATGCTAACTTCAGTTACTTAAAAATCAATAAAAGGCACCAGAGTACGTGTGAAAGTCAGACCCCACTCTCCACTCAACTGTGGAGAATGGCCTGTCCATTGGCTAGATCTGGGTAGGGGTTTGAAGTTTACGACCTGTATTGTCCTTGACTGGTGCCATAGTTTGAGCGGGACCACATCCCCTGAATGGGGAGACCTGGTGGCACTCAGAGGAAGGATAGCAGGCTACCAAGAAGAGACTTGATACCCTATGAGCATATACAGGGGGAGGAAGTCCCCCTCAGTCACAGTCATAGGGGAGGGGAGTAAGGGGAAAATGGGAGGGAGGGAGGAATGTGAGGATACAAGGGAGGGGATAACCATCGAGAGGTAATATGAATAAATTAATGAAATAAAAAATTTTTTAAATCAATAAAAGCCATAGGACCTACACTCTATAAGCCTTGTATCATGGATTAGAAACTGACCACTCCAGGTCTACTCGAGCCACTAGCTAGCCATGTGATCCCGAGTTAAAGTCTTCTCTTGCCTTTGGTCCCACGGGTTAGAGGAGTGCAATATAGGTGTGGCAGTTGAGGAAAGAGCATGCAATGTACTTCTATGTTGTTCTGCTTTTTACATTAATAGTCAACATATTATATGTCTCCAATGACTTGTCTTAGCCTGATAAGCCCCGTATACCTTATTAACTACAAACAATATACATGACTTGATGCTGTCTAAAATACAGCCTTAAGGGTTGTAACTAAATCATAATCTTGTTCTAAGATTAAAATACTCTGGTCACAGAGATAACCAGCTTTGGCCTATTTTCGCTATGACTTATTATGTTTCTATTAACCACATCTAGCCGCAAATCACACCTGAGTTAGATACAGGCTTGTTATTGACGTCTTTGGCAGCCCTCTTCTCATTGCATTCTTATAGTAAATAACAGACTCTCCTAACAGCTAAGGCCAGTTGGAGTTCTGTACTATCCAGTGTCTTATTAAATTAGAGGATATTTTAAAATTGACACAGAGAGTAGGTTGTTGAGTGGGGAGTTGAGTGGTGGAGTGACTGTAAGACTGGATGGAAAGATGGATGGGTGGGTAGGTGGATGGACAGATGGATGAATGAGTGGATAGGTGAGTGGATGGACTAGTGAACAAATGAACATTAGTGTTGAAATCTACATTGTTTCATGTGTTACAGAAATCTATCTAGTGTTACAATGGTTTGCCAAGACTGCCTTTATATTTGAAGGCATGCATTGCTTTTATATCCTTCAATTATTATCTTGAGTTCCCTTTTATTTTTGGCTTGATTGAAGCCTGTCTTTCCCATTGTAACTCTTCACACCAAGTGTTTGGGGAAGATTGTTTTCCGTGTGTGCTAGCCAAGACCTTTCCCCTCTATCCTTTCTAACTTCTCCGCGGCTGAGCTGTGTGACCCCCAGTGTTAGTGAAGCACACTAGTTGTTCTTTTTGTGAGACCTCTTAGAGGAAGTAAAAATGACTCTGATGAGTGAAAGGATGACCCGAGCAGTAGACTTCCTTTGGGAAAATATGGTTCACACAGGAGATTTAGCTTTACTTACATTTTCTGCCTTGCAACCTCCTCAGCTCCCCTGAGGATTGGGAAGTTTGAAAATCCCACAGAGGACAATTCCCATGTGTCCGGGAGCTAGCTGACATGTTGTGACCCGCCATCCTTGTTAACGAAGTGGATGGGGAATATCAGTAGCCAAGCCGCTTATGGGTCTTTTAGGGCTAGAAACCAGAATGTCAGTAGCAAATGAATTACAGTGCTGATCCATCTGAAAGCATAAAACCAGGCAGGTTTGTAATGTTTAAACTTCTCTTGGAGCCCCCGCCCTCTCCTGTACAGACTCAGGTTAGCAGCTGTCAGTTTCAAGCATCAGTGTGTACCCAGAAGCACTCTTTCATCCATTCAGGAGATCCCATGATTTTATACGTCCACTCTCCACGAGGATTGTAAGTAAAATAGGTGCAGTAGCTTATCTTCTTCAGAGCATCGCTGGAGACTGAAGTACAGCATTTTATTGATAATCAACTCTCATCCACTATATTAGCCATTTCACCACACACCATGAACCTTGAAACTAACTGCCAAAACCCATTCCCCTCTCTCGTGTCCATAAATAGTGGCATTTGCTCTTTCTGGTCCCCAGCACCAGCTGTCACACTTGATTTCCATGAGATTTTCTATATGGCCTTCCCAAATAACTTTAATTGCTTCAGAATGTAAGTGCTCTATCTCAAACAAAACTACACCCCTACTGTGTGTGTGTGTGTGTGTGTGTGTGTATGTGTGTGTGTGTGTGTGTGTGTGTGCTTTAAGAATATTATTAGGCAGCCTGAGGCAGATGGAGTGCGGAAGATGGACACAAAGGCAGCGTGACGTGCTGTGATGCCTCGGGTTTAGGGTGCTCCCGTCACAAGCTTTCATAATGAGTATAGTTCACAGAACCGTGAGTTATCATGACTGTGACCTGCCTCAGGAGGTCCCATGCCACATCTGTATTAACAACTGCATCTGCTTTGGGGTAACCTTATTAGCTTGCCACAGCTGAGCCTGGGGCCTCAGGAGGTATTAGACCAAGTCCCCAGAGAAGTCCGGGGCTTCTGCTCTCCCTAGATTTAGAATGGTGTCCAAAATTTAACATCAGGACCTGCTGAATTTTATTTTGAATTATCTGCTACAGCAACTCTAGCTGAAAACAACACACAGCACAATACCCCCACAACTTGGCAAGCTCCCCAAATGCCAGCTCCAATTCCCATTATGGCATATGGCTTGTGTGTTTCACATGAAAAGCAATGGAAATATCAAAGGAAAAATTCTCACCTTGATTTCTGTTTGTCTTCTCACTCTGGGAATGTACAAAGTGCTGCAAAGAACACAAAACCCAGGGAACATGGATGTGTGAACTGATCTGTGGAAATTTTACTCCCACACTCAACAACAGAAGTAGTAAATAAAATCTAAGTGAATGGAGTGATGTGGTAAGAAAATGTGGTCTGTATGTGTGTGTCTGTGTGTGTGTGCATGCATTTGGTGATGTTACACATACACATACAAACAAATATCTGTATATGAAGGAACCATTAAGTGAGTTTGCTGTGGCACCTTAATTTCTGAAAAGCTCCTCCATCCCTTATTTCAAATGAATCAAGCAGTACTACACATCCAAATTTATCTCATTCATTCATTCTTTCCTTCATTTTTTTCATTCACCTCTTAGATGGAAAGTGTAACAGAACAGCGAATTCACCTGAGAATAGGGATCAGCATGCTAAAGGGAAACTCCCAAGGTGCACTGGTAACTACTCGTAAGGGGCATTCTCTGATGGGCAAACCTTACCCAATTTTATTTTCTTGAGTTTTGTATTGAATGCTAGCAAATGTAGACAGAGTAATATATGCCAGAAATTAGACGTTGGTGGCTAATTCACATGGTGTCTGATAGAAATTCAGCTTGAACTAATAGAACATTCCTGACAGCGAGCTTGCTGTGACCTTCTGAGTATCCCCTTCACTGGACCTCAAACCCTCCCTGAGGTTTATTTAGTACCTCCTTGGTAGAGTTGGGGACAAGTAGCATAGTAGAGTCCTTGAAACCAAGCATTTGCCATGGGTCATCTCTCCTGCCAACATCACGCTGTGTGCTGTCTAGTGCTACAGTGGGGATACCAAAACCCAGAGGGGACAAACAGTATGTACCAAAGCTGTGCATTGACATGCCTGATCCTGAGCTTTCTGAGTAGGTAAAACATAGCTAACCCTCATAAGAACATTTATATTCCATGCATTAAAATGACACATTATTTAAGACCTGCTATTTTAAAAAAATTTCCCCTCTTTTTCTTTCTTTGTGCAATGCTGGAAATGGAACCTAGGGCCATGTGCATACTAGAAAATTGCTCTGTTGCTAACCTATAGCCCTATTCCAGGACTCTTATTTTTTTCCAGCTGTATTAAAATCCCCAAATTATTTTCTCTTCTAATTAGTTTACATGCAAACCAACTCATCTGAATTTTGCGTTGAGAGTCGTTGCACCTAACCAGAACTAGAGATGTGATTGTTATTTAGGTATTTGTGTTTACAAACCAAGAAAGACCATTTTAGTTCCACAGTGGCTTTTTGGTTGTTCAGTGTTGGTCATTTCTCCTTTGCAGTAAGCAACGCTCTTGTTTCAGGCTTTCTCTGGTCTGGGAGCTATGCTCACTGGGTCACAGGAAGACATCAACATGGTTTATCTCTACATTTGATTTTCTGACTCTCCCTAGTCCAGAATATTCCTGGGTACTAAGGCTGTCCACACTTTGGACAATACAGTACATGAATGCACTGTGAAGGAAAACAAGAGAAAACTGTCACAGAAAAAGAATGTGTAGCCATTTTTGCAGTGAGTATTCACCAGGCCTCAGAGTGGGTGCTAACGGTCAGCTTTCTGGTTCCCTCCAGCCACTTCCACCTACCTTTGTGTTAAACCACTCAGTGCAATGTGAGGAAGCCTCACCTGTCCCCAGGCGGCCACTTCTCACAGTTCGGCTTGCGAAGTCTGCTGTTTCCACCTTCCGTTTTTCTCTGGGGGTATTGCTGGTTCTTCCTGATATTTTTAAAATTTTTTTATTAATTAATTTTACATCTCAATAGTTATCCCATCCCTGTATCCTCCCATTCCTCCCTTCCTCCTGCTTTCCCCCTACTCCCCTCTCCTATGACTGTGACTGAGGGGGACCTCCTTCCCCTGCATATGCTCATAGGGTATCAAGTCTCTTCTTGGTAACCTGCTATCCTTCCTCTGAGTGCCACCAGGCCTCTCCATCCAGGGGTCGCGGTCAAATATGGGGCACCAGAGTTCCTGTGAAAGTCAGACCCCACTCTCCACTCAACTGTGGAGAATGGCCTGTCCATTGGCTAGATCTGGGTAAGGGTTCGATGTTTACTGCATTTTATCGGTTTCTCTCCTCTCCTTTTTCCTTCCCTTTGTTTCCAGCCTCCTGAACTGTTTTCTGGAGTTTTAATGCTGCTGTTGTTTCATGCATGATGGTTTGCCTTTCCCACTACAGACAGCTTCCTCGATCAGAAACTAAATAAATGTAAAGCTCACCTTTATTCTCTATAATCTGGAGTTTTGTGATCAGTGTAGAAAATATATTAAAAGGCAGAAAATATCAAAACATTTTAGAATATTTTCTTCATCTTTTATGAAATGTATATTGTAAATACAAATGCACGCTTATATGTACATGGACATGCATGTATGCTTTGAACACAAATGTTGTCTTGCTATATAATTTCATGTCATTTGACTTCTTTTTATATTCTGAGGAATTATAAAACAGTGCCTCCTACATTGTGCCCATCCTTAAGAAGCACACTTCTACCCGTTGCATTATCTGGAGTTGAACATTTTGAAATGTTACTGTGTTGGTTGGGTTGTTTTGGTTACCAACTTGACATGAGCTAGAGTCATCTGGGAAGAGAGAGATTTAATTGAGAAAATGCCTCCATGATAATGGCCTGTAGGCAAGTCTGTGGGGCATGTTCATGATTAGTGATTGATGTAGGATGTGCCATTCCGTTTGGGTAGTGTCACCCATGAGATGGATGGTACACACCCCTTTCCCACTAGCATGTGAAAGCATCCCTTTCTGGATACTGTTGGCCATGCTGAACAATTGCCATTGTTAGAATAGATACATTTTATTCTCAAAACTTCCACACGGATTATTTCTCATTCCAATTTCCTTTTTTTTTTTTTTTTTTTTTTTTTTTTTTGTATGAGTGAGATATTTTGTTTAGGTTTGTGTTCTCTCTGTCTCTGTCTGTCTCTGTCTGTCTGTCTGTCTGTCTGTCTGTCTGTCTGTCTCTCTCTCTCTCTCTCTCTCTCTCTCTCTCTGTCTCTCTCTCTCTCTCTCTCTCTCTCTCTCTCTCTCTCTCTCTGGAAAGGTGTTTTTTGTGTGGTTTTTGTTTTTCGAGATAGGGTTTCTTTGTGTAGCCCTGGCTGTCCTGAACTCTTTGTAGACAAGGCTGGCCTCGAACTCACAGAGATCTACCTGCCTCTGTCTCCTCAAGTGCTGGGATTATAGGCATGTGCTACTGTGCCTGGCTGACTTTTTTTTTAAGAAAGTATTTTTTAAAAGTTTTTATCATCTTATGTGTATGAATGTTTCTCTGGTGCCCACATTGGGGGGGAAAGAGTATTGGATCCTCTAAAATTGGAGTTACAGAGGTGCAATAGAACTTGGCTCCTGGAGCAGCTGCCAGTGCTCTTAACCACTGAGCCACCTCTCCAGCCTGTTCATCACATGCTAAAGCTATAGGGCCTTTTGTCTTCCATTAAATTTCCTTTTTCCAAGATTTGATTACTTTGTTATTATTTTGCTGGGTTTTGTGTCTTTGATTTTTTTTATTAATTTATTCATATTACATCTCAATTGTTAGCCCATCCCTTGTATCCTCCCTTTCTTTCCTCCCTCCCGCTTCCTCCTCTACTCCCTTCCCCTATGTCTGTGACTGAGGGGGACCTCCTCCCCCTGTATATGCTCCTAGGGTATCAAGTCTCTTCTTGGTGACTTATTATCTTTCCTCTGAGTGCCATCAGGCCTCCCCATCCAAGGGACATGGTCCGATATGGGGCACCAGAGTTTGTGTGAAAGTCAGATCCCCTTCTCCACTTAACGGTGGAGAATGTCCTGTCCATCGGCTAGACTGGGTAGGGGTTCGAAGTTTACTGCTATATTTTCCTTGGCTGGTGCCATAGTTTGAAGAAGACTCCAGGGCCCAGACCCGTCTGTATTTTTCCAGGACGCTCTGGATCCTTCTATTTCCTCATTTTCCCAGGCTTCTCACCCCTAAAGTCTCAATAGGATTTTCTCCCCTCTGACCCACTTTCTTGGTAGGTAAAGTTTTTCATGGGGGCGTACCCCTTGGCCTAGTGTCTCGATATAAGTGAGTATATACCATTTGACTCTTTTTGCTTCTGGGTGAACTCACTCATTATGATAATTTCTAGTTCAATCCATTTGTCCACAAATTTCAGAAATTCCTTGTGTCTTTGATTTTTTGAGGCAAGGTCTCAGCAGAACCCTGGCTGTCCTCCTGAAACTCTCTATGTAGACCAGGCTGGTCTCAAACTCACAGAGACCCTCCAGCTTTTGCATCCCATGTGCTAAGATAAAAGGCCCACACTATCACCGACTGGCCTATGATTTGATTTTTTTCATGGTGGTTTAGAATACATTTTTAAAATTTCTTAGCAATTTAATAGTATATCATATGCACTTTATTTTGTTATGATTTTATTTCAATATTTTTTTCTGCGAGTACTTTTCTTTGATTCATAGTGGCAACTTTGAAACTTACTTGTTCTGATTTTTGAAAATATACAGGGCTATCTATGACTAAGACTGTAGAATTCTTTGCTCCCATTTGACTTAACACCTGCCAACTTCTTTTCCCCCCACTATGTTCTAGGGACCATTATCCTAGCCTCAAATTTTATGAAATAAGCTTGTTTATATTCTACATAAAAATGCAATCCTGGGTGATGGAGAGATGGCTCAGAGGTTAAGAGCACTGACTACTCTTCCAGAGGTCCTGAGTTCAAGTCCCAGCAACCACATGGTGGTTCACAACCATCTATAATGTGATATCATGCTCTCTTCTGGCATGTATGTGTACATGCAGGCAGAGCACTATATATATAATGATTAATAAATCAATATTTTTAAAAAATGAGATCCTGCATGACTGTCTTTCTGTGACTAATTTATATCACAGGAGATAACGTTGTCAATTTACATCCACATTATTGTGGAATACAGGATTTCACTGTTTATGGCTGAATAGTACTCCAATCTGGACGTGGACTGTTTTCTTATATTCCTTACATTTCAGAATATTAATGAACTAATAACATTTATCTCCTTCCTCCACTGTTCTTGGGACGACACTTGGCCCTGACTTCTGAAGTCCACTTTGCCTATCCTTTTCCTCCCTCTATCTCTGCTCAGGGCTCCTCAGAACTTGCAAACATTTCTTGTCATCAGGTCCCCAAATGCACCATTTCCACCTTGTCTCTGAGGAAATCCTTTCATCTGGACTCAATGTCACTTGATCGACTTGAGTAAACTTTAGTAATTAATTCATAAAGGTACATCAAGAGCCCATTCAGAGCTGGTGGAGAAAGTTACAGATTCAGGTCACAGACTGTTCCTAATTAAATAATTTTTCCAATAGTTGTATAAATTCAAGCTGTATTGGAAAAAGTCATGTTAGATTTTGGATTCTGCTGGTAACTAGCTGGAACCTAAAGGAAACCAACAACTCTTGCTATGCGTAGCACCTTCACAGGGATAATGGGACTTACAGGATACATTTAAATGGAAAAGCTGGGTGGTGGCACAGAAGTCAGTGTCCTCTGTGCCTGGGATCATGTCACTCACTGGCACTGTGCCTTTGTCTACCGTCCCATGTCTCTCTGGCTTATTAGAACCATTGGCACTAGATCTCGAAAAAGATCCCAGATTATACTATGGAATTAAAGTATTTCTGTTTCTTCTGCGGTGTTCTTGGAGTTATGAATGGTAAGACCTTGTCACTTCCTTAAGAACTATGCCAAGGCATGCTGGGAGGAGAAGAAGGAGAAGCTGACTGCCTTTAGAGGACAAGGGAGGGAAACCGCATCCTGTAGAAGTCTTTGAAGTGTTAGACGGTCCATCTGCCTGTTTGAAGCTGAGACTGAATCCCTTTTTAAAATGCATCAAATGTTTGAGTGTGAGGTTCAGGCCTGACAGCATCTGTGAGTCTCAGTGGAGGCATCCACAGCGTAGCTTCCCAGACGCTGTCTGCGTTCACATGAGAAGGGTCTGATCCAAAGATGCGATGCAGCCAGACTGGGACCATGTGGAGCGGAAGTAGACAGGTCATCTTCAGCAAGGTCCCGTAAAGTCCCAGCAGCCAGGCCCCAGGAAATTGGAGTAGAATGAGCTTAAGACTTTTTGTTCCAAAGTGAGGCTGAAGCCATCATGTGATCAAGTTCCATGCTGCCCCTGTCACCAGCAGATAACCATAAGAGGAGGTGAATAAGCCCTTTTCTCGGGTCTTCCTACATCCTGCTTGAGATGGAATTTCTTTACGGCAAAATAGGAAATACATTTTTCATTTGAACACAGATTTTTCATAAGACTACCATAGTAATAGGGTGTCTATTCTATATTCAAGAGCATTTCTTCAGTTATTCAATGTAGATAACCTTCATCTTGAAATGTTAGCTCTCCAGACTGACTTCATTCATTAAGATTTCCCTGGTACCCCCATGTTGACCAAATTACATAACGAATTACTACATTACGGCACCATTAATAATTTCCATATAAATATAAACCTTAAATGTGACTGCTTTACTGTTTGTAGCTGATTAAGGTATCAGAGTTGGGAACTGTTTGGATCAGATTTCTCTCCGAGTCTCCCCTACCCCAGTGTTGCTCTTCCCAAGACCCTCAGGCAAAAAGCCAGTAGTCTGCAATAACTTTGGGTCTAGACATTGTCTCTAGCCACTCCATTATTTTCCTTGATGCCTGCAACATGACACCAATAATCAAAGGCTATGTCTAAGTACAGAGAAAGGAGTTTAAATTCACTCTTTATGAAGTTACTTCTGGAGCCAATGTCAGACCTTTGTGTAGAACTTCAATGTGTAGTTAGCAAGAAGCTTTCTCTTAAAAAGCATTTCCTTTTATGACATAATATCAGTATTTTCCTGGATCTAATTTGTAACAGTTCTTAAACGTTTCTTAAGTTTAATTCCCACTAGCAATAGAAAGCATCCACTGTGATTGGCCAGACACTTGAGGAGAAGCATCATGTTCTTGGGTGGGGATGGGGATAGCTAACACACAGTTATCTAAAAAGCCACTTTGTAAACTACATGCCTAAATTCCAGTACTTTGATTTTCATGTAACTGAGCTTCTTGCCATGTGTGGAGGATGCCATGCTATGGGCTTATACAAATAGCATGTTTAAATTGCTACTCCCTAATACTTTGAACAATCTATGTAGATATAGTGAATGCTATATTCTCCCAATACCACAAGAAAAGTGGACTCTGCTCAAGTCTCTTGTTTGTCAAAGCCATTTACTGTTTGTACACTATGAATCCCATTGTTCAATTTTTTATAACTTTGAGTGACAACCCTATCTCATTCATGGGGCCATTTTTAGTGTTTGACCCTGGAACCTGCAGATTTAACATCTGGGCATAATGAAAGCAAGTCCTGCATTTCTGACTACTCTCCTCTCCTGAACACGGAACTCCAGGACAAGTTGTGCATAATGCCTGCCTTCGCTATCCCACCTGTAGATCGGCACACCTTAGGGACTGGGGCATGGATGGAAAGCCTTGGAGGGATAATGAAAGCCTATACCAGCTTAGCAGAGGAACATCTGAAAGCTAGTCAGCCCCTTTTAATGATTCTTGCTTTAAAGCTCTACCTTGAGTGAGCCATTCATTCATTCATCCATCCATCCATCCATCCATCCATCCAACAACTTACTGGGCACAAAGAAAATACACTATTATTTTTCCTAAAGGCAGTGATAGTAGCAATACAGATAATATAAATAAATAAAGTGAACTCAATAACAAGCTAGTAAGAGTAGATGAGGATTGGGCACCTTAAGGACCAAAGGCTTTAAAGAGCAAACTTCTAAGGCTTGGGGAGATGGAATTGACTTCAATCCCCCAAACCTACATAAAAAGCCATGTATGATAGAGTGTGCCTGTCATCCTAGCATTGTAGAAGTGGAGGCATGTGGAAATATGGGCTTGCTAACCAGCCACTCTAACCCAACCACTAAGCCAGTAAAACACTCTCTTTCACAAAACAGGGTGGTTAGCATCTGAGAAACACTATCCAAGGTTGTCCTCCCACCTCCATGTATATGTTCAGTGTGTGTCATCACATATATGTGGGCCCATTACACACCTATATATACATGTACGTACCCTATACATTCACGAACACACTAGGAGTGGGAAAGCTGACTTGTTGCATTCTTTCTTTGTTTAACGAGACGGACTCTTACTGTGTTGTCCAGCACCCCACCCTCAGTTTACTGAGGAGCTTTAGCTGCTGTGCTCATAGGAACCGCCATGAGCCCAGCCTGGGGCAAATGGGTACAGATTTCCAGGAGGACCAGTGATGAACAGTGCTGAATCAGAGCGTGGTGGGACATCCTGCTCAAGAGATACCATCACATCCAACACCCTGTTCTTGAGCCAATAGTGCTGGGCTTTATGTGGAGGGATGCGGAGGAGATTCTGGAGGAAAATGGCCTCGTAAAACACAACTCAGACTCTAGAGAGCAGGATTAAAGGGTAAGAGACCATATGCAGAATGCATAGCCCATCAGATTCAGAACATGCAAAAAACAAAGACTGTGACACTGGAAATGGAAACCAAAGAAAACCAAGAAGTATTTAAGAGTCATGACCCAGAAGGTCTGAGAGTCCCGGTGTGTGCACCTCCTCGGCAACACAGAGGAAAACATCTTTCTACAGAAAAGCCCTTCCTGTATTGTACTGCAGCAAATGTGCCTCTCACCTCGATTCTCCTCCAAGATCAGCATTTTCTAGTTACTTAAAACTTCTCATCACGTCATGGTTTCAAAACCAACATTCCCTACCCTGGCTTCTGCCCCCATATGCTCTGCTCTTCATTATCAGATGTATGCCGGTAACCCTCTCCGACTGAGGATACCAAGACACATGAGCATATTGAAGGGATCCCAAGGAACCAAGAAAAGAAAAAAGAAGTCATTGTTCCCCGTTAATCATTAAGTAGTGTTGGACAGAGATGCCTGCAGAGGAGTGGGGGTAGTCCTCGGCTTTTTCTCTGCCCAGAGAACACGGATGAAGTCTGTGACTTACACCAATAGTTAAGGGGTTCATCAGAGTGAAGGAAATCCTCATGGGGACCCTGATGTGAGTATCCAGAATGGGGTTATAGCTCCACTCCTCCTTCTATAACACCCCACTTCCAGCTACATGCAGGTCTTCCATCCCCCTTTAAAGTTCAGTAAGCAGTGAGGACATAAGCCCATGCCTTCTGCCTCATGGTCCTCCCCAGGGGTAAGAGGTACACAGACACGTGTCTCTAGGGGTGAGTAGGTGGACGAGGATGCTGAAGACAAAAGAACCCATCTAGATCAGGAAGTCTGAGAAGCGGTGCCTCTTCTGTGCATGCGCTTAAATCTCTGGTTCCTTGACGTGAGCACACTGCAGAGGGACATGGCAGAAGCTGGCCCTGTAAATAATAGATTCCTGCTATATTTTTAGCAGCAAGCTATTATATCGACTGAGGAAAAATAATGTTAAATAATTGTATCTCTTACGCATTTCTGATGCATTTGATCCCTGATTGGCCCTGAAACCCATCACTCACACAAACAGGTTATCTTGCAGTTTCACAGCAGGTAGGTGTATCTTCTGAAGCTAGTACAGGCACACAGCCTGACAGGAAACAAACCTGCATAGTTTGAACTGTTTTTTTTATTAACTAACTCCACAAAGACTTACCCATCAGCATGCTCTGTTTCTAGAATATCTCTTCTTAAATTAAAAGAAGAACAGAAGGGAGGGATAGAAAGAAGGAAAAGATGAATACAGTGTAGAGAGAGTCCCAAACAGAAAACAGATGACAGATGTGAATAAATTGTGAATAAATTGAAGGAAGTATTTGTGTTTAATCAGGAGAACTCAGAAGGGCACAAATAAGTCCTGTGCAAATAATTATGCCGAGTCCGTTTCTGCCTCACATTCATATATGCCCGCCTAATTGAATCGAGTGTTTAATCCCAGGATTCATTATCTATTGCCCCATCTAAGTCTTTTCCCCCATTTATATTTAGCACCCAGCTGTCCCCTCCTCCAAATGGTCAACTGTAGTCCTGTAAAAGTCTTGAGATTAGCCTCTAGAACCCCCAGCTTTTGTGCAGCAATTTTCTCAGTAGGGGGCAGCTGGATCTTGCTGTGTCCCTGAGGCTGGGTTAGAATTGTTAACTAGAGCAAACTGCCTTGAAAGCAGGGCCTTGGAACTCAATCCTTGCAGCAGATACCCCAGGTAGGGCAGGCCAAGGAGCTCTCGGTCAGCGCAGGGCGTTGCTGCCTTTTGTAGTAGTCAGAATAAAGCAATAAAAAGATCAGTTAACGTGCTTGCTGGAAGTTATTGATAGAGAAATTCTTTCTGCACGAAAGATTATAAACAGTGTTATCTGAAGATGGATTTGTTTTAATTTGGCATTGATGTATTTGATACCTGGTAGGATCAAAGAAAACAGAATCAAAGGGAGAAATATAAGCGATCTGCTTCTCCGAACATAGGCCTCCTTTATAGACAGAAAATCTCGGGACTGGAGAGCTCAAATTTATTTGTACTGATGTTTGTTTAAAGATCAATATTAAATAAATTGGTCTGGAAGCTATAGTCATAAAGCAGCTGTCGAACTAATGTAATCCCACAATGCCATTTTGTCTACTGCATGAAACCTGGTTAACTGTGCGCTCCTACTCGCATGTGGAAAGCAACTGAAAGACAAAATAGCCGAACTGGATTTTTCTGAACTTGGACTAAATTGCAATCAAATGTGAAAGGCATTTTAAAAATAAAAACAAAAACAACAATAACAGTATGCTTGGTTCCCTTCAGGGTGGCAATTGACCATTCTTGTCAACCTAGAAATTCCTTATAGAAATACCACTTCCCTCTCCATTATGATATCAATATGAAAGGTAAGTCCTAGGACCCTTGCTTTGGAGTTTTGTGCCTACCCTTGACTTCATGGTGTATTTGATTAAGTTGATAGCGTTTGCTGGTAGATGTGCTTTTGAACACTGTCTTTGCAGTTGTGTGGCTCCTTGTGCCCTAGCATGAGTTGGTGTGTTGATATCCTTCCTGCCTTACAGTGCTTGTCCCATGCTGTAGCCATCAGAGATTCTGAAGCAGAAACCGGAAGCCCAAGACACATAGACTGTGTCTCCCACGCGTGACGGCTGTATAGCCTATGCCCACTCATTTTGACACATTTCTGGAGTGTACCATTGCACTTTTGTTGCAGTTTCTGACACTCTGGTCCTGCCACTGAGGGCCAGAGTCTGATTGTGAATGTAGACCATGATATGATCATAGAGGGATCATTATCATGCAGTAAAAAAAAAAAAGCCTACGTGCGGAAACACATTCTGGATACTAAATAACAATACATTTGCTCTCACTGAACAGCAGGAAGATCAGGGCTTGTGCTCAGGCCGATCTGTCCACCTTACTTTTGGTCATGGGGTAAAATACCTGTTCAGCGCCAGGGCGTGGCTTCCTCAGTCCTGTTAGATCCAAGGAATGAGACTTGTAAATGTGTTTCTTAACTAAAGGCATCTTTTAGAAAGTTGAGGTTCCGCAATTGCAAATGGTATGACTTGGGGTGAATAACCCACTTTAAAAAGGCTTAGCTTCCTAATCTACAAAGAGGTAATAAAAGCAGTAGATAGCAAACAGGTTGTGTTAAGAAATGGATAAAATATTCTACTGAAAAGCATTTAGGACCAGAGAGGTGGCTCTGGCAGAGGACCTGAGTTTGGTTTCCAGTATCCAAGGCAGACGGCTCACAACTGCCTGTAAGTCCAGCTCCAGGATGATCTGATACCCCTGTCCTCCAGGGCTACATGAACTCATATGTAAATACCTTTATACAGACACACATACACACACACACACACACACACACACACTAAATTTAACTTAATACTTTACCTGGTACACAGTTAAAAATGATAACTCCTGTAATAATATATGACTATTATGAATATATATATATGGCTCAAACAGTTTCATCCTACTTTCCAAAAGCAGACTAAGCAGTAGAAGAAATGAAATAGATAGTGCGATATTAATAATTTATGCAAGTCAAATCTGCTTCACAATATTCTTCTGATTTCTGAAGGGCTTGAGAATATACTTAAATAGTCAAAAATGTATGAATGTAGTTCCTCTTGTTGACTCATACTTCACATAATTCTTAAGTGTTTTATCCTTGTTCATGAGGAGGTGGTGCGCCTCAGAGCAGTGGAAGCCAGAAGTTTCTGGCTTCACTTGTTTTGAGTGACAAGCCTTACTTCATGGGAGTTGCTCCTAATTCTCAGCCATCCATATGTGAGTGAATACTCACATTCAACCAGATAGAAGAGCCGTGTCCTTTCATGTTTGTCTTTGTCATTTTCAAATTGTTTTCCTTGTTGCTTTGCCACTATTGGGAAAAAAATAATGATAATACTTAATAATAATGACAATAATAATAACAATAAATAATCACATTCATAATACCGAGGAGACTCACCTTACCTGTTTCAAAAAGTCTTAACCTTCAGGAATTCAGTCGATACCACTGATGTGTCCTGAGACAGTTACAGGGTCAGTGAGGAGGGGGAGGGATGGGGATTTGAGGCCCTGTCTCTTGAAGGCTGGACGGCTTTGTGTGGCAGTGATAATGCATAGTGGACAGTGGCCAAGAAACTCTGTGTGACATTGGAGCACCATCCTCATTACAAAAGTCAGGGTTAGCTCCAAGCACAGTGTGGAAAACTCCATCCACAACAGGGCTACTGAGGGGCTTTTCAGCATGAAAGAGCACAGTCTTGGAGGTTTTCAGACATCATCTGCCTCCAGCCAAGCTCTTGCCTGCTAGTGAACTTACATATGTGGGTCACACAAAGGAGAGAAGGGAGCTCATTGTCCCATGCCTGGGGGGGTCACTGAATGTTGTATGATATAAACATAAAACTTTGCCCTGCCACGAGCAGTTTCCTAGACAGCATGTTGAGACATGCAGCTTTGTCTGTGTCTAAGACGACTGGGAAAGGACGCTTTCCTCCTGTGCTTTCTTGTTAATCAAAGGCTAACTTTACATTTTGAAGGCATCTTTTTTCAAACAGTTTCGAGAAATATCTTCTCTTCTCAACCACAAGTGTTCTCAGCCTTGTTGGTGATGCTTCCTTCCTTTCTGTCTCCCCTCTAAGCCTTGATCATGGCCAGGTGGATGGGGCAGTTCCATTCCTAACTTGGCTTTCTCCAGTCACCCTGGGCTGTTTTCAATGTGTGCAAGAGATTTTAGTTAGCCTTTAAAAACCCATGGACGTGGATCCAGTGTGTATATTCTGACTTGTCTTAATAAAGATGTACAACTTAAACTGAAACCGTAGCTGATTGTGCTGAATTATTGGTCTAAGATAGATTCATCAAATCTCCCAGCTGTATAAGACAGGGCTTACTAATGAAGTTCCCTATCAAAAAGAAAAGCCTAATTTTGATTTGGCTTAGGTAATGAACTTCTTTTTCCTGGTGTGATAATCTGCATGGGGTGGCTAAAAGAGTAGCTAGAGAGAGTGCGTTCACAGAAGCATTATGCAAAATGTCTTTTGTCTCTTTTTGCTGGGATATATTAAATTTTCAATGTAGTCTATGTAATATAAAATTATGATAATGACTTTTGGCCCACTGTGAAGGCAGCTTGCTGGTCCTGAGCGTGTGTGTCTGGCTTGAGCACTAGGTTACACTGTGGGAGTTGCCTTTTCTATTAGCAAGCCTCTAGATACCTAATGATGAATTTTCTTTCACCAAATGTTCTCCTTTTGTCTAAAATACAAGCATTTTCTAAATTGCTTTTGAGAAAAACAAGAGAGGCAGAGAGGTCTATGGCTCTAACAAGGGATAGAGGAACAAAGCGAGGGATTCGGTGAGCATCATTCTAGTGATGAGGGATTCAGTGAGCACCATTCTAGTGATTAGAAACCAACCGAAAGGTTGTTGCAAGTACCAGTGAAAATATTTACCATCTTATTGACACATCTGCATCACTTAGGAAGAGGACAAATTGAACAACTGTCTCTCATAAAATCTGCCTATTCCTTCCAGCCATGTGAAAGTTAAGGCTTGAATTTACCAGACAGTTATGGAAACTCTCAGCATCTTCGACTATTGTTTGTTGAGGATTTTTTCCCCTTCCTATTTTCTTTTCTAAAATTTTAGGTAATTAAAGTGTATAAAATAGTAGACCTGTCAGTGTTGCTGGTACTTGGTATGTTTGATACAAGGTATCTAGGGAGCACTTTGTGAAGAAATAGGCAAACAATACCTATTTCCTGTCAGATGTAATTCCTAGATGACAATTCTTACACATTGTGGGGAAGGTGACCCTTCTGAGGCATCGCTGAAGGCTGAGAAATTGTTCTAGACACCACCCTAGTTTGGAAGTTTTTTTAATACTTCTCAGAACCAGATTACAAGATGTACAAGAAAATCTGTCTTAACCCATTTTCTTTATTTTCTCTCCAAAAGCCTTCACCTGCCCGAATGTCAGGGCATCCACTGATTGGTGGTTATGTCCTCATGTGTTATTACCAACCTGGCATGATAATAAAATCTGTTTGGGATTCAGTTGCACTGTAATATCCAAATCAGAAACAACGCATGCCAGAAAATTGGCTCTGGAGGAAAACTGTTGTTACACATGTTGGAAATGCAAAAGAAAAGGACTGTTGATGGGGAAACTGCCATACAGAGAAAACCCTGGTACCAGACGTGTGCCTGTGGCTTTTGAATGTTTATTAACTTCTCTAGTGCATTGTCTTGTGTCAGGACAGTCAGTGCAGAGGCTAACAACCACAATGGGCCCCTGACATTGTTTGTAGACCAGTGACTAACTTTGGAAATTGGAATTGCCATTACCTATTAGAACAGTTTATTAAAAAATTCTCTTTAAATAGTCACCTGAAGGACTTACAGAATAGAAATCTTCCAAGTCATGATCTCTTGAAAGTAACAGGTACTATTGCAAAGCAGTTGTAATGAAGACTTGAAGCACTTTGCTTATACTGGAAAAATAAAATGTAAAAGAAAAACAATTGGGGCTGTAGAAAACTGTCCTGTGGGTAGAGTGCCTGCTGAGCAAGCTTGAAGACCCGAGTTGGGCCCTGCGGCACTCATTCAAAAGCTAAGCATGCTGCCTACACCAGTAGCCCTTGTCTAGGGGTGTTGAAAATAGGTAGGGCCCTGTAGCTATTTGGTACCTCTAGGTACAGGAGACCATATGTCAAAAAATAATGTGGAGAGAGATGAGAAAGATACTTGATGCCAACCTCTGGTCTAACACACACACACACACACACACACACACACACACACACACACACACA
>OU015744.1:69119814-69136915 GCA_907169655.1 Acomys percivali
ACACACACACACACACACACACACACACACACACACACACACACACAAATAAAAATTAAAAATTCACCTCTCTTTACCTTGGCTAAAGAAGATGGCATTTTACATAAGCTGTATCTGCTGATGCTTTGAGGCTTTTGTCTATAGTTTAGCTAGCCAAGACTTGGGTGTCCCATCTTCCCATTAAAGTACTATTCTTGTTTCTAGAAAAGGCATTCTAGAAATCTCCAGGTAAGCAGTGAGGAAACCAAGATTAAGAAGAAGGTTCCATGTTGCCAAGCTGTGCCATCAGAAGTTACAAATAATGGGGCCAGATCTTGTGACCTCATTTCACGCAAATTCATCTGGAGCTGAGAAGTGGTTTACCTTGAGTCCAGGAAATGCTCATGGCAACTGCTTTAACTTCCTTCCTAGCTGGTTTAGACCTGTGGGCAGTAATGTGTCTGCAGAGCCCAGGGACAGTGCTATCGCACTTAGGAACAGACAGAGATGAATAAGTGGACGGACAGTTAGATTGGTAAAGTCCCAATGGTGTGTGTCCCGCTTATTTGGTGACATGCTGTGATGGTTCTGCCCCGGAAGCCAAAAACCAGGGGTCCTTTTGGCCCAAGGTTATTTTTCCATCTGCCCCCATATTGGTGTGATCGGAGAGGGGACAAGGGCAGCAGCTCTCCAAGGAAACCGTTCAGGGTTTCAGATGGCAGAAGATGGTGTTTATACAGAAGAACAACAGTTCTCAGCAGCACATGCCAATGTTTTTGCCTTTAATTTGGTGTCGGTGTTTTATCAGCTGAACCAGGCAGGCCCAGATAAACACCACTAACAACAACAACAACAACAACAACAACAACAACAACAACAACAACAAAACCGCCAGCACACAGAATGTTGGAAATTTGTGCTGATCACCCACAGTCAATGATGATTCTGACACAGAAAAGGCCGTAGCGTTGTAATTGGAAGGCTGGGGCTGATTTTATTTGTACTCATTAGAGTCTATGGCTGAAAAGTCTGAGCATGAAGGAATCATTTACAAGCTAATCGGGAGGGAAAAAGGCCTTTCAATTAAAGGCATGCTAACCTGAGCACCATAAACAGCATCCCGGAAGCTACCTGGAAACCCCAGGTCAGATGCCCAGCAAAGGCCGCTCCTTGGTAAAGAGTGTAAATCTTGAAGCAGAGTCACGTACAGGGTTCAGTCTCTGCCGAGAAGCAATAAGTCATTTGCTCCATAACAAGTTGCCAACACAGAGGCTTTTCTCTAGCCATGGAACAAATAAGAGAACCCTAGGGCAGAATTTCAGTCTTCTGTGCCCCAAGGAAAATGGCTCCCAGGGGGCACCGAATTTACCAAGGAGTATTTCATTTGAGGTCTTAGAAAGTACATGGATGGTGTCAGGTTAAAACGCACTGCATTTTCAAACGCCATTTGGCCACATCATAATATCCTTTACTCCTTTCAGACGTAAACACAGAACTTTTCTGAAGGAGACTTATAACTTTAATTCCAAGCAAGAACCAAACTTCTCTATTTCAATCAAAACACTTATCCAAGCAAACTCAGGCTATGGTTTCAATACAGTGCTGTTCCAGTCACCTGGTGTTGGTGCCTCTTTAATTCCATGAGTGCGTGTCACCGAGCAGCTTTTACATTTCTAATTCCTTTGAGCCATCTCTTGAGAGATCAGGGGAAGCCCGGTTCACCTTAGTGGGGTCTTTGGAAGACAGAGTGAAGAGAGGCTGTAAGTATTTCTGTTTTGATTGAGTTCACCACACTGGGTAAACATCTGAATTTCTGCTCTTTGTCACTTTGCTGAACTCTGAAATAATAACAGAGCTGTTTTAAAAGCAGAACATTTGAGAAAGGCCTTTAATTTTTACTTCTGTCAAATTTCTCTCTCTCCTCCTCCTCCCCTCTTCCGTCCCCTCCCCCTCCCCTCCCTCTCTCCGTGGAGATGGGCTATCATGGGTTAGCCTTTGAACGTGGGCACCACAGAAACACGTGCCCTGTGCTGCAGCATCTTTCGGCCTGTAACTGGACCAATCAGAACGCCGCCCTCCTGTTCTCCCTTGTTGGGAACCCCATCTTAAAGAAAACACTTGCCCTTCGCATCAAAATGGCACTGGCCGCCTTTCCTCTGCCTCTCCATGTGTTGAAAATGTAACCACCATCATCCCACCCAGTTTTATGCATCTTCCAGATGATTTAACTGAACTGAAGCGATGGAGGATATGCTGACTGGCACTTTTCCCAAGCTTAATGTGTTAACAAAAGCCAATGGTGTCAGTTTTAACAGTTTTAGCTAAATTCCCACGACACTCTTAACAAACGCTGAAACCTCTGCCACGTCTTCCCCTGACAGATTTCCTGCCGTCATTGCACACTTAAAATAAATGTCATCCCCAATCAAAAAGTTCACATTTTCTCTGACAATATAATTTGTTACTTTGTTCCTGCTTTATCTTTCTTTGGCACAGAATCTTCAGCCCAGACATGTCACTTTTCCACAGTGCTGGCTCTCGTCCTTTGCGCCGTCCAAGTGTGTGCTTGAGATCAGAAAGCAATGCTAAGAGACTCCTTTTACCCCATGCATTAGCAGGTAGATATTTCAAATATTTGCTGGAGAGGACACCATACTCTTACTGCAGATCCAGTGCCTTAGCCCTTCTTGACTGCTACAACAAAATACCACAAGCTTGGCTGTTTATAAGTAATGGAAGGGAACTAGAGAGATGGCTCAGTGGTTAAAGGTACTAGCTGCTCTTCCAGAGGACCTGGGTTCGATTCCCAGCACCCACATGGCAATTCAAAACTTTCTGTAACTCCAGTATCTGACAACAATATAGACATACATACAGGTAAAACACCAATATACACAAAATAAAAATAAATAAATTACAAGAAAAGGTAACAGAAGTGTGTTCATCATAGTTCTGGAGATGAAGTTGAAGCTCCCTGTAGATTTCGTCAGGTGAGGCCCTACTTCCTGGTCCCAGGCAGCTGTCCTAACTATATGCCCTTAGCTGATGGAGCCAAGATCTCTGGTCTCTCTTTAACAAGGTTAATCCCATGTGTGAGAGGCCCTGCTGCCTTGACCTAATTAACTCTCCTAAAGCCTGATACTTACCTACCATCCTGCTACAGGGGCTAGAATTTCCACACAGGAATTGGGGTGCACACGTACTTATTGTCTCCACAAATAATGCTCCTGAGCTCGTACAGATCAAAAAGAGGGCCACGGTTGGTTCCGAGGAAAAAATGTGGGCTTTGGACTTGGGCTGAACTATTGGTGCTGTGTGTAATAATGGACAGACTGTGCAACATTTTCCCCTTTTGTTGCCTTTGGTCCATGGGTAGGCCATCTAGAACAAAGCAGTTGTCAGGGCAGAATGTCCATGGCCCCTGTCATGCTTTGCAAAGCTCTTGGCTGTGCTGTGTGCTGTGCTTACATAGCAGTGTTTCTTCTGTCTTTTGCTCCTGACTCTGTTACAGAATTTTTTTTGCTCGTTAGCATCTTATTGTATTGTGGGGCTTGGTGTGAACACATGAGATGCTAACCTAATATCTGAGTCACATGAATTCTTCTCAGTAGAGAAGTTGTCTCCTGTCTGCGCAAAGTGATACGCGAATGGCCCAAGCCCAACCATCTTGCACAATGGCCTTGCTTGATTGACTTAGAAGAACTCACCCTAATATCTTTCAGTCTATTGGGTGGTCAGACAGGGTAGGCTAGTGGATGGTTCCCCAGGATGGAATGTAGAGGCCAGACTCTGGCTGTCAACTTGGATATGCAGAAATGAGGTCAAGCCACTCCTCAATTCTTCAATTTCCTTTAATGTTACCTCAAGGTGTTGCATGAAATGGCCCTTAAGGTTCTTCAGGATAAAGTAGTTACGGCTGTAAAAAGTTTAAAAGATCTGTCACAGGCAACTGTTCTTTGGTTGATCAAGCCTTATTTGTTCATTACCTGATAGACAGTCCATAGAGTTCCCAGCCGATGCTCTCCCTGTGCTGTCATCTCCCCACCCCCACTCTCCCATCTCTCTTTCTCAGAGAATAAGAGAGAGGTGGCTTGCACAGCAGCTGGCTAATTTCCCTGGTTTCACACTACTGTTTAATGATCCGTTTCTTGTGTGCCACCTCTCTCATCTACTGAAAGATAGGTACAAATTGCACCTATAAAAATTAGAATATGACTCAGGGTTATCTTTTTTCCCCCTTTGAAATATTGTATGTTAAATAACTTTCCATCATTGATTTTTTTTCACAAATTATTTAATGATGTGTTGCAGTCCCTGACACCCTACCGTATTTTGAATTGTTATGCAAACAGAGGCTTTAATGTGTCCTATTGTCTTCCAAGAGCATGATATGAATTCACAGGAGGCAGCAGCCTGCAAAACAGGCCAGAGTGTGCATGCAGTAGGAAGGGATGTCATCCTGAGATGTCTTGGGCACTATTTCATCTCTGCCTTCGCCCAGAAGGTATGGGTGAGGGCATCTCTGTGAAAGTCCTTGAGAGAGCAGCCTGGCACATGGGTCATTTCTGAAGCAGAGCAATTAAGCAGGGCTTATAGAAAATACTACTGTGAACATCTCTATTGTGGGAAAAGACCATTTTACTGTATTAGTCAAATAGTGCTGCATAAAGCCCAGCTTCTTACACTGCGGTTCACGACCTCGTATGGGCCCATGTGACTGAGTGTGGAGGTCAGAAAAGAATTCACACTAGTAAAACGTTCTGAACATTCAGTGAGAATTAATTCAAAACCAAACGTGTAATGGTTGTCAGCATGAAACACCAACAAATGCTGCCTGAAGTACCATGGCTCAGAACACGGATGAGTACATGTCATGAATCGTATGGTTTCTATTATACATAGAAACTTGTCAACTCTTTCAGGGGCATTATGGTTGAACTGTGTGGCAAACAAAGGCTTGAACTATTCCTTTATTGGCATTCCTCATTAGTCCATCTTTGGATTCTATTATGTTAGAATGTTTGATTTTAAAAATTGTTGTTTGACTTGCTGACTCGAGTTTCATGTTTAAAAAAGTTAAATTAATTTTGGCTTGAGATTAGGACAGAATTTTTAGCAGTTTCTGAAATGGCTCCAAACATACTTCTGTCGGTTTGTTCTCTGTGGTTAAGCAAAGTAGTGTTCTCCACATTGATTAATACAAAAGCAAAATGTCAGTCAACTCTGAATGATGATGACGATTCCCCATGCCTTGAAGCATAATAAATACAGCCAAGATTTAGTTCCTTATGTAAACATAAACAAATACATTCGCCTTATTAAAATGCACACTTTCTTTCATCTTTACTATATGGTGAAATTATAAGTATACCAAAAAATTGCTTTAAACAAACCTTTTTGACTTGTTATCAACAAACATTTTTTATACCTAATATGTCTGGGGTTGGATAAATATTTATTGGGTGAAAAAGGGTTGTGAGTGGGAAAAGTTTAGAGAGCCTGGTCATGAAAAATAGACTGGAGACCCGGGTCCTTCGGAGCAAGCCGCCGCCTTCCACTTACTGTCAGCTCATAGGCATCATGTCCTCTGGGCCTCAGCTGGCCTCTCTTCTTCTCCATGTGAGTTGCTCACCCACAAATTCGAAGGTTATTTTTGGCGTTTATTGAGTGTATATACACGCTCCTGTGTATTGTCTGTCTGTCTGTCTGTCTTTCCAACTATAAAAGGGCAGGGAATTTGGACCAAAAAAATGAAGAAGGCAGAACTCCTGGTAGAATTTTCTCTGAGCAGGACAAAGCAGTCTATTCCACCAGACTCTGTCAGACCAGGCCTCATATATGTGGCTGGTCTGAATGTGGTAATACAAGTGAGTTGGCCATTACGAGCAAGACAAATCCCTGTGATGCAGTTAGGCGCTGTCAGCTGACTTTCTGAAGCAAGCAGAACACAGCTAGCTTCCATCTGCGTACATGCTCCACCTGACGGAAGGAGAAACCCTTGCCAGGCCTGGGGGATGCTGGAAGAGCCTTGTCCACTACTGCAGTAGCTAGACTGGAAAGGGTTTGTTTTGTTTTGCGTTTTGGATTTGTTTTCTCTTTGTGATATCAGAGTAAAGCCATTTGCGCTGATCCTATGCCCTGTGGCGCTGCTGTGCAACACTCTGGCGTGCCGCTGGCATTGCGGTAAGTTGTTCCTGGGAAAGGTTACAGATTTGGGCTGTTTGGGGGAGACACAGTCATAAATTAAGATTTAAAAATATCAGAAAAGCTGTATTTTTGTCTATACATGTAATTAGGTATGAATTGAACTGTGGTTTGCAGAGACTTAACCTGGGGAGTAGTGGGAAGCAAAAAACAAAAAACAAAACAAAATTAAAAGGGTCCATCTAGAGGGTCAGAGGTCACAGCAGCAGGAGGCAGGCCTCTCTCTCTCTCTGCTCTCCCCAATGATCACCTTCTTTCCCCAAGCCCATCAACTATGTCTGAACACACACAGTAGACACACATCCCCATTTGGTTAATAGAAGTAGTGTCAGGATTTTCTCTTGTAATTCAACATTACAAATGACAACTGAGTGCAAGTAGTTCTTCAGTGTACTGTAATTGATAGCATATCCGTTAGAGTTGCTATTAGCTATATAGTTTTCTTCATTGCCTACCCTCTAAACGAGATCCGAAACTTGTTACAAAGGCTGCAGTCATCAGTCCAATGGCAGTCCAAAAGCAGAGTGGTAAGGTGCTGCCTCTGCCATTGTCATGTGGCCTTGGGCAAATTCTCTTCGAGAATAATCCTTCCCTTCTATGAAAATAGCAACAGTGATAGTAGATGATGATAAGACATGGTGCCTCATAAGGAGGTTGAAGAATTTTTAAAAAGATGACACATTCAGCAACCCCATGGTGCCTAACAGAACAACTGTATGGCTGTGCTTAGATGGTCACTGGTGTGCCCTTCTTAATACTGAGGGTTTATAAAGAGTTATTTTATGTGTAATGTGTGCATCTGTGTCTGGGGCAGGGGGGTGTGTGTGTGCATGTGCAGGTGCCAGTGAAGGCATCAGATCCCCTAGAGTGGGAGTCACAGGCAGTTGTGAGTCACCAACGGGAACTGGACCCAGGTTCTCGGCTGGGTCCCAATGAGTCACCTCTCCAGCCCCCAGGATTGAGGTGTTTGATGCAGACATGGTGACAGCACATGCTTGTGACAACAGCCTTCGGGAGTCTGAGGCTGAAGATGCTAGCCGGAGCTACCACAGCTTGACCATTGCTTATCAAGAAAAACTACTTAGCCCTGACTCTCTGTTTTTCTTCCAGAGACATAAAAATCTGGACTAGGAGACTCCTCTTTCTCTGAAGTCTATTAAATTATTGATGTAAAATATTGACTATATTATACAAGCATTTTAAACAAATTGACATAAACATAATTTTAACAAATCACTCTGCCCTTTCTGCTTTTGTTGCATAGCAGTGAAAGCAACTTTCTGTTACATCCAGGAGAGGAAGGTATTGGAAATCCTGTAACATCTTTATTCCATTAAAAAATCTGTAGGGTATTCTTCAAATAAAAAAAAAAAATCAAGGAAAATTTTTACCTAATTTTCTAATTTTTGGTTGAATACCAATGGTATATTTTATCTCACATGATCTCAAAACCACATTTTTAACCTTCATATTTTTAAGCAGATTCCACATTTATCTATCTATCTATCTATCTATCTATTGACTCAGCTGACACATATATTAAAAAGCAACCAAGGAATAAAGGTTATTGTTTGGTTATATAAATCTAAAATAATACAGCAACTGGTCTTTCAGTGATTAAAGCTGCCTTCCCCTTTAATAACTCTCCTAAGAAACAGGAAATGTAATTTCCCTACACCTTTCCTGGGGCTCTCCAATCAGCTAGGTCCTCTGGGGGGTTCCCCACTGTATATTCCTTCATCAACATGGAGTCCCCCAAGGGGCCCACACACACTCTGTTAAAATTAGCTGTGTTCCACATTAGTGACAGGAGCTGAGTATTCCTGAGAGGGACACACAGTTGTATGGTGCCGCTTCCTGTTTGAGCAAAATCATATCTTTAATTGCAGAGAATTTTTTTCATTACCTGTTAATTGATAAATCATGCTTGCTCCTGCTGCTGGGCTCACACACCACAAACCTGATCATGAGGCAACCTCCGGCCCAACCCCCCATCGTCCTCTTCCACCCTCAAACAAAAAGGGCAGGAAGAAAACAGGCAGGCTGTAGCTCTAAGCATTAGGCTTGAAGAGCTGCATGAAAATAAAATAAAGCACCTGCGTGCGCACGCGTGTGTGTATGTGTGTGTGTGTGTGTGCGCGTGCACGCGTATGCATACATATACACACACACACACACTTATACATGTCTATGATGTTTAAGTAGTTCCCTTTTCCCCCTTCCTTTTGTCATTCTTGTCCTTTGATTCATATTTCTAATCTGGGTAGCAAGAGGCCACCGTCTTGGGAAGAACAGTAAAAGACCTGAGTACAGTGAAATAATTTAGCTGATAATTCCCCACTGTATAATTTTCTCTGCTTCCTGCTAGCTGACCTTGTGGGCTCCTGTCAGGTTGCTAAGGGAGATGCAGCAGGGCTCCAGCTCTGTTCCTTTATTTTTAAGAAGTATTATAGGGTAGAGTGGTGTGTTGGTGGCAGCTGAGTGATAGGGCTGGGCGCCGAGTGTTTGATCAGATAGTGTGAAGCAATCCTCCCCACGCCTTCCTGTCTCCTCTTTTCCTCCCCACCCCCCACCCCCACCCCTCACTGTCTATGAGAGCTACAAGACAGAGAAATTACTGCAAACTGTTGAGCTGGAATCCTGAACTTGATGGATGTCATCAAAATGTGGCTAGATCCCATGGGGCGTGGCCTAAGGAGTAGGCTGGCCAAGCAGAGGACATCTAATGGAATTCGGAGCCTTTTATCTCAGAGGTGTCAATCTTTGTCCAGATCAGGGCTGAGTGAAAACCTTGCAATGTCCGCAATAAAGACAGTTTCGGAGCGGGATTGCACAGCCTGGTTTCTGAAGTCCCTGTCCCCAGTCCTTCCAAGCTGGACCACATGCAATTTGAGTAGGGCATGTGGCAGAAGGCAGAGCAAGCAGCTGGGGGAAACTGTCTGTATCATGATGTTCCCAGCCCAGGCAGAAGTTATCCCGCTCATTATGAATGGGACGTAATACACCATTGATTTGTGTCCAAGTAATTCCCAGGTAATTATAGGCCATCGATCTACCCAAACAGGAGCCACGGCGGTTGTATTCTGCAGGTCTCATGTTGCCTCACACCTGGTGACGTTCTAGAACATTCTCTTCCCCATCCCTCCTGTGGTTTTTGGTAGGTGCTTGGACACTGTCCCATGGTTCCCCAGGGCTGTAGGTGGCCAGGTGACCTCTGGTCACAGCGTTCACAGGCCTTATTCTTTAAAGAATCATCTGCTGCTGTCGAAGAGGTAAGATTGCTGTGTGTTGTGGGGGCTGTTTGGACGCCCCCCCCCCAGCAGTGGGACAGAAATTGCATCAGCTGGCTGGTTTTGTGTCTCAGCTGTCACCGAAAGAGTGTAGTAATATTCCTGATTAAATGTCATTACTCTGTGGCGCAGAAATGGGAACAGTGACATGATTTTGGATCTGATCCTGTTAAAATTCAGCAGTAGAAGCAAGGCACGTCTACTATGGATTAAACGCAGCCATTTTTGCGCCATATTCAGTCGCAGGCTTGGAATTTGTATCAATATGCCTTCACTTCATATCACTGATTCCCTAAGGCCTTTAACTAAAATGTAAAAAAAGACCATAAGTAAAAGACCATAAGTAATAGAACACTGAATACTACTGTTCAATCAGCACCTGCTGCCACATTAAAATAATGTGGCTAATGTCCCAGATTAAAATAAACTGATGATAATAACAGTTGATTTGGTAACGGTAGGTGGAAACAGTGGTATGAGAAAATAAAGTTTTTTCCAGTTCATTTTTGCTCTTCTTACCTCATTATCTGATATTTCAAGTTGACCAGCAGGGACACATGTAGACACAACATTTTTCCCTTTCTAGGAAAAAATTTGTAACTAAATGGTTTATAGTCAGCTTGTAGTACGTTGTATACTGGTAAACGTAATATGAGTAAGAAGGCTGGGCACAAAGAATTTTAATGGTCAGTGTTAGGGAAATGCGCATAAGCTGTTAATGCTCCTTATCAGAATTAAAATTATGTAATCACAGAGGCTCAGCCTCAAGGAAGCAAACTGTAAAGAAAGCTCCACTGTCACATGATCAGCTTAGCTAGCCTAGCTCCTTTGGCTGCCTACAAGCTTGTAGGAAGATGAGAATGGACAGAGGCAACAAAGCGAATGCTTCACTCATGGCCACAACTGCACATAGCATTTACAGGACAGTCATGTTAATACACTCATGTAGATTAGAATAATAAACTGGACTGTGTTTAATATCATTGGTGGATGGTATTATTTATTCAATTCCGTCAAGAGACTTTAAAATGTAATCTATGAAGCCACTGGCTTGGTTACAGATTTGGCATTCAGTGGCCTGGTGCTCAGAAGATGTGCTCAGAATTCTTAGAGATCACCCAATGGGCCCCACACCTTTCAGTTGAGGTGTTCGTTGGCTGCTGTGGCGGCCACTGTGGTTGAACAAGCCATGCTTACACACTGGGACTGACAGTAGAATTTATTCTTTCATTTGGCATCTGCATGTTACCAGATCAGGGCTTTTGTCTCCTCCTCTTACTAGATAAGTTGAAACATTGACAGGCAGCGTGTTCCTTTTTTCCCCCTTTTATTACAGTAATTTATAAGATATTTTAGCTAACAGGAGAACAGCCCAAGGGGGCATTCTCATGTTAATTACCAAATGTGGGCTTGTCAAAATCAAATAGCTCCAGGAACGATGCAAGTAGCTCTGCATCGCTGGGTTGTTTGGCCCTCAACCCAGTATTAGCTACTTTTTAAAAATCCGGATTCATTAGGCTTTTACTGTAAAAAGAGAATCACTACCCGGGGCTTTCGGTGGAAGCCGAGGCACCGTCAGCAGCTTAAGGGCTTAATGTAAATGACATTAAAAAACTAGTTTCATATAACATACTCAGGGAAACATAAGACAAAACAAAGCAAAACAAGAGAAGGCACTGCTCTGGATAGTCAAGCCTTCCTGTTTTCTGGTTCCTGCAGCGTGACCCTGAGCGTGCTTTCCAGTAAAACGCTTTGAGGAGTGGGTGGTCCCTGCTTATTTGCTAACATCTTTTCATTTAATATACTCGGGTTGGTGAGTTCAAGGCAATTGAAAAAGCTAAGCTTTCTAAAACTCGGATCCTGACATAGAAAGTACTACACACTGAGGTAGTGCATGATAGTGCTTCTTAGGATAGGTCCTAAACCCTAGGCCAAGATTTTCCTGTTGGGGTAAGGCTCACACACCTGAGCTGAGAGGCCACCTTGTTCCTGGCCTTTCCCGTTCCCTTCATGAGTTCCTTTTTCTATCTCTGCCTTCTCTCTTACCCAATGTAGAACATTGGGCAGGAGGAGATAAAGCAATATAAACGCACGCGCACGCGCGCGCGCGCGCACACACACACACACACACACACACACACACACACACACACCACTACCACCACCTTTGTCAGCACCAGCCCCACTGTTGACCGCCTATGAGCGTCAAAGTTGATGATGACAAGGTCAAGGAAGGACGTAAGAAAACAGCTGGTGATGTCAGCAAGAAGTGACAAATAAGATTTGCTACACTAGGTGTCAAAGTGGGTAGTCCTCCTGTGCATAATCAGGAGCTCATTGTATATACGAGTGAGGATTGCTTGAAGGAGTGTAAACTGTTAAGTTTCAGGGTGTTCCTATGGTATAGAGGCTAAAGTGAATCAAAACTTGAGTGCTGGGAGTTACGGAACAAGCACTGATCTAACACTTCCTGGATTCTAGGCTCTGTACTAGACACTAAGGATACAAAATTAGGTATAGCAAAGGTCAACAGGCATCAGGCAGGCAAATAAGCAGTAAAGTGTTGGACTTAGGCCTGTGATAGTCAATATTAGGTGTCAAGTTGATGAGATTTAGACTCACAGTGGAACACACTGTAGATGTGTCTATGATGGTGTTTCCAGAAAGGTGTGACAGAGCAGGAAGACCCACCCTGAATGTGGGCAGCTGTGTCCCATAATGGGCTGCGGTTGTAGCACCCATCTCCTGACTTCAGAGATAGTATATCCATGCCTCCATTGTAAGACTACCTGGAAACTTGAGAGAACACTATATTCCAAAGAGAAATTGTCTACACGAGGTATCGCTATAGAAAGGGCATGATCATGTGTACAGAGCTTCTGGGTGATTTGGACATGTGTGTAGGCTGAAATGACACTGTGTAGTCAGAGAAACAAAGGCTTTCTGGGCCTTCTGTGATACACCAAGGACTCTGTTGTTTCTTGCCTCCCATGGGTTTTCTTAAGGAAATTAAACCAGAAATATGATGAGGTGAGGTCTTTTTCCAGCATTCAGAGGTCCACTCAGCATCAGTGTGCACTGAGGGACGCACCTGGGTACCAGAGCTGCACCATGGAGAACGCCTCTTCTCTGTGCTTATGGTCTCCTAGAGACACTTGTATTTTTAAAGAAATCACTATTAAGATGCAAACACCTAGATTTTCTCCTTGCTACCTTCTGAATGCTTCGTTTCTTGCATTTTGTAATTTAGCCTATGTTGATGGCTTTGTTCCCTTGTCTAAGATCTGGAAAAGCATGGGAAGAAAGGGCACCTCTGGACCCCTGACACTCTAACCAGTCAGTCAGTTCTTTCATAGGGGCCACCATCTTCCTTCCTGTAGCTTGCAGTTTTAGGCAGAGCCAGTTTTCTGACTTGGTTGTTAACAGTCTGTCAACTTTTCTGGATTGTTCTCCTTCTTGTGGTGTAAAACTTTAGTATTATTTTGCCCATATCCACACACTGTGCTGGAATTTTGATTGGGTTTCTGTTAAGTCTATGAATTCATTTGAGATAATGACATTCTAACAATATTGCCCATTTTTATGAACATAAAAGTCTTCTCGTTAATTAATCATTTTAATTACATTTATTTATCTATTTCCATGTACTTATTTTATCTTTATTATGAGCATACGTGTACTTCACTTTGGAAGACAGAGGACAGCTTTCCTTCTGCCATGGGTCTTCTGAGAATCAAACTTGGGTCAACCGGCTTAGAAACAAGCACCTTTCCCTGCTGGACCATCTCTGCTGTGCCCTCTGCTCAATTCCCTCAGCATTTCTCTCATCAGAAAATAACTATAGTATTTAAACTCTCATAGAAGTGCTATGTGTATCTTATTGGATTTATACCTAAGTATTTATATTTTGTTTAGATTTTATTTGGTATTATCTGAGACAGGCTCTTGATGTAGCCTAGGTTGGCCTTAAACCCATTCATTAGCCCCGGCTGGCCTCAAACTTGTAATCTTCCTGATCTTACCTCTCACAGGGTGGCAAGCATGAGCCACCAAACTGGGTTTCAATATTTTGGTGTCATTGTGAATAATGATGTGTTTTTAATTTAATTTGTTTGCTCATTATTTATATAAAAGAAATGAAAGAACTTCTCTATATAATCAGCCCTCCCCATATCTACAGCATCTGCCTCTATGCCTTTACCCATTTGTACATAAGAGCATTTTTGATACACTTGTACAGAGCATATGCAGAAAAGTCTTCTAGTCACTACTCCCTAAATAACATGTAACAACTGCTTATAGAACAATTATTTTAGGGATTAGAATGACTATAGTGTTAAAATAATGTAATTGTAACAATGCACATCATAAGTACTTAGTAATTATGGTGCTGGATACTCTAATTGACATAAAGTTCAGTTACCCGAGCCAATTACATGCAAACACAATTTTATATAAGAACGTGAGTATCCACAGAGCTTGGTAACCAAGATCCAGTGTGTTGAGTTGGAGCCATGGGTCTCAGATGCTGAGCATTGATAGTCTGGCCTGTATCCTGTGACATGGTGATACTGAGGATTGATAGTGTGGCCTATATCCTGCGACATGGCTTGCACCCCTTGTCAATTACCAGAGTCTCTCGTTGAGTCTTCAGGGCTTGGTCATCATGTCATCTGCAAACAAGGACAGTGTGCTCCTGCTTTAAATATGTCTTATTTTGTATACTATTGTCTTTTCTGAGACTTTTAGAGTACTGATGGCTAAAAATGCTACAGCGGATCCACTTCCTTTTTCTAGGCTTTAAGGGGGAGCACCGATTACTAGCATTCATGTGTTCATAACCATACGACTTCTGTGCACAATCTAGATGACGTTGAAGAAATTATTCTCTATTTTTAACTGGGTGAGAGGCTTTTGTTTTTCCTATTTTACTCATTCTTGGGCAATTTCACATATCATATACTATGTTTTGGTCATATTTTGATTATGAGGGAATGTCGGATCTCATGGAACGCTGCTTCTGGACCTTTTGCCATCATTATTCATTCTCTTGGTCACGGCGACATGGGTAACAAGGCTCTTTTTCAGGTGTTTATCTTGACCTCACTGCCTGAGAAATTCTAGATAGCGGGTGTGTAAGTCTAAGACTGCTAGATTCAATTTGCTGTATTTTTTTTCCTTCAGAATTCCCTACATGGCTGGTATTCTCTCTTGCAGTGGCTTCCCCTAGTTTTGGAATTAGGGAAATGCTGATATTTAGAATAAATCAGAAATGCGCCTTCCTCTTGAGTTTCCTAAACTCTGTAGAGTTCTACATTGACTGTTTGGTAGAGTTCTTCATGTCTGTTTTGGATTCAGAGAATTTTTGTTTTAATTTATTTTTAATATATGTAATCTTCTAAATTTACAAGTATAACAATAATATGATACATGTATGATTATTCTAAAAATAAACCTTCATTATACTAAATGAATGCCATATTAAAAATGTACACACATTTCTTAATACAATATATACTTCCCCCATATCAGATTCCTGAAAGTCAATTTTTATTTGTTGGGTCCTCCAAATCATCTCCTACGTGCAGATGTGTTTTCCAAACATTTTCTGTCTGTGGGTGAGCTGCTCAAAGACTGGGGTTTTTTTCAGTTTATTTTTTTTCTTATTAGTCTTTATTGACTGATTTTGTGCTTTGACAGTTTCATACACATAGATGATGTCATCTGAGTCATACTTGGGGCGTGGCTTTAGATGTTGCTCCATTCAGGGTGTAGAGCTAAGGCTGGAGTGAAGTAAGTGCTTCATAAAGCTCAGCGAGGCTACAAATCCCTTACCCTGCTGGAGCCCCTCCAGATGTTCTGATCTCTCTTGAATCTCATTCTACCCCCATCATTAGAAGGTGGAAATTAAATGTCTGATGTCCCTTGTGTTGTTTTCCTATTTATTCCTACAAAAAATTCCTTCATATGTCAAACCCAAAGTTTACTTCCCCAGTACAAAATACATATGCACATGCACACTCACATAGAGATCCACACATACACAGACATGCACACACAGTCATACACACAGAGACTCACACATACACACACACTCATACAGAGATATATAGGCTCTCTCTCACACCCACATGCACATACACTCATTCTCTCTCTCTCTCTCTCTCTCTCTCTCTCTCTCTCTCTCTCTCTCTCTCTCTCACACACACACACACACACACACACACACACACACACACACACACTTGCTCCCCCTGACCCTTGCTCAAGGCTGGCATGGCCAGTCCTTGTGTTTGAAGAATAGCTTTGCAGTGCTTGTCGGCCTGAATCTCATTAAAGTATTCCCTTCCAATAATCCAGTCCCGAGTTGTTTTCAGATCTGGAACATATCTTATGAGTCACTTGGCCCCGATGAATAAACGGAGTCCTAGAGAGGTCAGAGGCTCCTCCAAGTCCTTGTCGCTGGAGGCTTTCAGAATGAGAAGCCCTTTCTTAGCTTGCCAAAAACCACAAGTGCACTGATTGCCATAACTTAATTCTTTGGGGTGTTTTTTTTAAATTTTTAATTTTATGCTACATTCCAAATGTTCATTAATCACTGTACATATTAGTACTAAAATTTCTGCTAATTTCTGTGATTTATCTTGTTGTTATTATTCCCCCAAGAAGGACATTCCAAGCATATAGAAAGGCTGCCATCCATTTGACTAGGCTTTGCTGGAGTGGTTGTGTGCGGCTCTTAGTAGGCCCTAGTAAAGCCCCAGGAGGTAAACATTACTCACGACCCACGACTGCTTCCACACGATGTAGCAGCTTCTTCTGTAGAGTACTGGCTGGTAAACATTGCCCGGATAGGGGAAGTAAATATCTGTGTAACTAATTGAAACTACAGTGGGAATAGAAACAACAGAATGCCGTTATTAATAATCCTTCTATTTATATGAAGTGAACTATTCATTTGAGGAACTACAACACCAAGTAGATATTGCTTCATTGAAATTGTAACAGCTTTGCTGGAAGCAAGCATGACAGTAGGAAGCTGACTTCATCTGTGAGTTTGTAGCCTACACAGTTAGGAGCCGGGAACAGGAGAAGGGATGCTCTCTGCTGAGATCGCCTGTAAGGCCTGATTCTGAGGTTAGACCAAACTGATGCTGGTTGTGCAGTGTGGCTTGTGTGATGGGTAGTCATTAGATTCTCCTGTAAGACACACTGATAGGCCTATCCTGTTACTTAAGTCTCTTCTTGGGATCCACATTCTTAACTTTGATATCTATGCAGAGGCAAAAGTTAGATTTAGGGTGGTCATTGGAGAGGAATGTAAAGTACAAATAACCTGCTGATGACAGAAAGCTTTACCATGGCTAGGAATAGAGCGGAAAGTAAGACATACCATTTTTAGTCCACGTGCGAATTTTAAATAGTGGGTACTGTAGATAATAGGAAATTCGTTCCATAGAAATAATGGCAAGATCGCAATTAAGCCATACATTTCCACTCAGAATATGTTTAAGTAGTTTTGAAAACTAAATTTTATAAATTTTTCTCAGAAAAATGTACCAGGCCATTTCTCTCCCCATCCTCTCTCTCTCTCTCTCTCTCTCTCTCTCTCTCTCTCTCTCTCTCTC
>OU015744.1:69136925-69170660 GCA_907169655.1 Acomys percivali
CTCTCTCTCTCTCTCTCTCTCTCTCTCTCTCTCTCTCTCTCTCTCTCTCTCTCTCTCACACACACACACACACACACACACATTGATATTGCCACATGTAACTCTTTTGTTTACTTTTATCCTAATTAGTTGAAGAATCCTTCACTTTTGGATGCCACATACACCAAGAGATAACAACTGTGAATCTTATTGACCAATAACTGAACTTGCTTTGTTCTACACACACACACACACACACACACACACACACATACACACACACTCAAGAAGACTGTCTAGTTACTATTTCATTCTAGTAGGTTGAGCTGCAAATGTTGTATCTTTATATCCCTTAGTATTGGACCAAATTTTTCTCACTATCAATTGACTCTGAAACAATTCTGTAAATTAAAATATGTAAAATGCCAAATTCTTGACCTGAATGAGAAGCCCCACTCATTCCATTCAGTCAATAAATTAGATAAATAAGAGTAATGCTTAACAATGGGTTGATGTAGGTTATAGTCCCATGGGGCCAGTTAAGATTCAATTTTCTTTGTAAATACAAACAGAGGAAAACCCACCTCCTTCCCTGAGGTAAAAACTGCTAAATTTATGGGATCAAATAATGTTTGGAGCTGAATCCATATGGAAGGCAGACATACTGGAGTGTTTGTCCTCTTATGATTTACTAAGAGTGGATGTATAGCAGCCACAAATTAAAGTCATTTTGTATGTACGCTGCTCATATATGGTGTCCAAAAATATCAAACACTGTAATATAATCAATACACAACTAAATGAAGTAAAACTACTTCTTACAATGACTATGTTTGCATTCATGAATTCAGAGTATTTGTATGTCTCCCTTGAAACTGTGGTTCAAATTTGCCACACGGATAGGTCACACATTCTAAATTGAACTAAATGGGCCATACAACAAAACCAGAGCTTGTGACTCTGGTCCAGGGACATGGTAGGGAGTTAGGGGGTTGCTGATAGGAGCTAGGCAGGAAGACAGAGAGTGAGAGGAGCTAAGCAAAAATCAGTGCTATACATGGAGTGAACACTGGAAGAACTAACCTGGCATTAAAAGGGACTACAACGGCGAAGGCGAGCCACGGGGCACTACAGTAGCACTACTCTACTGGACATGAATAGTTCATCTGTTTAGAGAGAACCATTTCTGCTTGTTTGAGGTGACTTAGGTAAGTAGAATTTTGACTTCAACATCAATATAGTTACACAACTTCATTCCAATAATTAAGGTAAAATTGAAGATGATTTAAAAAAATAAGAATACTCGATATCAAAAAAGAAAGAAAAGAAAATGGGAGTGAAAGTTAAAAATGTTCAATATAATGAAAGCAAATATTACAAGATCTCTCTGAAATTCATCTATATCTACATTGTAGGTTTATAAAAATCAATCCTCATTCTTCACCTGTTGACATTTCTCTTTTCTGCTCACCAAAAACAGTCTTCCTGGGCCCGAAAGATGGCTTGGAAGTAAGAGCGCACATTACTCTTGCAGAAGACCCGGGTTTGGTTCCCAGCATCCTCATAGATTGAATCACAATGGCCTGTAACTCCAGCTCCAGGTCATCTAATGCCTTCGTGTGTTCTTAGGCATCTGCACACCTGCCCGTACCAACGTACAGTCACTCGTGCACACAAATAACTTTAAATAACACATGTCTAGCTCATTCTTGCGCCTAGAAATTATCAATCCCTGAGTATGCATCACTACGCAAACGGTGAGCCTGGACCTAGCAGTAAGAAATAAGATGTAAAAGTTACAACTCTTAATTTGGTCTCATCTCATCCCTATCCAATGGTGTCACAACTCTTTCTACATGTGTACGGAAGGGAGAAATAAAGGTGGATTCACCTACCGTATTTTTTGGATCATAATGCGTACTTTGCCTCCCAAAAGTAGGGGGGCGAAATTAGGGTGGGCCTTATAGCCCAATTGCTGTTTTTACTGTTTTACTGCTCTAAAAACTGGGTGTGTCTTATAGTCCAAAAAATACAGTACATCTTCTAAAGGACTCTAGGCCCACTTGCTCTCCTTAGCTTTATGGCTGGAAATAGCAGAATGGAAAGTTCAGGAAACAGAGAGTGGCTCTTGTCCACATTTGCTTTTCATGAAACTCCTGAGCTGCAGTGGCCCATGACTTCCTCGAGCCCCTGCAGATTTAGAGCCAAGATGCAGAGTTCTTTCTACTCAACCCCTAGTGTGAACCTGCAGAAGATGCTGGAATGATGGCTTTTGGAAATTACAAGGAGATGAATCTCAGTTGCCTACAGGGCAGAAAGCACCTCCAAAAAGAGTAAAGAAAAGATCATTTCTTCATTGTCCGATACTCACAAAATCATGTGACAATTCTGAGAATTCCAATCTGCTGGTGACTAAACAGGGACTTCATTGTCCTGTAGGAAGCAGTTGGGATCAAGGCACGTCAGGTTACCTGATGAGAGGTATTTTATGGAAGGATGAATTTGTGCTTTCATTATCCAGGCATGATGGTGTATGTCTATAATCCCAGTATTCAAGAGACTGAAGCAAAGAGAGTGGGTGCTTGGGTTGCTATAGTATAAGATCCTACCTCCAAACAATAAAATCTATTTTAAGCACATTTGGGTCCCCCCTAAAATCAAAGTCCACCTTCTGTTCATAGTACCACTCTCAGAAAGGAGACTGGTGTGTGGGTATTTCTGCAGATTCCAGCACCATCCCTTCTATTGCACAAGCAGTCGTATCATGTGGGTTGAAGTCTCTGCTATCAAGCAGTGAGGACCCTGGATGAAGGCTCCTTAACTTAAGAGGATATTAATCTTTAGCTGAGCTACTTACCAAGCAGCTCAGGACCACCTGTATGTAATCCAGATCCAAGAGAGATGGCGCCCTCTGCTGGTCTCTGTAGGCACTGCACTCAAGTGCATATACCCACACACAGATACACACACTCATAAATTGAATAAATAACTGAACTATGTGAACAAAGTGAGGCTTTGTCGTTGTTACTGTTCTTTTTCCATGTGCTTACACTATTTTCTTTATAATTTCTGTGCTCTATTTATTATAAGACAAGATAATGGAAAAATATCCTGTGTAGGGAAGTGTCCTCTAACAAGATAAAGCGTGCTGCATGTACCCGCCACCACTGAACCATTGCACACCTGGTTATTAACTGATTCTGTTACTCTCACTGCTGACAGCAAGCTTGATTAATAAGTGGGGAGCGTAATGTTCTAGGTCACGTGCTTTGTATTTAAGCAACCCCCAGCACCCACGAACGTCTGAGCACATGTGAGCCATCCTTTCCCAAGGAACCCGGTCTTTAAACTGGCTCCAGATGGATTTTTCTCCCTTTCTCAGTGGAATCTAAACCTTATCAGTTTTCCATTCCCCTTCGAAGACCCCATTTGTATGGCAAGTTGTAGATTTTTTTTCCTCTGCAATTCACAAAGTTTTAAATTCCATGCTTTTCTTCACCTCAGAAAGCTATCTTCATCCAATAAAAGGGATAACCCTCTCTGTTTGAAAACCTAAAACATTTACGTTTCATCAGCAACAAACCAACATTTCAATAATAAAGAAAAGCAAACTGTGCTTCCTGACTCCCCTGATTCAGAGTACTGAGACAGTTAATATGTTCCCCTTTGCTCAGGTTGTGCAGTGCAGTGACTGGACCTCAGGGCTTCCCATGTGCAAATGAGCCACACCCACAGCTGTCTGTGTCAGTAGATGTGATTGCCCGCCCCCACTGTCTAATCAGTTAAATCCATTTGTTATATTTTTAGTCTTTTAGTTCAATGTAAGTGGTTCTGTCTCTTTCTCATCCTTGCTAAAGATGCCCAGTGTTTTGTTTTTTGTTTTTTTCTTTTTTTTCTACCTATTGAATACAAGCATTGCAGGCAATGGTGTACACATGATATAAAAGTTGTTAGAATAGCTTTTTAAATGCCCTTGCCTACTAATCTTAATATCTGTCATTTCTAGTTTTTTTTAGTTGAATTCTATTTTTGATCCATGGTTAGTATTTTCTTTTTCTTTTTTGATTTTTTGTCTTTTTGTTTGTTTTTTGTTGGGGGGGAAGGTTTTGTTTTTTTTGTTTGTTTGTTTTTGTTTTGTTTTTCTGGGCAATATTTCTCTGACTATCCTGGAACTTGTTCTATAGTACAGGCTGGCCTTAAACGCTGAGATCCACCTGCATCTGCCTCCCGAAAGGTGTGCACCACCACTGCAGGGCTATGTATGGCATTTTCTACATATTTACAGGTTTGGTTAGATGTGAATTTTTTAAAAAGATTTATCTATCATCTATCTATCTATCTATCTATCTATCTATCTATCTATCTATCTATCTATCTATCTTACAGTGCTCTGCCTGCATGTATGCCTGCAGGTCAGAAGATGGCATTAGATCACATTGTACATGGATGTGAACCACCATGTGGTTGCTGGGAATTGAACTCAGGACCTCTGGAAGAACAGTGTTCTTAATCACTGAGCCATCTCCCAAGCCCCGATTTTTATCTTTTTCCATGCTGAATGTTTTGTATTTATGTAAGTATTCCTTGAACTTTGTTCAGAGACGCAGTTAAAACATTTGGTCACAATATGATCCTTTTGAGGAATGTATTGATTGGTTGATTGATGATTGATTGATTGTCCCTTAGCAACCTTTCAGTACTGAATCACCTACCCAGTTCAAGGATAGTATTGAAATCTTCAGTGTTCAACTCTGGTTTTCAGAAAGGGAGCATCCAGCAGAAACCTTTAGGTAGCTTTCCCTGTCTTCCTGTCAGTTTCCAGCCAGATTTCCTACCACCTTCCTCAACAAGCATCTCTGTGGTGCTGTTCTGCCCCCACCCCTACTGTAGACAGAGAGTAAAGGTGATGCCTGGAGGACCAAGGAAATTGCCTGTCAAGTTTTATTTTTAAAGTTGGTCTGTTTATTAAATATATACAGAGAGAATATATATATATATATATACATATATATATGTATACACACACACACACACACACATACACACACAGAGAGAGAGAATAAAATGAAAACAATTCTGTTTTATTTTAAATTTCTTTAAAATTTAAATCTTCCCAAAATCCCTCTTGGCATATGGACGTGGCTGAATGTAGATAGAGTAATAGTTCAACTTTTATAAGGTTTGTGTGTTTTTGTTATACTGAGTTTATAAATGCTTTCAGAAATATTTAAAAGGTAGTAGTCTTTTTCCCATTACAGTTGTTAGAATTTACCAATAAAGCCATCTAAACCCCCCACCTACCCTCCCTCCCTTCCTTCCTTGCTTCCTTCTGAGTTCAGTTCTTTAATAACTAGGAAGCGGTATCAATCTCCTGTTGAGCTTTGTGTCAAGTCTGTCACTACAGAGTTGCTCACTGTGTCTCTTTAGTGATATTAGAACCCACTAGATGCATGTTGATTTTCTTGCTAACTCGGTTCTCTGCGGTCTCTTTTAATGTTGGTGCATCCATTGATACCTCGGTCCCTAGGTTTATTTTTGTTATTTTCTTCCTTACACTGACTTTAGGTTTAACATGCCTATCTTTTTCTAGTGCTTTTATTTTCCTTTTGAAAAGTGAAGTCTTTAGAAGTTGTCCCTATTTCTCATATAAGCTTTTTAGTCTGTAAATTCTCTTCTAATATGTGCATTAACCATACCCAAAACGTTCTACAATACTGAGTTTTAGTATTCTTTGGCTCAAACTATATTCTCATTTCCCTTTTTTTATTGGACCCATATATTATTTAGCTGTGTGCTTTTTCATTTCCAGAGTATTTTAGATTTCCCTGGCTACTAATGGCTATTAATTTCTTATTTGATTCTGTATGATTTGAGAGCATACCGAGTGTGTCTTCAGTTCTATTAAGTTTATCCACACTTTTTCTGTGGGTGAACATATGGTTCATGTTGATGAATGATTCGTGTGCACTTGAAAACAGTGTGCATTCTGCAGATGTTGGATATAATGCTCTATAGCTATCAATTAGGTCAAGGTGGTTGGAAGTGTTGTTGCATTGTCTGTGTCTCTGGTGATTGGCAAGAAAGACAGAGCGGGTGATTCTGTCAGTTGCTGCAGAGAGGTACTGAAATAATCACCTGTGGTCTAAGATTGCCTGTGTTAGTTACTGGTTTATGATTGTCACAACTACTTTTCCCTAAACTTTGTCTGCATTTTACATATTCTCAGATCTTTTTAGGTGCACATATATTGGTGGCTGTTGACTAAAGTGCCCCTGGATCAATTCACCCATTGTTTTTTATTATGAAATAGCCTTTTCCATGGGAAATAGCATTCTGAAATCTAACATTAAAATAATCACTCTATCTTTCTCATGCATATTATATTCTTGGTGTGTAGTCTTCCCATTGCTTCCTTTTAACATTTATATTTAATATCTAGCTACATCGACAACTTGGATTTAAAGCTGCCTTTTGTATTCACTCTGATGATCTCCATCCTGTAAGAAATGTTCAATACAATTTATTCATTACTGTCGTTGGATTTAATCCTACCATTACTGACTTGTGTGGTCTTTGATCTCCAATTTTCAATTATTTTCTCTCTTTTCCTTCCTTCTTTTGGATTATCAGAATGTTTTGGAATTCCATTACATCTGCAGGCCTTTCAGCTGTGCTCCCTTGCTATTTTAGTGACTATACCAGCAATCCCACTATGGGTCCTTAATTTTTCATGGTGTACACGTCTTACGACTTTTCGTTAAAAACTGGATGTGTCCATGAGTGGCGTAGATTTTCGAATGTGCAGCGAACACCCAAGGTAATGACTCCTTTGAGTGGTCATACACATGACAAGGAAATCAAAATCCAAAATGGCCTTCTAGGTTTACCAGCTATCTGCAACCTCTGATGCTCCTCATTCTTTCCCATGGACCTGAGGAGGTCTCACCTGGCCTAACTCTCCATCACGCTGGAGAGAGCTATTCCTTGCCTTTCACTCCAGTCTCTTTCTGTGGAGGTATTTCTAGCTCACCAACCTGACAGTTGCTTTTGCTGGGTATGGCCCATGGTCAGAGTGTGTTCTTGCCTTCTGTGAGCCTGGGTGCTATTTGTGTGTGCTCTTGGTGGGAGCGTTGTTTCTAGTGAGATCTGAAAGCAAGTCTCTATTCTTCCCCATAGCATCAGAGATGTTTGGCAGGATTTTCTTTTGCTTGGGAACAGAGTGTGAGTGTTTTGGGTTTTGCTGTTTTGTAGATTTTGCTTTTGCTTCGAGTACACTTACTGTCTGTGTCTTCTGTGTCCTCTTCCACTAAATGGAGGACATTTTCAGCCATTGTGCTTGGGTTGTTGTTGTTGTTGTTGTTATTTGTTTGTTTGTTTTGTTTTGATACAGAGCCTTACTAAATAGCCCAGGATGCAGTTGAACTTTCAGTACCCTGACTCAGTCTTCCAAGTGCTGGAGTTACAGGTGTAGACCGTTATATCTAGCTCAGCAATTAGTTCTTAAATTCCATCTTGGTTTTCAATTGTTTCAAAGTAACTTATGTGCTTTGTTGACTTTCTTTTGGCTATATCTATGGGCTTGTGCTGTTCACTAAATTTGGCATACTTCACCCATTATCTTAGAGATTTATTCATTAGCTTATTTATTTTCTTAAGAGATTTTTGAGATAGAGTCTTGCTCTGTAAACCAGGCTGGCTTCAGATTCACAATCCTCCGGCCTCAGACTCTCCAGGGCTGAAATTAAAGGAGTGTTCCCCACGCCCAGCAGAATGACGATTTCTAAGCCGCGGTGCCACTGTGACCCATGCATTGACTGCCACCATGGGCTCCCCAGATGCTCTTCACTTGCTTTTTCCAAATGAATTATGTATCTTGATCTGTGTTCTCATCCATTGACCTTATCATATCTATCGTGCTGTTAAGTCCACACAGTGGCTCATTTTTACATTCTTTTGGTACCTTTGTGGGTGCTGTTTTTGCCTCTGTTGCGGGTCCTGATCTCTCATTTACAAGCAGTATACTGCCCTTCATGTCAGAAATCATAGTTTCAATGGCAGCTTTAAAATCATAGGGTGATAATTCCATCTGAATTCTTTTTTTTTCTTGAAAATGGATCACACTTTCCACTTCTAACTTTGCCCCATACTGGATCCCGGCTGTAATGAATGAGTATTCTGGACTTTGCTACTTTCCTCCAAAGACGGCTGACATTTTTAATTTAGTAATGAGATAGCTTGACTCTACTGAGACTGCAAACTGTCTCTAAGATTGCAATTTGGATGTTGGGTTACCATTATAAAATCTCATGTGTGTTGCTTGCAGTCGGTCCTGCACTCAAGGGTCAGCCAAGGATGCTGCAAATATTTATGTGCAGATTAGTGTTTACCAGCCCACTTGTAAGCTTTGATTTCTGAGTTTCCCTCCTTGGTTTTCAGGGTATATACTTCATCTAAATTCTGTTCTTTCTTCGAGGCAAAGATTGTTAGGTATCTATTGGAATACTAGCATGTACAGCCATATAAAAATACTCATTTTCCCTAGGAAAAGACATTGGTCTTATGTGATTCCTTTCCAAGTGTTTCTTCTCTCCAGATTCATTCTCATTCATAGGACAGTGCCTTTCAAGCTAATTGTTATATTTTATTCAATACTTTATCCAAAATTTATAATTCTTATCTGCTGGAGGCTTAGGCTAGTAGAAGCTTATTCTGCGAATTCAAAGTTGAACCTTTAGCCCACAAGTTTAAAACTATTAGCTGATAGAATGATTCTAGACTCTGTGGCGGCTCACCATTCCCTAAATTAAGTTCTGAACTTAGTTTGAGACGTTGCTTTCTGTTAGTGTGATTCCTGGCTAGCCGTTGAGTCACAAGGACAAAATCCATGACAGAAACTGTGCAAGGACGGAAGGGTTTGTTCTGGCTCCTCGCTTCCTTGGTGCTCAGCCCACAGTCACCCAGCCCCATGCACTGAGGCGGAACATCACGGCAAGAGCATGTGGTTAAGGGCTTGCTTACTTCACGGTAGACAGGAAGCAGGGGGGACGACAGGCAGCATCTTCCATCAAGGTACAGGCCCTGAAGATGCACTCCTAGTGACATGCTTTCCCTAGTCAAATCCTAGAACCACCAACTAGAGTCCAAGCCTTTAACACATGTGGGGATGGGACATACTTCTTATTCAAACCATAACACTGTATGTATGTGTGTTTGTTTTTAAATAAAGTACTTCCCAGAAGGTTTTACAAATAGAATATCTTTCAGCCAGAGTACAAACTATTGTTTAATTCTAATCCTTTTCCTCTGCAAAAGTTTTTTCTTTGTAGTCCATCACCCCCAAGCAACTACTCTGACTCGCACTGTAGACACCATTTCCTTGGCACTTCTGGCCGAGGACTGAAGGATCATTGCACATGGTTTCCAGGCGACACCTCAGATTACCCCTTTCCTACCTCTCAGAATATGTAAAGTTCTTAGTGCCTCTGGGGAAGACAACAGCACCACATCACCCATTGTTCTTGAGTCACGTGGGTCACCCAAAGTCACAGACTTGAGCCAAGGTCCTGTGTAAGCTTTGGATCTTTTATCACGGCAATCCTAAGGGCTCCTCTGTATTAACACGCTAAATTGAATTGCTGGGGTGTATGGTCAAGAGATGGCAAAGACAGTAAGTAAATTTGCTAGGTTAAATTCTTCGAGAATCACTGGAGTCGGGTTCTGCTTGAAGGCAAACTGTGCATACACAGGCTTCTGAGCATCGCAATGTTCTAACTCCACTTGCTTCAGAACGGAAGAAGATATGTAATTAATAAGGGTTATTTTTCAGTATTTTAGTACCTCTGTACTCTTTAGGTATAGAGTGAAGATGGTACAGTGCATCACAGAGTGCTTGGTAGGATGTAATATGAATTAATGCTGTGAGAACAGGCGGCACTCTAAGTCTCTGAGAAGAAACACGTGTTGCTTGTATTCACTATTTAGAGAGTGTTTTTTCACACAACATGATCAGCAAAACCCATGATTCATGCATGCATTCAGTAGGGGTAAGAACCGGCTAATAAAATGTGCCATCGGTTTCATTTTTCTCTCCTTTTGATCTTCTGTTATATTTAAAGGGAAAAGAGATACATTCAATTCCAGCACTAATAATAGCCCAAGTGGGGTTCAAGTACCTAAGATGATGAGGAAAGAGATCTTTCCACAGTCGGGTTCATTTTGAACCTAAATGAAGTTGACCACATCAAGTAATTGAAGGAAGTCAATGGCCTATGGCTCAATCTCACCATATCCCTAAGTCACATTCCGTGGCAGTGATTAAATGCTGGATGTAGAGTCAGGATGGAAAAGAGATGAAGTCAATTCGTGAGGTTGAGTCCTTCGTGAATCCGCAGGAGTCCGGCTTTGTGTGGAAGCAAGCTATGTCTGCGCAGGCTCCTGAGCATTCACATGTCCCTAGCCCACTTGCTCGTGTTCAGTCGCTGCAGAGGAATGTGACTTAGGGACAAAATAAGATTGAGTGAGCTATATCGCATCAACCTCCTTCTACGACCTGATGTCACTAGAGGACATCATCATGGACAACTTCGCTTACCTCCGGTTTCATTAAGCTCCAAGCAAATTTAGGCTGCAGAGACTTCAGAGGTAGAGCTTTGGAGAGCTCCACAGCGGATTTCCGGTGATTCCGGTAGCAGGAAGAAGCCTTAGCTGTCTAATTGGAATGCCTCCACACTGACATGTCTTTGATATCAGCCTTTGAGCATCAACAGGGCGTCATCAGACAGTGATACATTTATCAAGAAAAAAAATAATGCTCAGAGAAAGAAACAAACAAAGAGTTTTTACAAATATAGGCAAAAAGGAGAGGAGCGGCAGAGCACTGTGTGCACATCTGTGCGTGTGGAAGCCGGATGTTAACATCTGGGGCTTTTCTCCACTTTATTTCTTAAGATTTTTTTTTTTTGATCCTGAGTCTTATCAATTTGGGAGTACACTGGCTATCCAGCTAGCCCTAGAGATAGATATGCCTGTGCCTCCCCGACTCTGGGATGATGGGAGCACACATCACACCCAGCTTTTCATATGATGGGATCCAGTTCCCCATGCTTGTATGGGAAGCACTTCAGGAGCTGAGCGGCTTTCCAGTCCTCACCAGGTGTTTTACACATAAAGGTTCTGAAACAGCAACTTGAACGTGTAACGTGAACTTCTGTGATGCCAGTGAGGTATCCTGGAGAGCCAGGGTCCTTGTTAATTAGTTGCATTAATCACAAAGACCAAATGTATTCTTAGCTTGTACTGTGTGCTAAGGATCGAGATGTTTACCCAAGAAGACAGCTAACACGGCGTTCCTGTATGCAGCTGTAATTTCCACTTGACAGAGTGTGTGTTTGTGTGGTGGGTGTTTGCCTTTCATTTACCCACGTGGAGCTTTATCATCCTTTTGGAAATGTATTGATTTCTTCAGCGAGGTAGAAAGTGAAGGGACCGAGAAAGGGCAGTGCTACCAGGCAAGTGTACCGTGTGAGCCACACCACTTGTTTATCCCACCTGCCCTCCGCCCTCACCAGTTAGCCTTTCTCTACCTTAAAATGTAGAAATCTGAGGCCCGTTCGCTTCATATTCTATCAACAAACGACTCCATTTCTAAAAACTACAGATTTCAGTTTCCCCCGGTTTAATGTTAGAGCACGGCGTGTTTGGCCTCTCCTAGCAAGCATGTGGAGATTGCAGAACTGTGTCCTCTGCCTGTAAAGATGACACATCTTCTTCCCTCCCGGCATCGCGGCATTGGAGGCAGGCGGGAAAGGTCTGCACAGTGGAGCTCCACAGGCCGCCTTGCCAAAGGGTAAATAAAGGACATCCATCCATCAGCTTTCAAGCTGCCACCCTCTTTCCTTCTCCCCAGCCCCCACGTCTCCCTGAAACTGGGAGGAGGGGAGCTCCGGTTGTTTTTTGCCCATTTCTAGTGGAGCTTGGCATGAACAATTAAATTTAGGGCTTCCCTGTGGTCTGTGAATAACAATGCGCAGTGCTAACCATCAGGGCACAAAGGCAGACTACAACAACAACAACAAAAAAGGTTGTTTTTTTTTTCTTCTTGTTTACCCTTCAGGACACAGTTTACCTTATCACTGATGGGGACTTTCTCATCTCATCGCTTTTGGAAATCGCCCTGGGTTTAATCTCTGGCTCTCAGTTTCAAACTGTCCAGTGATGGACTGAGCATGTCAGCCTGGCACTAAGGCATTTGCAGGACGGACAGATGCTCTACTCTCCCCTAGCCCACCCCTGAATGTGTCTGTCTATCTGTCTGTCTGTCTGTCTGTCTATCCATCCCACTGTCCACCTTTCTGTCTCAGGCTTTTATCTGGTGTCTCTGGAGTTTCACCCCCACTTCCTCATTCTCGCCTTTTCCTTGATTTCCTGTCAGACCTTTTCCTTTCAGCCTGATGATTCCCCCCTTTTTTTCCCCTCTCTAAATTTACTTCACAGCAGATTGTCTCGTAGTAAATCACCCAAAACCCAAATAGCACTAAAGCATTCTGATACAACATTAGCATTTGCTTAACAAGCACAAGATAAACATTAAACAAAGAACTGCATTTCTTTATTAGAGGCTGCAAGATACATAATCCATGAGCACAAGAAACATGGGACCCAGCGGATATGCAGATGTGTGTTATTTCATTGGCGCTGGGCGGCCTTGTTAGAAAAGGTTTTCATCTGAAGGCTTGGGGGTGGATGGTTGACTGTCCCTGGTGGGGCTGTAACTAGATACAGAGACTGTTGCAAGCTAGGCTGGGCTCCCTGGTGGACCTGCTGATTGGACAGCCTGAGGAAAACTTGGGAAGCATCGGGAAGTGAACTCAGTCACCTTGGGGATGATAGGGTAGAGCCAGATGAAGGCATTTGACTTCTTTTGTGACTCCCACTAAGGACAGATTGCCAGTGCGATCCAGCCTCCGTAACTGCAAATCAGGCCCTTCCCCTATGCCGATTTCATTAGAATGGCCAGCATGGTGCAAAGAGGGAGAGAGAAAAAAAAAAAAAAGGAAGGAAAAAAAAAAGGTTAGACACAGTAATTTTACAGGCAGGCGGGTACAAAAAAAATCTGCATAATTAAGCAGTCAAGGCTGCTAATAGGGGAGTTTATATGCTCTGGGACCAGGCAAGGGCAGCACATATGGATATAGCGCTGGATATTAAATCTACGGCATGCAGACTTACTTCAGGGCCCTCAGAGAAAAGGCTAATTATAGAGAGAGGAATTGTGTTTACTGGTCTGTCTTGGGCAAAGATGGTGAAAGAAGTGCAACCAAGTTTTGCAGTTAGACATGAACAGGCTGCTAATAGAGATATCAAAATATGTTCTCCTGGTTGTTTCCCACCTAATCAACACAACATTACAGATTCTACGGACACTGCCCCAGCCCCCAGCCCCCAGCCCCCAGCCCCCAGCCCCCAGCACAGACAACATGCTGGGAGTTAGGTTTCAGGCAGTAAAACATGCAGCATGCCACCAGGTCAGGCTAGGAGTGTGCCTCTTATGAAAACCACCATTTAATCTAGACCAGGCTCTTTAGCATCAATACATTTTTATTTAGGAATTGAACTAGTCCTGTTTTAAAAATGGCAGTGCTCCTGGGCATGGGCCCGAAGTCAGCACTTAACCCAGGCATGGAGATAGTAAGTGGAAGTTGCAGCAGGCAGAGGGGTAAGCCTTGCCAGAGACAGGGCATGCTTCTAGAAGGGCTCCAATGGGATGGCCATTAACATTTCATAATGCAGATCAAAGGTACTGAGAAAACCCACAGGCCCCTTTGTCACAGGCCCCTGACGACGGCCTCATCCAGGAGCTGAGGCGATTCCTTCAGATTATTAAAGAGATGCATTTCATATTTGTATGTATGTATGCATATGTGTATGCATGCCCTTACTTATTTATGTAATTCCATACAAAGAACATTTTCTGAAGAGGACTGGAGTGTGGACCATTTGCCCCAGGCTGGATGTGCCGAGGCATGCTGGGTTGTTTCAGGGGACCACAGCCTCCTGCAGATTTCCTTTCCAGAGAAGCAGTCTGGACCTTTTGTCCTTTAGGAAGCCTCCCATGGAAAACAGCAGCCCTCTCCTCACACCGATCAGCGGCTGTAGGCTTGGGTCATTTGTAAGCCTGTCGTGTGGTCCAGTACTTAGCCCTGACGAGGAAGGCCACAGAAGAATCCCACTGCCTCAGCTCAAGATGTACTAAAACCTCAGGCTTAGGAAAGTAAACAGCAGCTGATCAGCCAGATATTGGGTCAGGCTCGCATGACATCTGGACTCTTCTCTGAGGCAGGGGACTCAGTGCTAATGAGAAGGCATGAGCCTCTGCCTTGAAAAGCGAGAGTTGCAGAGGCTAATGACCAGGCAGGCATGCGAGCCCCTGAAGAGCATGGCACCCCACGGCACAAAGGGCTGGCCACCTTTCTCTTGTCCCTTGCATTGTTCGCTGACTGACTGGAGGTGTTCATTTTCCTAGCACAGCTGCTTAGACGTCACAGCGGTTGATCAGGACGCAGAAGGTCTTGAGAGAGTAGTCCATTATTGCGGACATCCAAATGCTGCTAGTTCCTAGAGCGCTTTGTAGATTTATATTTCCTTAGCAATTATTGGGTTCACTAAAATCGGATTGATCCTCAGAATTGTTTTTAATCCAGTCCCTTCTAATGTCTTCTAACATTTCTGGAGGTCGCAAAGAGGTGGCATTCTGAAGAAAGGAAGCTTGGATTGCCCGCCGCTTAGCAGGAACAGTGTGGGGCCAATGGAAGGCAGTAGCCTTCAAACACTTATTAAGACCGTTCTTTTTATCCCATTCTCTCTACTGGAGACTTATAAATGTAAGACAAAGGACAGGTCAATACCTGGGAAACAATAGGAACTAAGTGCAGCATGCATGGGGCAGGCCCAAGCACTAGTTTGCACCTTGTCAAGGGGCAAATGAGGTTGAACAGAACAGTCAGCAAGCATCCTGCCAAGAAAAAGAAATGGAGTATTATTATTATTTTCTAGACAGAAGTGAATGTGAGGGACAAGTCTGAACACAAGGCTGCTTTTCATTTTTAACTTTGAGGCTAGACAGAAGTCAGGGAGCTGGGCAAACGGCGTGCTGTAGGACTGATGTGAATGGCATGTCTCTTTGCTCATTGAATCGGTTACAGACAAGAATCAACTGTGGAGACGAGAGCTGCACATAGCCCATCACAGCCCAGGAAGTTTATTAGAGGATCTCCTGCCCTCCCTGCTTCTCTCTCCTAGCCTCCTTCCTCCATTCATCCATTCATCTAAAAACCAACCACAGGTGTTCTGAGAACAACTCTTGTAATTGATCTAGATAAAGCAGAAACTTGAGAGCCATTACCACGAAGGGGGAGATACAGTGCATATTGGGGAGAATGAGAAGCATGCTGCAAGGTAGAAGGTAGGGTCAGGATTCAGAGCAAAGGTAATTCTGAGCGAGCCATGAGGGAAGGTTGGAAAGGTGTGCCAGAACAACAAATGACCGCCCTTTCTTTCTAAGCTTGGTAGCATCCTCATTCCTTAACCGACCTTCTATGTTAGCTCAACAAATGCATATTATGTATGTGTTTAGCTAATGTTAGATTGGCTATATGTTACTCCCTCGACCCCATCCACAGAATTCAAAATCCTCAACATACACATTCACTCATACACTAACAGTGTCTAACACACATACATACAAATGTACTTCCTCTTACATACACATACACACACACTCATATACAAATACACTTTCACACACATACATGCAAATATACTCTCACACACACATTCATACTCAAACACTTTCACACACATACATATTAATGTGCTTTCTCTCTTACACACACACACACACACACACACACACAAAGTAACACACAATTGAAAGGAGGAAGAAGGAAGTAAGTAGTCATGGCTGCTGCTTGCTGTGCCTCCAGAGGAAGGGGCTTTCAAAACTAGGTGATTTTAACAGCAACAACATCTTCTGGGTATTGTTTTAAAGTTTATCATTACCATCTGCGGAGACTTCTCATAAATGTCTGGGTTACATTTAAAAACTAACAAAAGGTCTCTGCTGCATTTCCCCAAATGATCCCACATGTCTAGAGGGCTGACCAGCATGTGAGCCTCCACAGTGGTAGGACCAGGAAACTGCTTCTCAGGAGGCAGCCAGAGCTGTGACAGTGCCACCAGCTGCAGTCTGTTCTGGACAGTGTCTGCATTACTGTCTCAACCCTGTGGCTACTGTGTCAGGTCTGCCCCTCAAGCCTGGAAAAAAAAAACAGAACTGCATTGAGGAGGCCACAGCACTGTCTTCTGTCCTTCTTGCCTGCAGCCGCACTGCTATCCAAGCCTCTCTCTCTGCCCCCAAAAGTTAGGTGTGTCTCTTCATTTTTACTCTCTATGGGATGGAGGAGGAAAAATAGGTGGGAATGAAACTAACAAATGAATTTTAAAGACTAAAAGCAATTATAAAAACATTCCAATACATAAAGGAACATTTGCTCAGTGCTTAAAACTAAGAATAAATAACTTTGAATGTAGTCTTTGTGGACTTGACATTTGATGGATGGGTGGATGGAGGATAGATAGATAGATAGATAGATAGATAGATAGATAGATAGATAATCTCACTCTTAATACTTAATGTATGCCACTTGGTTGAACCTCGCCTCACCCAGTGTCATAGGTACTTGATGTTCCCACTGTATTAATGCTTCCTCTAAGGCTTGATGAAGGCAATAAGCATATGAGATGAAACAGCCCATGAGTACCGAGTTGGGTCCCACTGAATAATTCCAAAGTCTGAGTTGCTCAACCTCTTCCATCAAGGTTTCATGGTAAGAAAGACCTCAGAGCGAGTGCCTGTGACAGGCTTTACAAACACTCCATTACCCAGTACAGTGGAAATTGGTTTAGGCCAATGATAGAGGTCTTTGTTGCTGATGTGCATGCTGTGGGGTCCCTCCCGCAGTTTAAACAACTTCTAAAGCAGCAGAAAAGGTGGCAAATTACAAAACTGGACCTAGGAATAACCATAGTTTAAGTGCGATAGAAACCCAAACTCTGTGTTAGATTAAAAGGATTTTTTTAGCATATTGAGAATAAGAATTGCGTCTGACCATTCAGTGTCTTTATGTTTATCAGAAGTTTATATTTACGTACTAGGCGAGTGGGCTGAATTGTGTCTGGGACCTGCTTTCTTTCTGTGCTTGCAAAGCTGGATGTGGCAGTGGAGAGCGCATGGTGGATGCTCTTAGCTGCCAGAGTGGGAGTGTGCAGTCGCCGCTGGGGACGTTTTGGTGCTGTTCATGGTGTGCTACTATTGTGACTTAGGAAAGGAAAATGTCACTGCTGGGCCTTCATTCTCCACCATTTTTTAAAAAACATCAATTAATGCAATCAAATGCAGTCCGGGGAAATCTAACTTTTTATTTATGTTTCTTAGGGCCAGGGAGGGTTTGTTTGTTTTTATTCAACTCCACTTCTTGGAGCAGCACGGTATTTGGTTTTCTTGGTATTTTCCCAATCAACCCCGTAAGTTATATTTAACGGTCTATGTGAAACTCTCCACATGAGGAAGAGAAAACAGACTTGTAACTGGTACCATTTGCAGGGAAACAAATGACTCTGCCTAGTTTCACGCAGCTTGAAAATAATGGCATTTTTGGTGGTGAGAAACAGATTTTGTTTAGTTAATGAAATGAATCATCTCAATTTTCGTGCCCACAACAGCAAAATCTGAAGATGATAGTTCTTCTTCAATTACTCTGATGCTTCAGTACCACATGCTCAACTAACTCTTAATTAATTACAAAGTAATCATTAGAACATGACTGAAAACTGAATATCATATTTTTTTTATCTCAATCTAAGTTTAAAGAGGCATTGAAATGGATCAATAAGATAACCCAGAAAGGTCCAAAACGGAGCTTCTGAGAGCTTTGTTGCATTTCACTGGGTCAGCTAAACTAGAGTGTGTCGAGCTATGCAGTGGCCTCCTGCCTGCCACACCGAGGGTCTCGGGAAACCGCCATGGATGGCTTCAGTAAAACAACACTTGGCTGTAAAGCGACATTTGATTATTTTTCTTCCCCTTATCTTGGACCTAAATGCAGATTTGAACCAAGCTTTACCAGTAATTATTGGTGTGACTGAGCAAATCAATCAGGCTCTTCTTGGGAAACAGTGTACGGTCTGGAGATGAATTGCTGTTTAGAGCCCCCAGCACCACCCCATGCACACACTTCCAATCCACCAAAGTGGTAATTGTTATCCTTTCAGTCATCCTCAGGTAGAGACACAGGGAGGGGAACGCAGCATAGAGTGTGAGTAAAAGAATAAGGAATGCCCCTCATTATGGGCAAAAAGAGGATGTGTAAGTTTGACGTGTATAAAAACTTTATTCACCATCCTTGTGCTTAAGCGTTGTGTTGGCCTGACCACATAGCCCGGCGTCTTTCAGTAGGTGAGGTTATGCTACGACCACTTGCATGGCTTCGAGGCCACTGTGACTGTTCTGATTTGGAATTTCCCTGCTGTTAGCACTGTAAGACACTTCATCTCCATGGCAAAGGAGACATGCCCGGATTCTGAGTCCTTGCTCTCTCCTGTGCTCTCTCTCCTTCTCATTTGGCCTGGGCTTTCCTTTTGAGAGTTGTCCCATAATATCTTCCATCATGTGGGTAGGGGAAGAAGAAGGCAACTGCCGGATCTGTTACTACTACCAACCTCTTATCAGTCCCCCAAGGACGCAGCCACAATTGGTCTTTTTCTCTAACATTGGTTGCTTGTGTTCATGTTGAGTGCGTATGGACACACACATGTAGGTGTGTGTCCTGTGTGTGTGCACATTCCTATGAAGGCCCAGAGGAAAACATCAAGTGTCATTATTCAGGTATGCCACCTTCTTTTTTTTTTTTTTTTTTTTTTTTTTGAGACAAGATATCTTGCTGGCTGGGCAGCAGCCCAGGGATCTGCTGGCCTCCACCCCTCCAGTGCTTGGTTTATAGTGTGTGCCGCTATGCCCGCCTTTTTACATAGGTTCTGAAAATCCAATACTGCTTCTTATGCTTTGCAAAGCAAACCTTTACCAAATGAGCTCTCTCTCCCCCAGCTCTGTTTTTAATTCTTTGCTGTAATTAAGCTCTCTTCTTATTCCTGAAAATGTCTTGTCATTGGGTATTTTTTCTCAATATAAATATGTAGGCATACTCCACTATGGTTATCAGTTGGAGACAGACTGAATATATTCACCCAGTTTAGTTTTTTAAACATTTGTATAATGCATTTTATCTGTATTTAGTGACTCCAATTCAAATGTTTGGACTGCCTTTTCTCTAATATTCAGGGACGAGAGACCAGAGAAATTTGCTTGATGGTACAGATATACCACCACAGCCTTTATGCCACCAGATTGCCTAAAGTATTAGCTTTCCTCAGGATTGGCAAATGTAAGAACTCTTATGCTGATCTCCATCCTAGATTTTTGTGCCGTGTTTTTCCAAGAAACAGCTAAGTCAGCCAAATATGGCAGTTCTTCAGAAAGAACACAAACTTGACAGTTGTAGACACCCACAGACTACTTTAGATTGCTTAAGGTGACACCGGGATTCTGTGCAGATTGAATCATGCATCTTGGGGGCAAAGTGGAGCCTATAAATATATAAAATGCATAAGGACGTCAACAGACAGTTTAGTGATATTATCTCAATAGAGTTTCTTCTTGTGTAAGGAAATTCATTATCTGCCTCCATTATATTGACATAGTACACAGTATTTAAAATTTTAAGACAGATCTTGAATGAGCTGCTTCCGGTCTTAGGAAAATTGTCATAAAGATAGGGGATTAAAAATTTATTGTACCCAAAGCATCTTTATAATTTGGCATTATAGTCTGAGAAATATTTAATAGCTTTGCAGAAAGTAATATAAGAAATTATATCTGAGAAAGAGCTACCCGTAATTATTATGTCTCATTCTTCACTTAACAGATAACACTTGTAACCAGCCCATGCTGTCCAGTGGCCTAAGTGGCCTCCACAGTCTTTAGCTTTAGTTTTTGGCCCAAGAAAGCACCTAGAAGTCTATATTTCTTTATTATACCTCAGGAGAAGCAGAAAGGAGACCGAAGTCCTTGTGCCATGGGTCACTGCTTTTCTTCCTTTACTTGTTCCTTCTTCCCTAACTCCCTTCTCTCTTGCCGTCATCACCGTGCACATCAGCTTTATCCGTTACACTGCTCTTGACTGATGGGAAACAGCAGAAGGAGACAAAGTAGTATAAGTCATTGGTATGCCAGTAGCACCTTACCTTCAGCATACGGTGTCTGGATATGCTGGCACCTCCACAGTGATGCACCAAGAGAGAAAAGTAGGCCAGAAGCATGCCGCGCTAACCAATTCTCCATATATAAGTAAGCTACATGCTTTCAGAAAAACACATATATTCTTGGTATTTGCCCAAATGCTCAATTTAGAATGATTCATGTTCTTGAGGATGTACAGGGATACCCACCTGGCTAAATTCTAATTCTATAAAGGAGCCTTCAAGTTCAGCCTCCAGAGAGTTCAAGTGACAGTTTAGCCAAACCGCTGACTTGCTGGCATTGAGAAACACGGGGATTCAGCCACTGATTCACAAGCTGTAGAGTCAGAGTCATAGATCAGGTCAAACTAGAGAATCCGGAGACGTCGAGCGGGGTGGGGGGCACTCTAACTCTCCCTTACCAAAACAGTCAGTCCTCCAGCAGGTCTTACATACTAGCTAAACCTGCCTGCTGGGAGAATAGAGCTTAGAGACTTGGCTTAGATTAGAGAGGTCTTGAGACGGAGTGAATAAATTCAGCCCTTGATTGGTCTGGGAGCAGAGGGGCCATGTGTCATAGAAGTAACAACAGCTTCTTGAACAGCAATAAAGACTGAAAAAGTAGGAAATTGTTTGGTTAACAATACAAACTTCTTTACTTAAGGAGGGGTGTGTGTGTGTGTGTGTGTGTGTGTGTGTGTGTGTGTGTGTGTGTGTTATACTCATGTGCAGATTGCATGCAGGTGCATACCCCCATGCATGCATGCACAGGGAAGGCAGAGGCTGATGCTAGGATGTAGTCTTCTGCTGTTGTCCACTTTATTTTTTTGAGGAAGGGTCTCTCACTGAAGCGGAAGTGTGCTGTTTAGCATAGGCAGGCTAGCCACTAGCCATCAAGCCCTGTGGATCCATCCTTGTCTTTGCCGTTCTACATCTCATCTCTAGCCCTGGGCCAGCTTTTAATATAGACGCTGCAAACACAAATCCAGGCCCGAAGCTTGTGTTGTTAGCACTTTCTCCAATGAGCCATCTTCCCAGGTCCAAATTCATTGTTGTTTTTTTTTTAAAGTAAATGCTTGGTGGCTTCTTGGAGCCCTGGGTTCAGGAATGCTTGAACTATTTTGTAACGCATCCCCATTGTGGGCATTCGAGTTAATAACTCGTGTCAGTCATCTCTTATCATCTAGACAAGTCTATACTTACGTTCTCCTCAAGACCCCTTCCCTTCTTTAAATCTCCAGGACTTAGCCAAATAGACGAGTTGGCCATCTTTCTCTAACATTTTCCTAATTTACTGATTCACCAACATTTTACTTAAAAAAAAAAAAAGCAAAATGTTCTAGGATCTCTCAAAGTACCTGAGCCAGTGGCTGCTCTAGTGTGACATATTTATTAGAATATTTCTTAGTAAATGAATGATGAAAAAGAGTTGCCAGACAGCTGCTTCCTGCCTTGACAGTCCTATTTCCACCAATGCATTTCTGCTTTCTCTGAGCACTGGAAAAGATGCTAAGTGCCGCAGAGTAATTTTATGTCATCCGCATTTCCCCCAAGTATATAAGCCTCATCTGAGATGTCGCCTGCAAGAAGGTACTGCTGTGAGTTCCCATACCGCACCCTGGCTTTTCTGTTCAATGTGTGGCTGCAGCATTTTCCTCTGCTAATATATTTTGACATCTCCTTGTTGTAACCTGCTGTTCTCTTTAATTGCTTATTGTTATTAATTATATAGTGGTATCGTAACTGGCTCCTTCAGCCACTTGGCTGTAAAGAAATCCATTCGTCATTATTGCTGGTGTTGGAGCTACAGAAAATTACCAGCATTCTGCCCAGAGATTAATGCCGTGTGCTCACGTCCAGCAAGATTTGGGAGGTGGACCAGGTCTTTCTGTCTGCTGCGTTTCTCATCTGTGCTGGAGGTGCCTTTCTTTGCTGTTTCTGTTGTTGCTTTTGTTTGTTTCATTTGTTTTCTCTAGGTCTGTTGGTTTAGTTGTTGGTTACCTGCCTTTCCGGGGGAGTGGATGTGTTCTCAGCACTCTACTCTGTGTCCTGTCTTGTTAACCATCTTTCTCTTCACCCCATGTTCCTCCCTGTAAGATTTTCCTTTCAAGAGTTTCCTGGTCATAACACTCTTGCTTTCATGGCTTTGTTACATGTGCATCTTAATTTAAATTACTGATACTGATTGGACATTACCTTGACCCCCATCTTCCTGAGTAAGTGATCATGAGACCCTTAAAAATAATGGTAACATCCTTTCTATTCACACTGTTAGTGATCAGATTATGTAGAATTTTGGTCTGTGGGATGAATGAATGAATGAACAAATGAACGAACGAAATCCTTGTGTCAACCTGAAGCTGTGGCTTTACCCACATCCTGCTACTTCTAAACAGCTGCAGTGTGTTGAAATCTAGGCATAATTTAGGATGCCCAAGCCCACAGCTGCCTGTACTGTGGAACAGCCAGACCAGAGTGCCCCTCTGCCTTCTGGCAGCATGACATTAAATTCACACTAGTTAAGCTAACTTAAATTGAGCCTCCTTGAACCTTCCTAAATAAAACTAGTGGCCTTAATTACAATCAGGCAATTTAAAGGTTATGGAGCTCTAACTAGTAGCGCAGTATATCACTTTAATAATGCACAAGAAAATTTCTCTGAGGGGTGGCATCCTCTGATTAGGAGAATGCAAGTTTCACGTTCCCAATAAACTGTTTTTAGAAATCTTACTGCGTTTATGGCGTCATTACCTTCTTCTGTTCTTCAAGGCCAAGTTCCTAAGGTCACACCAGAAGAACAATAAAAATGCAACTCATTTGCAAATACCATACATGAGTGTTATTTTTCACGTTTTGCTGCTTAATGGCTTCCTAATCTTGCCTGCAAGTAGGAATAGGCAAAAACCCTTGGGAGTCAGAGAGAGCCCACCCCCTTGACCCACATGGGCCACCGCAGGCACAGTTCGTGGTTTGGTATAAATTTAAATCCTGAACACCATAGTAAGCCAAAGATGCGAACTCTGCACCAAATAATCAATCGGATAGTTTCTTGCGAGGATAACTAGCTTCAAAAACGCCCACAGAGTGGCTGGAGAGATGACCCTGCAGTCAAGAGGATTCACTCGCTGCTCTTGTAAAGGCTCCAGGTTCAGTTTTCAGTACCAGGATGGTGCTGCCTATAACTCCAGTTCCAGGGCATAGGACACCCTCTTCTGACCTCTGGGCACAAGGCATACATGTGGTGTACATACATACATGCAATAAAATAGTCATACACATAAAATAATAAAAGCAATTGATTTTGGGGGGTTGGTGAGATGCCTTAGTCGCTAAGAATACTTGCTGCTATTCCAGAGAAGACCAGAATTTGATCCCCAAGCCCTACATGATATGGCTGAATAGTCACCTGTAATTTCTGCTTTAACTGGCACTTGTCCTCATGTGTACACAACTATCCTCAGGTGCACACACATAAACATAATTAAAAATGTAAAACACACATACACACATGGCACACACAAGGGCACATCTGTACTCATGCACACACATACACACATGCACAAAAAGGCATATCTACAGTCATGCACACACATACACACGTGCACACAAGGGCACATCTGTACTCATGCATGCACATACACATATGCACACAAAGGCATATCTGTACTCATGCACACAAAGGCACATCTCTACTCATGCGCACACACATGTGCACACAAAGACACATCTCTACGCATGCACACACACACACACACACACACACACACACACACATCCTTTAAAATGGTCAACTGTCTTTATTCCTTAAGCCCATGTATATTCAGGACAGTATTTGCAGAAACTGTTAAACCTCACTCCATGCATCTCTTTTGTTTGTCTGATTTCTACTTCTCTTTCTGTCCTTTTTAAAATCATCATCAGTAGCAGGCTACACTTTCTAGCAAAAATAAACAGCTTTTGCCTGTTTGGAGACTTTCTCACATAGCCAGTGGCTTTATACCATGCAGGAGAAGATTTTTTTCAAAGAAAAAAAAAAGGCCCTGACCCTTGCTGCAGACTCAGCACCACGGCACTGCAGAGACATTCCCGATGAGGCCTGTATCTGACACACATTTGCCGTGGCCGGCCCCCCACCATGTGTGTTAGTGTTGACTGTTGCCCCTCTTGGTTGCCAAAGATGTTTTCCCCACAGATTTAACAGTTCGGTGCGTTGATTTTAGTTTATGATGCATGAATTCTTCCAATTTTACCAATTATGTTTTCTTAACCTTCTTTTCCTGTTGTTTTTGTTGTTGTTGTTGTTGTTATATTTTTATTTGCTTTGTTTGTTTTGGTGCTTGAAGAAGATAAATTTACCTGCGCTGCTGCCAGTAGCCGAAGACCCATAGACAGGACAGTTAAGTCTTTGGTGTCAAACAATAGCATCTACAGACTAGACACAACATAGGCCATATGTTTAATTGAAAGAATGGAGTTTTGTCATATAAGACTATCAACTATTAGGAAAGCTTGTTTAGACACTGGGACATAGTAGACTAATTGCCTTGTAAGCAAAAGCACCTGAGTTCAGACCCTAGAACACATGTTTTAAACAGATATGATGGCACACACTCATGATTTCAGAGCTATAGACGCAACACAGGTCTCTGAGACTAGCTGGCCAGCCAGCTCTACTCAGTAAATTTCTGGTTATCCAGAGTCCCTGTCCGAAAAAACAAGATACATGGAGTTCTTGAAGAACCCAAGGATGACCTCTGCTTACACACACAGACACACACAGACACACACAGACACACACACACATACAAACACATGCATACAAAGGCACATCTGTACTCATGCATACAGAAACACACATGCCCATACAAACACACCCCCAAAAAGAAAGAACACTTGCTTATACATCTTAGAGTATGGTACAGAGACTTCTCTGTGACCTACAGTTAAAAGAGCCCTATTTATGTGTGGTCCGTGTCCTGTCCTGGGGCTATGGAATGGATCAATGAAGCAAGGCTTACCTTTGCTCTTCTGTATTGTATGAGTTGGTGAAACACCCCACAGCTCCCATGCTGCCTTACATGGAGGATCCCCTGGGCCACTCAACTCTCTCCCAGGCCTAGCTGGAAAATAAAGTGCATTAAGTGCTGAAGAACCTGTTGCTGATCGTATAGGACACCAAACTCACTATGCAAAATGAAAGTAATGGTTTTGAACTTGGCTTTGTGTGCTTATGTATGGGGGGGAAAGGCAAGTGCGCAAAATAAAATGTAGAGAAGTGTTTTTCAAGGAACACACTCCTTTCCAGTGTCTTCTTCATGGAAACTGGATGTCTTTTTCCCTAGCACAATGGTGTAGACTCAGACAAAGCTTTGTAACAAGAAGCCAGATTTCTGAGAGCAGGTGCCTTTCGAGCTCAGCTGTTCTTCATCCCGACTCCCACCCTCGCAACTTTTTTTTTGGCACTGATATTATTTTTCTGGGTGCCTGTGTGGGTGAGATCAGGGGTAGATGCGCACATGTGAGGAGACCAGAGGTCAGCCTCAGGTGGTGTTTTTCAGGAGACATTCCCCTTGTCATTTGAGACAGGGTCTGTCACTGGGACCTGGGGCTGTCTGATTGCTCTAGGCTAATTGGTGGGGGAGCTCTTAGAATCTACCTGTGTCTACTTCCTAAGCACTGGGATTACAAGCACATGGTATCACATCTATTATTCTTTAAAGATCTCTCTCTCTCTCTCTCTCTCTCTCTCTCTCTCTCTCTCTCTCTCTCTCTCTCTCTGTGTGTGTGTGTGTGTGTGTGTGTGTGTGTGTGTGTGTGTGTGTGTGTGTGTGTGTCTACAAGCATTCAAGTGCAGGTGTCCACTGATAGCTGAAGTGTCAGATTACAGGCAGTTGTGACCCTCTGGATACTGCTGCTAGAAAATGAATTTAGGCCTTCTGCAAGAGCAGTATGGGCTCTTAGCTGTGGAGTGCCCTCTCCAGCCCTCATGCCTGACTTTGCACCCCGGTTCTGGAGAATGAACTCACATCCCTGCTTGCGCAGGCAACACTTTGCCATGAGCCATCTCCAGGCTGTGTTGGTTTCACTAAGAAGCCTGGGCTGCTTTCTTCTTCACTTGCTTAAGAGTGCTTTTTCTTGGCTTAGGGACTCACTACAAAGTTCTGATAACTTTGGTAGCTCAATCAAGGCATATAAGAGCAAAGTTCTCTCCCTTTAAATGTTTTGGCTAACTCTAAACCTTTGCACTGAGACTTCAGCTGTGGGGCTCACATTTAGATTCACACAGAGGAAAAGAGATCTCTGGAGGTGCCAGGGCATCAGGCATCGGGCATCGGGCATCAGGCGTCGGAGTCTGTGTGTTTGTTTCTGGCCCTCACTTGTGCCAAAACAACACTGCTGAGTCCTTCCAGTTAGAGGACAGCCACCTTTTCAGGGTTTTATTGTTTATAGTTTAAACAATGTTTTCCCCCTGCGTGAGAATACTCTAATAGGTATTCATTCACACAACCGTAATAATAGCCAAGGCATTGGACAATATTGCATCTAAACTCCCCCTGCCTGCCTTGCCCACCCCGTCCACCTGGACCCCCTGCTAGTTTCCAAGCTGCTGATGTTTATGGGGCTCTAGGCAGCCCCTGGGCGCTTTAATTCTGCTGGGTACCATGCAGCCTGCCCCAGCTGAATCATTTCCTGCTCTCGTCCTGCCGATAATGAGAAGTTCAAGACAGGAAACAACAGTGTCAGTACCAGTGGCTCTGCTTAGGAAGTCGAAAAGCGTTGCAGGCTTTTAGACTATTGGCAAAAAAAATATCACCAGGACCTGAGTTACTTGGAGATTTGCACCTTGCAGGTCTCCTTGGAGTCCTGTTGTGGCTTGGGCATAAGGGATGCGCACACATAGTGTTTGGCTTACCTCGAGATGCCCGTGGCATAGGTGCTCTGTGAATAGAGGATCACCATCTAGGTCACTGATGTCTGGTTCCTCATGTTCTCAGAGCCTTTCCATTTTGTAAGAAGTCTTATATTTAATATCTATCTCCTGCCCTTCTCTCAACGGCTTGGGAATACCGACAGAAGCAAATATCATCACACCATTCAATGAAAAAGTGTTCAGAAAGAACTGGCAATATTCGATTTCATGTTAAATTGGTCCTCAGAACAAATAAGGCCAGGACTTCCTAAATGGTGTGAAGAAAGGGGCGGCGGGGCGGGGAGGGTTCCTACACTACTCAGCTCCCCCCCCCCCCCCCCCCTCCCTTCCTTCACCGGCTTAGTGACTAATCTACAGGCCGACTTTGAAGCCCAAGCCGTATTCTCCACTGCCAAATTAGCACCTTGGTGTGTTTATGTTGCAGTAGTGAAATATGTGTAGTGTGGAACGCAACAAATTATTGTGGCCAGAGTACCGCGGACCCGAGAAAGAATGGGATGGCTGTGTGCGTAGCAAATTGCAGTGCAGGCTGCCTATTTTTCTAGCCCTGGTTGCCAGGGTGAGCCAGTGTAGCCGAGGGCTGGGTTTGTCATGGACGCCTTTGCTTTGTTAGTCCTCAGACCCCTGGCTTATAAATGTGTGCTTGGAAATTAACTCAGGGAAAGAGCAAAGCAAAGCATGGCGGGGGCGGCGGGGTGGGTGTGGGGAATTGGTCCAGGGCATAGTTTCCTCGGATTTAAAAATATATGTGTGTAAGCATAGAGTGGCGCACACGTTCAGCTTGGGGGGAGAAATTACAACTGCAGGGCATCTGGTTTCTCTGCTTGGATTCCAAGGGTAGAGTTCAATCCTTGTCAGGTCACTTTTAAACCATGGCCCCTGTCACATGATGATGTGGCGTGAGGGTGGACTGCAGCTGATAGGTTTCTGTAGTGGACTATGGGAGGACCCTGCCAGCCTGGCTCAAGGGTAAGGAGAAAAGCTTCTACTTAGACACTGTTGCAAATTGGTGCTCAGTAATGGCCCTTGTGATGATCAGACATGTAAATGGGGCCCCTAGAAATTTCTAAGATGGTAGCAGCGTTTAACTCAGCCACCGAACATTTCCTTGTCACCGCTCTAGATTGCTGTTTTTTTATTAGACGAAGGGGCTTTAAACATGGACACATGCATGCTCTGTAGGCACGTGAGGGGGGGGTCACTGTTGTGGAAAGCTAGTTGTGAAATGTCAGTGTCTGTGTCCGACTCACAGTGGCCGCGCTGGAACACACGCCTGGAGTTGTGTCTGAGCAGATGAATGCTGTGTTCGTTCTTGCCTGCCACTCAGCTGGATAAGAATTCGGAGGGTCCAGGAGAGTGGTGGCAGAGAAAAGAATTGCCTTCAAACTGGCTCTGTCTGGTTGAGACAGAGTGAGTCTTTTCTTGGAGCGCGAAGTTCGTCACAGTTCATCATGTTTCTCACTGAGGCAACGAGGTGGCACACCAATTACACATGCAGCCTCGCTCCTTGAAAATGTTTGATATGGGAGTAAATATTTACACGGGCATCAGACTCTTATGTAGGCTTGATCCTTGTTTACATTTATGTTCACACTTACATAAAGATTAGCAAATGAAAATAATTGTTTTACCTCTGATTTCTGTATATGTGACATTATTTCCCAATTATGCTCAAGAGTTCCGGGCCCTACCTTGCAGGAGCCAGGAAAGTTCTTCATCAGCTCTAGTGTGTGCACAGTGAGGAGAAGGCCACTCTGACCTTTTTTTTTTTTTTACCCATGTCACTGGGCTCCCATATCCCTGGCAAATGCCAGCTTTGGGGATGCCGTGTGCATTGTGACGTAAGCCAGGCTTCGAAGGAGTGTTTTCCCTTGGCTGGCTACTTTGCACTCTGAGGCTCTGCTCTCCTTTCCCCAGCACTGACTTCCATTTTCATGTTCATTTGACTAGAATGCTTCCAACCACAATGCATTTGTGTTTTTCTATACTTCATCACATTGCTCATTTCCTACCAACCTCTTGGCTATGGTGACTCCAATGCTGTAATCGATCTTAACTAGCAGGACACAGAAATGACTCTCTCCTTTTCCACTCCTCTCCTTCCCTCCTTCCCTCCTTCCCACCTCTCCTCTCCTTCCCTCCTTCAGAGAACCATACGGAGATAAACTACGCTTGTTGCAGAAAGTCTGGAGAACGTAGATAAGCATAAAGTACGGAATGGAAACATCTAGAAATTTCACCCAAAGATCCCACCTATAACTCTTCATTAAAAAACTAGGGCTGTGCTAGCCTATTATAGCCTTAATGAAATATTGTAATGGTTATTAAGTCAATTGACTCTGATTCTCTTTTTAATAAATGAGTCAGACTGTATTATCCAATTACTGTCAGCTGCTACCTTTCCAGAGAGGAGGAACGGTGATTTTGATTGAATCTTTAAGCTCTTTGGCACCTTTAAGAAGGAGGAAACAAGGTGCAAGTTCTGGCTTCGAGGCAGATCCCACTTGAGATTGCAATTGGAGGTGTTGATAGTATCGCCTCATGAGCATCAGCTGCCGGAAGGAACGCCTGTTTGCAAGGACATGGCCTCTAATGCAGATACAGCCCTTTACACTGTAGGTTGGCAGTCCTTAGCAGTGAGGTGCCGCACAGGTGAATGCAGATTCAACGGTCTCTGCATGAAGCTACTTCTGCCCTTCTCCTCATCAACGAATTATATTAGCATTCCCTTATCCCTGTCCCTCTCTCTCTGCTAGAACAGAAAGAAAGTGTGTCACCAGTAGAAGACATGGCTGTTTGGGTCCTGTTGAAGACCCCTTGGCTACCATGTTTGAATTACTGCCTCTCAGCTGGTGGCCCCTGTTTCAGGAGACTATGGGGGACTTTAGAAAACACAGCCTAACTAGAAGAAATGGGTCACTGAGGAAATAGCCTTAGGGCGTCTCCACCTGCTTGGCCTCCAGCCACAGCCTCTACTTCCTGGTGCCCTCAAATGGAGCAAGCCAGAGTAACAGGGTCCATAGACCTTAGCTGCCATGTCTTCTCTGTGATTAACTGTGCTTCCTTTAAACCACAATCCATAGTAAACATTTTCTCGTGGAAACTGGATCTGCAGGCTATTTGTCACAACAACAGATGAGAAAATAAGCATCTAATGGAACTACTACCCTCTTTTCCTGCAGCCAGCCCTGTGGTCATGGGGAGGTATGAAGAAGGGGCAAGGCAGGGCACTGGGTGAGGATTCTCATGGTCTGCTAGAGCACTGGCTTGGCCTACAATGGCTGGGTAGCCACTGATGTATTTCTCTCCTACTGAAATAACTCGGAGACCCATTTATTGGGGGAAATCTCACTCTTTAATAATTTCCAATATTACAATGTGCTTTAAAACCTAAACTAGATCTCAACAATGCTGGCTATGATTGGTATCACTTAGTCACTCTGCAAACAAAGGGTATAATCTGTGAAACAGACGTCTGTGCTAGTAACACATAAGTAACTCTATGGCTGACAGCCATTGTTCTTGATTCATTAGACTAAGTTTATTTTTTTTTAAGTGTAATTAAATGAGTTTAATTTAACATAGGTAAAATAACTTCATGAACTTTTTTCAGTCCAACTTAAAATCTTCTAATCACCATCTGTCAGAAAGATGGGCTTCCTCTGTTTAACAACTATTTAGCTTTCCGGGCTCCACTTTACTCTGGGCTGAAAAGAAAGAAAAAGAAAGTGCGTGTGGACACTTTCCTTCACTCAAACAAAAATATCTTATTCATTTTTTTTATTTTTACATACAAAGTGTATGTAGTCAAAATAGCAAATGCCACATTAAAAAGCATCTTAACTTGCATAATTCCCTTTATGTACCTATCCAGCCAGCTACTGTCCCCAAGGAAAGACCTCAGCAAGACTGATCAAGGTAGTTAATAGCTCTGATAGCCCAGGAACTCAGACAAATTGTGTCCCTACTCGTATCCACGGCTACACCTTGGTTCTCATGGACAAAAAGAAGTGGTGAGGGAGAAAACTCTACTAGTTGCTATTTTTCCTGCATACACTCTTTGGGCACAATGTGAAAAGGCAGACATGTAATTTTTTAATGGTGTTATGACAGTAAAACCATTCAGTATTTTCTTACTATTCAAAATAAAGTTATACAATATTTAGGAAAATTTAAAACTTAATAAATATTTCTGGATATATTTGATTCAGTTCTCTACAATAAATAGTGTTTCTTATATCTCTTAATGACTGGAACCTGGGAAATTTTTGGTGACTTTAGGATTTAAAAGACAAGAACAGATTAAAAAAAGAAGAAGAATTGATCTAACATAATCCCCGAAGCTTTTTGTATAACCCCTTGTCATGTCAGTAGGCACAATTAAACTTCTTCTTACATAATTATAATCAAGGAGTTTGCTGTGCCACCCAAATGCAGAATGGGTTTTTTTTTTTATCTCCTGTGAAATGTAGACTGTACTGGGGGCTTAATTAGTGCTTTGCTTTCTCCTTGTACAAATTCTTGTCCTCTGCTTCTGAAGACTCAACACTTGTGTGAGAAGAAAGATTAGGAATACAAATAGAGTGATTTTGCTCCTAGTTAGCTAACAATTCCCTTTGTAATTGGACCTTCGTATTGCCAGATCCCCGCTAGTGAAGGACCCACACAGTTATTTGCCTTTGCACGGGGTGGAGGTGGGCGGGGGGAATGCCTTTGGAGTTCAGATTTACTTTTCCCTGGGTGTAAATATATCCTTACATTCCTGGTCCCAGAATATCTGACAGAGATTTCTCTTAGGAACATCTCTAACTGTTGCAAATAGGAGGTAGATAGGTGGCCTCATAGCAAGTGGGTCGGAGTGTAGCTTTGCTCCTTGCTCTTCCTAACAAGTCATCTTAGGGACAGCAGGTGTATGGCCTAGCCTCTCTGTAAGTTCATGAACCCTAAGACCAACCTGCCTGTATCAAAGTTCTAGCTCCTTTCATTATTATCCTCTCGGACTCAGAGAAAGTTCTAAGTTCTCTGGGTCATGGCTTTCTCATTTGTCAAGTGGGTGTGATAACAACGTTCCTCATGAGTTGTGAGGCTGAGTGGACTCATTTGCAGGCATGCTGAATAGCTCAAGAAGGATAGTAAGCCGTGTCATTCACCAGGTTGTTAGCTTTAGTGAAGGTATATGCTGCCTGGCTAGACTATGAGCTGTTAATATGGCAGTTGTCAGCCAATCAAAATCATTCTTCCAGCATCTTATGATATCCAGTGATCCAGAACTTGTCAAAAGTGAGGCCAGATCTCAGAAAAGCAGAGATGAGACAGGTCGAGAGAGGCCAGGAGCAAAATGAAAACTGTCCAGCAAAGCTAAGGGAGCAGTGACTTGTGGTTGGACAGCATGGGCTAGGAATGTGAAGCAGAGAAAAGAGCGTTAGGCTGGGTGTGGTGGCGCACTCCTTTAATACCAGCACTTGGGAGGCAGAGGCAGGCGGATCGCTGTGAGTTCGAGGCCAGCCTAGTCTATAAAGCGAGTCCAGGACAGCCAGGGATACACAGAGAAACCCTATCTCATAAAACCGAGAGGGAGAGAGAGAGAATGAGAGAGAGAGAGAGAGAGAGAGAGAGAGAGAGAGAGAGAGAGAGAGAGGAGCGTTGTGCATAAGTGCCATAGGAACCATTTCAGAACTGCCAGAGCAGGTGGTGATAGTAAAGTCCAATTCAGAATACCAGTGACAGAAGTTACTACTTCCAGGCAAAGCAGAGGAGAAGGAAGAAGCCATTGTACCTTCCTATCAGGTTTTTATTTTAGGTCTTCGGAGACACAGAGCCCATAAAATTATAATCATTAAAGCAGAAACCCTCCTATTGATACACTAATCGTCTCAAAGTAAAATGTGATTTCCCACTCTCGTCTTTTACATTTTAGAAATGTCTTAAATTAGTATAAGCTTCATAATAATTCAAGATGGCCAGGAACTGAACCCCCTACTACATTTTTAGGGCACAGGTGTGGCTCTACACGACTCCGTGTTTGTATTTGGTGATATTGAGAGCTTGCAGTGAGAGGTGTAGCTGGTTACCACAGACAGGATGGGTTTCACCTTTTCTGTCGATGCGCTTCCCTCAACAGATGAAGGACTGAACCATGAGTGCAAGCTCTGCAGCCAGACCTTTGACTCCCCCGCCAAGCTCCAGTGCCACCTGATAGAGCACAGCTTCGAAGGCATGGGAGGCACCTTCAAGTGCCCCGTCTGCTTCACAGGTACGGAACTTCTTAAAGCAAAATCACAGTCCATGTGTGCGCGCTGGCCCCACCATGTCCTTCCTCCAAGCATACTTCCCACTGGCTTGGCCTTTTCCAGCAAGGACTTCAGTTCAATTTGGGGGAAGATGTTTGATTTCTGCTGATTAACATTATTGATTGCAGTCGGCTTTAGAGAGTGAGCCGGGCGGGAAGGTTAACTGTCAGGATGAACAAATGGCAT
>OU015744.1:69170670-69185059 GCA_907169655.1 Acomys percivali
TACAGTGGTACAGTTGTCATAAATAAACACACACACATACACACACACAAATTTGGGATTTTATTATCGAAAGCCTATGAGAGCTGAAATGTGATCACACATGTTTCTGATGTTGCCCTACTTTAAGGCTACTTTAAAATCCTCAGATATTATTTTGCGTGTGTCTGTCACATGGTGCTCAAGCCTGTCAATGGAAAGACTGTACATGTAGATAGAGAGCTATAGATATCTTGACCTCGAAAGTAAATTCCTTTTTTGCAGAGCAAAATCACAGGCATCGACTATTTACTTCATTGCATTTGGCCTATACATGTGTGTGTCCTATAATAAAGTAGAAACACAGGGCCATTCGGGCCTCCCACTGGTCACACCCTGAGGATGCTGAGGGACACCCTTCACAATGGCCTCCCACACTCATTCCATCTGCTAGTCTTTCTCTCTATTTATTTTGTTTACTCTTCTAAATTTTTATTTTATTAAAGCTATTGTTATGCTTTCACCATGAATATTTATTTTAAGACAAGCGTCCAGGTCCTTTGTCTAGGCACCTAATAAGTCTCTGGAAAAGAAAACTGGGTCAAAGGTCTCCACCGTTAAATCTTATAATAAAATACTTCTTTCATGTTGTAGCCAGAGCCTCATAAAACATAGGAAGTTATATGGGCATACGTTGCAAACCTGGATAAAAATCCTATTTCTTTCTGTTGAGCTGAGTAAGGAAACAAAGCCGCATCAAGAGCAGCCTGGGTGTCCGTACAGACAGATGTGAATTGGTCTTTTTTTTTTGTATCTTGAAGTCATTTGGAGACAACAATTAGGAAAAATAAAACCTTCCAATATAAAGCATGTTGGGCAAAAAAGGAAAGCTGAGAGTTTTTTTAAGGTAATGAGAAATGTGATTAAAATGTATGACTCACAAAAACAATACTGTAATATTTTAGTTTGGCTGGCAATTAGAATAATTTTAATGATCAGAGTGGAGTCAAAGTCAAATGCCAGCATCTTTAATAAATCCTTTCCCTGCCTATACAGATTAATATTGTAGATGCAAACTTTTTTAGGTCACAGTGCACCAGGCATCCATCAGAAGTCGGCTCTGCCAACCCAAACAGCGCCTCTGGCATATACAATTTAATTATTAATCGTATGTCTCCTAGGTAAACTGTTACACAGTCTTAGGGCCTTGTTTTGTAGTCATTAAAATTGAACATGTTTATATTATTGAAACCGTTGCATTCCGTGTGTAGGCTGAGTTGATCTTAAAGTATCCAAAGAGAATTTACCTGCCGTTCTGTTGCACATTTATAGACAGCGCCCCAGAGTAGCTGTGGGATATAATTTTTAGCATTAACACATTTAAATAGAGAACTGTTTGCTAGCTATAACTTTAGGCAAATACAATAAACAGGATTTGGGCAGCCATGATTTCTTAACCCGTGGGTTGTTGTAAAGTAGGAGTCATTTCTTATGAGACAGAGTGTACATTTGACAATTCCCAGCTTTTATTTTCAAAGATTTACAGGGAGCGGTGCCTTCGTAAACCATTATTCTTTGTGTTGAGTTGGGTGCTGAGTAGAGTACATTTTAAAGAAAGCCAGAAACCCAATCCTGTGCAAATGCGACTCGTGCTCTCCCAGGAAGTCAGGAGCCAGGCATGCCCGGAGCCATGCTGCTGCTGCCTACTGTCTGTTGGTGGCGAGTCATCAGCACAGAACACGATACTGAGACACGATAACCCACAACTCTCATCTCTTTTTCCCTTCAGTCTTCGTCCAAGCTAACAAGTTGCAGCAGCATATATTCTCTGCCCACGGACAAGAAGACAAAATCTATGACTGCACGCAATGTCCACAGAAGTTCTTCTTCCAAACAGAGCTGCAGGTAACGGCCTTGGGAGGAAGGCTGCGATCAAGCCACTTGTTACTCTTACGGGGCATTTTAACTGTGGATTCAAAAATCTCTCCTCTTACCCTGGGCCCACCATGATGCTCCTGTGTGTTTGGGGGCAAAAGGGGAAATTAGAGACCAGATTAATAGACACCACAATAATTTTGCCTCTGGCTGCTGTCAATCATAAAAAGAACTAGAAGAGAACCTATAATTGGACCTTCTGACCCAGCGTGAAAGATGTAGGGGTCAGGTTTATTGGACTGTGGGATCATTCACCTCGCTTGTCATAGCTCATTGTCCCAAGTCTTGTTTTATTCATGGTGTTTTCCCTCGGGGAACCATGCTGGACGGAGAACCAGTCACTGTTGTCCATCAGGTTGAACACTGGGAAGAGAGGACGAGGGGAGGGGGGAGGATGAGCGGGAAGAAGCTATGCTCTTGTTTGTCCGCGATGTATTTGTTCTGCATCAGCCAACAGAGTAATTATTCATGAAACCACAGCTTTCGAGTTGAAATCTGGGTGCCCCCCAAGATGTTGGCTTGGGGTACCCTTTACTAGATGTAAAGGTCCCCGACTTCTCTGAACTCCAGAGACGAAGAAAAAGAAACAAGTTTTACGCTCACAGATTGTTATAAGGTGAAAATGAAATTATATGTATAAGGTATAAACAAAACATATGTGTTTGGTTGCTTGAATGACTCAGAAATAGTAGCTAAAAATAGGTCTCAAAGGTCCGAGGATATGGATCAGCAATAGACTAAGTACCTGCTGCCATGCACAGGGCATTGGATTAACCCAGCAATCACAGAAAAGGGGGAAAGGAGAGAAAAATAGATTCAACAGGCATGTTGATACTTCCCTGTAATCCCAGGATTACAAGTTCAAGGCCAGCCCCATGGACAGGAAATATGAGACCACAAAGAAACTGTGTCTGAAGAAAACCCAAAAAAAGGGGGGGGGGGGAAGCAAAAACAGAGGAACCTGGATTCTAATTCCAGAAATGTCACTTTAAAAAGGAATGTGACATTTTCATTGCTTTTTGCATCTTAAAGAACAAAACAAAACAAAAAAAAAAAGAGTAAGGTCTGGAATGTCATCATGAGTTAGTTTCTTAAATCTTGCTGGTTCCTATGGAAGAAGGTGGGGCTGCACTTGAAGCCTCCTTACGGACATCACTGATAGTACTGTTAGGCTTGAAATAGCTGTGGGCTTGGTTTCCACACCCAGAGCCAAGAGCTAGCAACACAGACCTGTCTGCCTTTATCTGTGCTCCTCCTGCTGCTTCACAGTTATCCTTATGCCCCAGGGAGGGGGAGGCGCTGGTGGGGCAAGATTTAGGGGAGCCGTGTATATCAGAATAGAGAATCTACAGTTATTCTACTCGGTTATTATTCTAAGCAACTAAGTTAGACAGATGAAATTTAGGAGATAAATGAACCGCTGAATTACACCATTGTCAGTGGAAGAAAACTGAAGTCTCCATTTCAAGTTACTCTATTTTTTTTTGCACCGTAAGACGCATTTTTCCCTCAGAAAGTGGGGGAGGGGTGAAATTAGGACACACCTTATGGTCCAATTGCTGTTTTTACTGTTTTTCTTGTTTTACTGCTCTAAAAACTGGGTGTGGTGCATCTTATAGTCAGAAAAATACGGTATTTCTTCAAAGCACTGGATCCCATCACCTGTGTCTGCCAGTAAATATAGAAAAAAGTCCAAGTTGTACTTAATCATACTAAAAGAACCTTTCATTCCTCTTGGAAAAAAACCCCTGGTTTTATTGCAACATGTGTCAAAGAGTAAATCGTACAGGCTCAGTTGGTCTGCCTCTGTAAAGGATCCAGTCAAACACACAGTGATTCTGTTGCTTAGTGTATAAAATAGAAACAGAGTGGAGTGGCAGTTTAGGAGGAAAGTCACAGACTTTTTGTAGGACTGACACCATTCCAACCTCTTAAGTGCTTGCCTCAGACTTCTGTTTTGGTACTGTATAGACAGAGTCCACACTGGAGTTTCTTTGGTGTCTTGCACCCAGAGCTCAGCACTGTGGTGGGAGTGATCTGTGACCCACGCAAATCAGTCCCAATCAGACTTATCCTCCAAGACAAGAGCTGTATTGAAACAATTTTCCCTCTCCTGCACTGAGCAGTCTCTCTCCAGCAATCTGGTCCTGCAAAGCCTTAACTGCCTCAGAATTACCTGAAGGACCTTGAAGAGCTTTGGTTTCTGTGGGTTGCCGTCTATTGATATTTCCCATAATCCTCTATTATTTTCCCTAACTTCAAGGTCGAGAACTGTGTAAAACATGGAGGGGGGTGGGGCGGGCTGTCAGCACACCTCCTTGTAGCCTCTGGAGGTGAAGAGGGTGTTTACACAAATAATTTCAAATACTATAATGAAGTTTTGACCTTTCAGACACCCTACAAGTATGTCAAAGACCACAGAGGTCCCTAGGAACATCGAGGTAGACGTTCTAGAATGCACTGTTCTCTCTGCCCCCTTGATCTCCATGGCCTTATGAAGTCAGATTTAAGACACTCTGACTCAGTCACTCAAACTGGACTGTGAGTACAGAGCTAGAGACATATATGTTTGTTCTTGACGTCAATACTCAGCCTCTGTGTGCACCACTCCTTACATATGAACAGCCCTGGTGGCTAGTCAGGATAATTGTAGTAAATCTGAGATTAAATAATGACTTTATATTTAATATTTTGGAAAGATGTAATCCAGTTATGGGAAAACCCGAAGGTCCGTTTTCCAAAATTCTCAGGAATAGCAGTGGCTCTAGTTTCAGCAACACTGAGAAAAAAGTGGATCAGAAGTTGATTTTTCTAGCTTTGACAGTTATCTTCATTTTTACATTCGACCCTAGAAGTCTGGGTAGCCATTCTTTGAGTGCTCATATTACCTTACAAAGTGAAATTCATGTTTAAAATACTGATTAATTTCCTGTATAGAGAACATAAAGTGGGGTTCTTCATTGTCAGGATGCAGGGAAATTGAACTGAAAGTAAGGTGACATTTGGAAAATACTGCATGAAAATAACAGAGCCAAAAAATACAGCCAATATATCAGGCCACTATCCTTTGCACCCTGATATGTAAAATAACTGGAAGTTTTAAGCCATTTGAACTCACCTACTTTTTATGGCATTAAAGTTCAGATGGGACATTGCACAGGAGTGAGTGAAATTCAGTCTCCAAGAACTGAAATTATATTAGAAATTTAAAAGCAGTCAAATTATCTGCCTCTCATGGCAGGGTAAGACAACCGCTAAGTGTAGGGTAAACACCATAAGCTGCTCGGTGACACCACTATGGTCACCTTCCAGACATCTCCCTCACTGTTTCACAGTTGAAATATGAAAGCAGCCCTTGGAGAGAGTCATTTGCTTGCTGGGTATAAAATCTACCTACATGTATGCATTTATACATGCATATATGTGTGTTTCGTGTGTGTGTGTGTGTGTGTGTGTGTGTGTGTGTGTGTGTGTGTGTGTGTGTGTGAATAGAAGAGTCGATAACTGATAAAGGAGGCAAGGTTAAGAAAGTTACACACCACATTTTTATGTGAGCGTGCAATTATATAGACATAGGTACATAAATACAAATGTATATGGTACTCTGTGCTTTGATTTGCATTACGTGAAAAGTCAGTCCAAATCTAACTAGTTCCTCCTATGCTGTGCCTCTTTGGGAGACTGTGTGCACTCTTTGTTAGTGTGCAGCCCTCATCTTCAACCTGGACTGTTGCTGACCCAAGGTCCAGAGCTATAGATACATAATGCTTCGTGTGTGTTGAGATATTAACTTCATATTTTCCCAGAGTGCTCCCACCCACCCATACCTTCAGACTTCCACGAGAAAGCCTGATGTATTAGCCAAGGCACGAGGCAGGAAGGGAAAGGTATTTGGGAATAGAAGCCCATTATTTGAACAAACAGACCATTTTATTATTTGGAAAATAAATGAATGTGTTCAGGGGTTCACGTGTTTCCCAAATAGACCTCAGGGTTTGTGGCTGTTCTGTGTTTTAAAGCAGAATTTATGGAGCTGGAGAGATGGTTCGGCTGTTAAGAGTGGTTACTGCTCTTACAAGAGGTCTTGACTTTGGTTGCCAGCACCAGTGTCCGGCAGCTCACAGCCACCTATATCTAAGTACAGATTCAGGAGATCTGACGCCATCTTCTGGCCTTCACAAGCACCCACATAAATGTGTGTTCATGAGAGTCCCCATGCGCGCACACACACATGCACATGCAAATAAATAAAAATAGTAAAATTAATCTTCGAGACAAAACACTGGGCTGCTGCTTTAAGAAAGCACGCTGTGGCCCAAGATGCACATTCCTATCCAAAGTGGCTTATGCAGTGGGTGAGCATTTGGAAACTCTGTCCTATGAGACTACCTTCTTAGGGCCTGGGAGTCACTGTTCAATTGATGCTTCTGGAAAACCTGCAACTGAGTGGCAGTCCTGTCCTTGCATGTCTTTTTAGGCACTTGTTGGCCATCTTGCTGGGGATACGGTGGCGACTGGAAATGTTCTTGCAGTGGGCAGAACAGATTGGCCTGATTGAGTTCAGACTCTAGAAGCTGGCATATCCGCCGCATTTGCGTCAGAGGTTGCTTGGTGCCTCACCTGTCTCTCCATTCCGTAGGGAACGCAGCGTGCCCACATTGAGGATCCAGCAGTCAGCTGGCATGCGGGGGATGGATATCACTATAGTTTACATTTGTCACCGTCTCTGCAGCTGTTCGGTTTTCCCTTCAAATCACTTTTCATCTGATTTTTGATGCATGTTTTTCACACCACAGTTTTACTACTGCTTGAGCTTTATGGTCACATTTCTGAAAGGAAAATGAATTGCTGTATATGAGAAAGGACATACAGTATTAAAACATGGCTCTTTGGGTCTTGCTAACTGGCCCTAAGCTGGCCATTCAGTACAGGTGCTGCAGCCGTGTGCTCCAGAATATTAAGTTATGTGTATTGAGTCACTTAGGTGTCCTTTGTCAGAAGTCAGAATCACAAGTACACTAGTCCCAGTGACATTATTAGGTTAGATCAGATAGAGATTTAAAAACATCGATTAAAACAAAATAATTCGAAATCTATTTCCTGTCAACTTTCAAAGGAACGTTATAGGTGAGTCCTTCTTATATGGGAGGTATGTAATCTGTTGTTAAGGAGACTCCACAGAAGGTGTCCTCCTGAGCCCTGGGAGTCCTGGCAGGTCCCTTACCTGGTGAGGTGTTGGGGAGGAAAGTGGACGTTACATAGTCTTCAGCCAGTGCTGCCCCAGCCGCCTGCATCCCCAGTGCTCACACAAGAACGCACAGTCAAGACTGGCCCATTACCTGGAAATAAAAACCTCTGCCCTGGAGATCAGAAACTTCCTGCGTTTTCTTACTTCGCTGGATTAATCCTTCAACCAATCATACTTTTGACATAGTTTCCTGTTAATTGCTTTTTAAGTGAAAATCCTTGTTGTTATGCATTTCAACTTTTTCACAACTGTTGCACGTCTTGCACTAGGTTTTGTTTTGCATTTTAGCATCTAAGGCTACAAGTAAATGTACCAGCTTCCAGTGTTCAGATTTCCAAGCTGTGTGACAACTCTCTTCAGTTAAGTCCAAGACAGAGGGGGTTTTGTCGCCTCTTCATAAACGGCAAAGTGGGAACTGGGTGTGGTTTGAAGAAAACTTTTATCCACTTCGCTGTCATATTTGTTTCCTGCCACCTGATCCTGAACCCTCTCAGAGAGCACTGGGGGTGGGAACTGTTGCAGCAAATCTTGAAGAGAAAGGCTTGTAAAATGGTTTGCCCCTCAAGCTCACTTCTTGAAACTTTTCTGTATATTTCCAGCACTTCATTTTTATTTCTCACAGACACTGAAGTTTTTGCTATTATCCCCCCTCAAACTGTAAGAGTTACCATCCCAACCTGCTTTGCCTACTCTCAGAGGGCCTTCCTTTGAGGCCCCCAAATGGAAATCTTTGCGCCTCACTCTGTCTTGACCTGGCATGCCAGTAATCCCTTAGGAAAGTCTGTGGAGGGGCACCGCCCCGCCCCTTCCTGCTCCATTCCCTGCATCCCCTGACGCCACAGAGCTTCTGCATAGCTCCTGGTCAGCCCTTAAATGTATCAGGAAGATGCCAAGATTTGCACAAGTATAAATTGTGTCAAATGAGTGCATGATTCTGGAACCGGCCCATTACATACATCGCTTCATTTCTTTGCTCGTGGGCCTGTGGGGCTTTGGAAGCAAATTGGTGCTACAGCAACTTCCACTTAATTTGCTCAGTGGTTAAATTGATCTATCTCTTTTATTTGATCGGATCTCCAGGAACCAAATCATTTGCATTGATTTATTGATTGGTGCTGTGTTTTCACCATTAGTTTTGATCACTTTCAGCTGTTAATATTGGATAATTCAATCAAGATTGATTGGCCTTACCAGTGAAGGCAGAAAGTTAATCAGGTCAGACACAAAAATGGGGCATAGGTAATCTAACCTTGGCTGGACTGTAATATTATTATATATGCCCCCTATTCTGTCCTCTCTTTTTCCTTTCCCTGCCTCCCCTCTTTCTCTCCTTCCTCCTCTGTCTCCTTCCCCTCCTCCTCTCTCTGTCTCTGTCCCTTTCTCTCTGTCTGTCTCTGTGTCTATAGTCTCTGTCTCTGTCTGTCTGTCTCTCTCTCTCTCTGTCTCTCTCCCTCTTCCTCTGTCTCCCTTTCCTCCTATCCCTGTCTCTCTGTCTCTGTCTGTCTGTCTCTATCTCTCTGTGTCTATCTATATCTATCTATCTATATCTATCTATCTATCTATCTATCTATCTATCTATCTATCTATCTATCTATCTTTGCCATGAATGCTGGATATTTTCTGGAATAAAGGGAAGAGTTTGAGCTCATCTCATATTCGCAAGGCATCATAAAATGAGGTCATTTTATTTTGTTTTTTAATAAAACTACATCTAGAAATTAAGCAAGCATACAAAAAGATAAGTGAGATTGTCGCAAAGAACTCATTTGGATTAAATGGATTTTCAATTACCCATTTTGTCCCGATAAATGTCTAATCTGTGTGTGCATGCTTGGAGGCCCAACCTGGCCTCACCTGTCTCTAAATCTGGCCCTCACTGCTTCACCATGTGTCCTGGTAGTGAGATTTTCAAGTACCAAATATTTAATAGGACCCAAATCAGGGCAGCAGGGGTAATTGCAGTAAGTAGAAAACACTTTATTTGCATCTGAATGGTTTCTACTGCCCCCCCCCAGCTCAGTTTTCAAAAAATTCTCCACCCATTAATTTCTTGATGTTCGTGTCGATGTGCGCCTCACTGTTTTAAAAGGGAGCACTTCCTCTCCGTTCTTGGGTCCTCTCCTCCCCTAGCAGCCCTGTTGTAAGCAAGCTGCCATTACATTATTTTTTTATTTTTTTATTTTTTTTTGGTCTGGCCCAGAGTTGACGACAGATGGCCATCTCTGAACTGCCATCAGTTCGACTTTATGGAGCATCCAGCTAGGGCGTGCTGACGAGCACTGTGGCCAGTTCAGCAGCCCCCTCCCTCCCCACCCCCTGGAAGTGAGCACCACCTCTGCCACATTCTGCCTTGGCTGGGCCTTCTTGGCCCTGCAGTCTTCCATGTTGCCAAGGCAGCCTGCTGCCACAGCACCGGAAGATCTGCCTTCATTAGGAGCAAGAGACCGCAGACACAGTTGTCCTCCAAGCAGAGAGTTCTGCCTAGGCACCTTTGTAGTCAGATCCATTGGAGCTCTCTGGAAACCCAAATTTCTAGAGCCTTCTGCCTTCTGCAACCCAGACAGGCTCATGGAACTCCTGCGTGCATTCCTATTTTAGATGTTTGCTCTACACATGGGTCGATTTCCTCATGTTAGCGGAGACGAAGTGCCAAGAATAGACCGTTGGTGTTTACAAACTCTCATCTGACTATGGGAAAACACCACATCCAGACCCAACTGTTGTGACAATTAGGGGAAGAGAGATGGCAATCACAGACATTAACAATCAATCCCCTGAAATGAGCACAGAATCCAGGCCAGCGTCTTCTACATCCCTCGAGGTGACGATCCCCGCGCCGCCGCCCCGCAATGAGCTGTGGCCAGCATTTGGAGAAAGATTGATAGGCTATCCTTCGTCGGGCTTGCTAAGGCGAGGTAGCTTCAGAGCCAGCCGTGTATTTTAAGAGGACTTCACATTTGTACCCTTTATTGTTATATTTGCAGTGAATCTACAGCTCGTAACAGGCTGTGCCCTGCAGCTATGAAGGAGTAAGTTCCCCTTATTGGAGGGAAATTGGTGTTCTGTAAAAGCCTGAGATGGGGCGGGTGAGATGAATGATGCTTAAAAGCACTGCTCGCCGTGCTGTCATTTAGAACAGCAACTCTGAAGCTCCAAACGAGAGTGGAAAGCAGGGTGAAGGAGTCCTTCTTTTTAAAGCAGTGAAAATTTCAAACTGCCAAAAATAACAGGTCCCCTTCATGGATTACTTCGTTGAATAAGCATGGGAGGCACTGGAGAGGCAGGGACAGCTTCTGCATGGGAGAGGAGAGCCTGCCAAAGTGAGGCATCTTCTCTGCCTCTTGTCTGGGCTATGGGGGGTGCTGTCATCCTCTTCTTGCAAAGCCCCCTCCTCCGTGGCTAGACTGGAGGCTGGCAGAGGCCCATCTCTTTCCCAGGAAACCTGACTCTTCCATCAAAGGCTTCTTGTTCTGTACCTGCAAAGCTCAATTCTCCAATTGACCAAACCCACACCCTGGGTACATCTGCTAAGCTTGTGTGCCTTCTAGCCGTATAAAAGGTGACTCGCCACCTTTAAATATCAGCAGTGTGCTAGGCGATGCTTTGAGTTTATACGGGTGAAAGGTCACTGTGCAGGAAAATGGAACCGTATATTTGCTGTGAGACAGGCACCAAGACCTCACTCCCATCCTCACTTATAATTCATGATGCTGCTGGTGGGGAGCCCTTTTCCTTCTGTGGAGCTAAGGCGTCTCCACTGAAGCCTGGGGAGAGCACCCTGCATCCGCACCAGCATCTGTGCATTCCTGAGCAGTGAGAGAGAGGGAGAAGATAGGAGGCCCCATCTTCCTCCCCCCCCCCATGTTATCTCCCAGGGTTAATACTGTCCAATTGCTGCTGATCCATGAAGGCAGTTCTCCAAGATGAAACAGGGCTCTTATCTGAATAAAGAAAGAAGAAGATGGCATGAGCTGGCGACTAGCCTTTTAGAAAAGGTTAGTTCGAAAAGGGAGGAGCAGCAATGCCTTAAGACCATGGCTGACTTGGGAGCCCGAAGTGTGTTGTCAATCACTACTTGGTAGGAGGCAACCAGAGGCGACCTGGGAGCCCACAGATGCAGCCCAGGTGGCCAGTGCCACTCAGGCTCATCCTGTCCCCAGGTGGCCTTCAGCGATGAGGCCAGGGCTCTCTCTCCTGACTTGAGGCAGCCAGTGGCAAGAATGTCATCCCAGCCACACGTGCACTGGTAACCTTGGGACTACTTAGACCTCAGTTCGAAGAGAGCTGGCCTTGGTACAAGCAGAATGTGGCTGAAAATAGCTGTAGCGAGCAAAGTGCTGCAAGGTGCTGGAGTGGTGAGGGCAGAGCCACCCCGAGCCCTGAGCCAGTGGGCCTTGCTTGCCATTGTCTTCTGTTCTCCATACTTTCTCCTGAGGTAATAGGATAGGAGAGGAAGGAGACTGTGTCCCAACATCTGAACCTAGACCTGGTTATTGATGGGTGATCCCAATTAATTGGTAATGTTTCCTGATTGTATGCCATCAGCACGAGACACTTTATATTCCCCTTTAAACGATAAACTGAGCCCAGGCCTGGAAAACCAGCATATGAATTTAACAGATCAGATGCCAAAAGGGGCTTACTGTGTTATAGACTTCAGAATGCTCTTCGGATGCTCTGAAGCCAGTTAATTTCAGAGGCTTTGGAGGGGCCATGGCAAGGTCAGAGGTCACCCAGGAAGACAGTAGTACCCAGGGGCCACCTTGCATGTAATTGGCTGGCCATCCCATTCCGCTGCCCTGAGGTGTTTGTCACATGACCTCTCTTACCCTCCCAAGGAAAAAGTAGGGCAGGAGTGGCTTGGCTCGCCAGCCAGGTTTTCTTGGGTGAAAGATCACTTTGAGATGACACAGGCGAGTAGTCAGCCTGAATTCCTGGTTGGTATTTTATTAATTTTGCACCAAGATAAATCCTGAAATTCTGACAAACTCCATGACAGGTGAAATTCCTTCTTGCAGAATCTTCTCAGCAAGAGGCTGCTCATTTCGTTCTGTTCTGAGGCAGGCAACAGGAGGGCCGCTCTATAATCAGCCCTCAAAGGACCCCCAGCCGCCCCAGAGTCTCGGACTGATTGAATAACTCCTGGGCCTCTTCCCCCAGGCCTCCATCAGCGGGGGTCCTGTGGAAAGCAATCTCCCGCAGACTGGCACTGAAGTGAGCTTTAAACCACCATTTTCTGCTCTCCAGAGGAGCCTGGAGTACTAAAAGATAGATGGACTGCAGATATTTTATGAGAAACTGTCAGAAGAAGGGCAGGGTAAATGTTTTTTTCTTCTTCTTTGAGTCACACACTACATCACTGTTGAATTTCTCCCAGCATCCTTTTACATTTAAAGTAAGAAATTAATTGGTTGCTAACCTTTCATTCCCCTTTTCCCTCTTCTTCGTTGTCTTCCTCCTCGTAGGATTTTTTTTTCTTAAATATTCACACAGAGGCCCTTTGCTTAACCACAGTTGTAGAAAATCAGTACCATTTGCAATGAAATATTTATAATGACAGAATGAAAAATTGGATTCATTTTCTGGACTGCAGCCGAACAGTCTGCAACTTTGCACTAGCATCGTTGCACAATCCCACCTTCCTCCCTTTCGCGGGAGTCGTTTCAAAAACATACCGCATGTCCGTTTACCTGTGTGCTGGAGGGCTACCTACCGAAGCTCAAGAGCCTGCCTCCGGTCTTTTGAAAGACACAGGGAGCACACATATCTATGTTGGCGCTGGGAGGAAGCTGGTGGCGTGGCCCCCAGATGGGCTCAGAGGGTGTGAACTCCCTCAGAAAGGAGAGCAGCGACAAGGTTCCGAGATTAGGGAAGCAAATGGAGGGGCCGGAACTTTCTAACACAACACGGGTAACAATCAACCTTGACATCTTGGGACAGATTTACAAGGGACATGGACAGACAGCTCTCCTTTCCCCCTTTTAGGGCTGGCTGTGACCTCTCCTTTCCAAGTGAGCCTCAAACTTAGAGCTGTTTGCACATTGATCTGGGTTTGGTCGTTTGCTGTGTTTCCCCTCAGAAATAAGAGACAAAGGGTTTGTTAGGATGGCCCAGGATTGCATTGCAAGACAGCCATGCCGACCTGCACGAACCAGAATGGGGAAACTGAGAGGCACCATGCATTCTGTTTTCATGATCCCATCAGATCTGTAGCAAGGAGCCTACAGTGACTTTCAGTCTTCCAAATAAGCTTTCACTCCACACACAGTGTGGAGTCACTCACTTAGCTGTCTCTTCAGCCCCTCCTGCAAGGCGCGCTGAGGGATTCCACCCCACCTCGGCAGTCCTTCGCAGGCTTCCAGCTCAGCCCTCTGTGCTAACCTTGAACTCATTCTCTTTTGGAACACTGGGCTTAATTAGTTAGCAGCGTTTCATTTTGGTGGCCTTCCAAGTGAAGACAGTTTCTAGTACTTTCAAAACATGAATACAAACAGCTGCAAAGTGAGATCTTCAAGGTTTCAGGTCCCGACTTTGCCTCCTCACACATCACTGGCTCCACAGGATCAATAATCCATATTTTATTATATAATAAAAACTGTAATTGAATTAGCTCATTCACTCCATCTGATTCGCCCTAGTTCACTCATGGAGAGGATACAAAGAACGCACACGTACTTCAATATATTACATTATTTGGATGTAAAGAGCTTAAGAATTTGTTTTTCCAGGGGGTAGTATAACTCATGGCCCATGTATGTGGGGGTGATAGCCTTAAATGTTTACATCCATCTGTCCTGCAGTTAACCTGACATGGGTACCCTGCAAGAGGAACACTTCTGACCAAGGCCTATGGATGCTCCCACTCTAGAATATGAAAGACGGTTGGGATGGTCTTTGCTTGGAGTTTTGTTTTTTTTTTTCTTTTAAGGCCAGTTCCTCTCATCTATCCAGAGACTGTCCTTTTGGGGCCACTGTGAGCGCTTACTCTCTTCTCTTTGAAGCCAATTGTAGTGCCAGTTTAATAGGAACACCCGAATGGGAAAAAAAAGAAGTGCCATTCATTCTTGGGCTCCCGTGGGAAAGGACGGTAGCCCAACTTGTGTGCTCCTTCTGCGATCACAAAGGGTTGTTGTTTCCATGCAAGCTGTGAGATTTGTCTTCATATTGCACACGTGCGCATGTGTGTGTGTGTGTGTGTGTGTGTGTGTGTGTGTGTGTGTGTGTGTGTGT
>OU015744.1:69187658-69205600 GCA_907169655.1 Acomys percivali
TGTGTGTGTGTGTGTGTGTGTGTGTGTGTGTGTGTGTGTGTGTGTGTACATGCACGCATGCGTGCGCGCGCACACACATGCATCCATGTGCAACACACACAGCATGGGGGCTAGCGGCACTTCCTTTGCCTTTGTTGCTCCAAGTTCAGTGCATTCCTTTTTCATAATTATTGGAATTCAGTTGAAGGGAACCCTGTCCTATCAACTTGAAAGGCAGAGAGAGTCCTGGGCCCTCCTCCTCACAAAGGTTACCCTTTGAATATAAATCACTAGTGTCCAGTGCCTTTCCTGTTCTAATCAGATGACCTTTTGAATCAGATGGACCAGAGTTTAAATCCTAAGGCTGCCAGTCAGTTTTTAAATCAATGCCTGGCTCCAACACCCTTCAGTCCCTAACTAAATCTTAGTGGATCTCTTCCACAGAAGTGCCTCAGACGGAGCGAGGAGGAGCTGGCTGCAGGAGAGCCCAACTTGACTGTGAAATCTTGAGCCAAGGAGAGTGACTAGGATTTATTTCCCTGAGTCCACTTTTGAAAAAAAATAAAGATTAGAAAATAATCCTTCCAGGATTCAAGTTCCAAGAGACAAGGGAGGAGCTACGTATCTGTAATGCTTGGAAGAGGGTATTTCTGAACAATTATCAACTTAAGCATGCGCTATTTGTTGCTAATTGCTACACAAGGCTGTTAAATATTTAGCAGAAGTTTGTTTAATTGTATTTGACTAGGAAAGAGATGCCTGAACATAGCTTTAGCATGGAGAGGCAGTGATGTGCGCCCTAGAGCCTGGTAGAAAGGAAATTTGTATTCGCCCAAGATTAACACATTAACGTCAGACAAGCCTTTCCCCCCCCCCTTCTTTACACAGTTATTTATCTTTAAGGTATTAAAATTAAAGCACGAAGAAAGGGGCACTGCTCACGGATGTAAAATCGGAGGGAGGTCATTCTTAACCTTGTTTACAGATGTTCTGGTTTAGAAAGCACCAGTGTGATAAATTAAACATTACAGTGGAAAAAATTCAAGCCCAGCTACAAGCGGTGTGTGGACACACCTGTCTGTGAAGACTGACTTAGTCCCTGAGCATCATATTAGACAGTAGTGCCCATCAAAGCCTCCGTCCTCCAACACACTGAGACGCTATATCCGGGGATGAGGCAGAGTCATCATGGCCTGGCCCCTCTCCTGTCTGCTTTGTATATTATGATTGCAGTTTCCTGTTGGCTCCTTGCTGGTAAACAGGAAGCTCAATTTGTTGATTGCTTATAAAACGAAAAGAAAAGAAAAATCCACTTGATGCTTTTGTCATATTTCCCAGTGGCTACCTGGCTTACTTCAGCCGGTTCTTCCAGCCTGGAACCTTCCTGTGATTCTCAGTGCAAACTACTGTGAGTCCTAAAGAGGGAAAACATTTCCTTTAATTTATTTTTTTATTGTGTCAGAGAGACAGAGACAGACAGAAAGACACGTCCATGCCACCGTGCACATCCTGGGATCACATCTTGGTAATGTGGGGTACTGGTTCTTGTCCCTCTGCCTTGCTCATCTGAGACAGCTTGGGGTTACAGACATGCACTCCTCTGGCACAGCTGACTTCTGGAGGGTCTGGGGTGTCAAACTTGGGAACTCCTACTTGGAATGCATGCATTTACCCTTGAGACGTTTCTATCTCCAGCCCTTCAAAGCAAAGAATTTTCAAGCCTTTCCAGTGTGCAGAACAGTTAGACATAAGCTTTGCACTGAATTTACCAAATTTGTACGCTTCTTCTTAAGGTCTTCCTGGAAAATGGAATTGTCCTCATGTTAACATTGCTGTATGTGGCCCAACAACAAAATTTGGCCTTTGAAGTGGCTTGTTTTATTTCCCTATACTGTTTATACTGGAAATTATTATATGTTCCAACTTATTGCATTATTTAAATAATTAGTCTTTGTTTCTGAAGACTCACATTAAACTAAGTCCCAGATAATTAGCTGGGTGTTCTTGCTACATTATAAACCACTGTGAAATTTTCCAGATTGGCTAAATATTGCTCGATGGTGAGTTCATTTTGTTTGTTTTGTTGTAAAGAAAGAGCAGAATGCAAGCTCTTGCATTAATCCCAGAACTTAGGAGGCAGAGGCAGGAAGGTGTGTTCATCACTCTCGGGTACATAGGAAGTTTGAGGCCAGCCTGAGTTACAGGAGACGCTGTCAAAAAAAAAAAAAAAAAAAAAAAAAAAGCCTGTAATGTGTTGAACGTAGCTGCTTTCCAAACTGATGCTTACCTGCCTGCACAGCCTGATTGAGCTCGCCGCCCCCCACCAAAATCCTGGGATGTCTCAGACATCTGTCTTTTGCTGTGTGGCACTTGTGTTCCTTGCTCATCTTACAGCCTTCAGCCCCAGGCATGTGTAGAGTCTCTAAAAAGTTGGCCCACAGCCCTTCCCATGAGGCCGAGGACCTGTGCTTTAGTCTCTTTGTCTCTCCTGGTGCATGACAGGGGAACAACTTCATCTCTTAAGAGATACTCTCCAGACACTGTCTCTTAAGTCCTTCCACTTGAGAAACTACACTTTTATTTCTATGCTCTGTTATAGTCAGGTACCACAGTTCCTGCCAGTAAACAGTCCAGAAAATCACTATGGTAGATCTCGGGTTCTTTCAAAGTAGATATTCATTTCCACACCTTAGTTAGTAACTTTCAAAGCTTAATTCCTGAGCCACTTTAGACACTCGCAACATGAGCATCCCTAAGCACTGTTGTTTTCTTGACCTGGGGTGGACATCTTTGCTGCTTGTATGTAAATAGCCGAGTGAGTCAACATTTCTAGAGAGATTTAGTTCCACCTATAGAGAATGCCACTTTTAATGCATCTCGAAGAATCCTGTCCAGAATTTCTGGACAACTGCCCACATTTATCCGGTGGCATTATTTAAAAGAGCTGTGCAGTACAGTCCTGTGTAACATACACGTGTCTCTTTCTGTGGACCCGCATTAGTTTCATAAGATGGAGGTTCATAACCTACAGACTGAGACTAAGTAGCAAGGCGTGGCCAGCTCAGTGTATTTCTAATACAGACACAAATGAAAACCTCCAACTTGATCACATCCCAGTAAGCTTGTCCATGGAAAGACAGGTCAACAGCAAGGACTCCTGGTGGCAGCTGCCTCACACCCAGCAAAGTGTATCCAGCCTGTGGCTTGTGAGCCACGCCAGGAAAAGTTAGCTATGAAGGCAGACCAGTACAAAAATCATAAATGTACAAGAACAGCCTGGATCTTTCTCGTGGGGGTTTTGTGTTTGTAACCTGATTGTACGGATCTCAAGCATGAACTTTAGCGATCATAACATTCCTTCGTGGTGTACTTGACACACGGCAGACCAAGGTTTCTACATGTCCCCTCTGCCCATGGACAAGTTCTTTTTTTTTTTTTTTTTAAGCATAAGGCAGTGGTCCTAAGAGTTATTTGTCTCGCTGGAGATGCATAGTAATGTCTGTAGCCCATTACAGTAAAGACCAATGTCACCTCCCATTGTGCCCAAGGAAACCAAGTCTGTCCAACCCGTAATGTCAGCAAAACTGAGTCTGAGAAGCTTCTGTAGGAAGGCAAGGTTTTTTGGGGTCCTCTGCACCTGCTAGCTCTTTGACATCCAGCACAGTAGGTGGCATCTGCTTATCCATACACCAGGAAAGATTTCTCTGCCTCACACCCAACTTCCACCATCACTTCCTGCACATTCTGAGTTCTAGTTCATGAACTTGAGTTTCCTTGAGTACTACAGGGTCAGTACAACTCACGTTTCCTGGGCTCGTTAACATCCCAAGAACCTCCAGTGAGCTTCACCAGAGCGCTAACTCTTTTCCTATGGGAAATATGATAGAAACTTTAATGTCAGAATTGTTTGAAAAGCAGGCCTAAAGTTTTTTTGTTTGTTTTTTGTTTTTTTAAATATATATCTCATTTATTATAATTTATTCACATTACATCCTGATTGTATTTTTAGATTTTTTTATTAATTTATTCATATTACATCTCAGTTGTTAGCCCATCCCTTGTATCCTCCCATTCCTCCCTCCCTCCCGCTTTCCCCCCTACTCCCCTCCCCTATGTCTGTGACTGAGGCACTCAGAGGAAGGATAATAGGTCACCAAGAAGAGACTTGATACCCTATGAGCATATAAAGCCTAAAGTTTATAGAGCAGTTCTCTCCTTGCCGAGGAGCAAACTCTGGTGTGACTGTCCTCGTCTGTCTGTTATGGTATGTGTTATTCAGATCACTTCCGGTGGTTCCATTTCACTTCTGTTGTACTATAACTTAGTGCCATCCAGAAAGTACCCTGAGATGTCATCCCAGGCCCACATGAACTGTTGGGTCCAAAAAAAAAAAAAATGTGCCAGTGTCTCTGCAAGCTAGTGGTGATGGCAGTACCATGTGAAATAACAGAGAAATTCTGTCACTCCAAACACAATCAGAAATGCAAAAATACGTGTCATCGACAAAAGGCAGATGCAAGTCATAATAGGTGGGCTCCGAAACGCCACTTCTGGGTGACAATGAAAGAGTAGTGCCTCCTCCTAGTAAATTCTTCACATGTAAAATCATGAGTCAACTTCCATGGGCATGAGAAATCTATCAGATGCGCATTTTTATTGTCATTTTTACCTTCTTCCTCCTTTGGCCATCAAATCATTGAGGAAAACTAATACATATTTTATAAAAGAACACCATTGAGCATGTTATGTCCACAGGTAGGGTCTCTGGAAACACAATGGCACAAGAGTTCGCCTTACAGGAAGTGTACAGTGACTATGAGGGAGCGAGTGGGTATGAGTGGAAGGTTGGTTGCCTCAGGTCTTTGATGCAATTCCTAGAACATTCTTACTGCCACTCCCAGGGCTGTGGGGATCCATTCAGATCTAAAGGTATGAGAGAACTTCTCTGGTTGTGTGGACTCTGAAGGCATTTCTTTATTAATATTCCTCTTCTGTTGACCTCATTAAAATGCTTGAGGGTTACCCCTTGCCTTTGTGACTATTTTCCCTCCGTCATCCAGAGCCAATAGCCCAGAGTTCTGTCATCACTCCCTGTGTACATTTTCAAAACTATTTTACTAGCACAGAAGAAGTTGGGAATGAAAATGAGAGAGGGTAGAAATGTAAAACTCTTGATTAGAAAGTATAATTTAATAGAACATGTATTGAACCAAATGTATTGATTAATGTAGAAGATATAGTACTTATATTGATTTGAACCAGAGATTTAGTACTAAAAGCTCTAAGCCAAAAAGCTGTTGTGGATTGCTACAAAAGACAGTTTAATGCTGTCCTTGGAATGCCTTCAGAACGAAATTCCTCTAATGTTTGAGGACTAGGTAGGATGAGGGATATGTCAGTCTGTTCCCAGAGGGTTTTATTTTGTACTCTAATAGCTGTTACGAGCCTACATTATATCCAAGGAGTAATTTTCCTTAGAGGTGCCCAGCTCGCTTTGTGTCAATATTCTAGCATTTTAAGTCACGTACAGTATATGCTTCTGGGAACAGGGAAGGAGCCAGCCAGACTCATAATGGCCTGCATTCATTAATAAAGCCAGAGGCTTCTGTCCCTGCATTGCCCACTACAGGGAAGTCTCTTTGGCCTTCAGGGACCCTGTACAGACACATTTAAAGGAAGCTCTATTTTGAGTGGGCAGGAGATGAAATGCAGGACTTGGAGGTATTTCTTAAGTCAGCTCTGTGCCCGAGCACAGGGGTGACCTTCTGGGTCAAAGAAGAAGGCAGGTCAAAAAGACTTATTATCCAGCCTGTTGGAAACCAATTGCTTTTGTTTAAAAAATAAATAAATAAATAATGAAAAAGCAGGGGTGCTGAAAGGTAGACAGTGATGTAGAATTCAGTTTACCGCCCGAAAAGAAAGCTCACAACCCTGTGTGTGTGCTTCTGAGGAAAAAAAAAAAAAAGAGAGAGAGAGCATACTGATTAGCCTCTGTGTTTGCAGATAAACGGCCAGCCCAAGTGATAAAAGGAAGGGTAATATAATTAGTTAATCAGGGGAGATTGATTGCGGATGTTTGTGTTCTTCAACTAAAGGAAAAAAAACCCAACATGTTGCCACAGCGTTGTCACCATCTGTTGAAAGACACAGCCACACTTAATCTTTATATTTCCCTGTTTTTTTTCCCCTGCCTCGCTTTGTTTCTGGGCTCTGGTTTCATCAGTTTGAAAGCATCTCACTTAAACTGAATCCAACCACAGTGTAAACTGCAGGCGCCATGGCCTAGGGGAAAGCTCTTCTTCTTTCTTCCTCTTCCTTCCTTTTTAAAAATAACATCTGGCTCTCTCTCCTGGTTCTTGAAGCTCGCCTGTATTTGTTTTGGCAGAGAGGGCCTATAAATAGATACATCACGATTTAAAGAAAAAAATTACATATTTGAATCAATAGTTTTTGTTTTGTTGTTGTTGTTGTTGTTGTTGTTGTTGTTGTTTGCAAAACCCCCATTCACATCCTGCTTTGGTTACTGTCACCACTTAACCTTTCAGTGGTGTTGACAAAACAGAGACCAGAGGTGTAGTGTTTACCAGAGATTTGGGAAAGTCTAGGCAATCTGTGGGCTCCACTTTTTTGGGGGGGGGGTTGGAAAAGAAAATTTTCACTCCCGAGGAAGCAGTTTCTCTACATGCATCACCTTCAAAGCCTGGCTTTTATCATGGTTCTAGGTGCAGAAATGCAAGTTTCCACCCAGACTGGAGGGAAAAAAGTAACTGCAAGGTGAACAGTTTCAGAGGATCGTGGGTTTTTATTTTTATTTTAAAAATATTTTCCTTGGAGTGCATTTAAAATAGGATTAAACCGTTTGACCAGCAAATGTGGTCAGCCCTCTGAAAGACGGCACTGAATTAATCATTTGTTAGAGTGCCAAGCCCAAAATGAGAATTCCAGTCTTGTAAAATGGAAGGCATCTCACATTTTAAAAGAAATACATAGTGCTAGGAGGGGAATTTTTAAGGCCCTCATCTGGTTTTTAGCTTCTAAGTTTAATTTCACATTTACAGGAAAAAAGAAACAGGAAAAAAAGAAAGAGCATACATACTCCTTCCAAACGGCCCCTTACAATGAGGAGAGTGTGCTAGAAAGCTTGCTGTTAAAGTGTTGGGCCTAGATAGAGCTTCTTTTAGGCTTTAAGGTATGTTGTGAGTTTGTTGGTTTTTTTTTTTAACACAAGCTCCCCTCGTGTAAAACAACTGTTCATAACTGGGATTAATGGTTTTCAATTTTCAGTTACTTAGACATGGGGTCTCCAGGAGATGGCTTTTTGCAGAGTAGAATATGGCTCTCTGTGGGATTGCACAAGTTTTCTTCTCTTCCACTTCCTTTTCTGTCACCGCCCCCCCACCTCCACCAGTGTTGCTCTGATGTTCCTCTCGATTATGTAAAACACTTTGCCTTCGTTGGAACAGATATTTTTTCTCATAACCTGTCATTGCATTAAAGTGCTTTGGGGACTGCGAATTGCTGCGTAAAATGGGTGAGATTACCCACTGCTTTGTTCTAGTGAAGTGGTTTCCTTCAGACCTAAAGAGCTCAGAACTCTGCACGAGAGAGGTCGGTTTGGGGACGGCTATCGTTGGAGCTTTCTGCTTTCTGCTCCTAACCGTCCTCATCCTTGGTGTCCCGGGACTGGCTCTGCAGTGTGGCCCACTGCCAGGGCGACAAACGAGCCTGCTGCCTGGCTTCCCTTCTGCTCCCACCTTCTCCCATGTACATCTTATCTTTCCACTTGCATCTTGGCAGCCTTTCCCAGCAAATGATGTCTAGGGTTTCTTCAAGACACACACACACACACACACACACACACACACACACACACACAGACACACACAAACCACTTAGCACTCTCATGGAAAGACTTATTTCCCTTCCAAAGAGACATCTGAGGCCACATCTGGAAACTGTGACTTTGTGTCTGTTCTCAGCCACACCTACAAGACAACTGAATGAGTGTGTGGCTCAGACACACCATCTGTCTTTCTACATTGGGATACTTGTACTTTCAGGGGACGTGGAGTACGGAAGCAGAACCCCAGGGATCCTCAAGGGCAATCCCTTGCGAGGGTATCACAAACATCTGGAATTCTTCTCCCCCACCTCAACAGATTATATGCCCATTTCCCACGGACCTCTGGGGATATGCCTCCTTCCCACCATGAGAATTGCTGGCCCTGGTAGGCAGCCAGGACTGGAGGAGACCCTTAATTTGGCTGGAGCCAAAATAAGAAAAAATGAGTGTGACAGTCAATACCTGTTGTCAATGTGACAGGACCCAGAATCACCAGGAGGCAAGTGCCTGGGCGCACCTGTGAGGGGATCATCTAGGCTAGTTTGGCCTCAGTGCATGCTTGTGAGGTGTTCTCCAGATTAGGTTAACCAGTGGGGGAAGACCCACTTTAGGTCTTGGCTGCAGCGCTCCATGGGCTGGGACCCCAGATGGAACAGAGAGGCAAAAGCAAGCTGAACACAGTATTCATTGCTTTTGCCTTCTAACCACAGGTGCCATGCAGGCAGTCACCTCAAACCCCAGCTGCCATGACTAGATCCACGGGTGCGTGTAAGCCAAAGTAACCCTTCCTTCCATACACTCCCACTGCTGGGCCCTTTGCCTCAGCAGCAAGGCAGTTCTAATGCAGTGAGGATGGAGGCTATCCATTTGTTCAGGCATCTCCCTGTGACAGGACTTCATCTTTCCATCTCTTTTCTGTTGATGAGACATATCCGTGGAGCTTTATTTAGATATAAGTGTGTATTTCCTAAGTCTACTCTTACCCCTTCATGAAACTGTTTTTATCTGCTTCTCTCAACCTTCAGGGCATAAGTCCTTGGTATCAATGACTTCAGTATGCTGCAATAACATGATTTTTAAATATATATATACACATATATATATACACACATATATATACATACATATACAGATGTGTAATATATACAGATGTATAAATAAATATTTACTCTGATTGTTAGGAACTAGGTCCTCACTTGCATTTATGGCAGAGAAACAGGAAAAAGAAAGAATAGCGTGAGTTTGAGCCACATTAGGAAACTTCACCATAATGTGATGAAGATAAGACTATTATTTCTTCTTTAAACATTAATTTCAGGGAAAACCAAGTACTAAAAGGCACCCATCCTTTAGCTATCTGGTGTGCTGGCTTCTTTTATTTCTTCCATTTTATAATTCTTTGGTGGACTTTGTTTTGTTTTGATTTCAGCCCTTTCTATGAAACCACTTCTGACTTTGAGATAACAAAAGAATCAGTATAGTTTGGGGTTCTAACTTTGTCAGTGCTTATACAACTCCAATCAGAGCTGTGTGGATCTTGAAGAAACTAGGAAAGTTTTTCGTTCCCACCAGTATTTTTAATATGCCTTCGGAAGAAACAGCTCCCAGACATTTTTAAAATCAATACCCAGACAAAAGAGTTGGCATAAAATAGTTTACTCTTAAAACGCAGTTTGAGGCCAGTTCTACAAAGGAGAAAGCCACCCTTTTGAAGGGAGTAGAGTAAGGATGCTTTACGTCAGCTCAGAGTAAAACAAAGCTGCCTTGTCGTGAGTGATGAACTTCACCTTTTTTTTTGCAGTTTGGGCTCCAGCCAGAAGTCTCCCACCCCAGCCATCACTGCCTACCTCACAGTAATTGTCATGGTGGGAAGGGACCTGTTCCCCCTGCCCATCTCCATCATCCAAAAGCTAAATCTGAAATATGGAGGGGGAGCTAGTCCTCTTCCACGTCTCTCCAATCCCTCGCTGGTGGGCCAGCCCCAGTCGGGAATCATCAGCCACCTAGCCTTTGGTCATGCAGCCTATACCTCTGAGCAAGTGGCTGGCTAGCAGTCTGTCCTCAAGGATGCTTAAGGCAGCAGAGAGCCCACAGTACTCACTTAGCTCCCCTTTGCCTGTAAGACCAATTTTGAACATTTTAGTGATGTTTTAAAATTCCTCATAATGCTGCCCAAACTCCCCTTCATTTTTATTTCCACACAGTACTCATGCATGAGAAGCCTTTAGAAGATCTTGGCCAATCAGATTCCTCGCTCCCTGCCCTGCCCCACCTCCTCTCTCTGCTGCCTTCACTATGGCCTTCAGTGGCCTCTGGGAGTCTCAATGAAAACATTAGCTTACTACCCCTGTTGGTGATGAGACAGGAAAAGTCATGACATTTCTGTGTTCCTTTCCATTATTTTTGCTCACATCACTGAATTGTCATTTGTCTACATGGCTTTCTTCTTTAGATCATGAGAACTGTGATGATCTCAAGACAGAAACTCTTTCCATATCACATACCCAGCTGGTCAGGTTATCTCTGAGCACTGGGTGCTACAGGCCCTGTCAGGCCTTGAGACCAGCATTCCACAGGGTTTCAGGTGGTAGGAGTGCAAGAAGCTACATAAAACTTGCCATCAAGTGACCAGGAGGTGAGACTTCCAAGATGAATGCGTTGTAAGCAGGACAAGAGCTTTGGGAAGTCAAAGAAAGGAAATGGCTTTAGGGTTAGTAAGCATAAAGTAGTTTTATTTCAAGCTGGACTTCAGAGCTCTGATCAGAGGGAGGGAGTGGGGGAGTGAAAGAAGTAGAGCTTAAGGAAAATCAGCAAGGGGAGCTCAGGCCACCTCCAGTCTCAGTCTCCAGTGAAGACCTGGAGGCCTGTGGCCAATCTCTGTAGAAAAAAAAAAAGATGATCTTTAGCACCATGCTTGGGGCTGGAGAATGTCTGCACACTTTGACCCTTCAAGCCCTATATGTTGGACAAGGGGCCCAGTTGCCCCCTCATAAATTGTAAAGAAGTTATCTAAAAAAAAAGAAAAAGACACGCTAGTGTGGCTGGAGTTTGGAGCACCCTAATGCTTCTCAGTAACCTTAGGATAGACAATAAAGAACACCCAGATGAGGGAGTCAAAACAGGGTGCTGGGATCTCCTGCAGAGTGCTGGCATGGCCACGGCTCCCACCCCACCTTCACAAGAGTACTGGAGGTGCCTCCTGACCCATCAATCATCAGCCAGGTGGCTCTGTTCTTCAATATCCACATGTGAGGATGGGTAGAGCTCCTGCTGTCAACATCACCATCTATCAGAGATTAGAGCAAAGCGTGCCTTTAAAAACTGGGAATGATACGTGGGTCAAGAAACTTTTCACAATGGTACCCTGCTCACTGGAGCATGGGTCCTGTTTGGATCCGCAGAGGTGGTACTGGGTGGGAGAGTATTGAGAGTATTTGGAGAAGGCATGGCTGGCAGAGGAAAGTTATGGTACAACCAACATCTCCCCTCCCGGAGCCTCCTGGCTCTGCCTCCTCCCTCTCCTCCACGGAAAGAACAGCTTCGGTGCACCTGTACCCAACCCCAGGCAGTTCGGCCTCTCTGAACCAATGGCGCCATCCATCCCTGTGCATCTCTGCATCCCCATCATTCATGCCCATGCATTCCTGTGCATCCCCAAGGTCACCTCATTGGGTACCTTCTGGCACTTACCTATGCTCACACCAATGTGAAGAATATCCCTGTAACTTTCTCCCTCTTTCTCTTTTTCTCTACAGAATCACACGATGACCCAACACAGCAGTTAGTTCAAGGACAGCCTCCCAAGGAGAGAAGGACTTTTGTGGCACAAAAAGGGAACATGTTTTACTCTTTGCACGAAACTTACATTGTTAATGTATATTCTTCAGAAGCATTGTATTGTATCATACAAACTTGTATTATCAAAACTGTTGGATGTTCATGTGTTGGAACTTTTGAGCACCAGATAGACTCCTTGTACATAAAGTGTTGCACATGTATTATGTTGTCAATGCTAAAATGGTCTTATAAAGACAAGTGGACTTGGGCCCTATTCAGGCAAGATGTTCAAAGTGAACAAAATGGCTTAAGAGAAACTGTTTTCAAGGAAGACAGAACTTAAACAAACTGTGATCATGTCACTACGGTTGGACTTCCTTTTATTTACACTTAAGCCTAGAATTTCTCTTTTGCTATATCAACGGTTAAAACCCAAGACTATTTTTTATTGCTGGAGATTCTCGTGAACCATGAAGAGACATTCTCACAGAACAGAACCCCACATCTGGATACGGCCTGTATATATATATTTGTAAGCCTTGCAGTGTGACAGGTAGCCTCGCCATATATGCAATAGTTGTTATGTAGACTGTCAAAAGATTTTTTTTTCCTGGCTACATCTGAAGCTTTGAGTGTTCAAGGTTTTCCTTAATGATTTCACACAGCCAAATTCTTGAATCGGTTGAACTAACCTGTATGTTACTGTTCTCAATGTTTACTCTGCGGTCTGAACCTGGAGATTACTGGAATTGTTTTCCAAGAGGAAATAAATTCAGTTTACCATCAGCTATGAGTGTACGTGTGTGTTTTCCTTTTCTAGTTAATCTTACCATTAAAAAAGAAAGAGAAAGAAATCTAATTGCCTGCACCCCTGGATATGAAATCTGCTCGCGAGCAGATCCCAGGCACAGCCTCAATCATATTTAACCTTTGCACACCGGGACAAGTGCAGCCGGAGGAGATTCATCATGCTGTACGGGAAGAAGGCCGAACCAGCCTACTTGAACTGTCTTAGCTTCTACCAGGTCACATTGGACTTGAGGATTCTGACATCACAGATGGATGTGATGGCTGTTTGCTGCATAATTTGCAGCCCAATTCATGTCACGCTGTGCAAATCTGAACTCGTGGCGGATGGCTGCAATTTGAGCTGCTGTTTGGCTTATGTGTATTTAAGAAGCAGCATTGTTCAGAAGACAAAGTGCAGAGCAGTGAGTCAGAGGGCTGTTAGTTCTGGTTCTGTCGCCCACTCCCAGTGGAACCTTCTCCAAAAGGCTTCATCTCCGGGCCTGGCATCACCGGCCAGTTGAAGGTCATGGAACCTGGTCATCAGCCTTTCCTCAGGCATGGGATGGCTCTATGAGATGCTCCTCTCCACAGCCTACCAAAAAGTGCTCAAGAAGAGGAGATCCTGACTACAGAGATTCTCTGCAATTTTTTTTTTTGAAAAGGATAGCAATGTGTGCAGTGGACCTCGGTAGAAGACATCATTAGCCTGAATAGTGTAATGACAGACTTGATATGCATGGAGCACGTTCATGGAGTCATGCTGAAAATGGTTACCACACTCTGAGTCCCGTGACCGCTTTGAAACTCTGATGATCTCAAGCAAATGGCAATACGCTTCATATTCCTTTGGGGTAAGGAAAATGCAACCTGGACTGATGGATGTGTAATGCCCTGTCACCAGTGGACCAACCAAACGCTCCGTGGTTCTCCACTCTCAGCCTACTTGACAGTCCCTTGCAGGACTTGCCTGCTACATGGTGGCATGCTGGGCCTGAGCTCCCAGAGCTTCTGACTTAATAGGGCTCAAGTTTATGCTTCTCTAGGAATTCTGGGTAATGCTGGTTAAAGAGCACACTTTGAGAACCACTGCCCTACCTCATTAACAAGTCATGGACTAAACGAAGTGTGAGTGACCAAGCACATGATATTATTTGCTGTGTTTTCAATAAAAAATAAAAAGAAAACTTTTGTCAAATTTTAATATCATTCACAAACAAGTATTTTGTAGTCATTAAAGTATTCACACCTACCCTAATGTTTCATGTGTGTGTGTATTTAGCTTTTTAATGCAAAGAAAACACCCACTTATACAATGGAATGCCAGGGTACTGTTTAATAAAAAACCTTTTTCACTAGCTACATAAATAATGAAGTATGCTCACAATATGCAAGTGCATCCATAATTAAAACACTTTGCACTTAAGATGAAATAGCCACACTTAATGATGAGTTTTAAAAAGCTTTAGATTTTTGGTTATTAATGAGAGGATTATATTTTATAAAATCAAGTTGTTGGCTTATGGGAAGCAGGTGATGTGTTAGGCCTGGATCAGACCCTGAGTTGCTTCTCAGCGGCCTCCTACAGGGCGTGGTGTTCTCAGGAAGGAAGAAGCAGAGCTGTCCATCCTGGCAGCACAGACCTGGGTCAGCCTCCCCGAGACACAGCTGGGAAGTCATAGGAGTCGAGCACTGTTCATGCCTCATTAACTGATTGATCCTTCAGAACATCTAACTGGTAGACCATTGTTCCTTTTAGCCAGTCAGTTCTTCTCTGGATGATAAATTCTAAACAGTGCTCAGATAATCACTTCCACCCAGCTTTGGTGAATTATTGTGTGTATATATATATATATATATATCCTCTCTCATCCCTGAAGGCTGGAGTACAACATAAAGATTAATAAGAATACCAGTGTCTGCATTCTGTTGTGTAACTGTGATCAAGTGCCATATCAGGATATAAAGACCTCAGAGAGGAAATATGGGTTTGGGCCCATGGTTTCAGAGCGTTCACTTGGTGTCCATTTGCTTACACAGCATGTCGTGGTGGCTGGGGTGAGTGGCAGAAGAGAGCTGTACACTTCCTGACCAACCAGGAAACAGAAGGAGACTAGACGTAGCCATGGATAATCTGCTTTCAAGAACCCACCTCCAATGACCTACTTCCTCCATTTAGTTCTACATGCAAAGTTTCCAGGACCTCTCAAAATAGCACTGTCAGCTGAGGACCAAGAATTCAAACCAAGAGCCTACAGGGGCAGGGCATTGCATATTCAAAGCATACCAGCTAGCATTACGCAAAATCCAGGGGAAGAATATGGAAGGAGTAGCTGCCCTGTTTATGCTTCTGATTTGGCTTTTGAGGGCATCTTAGCACTGACTTGGAGCTTCCTGGTAGGAAGGGGGGAAAGCTAACCAGAACAGAAGGAATACATCAGTTTCTCCAGGGAAAGTGTTTTCCTAGCACTTATTTCTAAAAGAGATGTCTCAGAGCCCTTATATCCAGGGGTGACCCTGCTGCAGTCGTTTTTGTGTGAAAGAGGGCTGATGCATATATGAAAAGCCAGGGATGTGCCTACGCATCCTCCAGAACACAAGACAGGTACCAGGACAGAGCCAGGCATGACCTGGCTCCAAATGTCAGTCATTGCAAGGTTGAGAAACTGTTCTAATGGAGAATAGCATGTGATTTCCACTCCCTCCCCTACCCCAAGGTCTAAACTTTAACTTTAGAATCACAAGGGGATTGTCAAACACGCCTATTATTGGAGTCCCACCCCACTTTGTAACTACTAACTTTGTAGCTGGCCTAGAATACAAGCTGGGCATCAGAAGCACCCACAGTGACCTCAAGAGTCAAATACAAGAGCCACCATATCAAGCTTCCAACCCCAGGGGAGTGTGTTTAGCTCAAGACGAGAAATTCTGCAACACGCAGGAGAAGTGGACTTGTGGAACGGGGCTTAAGCGCCCCTCCCTCGGTGCCACTTTTTACAACTGGGCATCTTAATAATTATTTTAACCATCAAGTAATGTGATAACTAGGTAGCATAGTAAACATAAATAGTGGATGAAAGGAAGAAATGATCCAGGAGTCTGTCATTCTTACTCTAGTCTAGGGATTTGTAATTTGGTCAGTGAGATTTTGTCCCATGAAATCACTGGCAGCATAGAGAGGACTGTCCAACTGAGAGATAGGACCCCTGGACCAGATCGCTCATCTCTCAGGGTGTTCCAAATACCAAATGCTGGCAATCCATTCTGCTTCCTATAATTCAAACTGTATTAAGGCCACTGTGTGGACCATATGAGATATACTCCAGGCCAAGGCTGCTTCTCCTGGTGCCAGATTTAACCTCTTGTATCAACTAACTTTTTTTCTAATTCTCATTCCAATTCTTTTTAGATGATAATGTGAGTTTTACATGTTAACATTCATGTGGCATTTCTTTGTTATTATGTGCAGATTGGAAGTTGTCATGTGACCTTTATCTCCATCACACATGAGGGTGAGCAGAAGTTCACCAAGTGTGGGTTCTGTCTAGCCTGCTTCCAGCCCTGCACAGTGAGTGAGACTTCTATGAGCAAGGATAACAGAAATCAATATTCTCTCATGCAATCAGATCTGCTGCCTTCTACACTGCTATCGGAGGCCTATGTATTACTCTTTGGAAATCACACAAATGGGTGATAGGGTAGAAATTCTACCCTTGATGATTGATAAATATAACAAGTTCAGCCCAGATAGACTGCGGTGACACAGCCTCTAAGCCTGGCTTCTCAGAGCAGTTCTGAGTCTGTTTCAGAACTTGACCAAGGAATCCATGGAACCCTCACCTTCCATTCCATGGAGCGTGGCAGCCTTGACTTTGCATCTTCCTGTGCCTGTTGGGCACAGCATAGCAGAACCCAGGAGAAAGGAAGTTTAGGAATCGAGATCCCATTACAGAACACCTGCAAACCCTCCTCCGTTTAGCACCAACAGCCCAAAGCTCTTCCTCCCTCCCTCTCCAGGAGGAAGTTTTCCACTAAAGGTACTAAAAACAAGAGTTCAAGGAAGAGAGATGAGCCTGGGTAAAGAGGACGCAGCAGGAATCTCTGGCAGAGTCCAAGGCTCAGATCCGGTAAGCACTGCATTGCTGGGTGAGAGCCTCAGAGGCAGAAGTAGCCTCGACCACCACTCCAGATTCCTCTGTAATGAAGTCAGCTGTCGACTCCTTAGGGGGAAGAGCACAGAGCCCCTTTATTTCCAAGCAGGTGTTGCAGCATATTAAAGGTTGCATTCCATCTTGCGCTCACATCCTGAATGAGCCAGTTTGCAGGCAAGCTCAGTTCTTTCTGCAAAGAGAGAAACTTGGCAATGATGGAAGCTGAATACTTAAATGGCAATCAACTTCTGGCTCGTATCAATTAATTCCTTCATGGACTTCTGCCTAAGTATAGCATCTTGAATTCCCAGCTGTGGAAGCTATGAAAAACAGCCCGAGCAGCACATGCCACCGTCTCAGAAAAGGCACACCACTGAAAGGACAGGACGGTGGCCAGCGCATCACTGGGTGCCATGAATGCTAATGCGCAGCTCTTTTCTGTTTTCACCTGTGTTGTACAAGGCAGGGCATATATACCCATTCCTCTGGATGGAAAACACATCAGGAAAATTTCTAATAGGTTTACGGGAAATCTCTCGGAAGGGCATCACCTTATCAGCACAATGTGGGCTCAGAAGTAAGTGGAAAACGTCTCCTCACTTAGGAACCAGGAAAAGCTACTGAATATGTTTTTCATCTCAGGGAACCTGCCAGAGACACCTATGTGTTTCTGATCAGGAGCACTTTGATCAAGAGCCAGCACAGGCTGAGGATGACTGTACACATTGCCCTGGAGAGCTGGTGATTCTTCACTTCGGCTGGCACCTGTAGACAGGGCAGGTCAGAGCACGCCATCTACATCAGGAATGGGAGCATTCAGATGTATCATCACTCAGGCTAGCACCCCAAAACTAATGATCTAATGATGTGACTAGCTACCAGGTGCAGTCAATAGATGTCAAGGTCACCTAGCAGGGCCTGCCTCGCTCATCATCCTCCCACTGCCAATGAACTATCATGGACCTTCTGCGCACCTTTTCTGAATCACAGGAGGAATAGCGCTCCCTCCCTCAGAAGGCCAAGCTTTTGACTTTCCGAGAGTCACATCCTGTCTGGGGTGGGAAGCTTCTAGCTCATTTCAGCATCGGGGAGTGACACAGAGAGAGAGAGTTCATTTGGTAACGTGCTTACCTTGCAAACATGTGGACTTGAATTTGATCCTCAGAACTGAAGGAAAGAAGACGCTCATGGTGCCACACTTGCAATCCTAAAGTTATGGAGGTAGAGACAGGGGAAACCCCTAAAGATATCTGGCCAGCTAACCTGGCCTAATTGGTGAGCTCAAGGCCAATGAGACATCCTTTTTCAAAACACCAGGAGGATGGCACAGTGCCTGAGAGAGTGACCTTGCGTTCCTGTACACACACACACACACACACACACACACACACACACACACACACACA
>OU015744.1:69224847-69243950 GCA_907169655.1 Acomys percivali
CAGCATAACAATGTCTCTCTCAGTGAAGGACCACATAGACCATGGTGGTCCCACAGCATCCTGAGGGAGCTGAAAAACCCTATTGCCCGGTGACATTGCCACTGTCATCCTAGCATGACACATTACCCAGATGTCTGTGGTGCTGGTAGAAACAAACCACTGTGCTGCCACTCAGATAAAAGGCCAGCACATGCAGGGATCAATGTATGGTGCATGACACTACAACACAACTAACGAGAACAGCGACTATTTATTGGTTGCATGCTATACTATAGTTTTATCGTTATTTTAGAGTGTGCTCCTCCCCCTAAGAGTTTAATGTCAAGCAGTGTGTTGTGTTAAACCAAGAGCGACATGTTGAGTTTGTCTCCTGATTGCAATTATCTCTTGTGCTTGATTTAATTTGATGTTGCTTGGTTCATCGGCCCCTAGATATGTGATCAAGTGTACACACACACACACACACACACACACACAGAGAGAGAGAGAGAGAGAGAGAGAGAGAGAGAGAGAGAGACAGAGAGAGAGAGAGACAGACAGACAGACAGACAGAGACAGAGACAGAGACAGAGAGAGACAGAGAGAGACAGAGACAAAGAGACAGACAGGGGGATAGAATGTGTAGTAAGCTTCCATCTAGGTTTGCCCGAGCTCACTCTGTAGTGTTTGTACAATAGCATGTAGCAATGCATTTTCCTGACATAGGCCTATTGTCAGTGATGCATGGCTTCATTGTCCCCTGGCTGTGCAGCATCCCAGAGTGACCAACCCTATCTCAAGGGTCTCACTAGGGAGGGGAGGCTTAGTCTCTTATTCTCATTTTCAGTCTTGCTTCCTGAATTAGCATAAACACTACTAACCACTGGTATGCACGGATCTGACCTCTGTGCATGTGCATGTGTGTGCATGACTGCATGTGTAAGTGTGTGTGTGTGTATGTGTGTGCATGAGTGTGTGTGTGTGCGTATGTGTGTGTGTATGTTTTACTGGGGATCAAACTTAGGACCTTGCATACTTCCATCCCTGGCTTTGATCATATAACTTTTCTTGATGTAGCTTACCTTCCTTATATTGCGTCTTATCTTAAATGGCTGCCCTTTTCATCCTCTCCTTCACCCAAATGAAAGAAACTTAAGTTTGCTGGCATTTTCAAGTCATCCTTTTATGGTTGCTCATATTGTTTAATTTAAGGGAGCTAAAAATCACCCAGGAGACAGGTTGCTGGGCATGCCTGTGAGGGGCTGTCCAGATGAGGTCAGCTGAGGTGGGGAGTTCCACCTGCACTGTGGGTAGCAGTGCGACATCCTTCCATAGGCTGAGGTCGCCCTGGGATGAATAAAAAGGAGAAATGAGACAAGCACTCACTCTCTCTGCTTCCTGACTGCAGATGAAATGTGACCAGCTGCCTCCTGCTCCTGTCACCACTCGTCACTGTGAAGTATTGTATTCTTGAACTTCAGGATCAAATAGGCCATTCCTGCTTTAAGTCGCTGTAGTCAGTTACATTGGTGCAATGACGAGAAAATCAGCCAATTCACATTTCAGGGACTGTTCATCAGCAAACATGCAGGGGTGACACACTATGGCCTTCCCTGAGGAATGCCTGCCACCCAGGAGTATCCAGATGGCGGTCTGTGTGGATCCCTGGGCAAAAGACAGTGGGTTTAAAGAGAAAAAGAGCTGTGTAAACTATGTTCTTCTTGGGGCCACAGAATTTAAGGTCTATGGAAAGATTGTTAGCCTAGAAGGAAAATCTCCTCCTGCTAAAGGCAGCAAGAACAGGTTCAGGGACGTTACATTACCATAGTGATAGAGGCACCATTGCCGTTAAGGGAACACAGGGTGGTATGGTGCTTGGCACTCAGGCTTAGGGGTTACTGGTCCTTGAATGTATTCAAAGCCACAGTTGTATGGAGACATCGAAAGACATTCAAGTGGAGTTGGAAGGGAGCTGAGGTCAGGATCCCTTGAGTCTTTACCTGTCCCCTGACTCTATTTAGACACTAGAGAGGCCACATTTAGGATTGAGCCCAAACCCCTCCTATTTTCAACTCTGCTTTACTCTGGTCAACCTCCTATGTGTAGAGAGCCTCATGTTCCATAGGGGACAAATCTGCCTCTCAGCATCAGTTTCCTCAGTGCACACTCTCTTCCCTAATAAAGTTCTACACGGGATGTATCACCCACTTTCTGCCTCTTTTACTGTGAAAATAGGCCACAAGTTTTTAAGGTTTTTTTCTTCTAATTTGTCTCTGGTCTTTGCGGCTTGCCTGTCATGGAAAACTCTATGACCTTTGTGGTTGGAGAAAACATGAACTCAAGATCAGCTTCTGGGCTAAGGGAGATGGCTCACTCTGAAGGCCTGGTCCCCATAGGGACCCCATGTTTGCAATCCCAACATTGAGGAGACGGAGACCAGCAGATGCCTGGGTATCTTGCCTGGCAGGCATAGCCTGATTGGCCACTCCCAGGTCAGCGGAAGACTCTGTCTCAAAAAAAATAACAAAACAAAACAAAACAAAAAGAATTCAAACTGGATGACTCCTGATGAAAATATCTTAGGTTGCTTTCCGCCCTCTGTATGTACCCATGCATGCAAACACACATGTGCATGGACACACATACACATCTATGCATACATACATTAACAAAAAGAGTGAATGACTTCTCCTGCTGGTTCGTATCCCAACCCACCCGACCTTAAATCTGCTCCAGCTGATGGTGACTTTTAGCCCAACACAGAATGTATCTAATGGGGTCACCACCCTACTGATGATGGGGACACCTCACTAAGGGTGCAGTAGCCAAACTGAGTCCAGCTCTTCCCTTCTGAGAAGACACTCTGAGCTTTAAAACTCTTGGCAGGTGACTCTACTCAGGGAACAGAATGCCATCTGATCTGGAGTTCGGGAAGTGGCCTGTCATATAATATCAAGACAGTGCCATTGGCTGAGTTTAAAGTCAGAGTCTCGGTATGACCGCAACACTGGTTTCACTTAGAAGGTGCCAGGTCTTCATTCTGTGCCAGGCACCCACCAACCTTTGGAGAATAAGGCATGAAAGACATGGTTCCTGGGCTGTCTTATATATTTTACTTACGTGTATGAACTGTGCCTTTAAATAGTATGTGCCTATGTATTTTGTTAATTTAATTTTTATTTTTTATTTATTTATTTTTTGCTGGGCTCTGTGCTCTGTACTCTGTGTTGGGCTCTGGGCTGGGCCAGGTTCTGGGCTGGTCACTGCCACAGAGCAATGAATGTGAACTGGTCTTGGCCTGAGAATCATTGCAGATGAATATGTCACTCCAAATAACCATTGCTGTGATCTGTGGGAAGACCAAGATTTAGGAGGCTTAATTACAGGACACACAAAGCTACAAGGGACAGAGCACATTTCAGGCCAACAGGGAGGCTGCCCCGAGGTGGGGAGTTCTGCTGGACCTGAAGGTTGTGAAGAGGGCCTCACTGACGGGAAGCCTCTGTGTGTAGCCCAATGTACCTCGGTTACCAGAATTGTGTGTCCTTCCTGCGGGCCCTCTCCATAGAATCAGCCTTCCCTTCCTTTTCCTGTTTGATTTCTCCTTGCTTAGATGGCGACTTAAAAAGTGTCACCTAGAGGTTATTTCTGCCAGCCCGTCCATTTTTCTCGGGCGCTTGGGAGAGTGATTTTCAGCATTGTTAGGCGATTTTGTGAGCGTCTCTTCTGACCATTTCCCTGGTGTCTCCACACTGGTAGAAATGGAGTCACAGTGTTGGGAATGAGAACATCTAATTTTCAAGGAAAGAGTTTAAGGGGGATTGATCCTTGCATTTGCTGAGGGGATTTGTCTTCAGCACCACTTCGGAAAGCCTGCTCGGCTGAGTTTATACAGGAAATTTCAATCAATCGAGGTTTTACTCTGTTGTTAACACCAAGACAATAATCTCATTGTTCTGTTGTATCTAATGACCAGAATTTTATTTCTGTAGTTACTGCTTTTGGACATTTCTTGCCTATGTGATACTGTTATCTAAGGGTTTTGTTGCGGCTGAAGAACACTTGTATTGCTCTAGCTGGAAAACAGCTTCCCCGCTACAATCTTCTTTTCCTCCGTGTACAGTTTATTGTTTTTGAACTTCATGTTTCTGCCCTGACCTAAATTGTTTCTGAAAGCACAAGGAATGAGGACAAAAACTCACTTTACTCAACACATAGGATTTTCCTCTTCTCACAGTCTTTCAGCCACATCGGAATCGCTTCAATCTGGTTCATTGGAAATATTAAGATCCTGGCCTGAATTGTCCTGTAATGAACATACACTGACCTCTTGGTTTATTTTTTGTTTTAACCTGCTCTAGTATGAAGGAGCCTAAAAAGTGGTTTTGTGACAGCCATGCAAAAGAGCAGCAGTGGAAACTCTCCCAAAGTTAATGCAATGAATAGGGATGTGGTGAGAGGGAACCAAATCTGTGATTGTATCAAAACACTGACTTACTGCTTCTGTGTTGGGGCAGCTGCCTTCTGGTAGCTCACCATGTTTTATTTTGTTTCAGTTAATCAAACAACAGACTCTCGCTGGAGGGCATTTCAATATGCCTAACGTTGAAATTTAACCATTACCACAGAAGCAAATGCTACTGTAAGAATATCGTGTCAAGAAGGCCGATCTGTACACCCTAACCACCTTGCAGATGGGGACAGTGCAAGAGGGGGGACTGTGGATGATAAATTCTCTTCCTTTTTTTTTTCCACCTTCCAAACTCTCTTTCCAACAGGCAGGCAAGGTGGTTCTGTAGGAAAAGGTGGCTGCCACCAAACCTACCAGCGGAGTTTGATCGCCAGAACTGAAATACTAGAAGCAGAAAACTGTTTCTGACAACTTGGGCTCTGACAGCAACACATTAATCCTGGCATATGTGCACTCCTGACCACACACATAACAAGGAAAAACTTATTATAAGACTAATGTGCGCATGTATACATATTTATTAGTATATTAGAACCAGACTTTGTCTTGGATGTTGTGGATAAGGTGAGAATGAGACACAGTCTTTGGCCCAGATTCATTATGAATAGGTAAATAAACAACTATCACACACTACTGTAAACATGTGAGGAAAGAGCTTGGGAGAAATTCAAGAAACAAAGAAAAAGATAGCAGTTCTGCCTATATTTATTCTAAGTTTGTTCTTAAGTATTTCATGTTTTGAATGCTATGAGATAATTTCTAAATTTTGTACATGGCCTTGAGTCTTTTGACCTTGGAAACATTATTTCACAAACTTAGGCTTCTTTTCCTCCCTTCTGCCTGCCCTTGCTTCCTTTTCCTTATATATGAATAGCTACTGAGCCCATGATGAAATGTCCAAAATCACTAACCACCACCACAACACCACACAGTGTAAGCTGTGCAAGAGCCAGGATTAAAGACGATGCTCTGATAGCAGTTTTTAGTGAGGCAATGGCACAACGGAAAGCTCACACTGATAACACGTGCGGTCACGTTTCTGTGTTTCTGCCCCTTGGTGCACTGTCTGGGACCCAAGCACAGCTGCACACCGAGGTGGTGAAAGTGGGCATCCTGTGATGCTGGCCATAAACTGTGTATCTGCAAGTTCTTAATAGGAAAGTTTATCCATGAAAAGGGGCCTCTGCTGTGACTATTGTACTAGCTTTCAGTATCAATAGCTATGAAATATCAGATGCTTTCTACGCAGCTTTTGAAATGGTCTTTTGTGTGTGCTTTAAATACATGAATTAAATTGATTACTGCAAGTTAAACAAGGCTGTAAATCCCTTTTGTTCATGGTTTTCATTCCCTTTTATGTTTATACAGAGCAAGCCGGCCTTGCGCTTATAGTGATCTTCCTGCCTCTGCAACCCCATCCAGGGATCCTATGAGTATATTCCCATACCCAGCTTGACATGGTTTATTTTAGTAAGAAAAAAATTGTGCTTAAAGTCTTGACGGTTATTAATTAGAAGTTTCTTTTTCTTGTAAAGACATCTAGCCTGGTTTCAGTGCCAGACAAGTGCTAGCCAAAGGAAACATGCAGAGGAAGGTGGAAAATAACTTTGGGTAATTTATGTGGTGCTTGCATTATTTCTTCCACAAGTGTCCAGCAGACTCCATGAATCGAGCCTTCTGACCTGGGGCTCTCTTTGCAGGCTTTTATGTACTATTTCAATGTTCTAAAGATAGGCTTATTTGATTTCCCATTCCTTTTGACCTTCATTCTTAAACTTTGTATCTTTCATAGGAACTACCTCTTTTACATTGCTGCAGTAACCAGCATATACGCGTTCATTTTGATGTTTGTGAGAAGTGTAGCAGTGTCCTTGGCGTCTTTAAAAACGACCAAGTTCTGTTGATTCTTCTGAAACATCTTTTGCTCTTGTTCTTTTGTATTTTGTTTATTTCTGCCTTTTTCATCTAATCTTTATCATTCCTTCTTTCTAATTTTCTTTTTCTAGATTCATCATGTAGAGTTCAGATTTATTTTATTTTATAGTACAGTCACTTAAAGCAATTCCTCTTCCACTGCATTCTATAAGTTTATATATGTTCTACTTTATAACTGCTCTATTCTTAAAAGCAAAACATATGCAATCTAAAATGGCTCAATATCCTACAGAGTGTGAAATTTCACTACACCACCACAATAACATTTCAAAGGAACTGTTCTCTAAATATTAAGAAATCAACCAACATTTAAAATTCTCACACCTTTAAACCCAGCACTCAAGGAAGCAGAGGCAGGCGGATCTCTGTGAGTTTGAGGCCAGTCTGGTCTACAAAGCAAGTCCAGGGCAGCCAAGGTTAGAAAGAGAGACCTTGTCTTGAAAAAACAAGAAAAAAGATAAAAAGGAATTTCAAGAACTATGTGGTTTCCATTTGCTGACTATTATGTCCTACAAATTGCAATAAGGTTAGAGTGTTTGCTAGTGTCTATAAGTAACTGGGATGCCCAGGGATCTGTCCTTTGTGTAGCTATCTGTCAGTCATTGATAACTATGTTAAATGTACCATGGTTGTGCATTGGTCCATTTCTCTGTCAATTTTTATTTGGTTATACAAAAGCACTAATTTTGTAAATATAAGTACTTATAATTATTCTCTTTCTATGCTGAATTTACTCTTTTCTCCCTATGAAACTTTACTCTTCACTGCTAATAACACACTTCATCTAAAATTTTGCAATTAATGAATCCACCAGGCTCACTTTTTGTCTTGTTCTTTGTATTCATCTCCCTGTCTTTTCCTTCTAACTTGTACCTTTAAGAATGATATCTTATAGACTGCATCTACCTAATTCTTTGTAGTCAGACAACTGGATCTTTTGGTTAGTCTCTTTGATTAATTTAATAATTAGTAAAATGAGTAAGTTTAAGGCTACCATTTTGTACTTTTCCCCGTGTGCTATCTCATCTGCTGTTTTGTGTTTGTGCTCCCTCTCTTATATTCTTTTGTGCTTAATCAAATATGTTTAGTTCGTTGCCTTGGTTTCTATATTGGCTTTCTAGCTGTATCATGCTAATTCTGGCATTCTAGCGATCATTGTACTAGAGGTCACAACATGTGCTTCTAGCACTGCTTAATCTATTAATGTGCCTATGGAAGTACATCACATAAAATGTAGTGTACTTGCAACAGTCTACCTTAGTTTGTCCAGCCCCTAGCTCTAATGTCATTGTTGTCATTTGAATATGACATCAATATGCCATTGACTTAATAATGATCTATTGTAAATTTAATCTGTGACACACCTTTCAAAATGGAGAAGAAAGGGAGTACATGAGTTTATACGTAGTTATTTCTGTTTAACTCTAGTTTTCACCCCTGGTGTTCATCATGTCTTCCTGTGGCTCTAACAGGTTACCTCATGCTGTATCCCAAGGCCTCAAATCAACCAATAGCAACCTTGGTGAGTAGCTCTAATGGCAGTGGCTTCTTTCTCTCTCTCTTTTTTTAACACATTTTTATTGAAAAATAAAATAATTCATATTACATCTCATTTGCTCTCCCATCCCATGCATCCTCCCATTCCTCCCTCCCTCCTGCTTTCACTCCATTCCCCTTCCCTATGACTGTGACTGAGGGGGACCTCCTTCCCCTGAATATGATGCTAGGGTATCAATTCTCTTCTTGGTAGTCTGCTATCCTTCCTCCGAATGCCATTGGGCCTCCCCAACAAGGGAACATAGCCGGTAGGATTTGCTGAAGGAGGCAGAGACAGGAGGATCTGGAGTTTGAGGCTAGCCAGGCAATGGCTTCACTTAGTTTGGTTTGCCTTAATTTCTCTTTTGTTATGCAGAGTGAGTCACTGACTATATAATCTTTTCTTGCCACTTTTTTCCCTCCAGCAGTTGAAATATGCCACTGTCATTCCTTAAGACCCAGCTTCTTTTGTTGTGAGCTTAGCATTAACTGTATCACACTCCTTTGTGTTTAGCCGCCATCCTCTTCTGGCTGCTTCAAAGATTCTTTGCTTACGCCCAACTTTCAGCACCTTAACCAAGATGGTTATCTTCACCGGCATTTCCTAAATTTCATAGTTTTTCTTCTCTATTTTTCTTTTATAGAAAATAGATTTTTTCATACAATATATTCTGATTGTGGTTTCCTCTCCCCCACCTCCTTCCTGGTAGGTGCTCCTCCCCTCTGATTCCACACCTTTCCTATCTCTTATTAGAAAACAAAAAGGCTGTCGCTCTGTCCTATTGACAGTGTCTTCTGCCTTACAGAAGCTTCTCAGCCTCATGAGGTCCCATTTATTAATTGTTGCCCTTAAGGCCTGGGCTGTTAGTGTTCTGTTCAGGAAGTTGTCTCCTGTGCCAATGAGTTCCAGGCTCTTCCTCACTTTTTCTTCTAACAGATTTAGTGTCTCTGGTTTTATGTTGAGGTCTTTAATCCACTTGGACTTGAGTTTTGTGCATGGTGATAAATATGAGTCTACTTGCATTTTTCTACATGTAGACATCCATTTAGACAGCACAATTTGTTGAAGATGCTATCCTTTTTCATTGAATAGATTTGACTTCTTTGTCAAAAATCAAGTGTCCATATGTGTGTGGGTTTATTTCTGGATCTTTGATTCAATTCCATTAATCAACCATCCTATTGCTATGCCAGTACCATGCTGTTTTAATTACTGCTGCTCTACAGTACAGCTTGAGATCAGGTATGGAGATTCCTCCAAAGGATCTTTTATTGTACAGGATCGTTTTAGTGACAACCTACAGACTGGGAAAGATCTTCACTAACCCTACATCTGACAAAGGTCTAATATCCCAAATATATAAAGAGCTCCAGAAATTAAACACCACCAAACCAAATAACCCAATTAAGAAAGGGGGCTCAGAATTAAACAGAGGAGTCTCAACAGAGGAGTATCAAATGGTTGAGAAACACTTAAAGAAATGCTCAACCTCCTTAGTCATCAGAGAAATGCAAATCAAAACAACTCTGAGATTCCATCTTACACACATCAGAATGGATAAGATTAAAAATTCAAGTGACAGCACATGCTGGTGATTATGTGGAGAAAAGGGAACACTCCCTCATTGCTGGTGGGAGTGCAAACTTGTACAACCACTTTGGAAAGCAATCTAGTGCTTTCTCAGAAACCTGGGAATAGGGCTACCTCAAGACCCAGCTATTCCACTCCTTGGAATATACCCAAAAGACGCTCCACTACACAACATGGACATATGATCAACCATGTTCATAGCAGCTTTATTCGTAATAGCCAGAAATTGGAAACAGTCTAAGTGTCCCTCAGTCGAAGAATGGATAAAGAAACTGTGGTACATTTATACTATGGAATACTACTCAGCTATTAAAAACAAGGAAATCCTGAAATTTGCAGGCAAATGGATGGGACTGGAAATGATCATACTAAGTGAGTTAACCCAGACCCAGAAAGACTCACATGGTATATACTCACTTATAGTTGGACACTAGCTCAAAAGGGATGTCCCATGAAAGTCTTCACTTACCAGGAGATTGGGATAGATGGGGGAACTCCCTATTGGGACTCTAGGTGAGAGAAGTATGGCAGAATGGGGAAATAGAAGGATCCAGAGGGTCCTAGAAACCCACAAGAAGAACATCATGAGGGGCAGATCTGGACCCAGGGGCTCATCCTACTGCACCAATCAAGGACAATACATGCAGTAAACATTGTACCCCTACTCAGATCTAGCCAATAGACAGGACATTCTCCACAGTTGAGTGGAGAGTGGGGGCTGACTCTGACAGGAACCCTGGTGCCCCATATTTGACTACTTCCCCTTGGTGAGGAGGCCTAGTGGCACTCAGAGAAAGATAAGCAGGCTACCAAGATGAGACTTGATAGACTGTGACCATATGGTGGGGGAGGAGGTCCCCTTCTGTCACAGACCTAGGGAAGGGGAATAGGGTGAAAGTGAGAGGGATGGAGGGAGGGATGGGGAGAGACATGTAAGGGATAACAATTGAGTTGTTGTAAAAGATACAGTATAATGGCTTAGATGGTGGTGTAGCCTTCTGCGCATTGCTCCTGTTACTATTGTTTTGTTAGGCACGTGATTTTCTTGGACTTAAACCAGCACCTTTGCCTCCCAGGTGCTGTGCTGTGCTTGCAGATCTTCTGGTGCCTGCTGCTGAGCACTCCCGGGTTCTCCAGGGAACTCTCATGCAGCACCTTCCTTGCCAGCCAGCTTCCTTTCTAGTCTTTAATGGCTATGTGTGACTTCACTGCTACGTAGCCCCACCACCGCATGCTTCGGCAGCCATTCATGATGCAGGCAGAATCTAACCTTGAATTTTCCCTGCTAGGTGTCCAGACTTGCCCCTTAAATTGTTCTTTTTTATCCTGATCTCCGTCACCTTGGACCTCTAAGGTTATAAATGAGCATTGCCCCAGACAATGGGAGTGATACAACTGCAAACACCCACCTCGGCTGTTGCCATGTTCTAGAAGTAGGCTCGCCTCGGGTTTTCATCTGTTTAGGTTCATGTTCCCATTCCTATAAACAGAACTTATAAAAATAATTTTTACAGACTTTCTAACACATATACCATATCTGCTCCCCTCTGCTTCCAGAGGAGTGTGCTCATGCATTTCGGTTTTTCATCCTCCTTGTTGGTATTGTAGACTCCATGGGGGGCAGCAAACACTTTGCATGGTATGCCCATCTAGCAGTTAATACACAATGCATGCTTAAGGAATGTTTGTTAAGCAATCAGATACAAGATCAGACTGCACCTGAAGTCATGCACTTCATCTTTCAGTTGTGATTTCAAAAACACCTGCTGCTTTAAGATAAAATGAAAGAAAAATGCCTTGCACACCCAGAACCCACAGTTTGGAGGAGTTAGTGCTAATTTTATTTTACAGGTCTGGGAGCGGCTTTCTGAAGTGACAAGCCGGGGGGACCTGTCTATGTGGAGTTGTTTTGTGTGACTAACAAGAAAAGAGACTGTACAGGAACCACTTGTGTTTTCTTCCAACTTTTATTCAAAAGAATGTGTCACTGGAGAGCTGCCACAAGCTGAGGAAATTTTCAGAGGCATGGGACTCACAGGTGCGTGTGGCTTGATGCCACCAACTCTCCGCTCCTTTGACTTTGCCCTCTGCCCTTCCTTTCTGCCCGCTTACTTCTTTGGTTAGGTGTCATTCCATCTCTCTCCAGATTCCCCTTAGGACCAGGAACTCTCCATGAACATGCTGCTCCCTGCGCCTACCAACTTAGGAATCAGGGCGATTTCTTCACACTAGTTGCTCATTAAGCCACAAAGAGGTTAGGCCTCCACTTTCTATAGGCTGGTTAGTGCCATCCAGACAGCAGCAGTTTTTGCGCCTCTCCGATGCCTATACTCCTACTTTGGAAAAGAGAAAATTATGCACTGATTATGCAATATCGTTAACAGAACTGTGGTTAGAAGCCACGTGTCTACATGAAATGTAAGTCATTATTAGTACAGTTTTCTGCTTTGGGACAGGACTTGTAGCTGCTTTCCTGCACTGAGGTCCTGGCAAGAACACTGTATAGGTGTTCCTGGCTGGCTGGTTGGAAAGGCTGTATATTTAAACAGTTTGCAGTTAATTAAGAGTATTGACTTGGAACTAAATCAGCGGTCTCACACAACATCTGTGCTCTCCTCCTCCTGTCTATGCATTTAGATGGCGTCCATCACGGTGCCATCCAAGTGCCCAGAAAAAATCTAATTAGGCCAATTTCAATTTCCTCTGTGAGGGAGAGGGCCTCTCTCCATTGCCCTTTCTGCTTGTGTCTTCTTGAAGGGCGTCACTGTTATCCCTCCAAAGAGTGGAGGGATTGAAAGAAAGCCTCTCATGCTTCCCATATTACTAGAGAGCTGGGGAAGGGAGTGACGTCTACAAGGTCTTTGCTCCTTGTGAACAGCACCAGAGAACCAAAGGGGGGAAGAGGGCAGGTCATGCTGAAGGGTCTGTGAGCATGGACAAAGGAGGAGGACATTGCCGTCCAGACTCAGTGTTAAGGAATGTGCTGTTGTGTGGTGCCTGATTGCACCCTGCTGCTGTGTTGGAAGCCATCACTGCCTGATGGAGGTGCAGTGTGTGTGTGTGTGTGTGTGTGTGTGTGTGTGTGTGTGTGTGTATGTGTGTGTGTGGCATAAAGTGCTGTTCACTTCCCAGCCACAAGCAAATGCTCCTCTCCTCCAGTCTGTGCAGCTCTGTGGCCATTCCAACATCTTCATTTCCATGAGGCAGGGAGAGCAGCCTGATTTCATTGGTTTTCAATGCCTTGCCTGCAGCTAGTGGGAGGGAGAAGGCCACAGCCCGGTCATTAGGAACTTCATTTTGCTGTAGCAATGCGCACAAGCTACTCTTCAGGAGTGAGTCCAGAGGAATAAATTTGAACACAAGCAGAGAATTGCAGGCACAAAGCAGAGCTTGTTAGTGGAAATGAGAAAGCATCAGAGATGACCAATATGTTTGCCTGAGCCCAGTCAGCTGCTCTCCTGATGGAGTGCGAAAGGGAAAAAAGTTAAGTTTAGAGTTCAAAAAATCTCTTCACTTACCTGCCGGAGAGCAACAACAGTGTAGCTGCTTATTACACAAGTTTGATGAGGAAAAAGAAAAAAAGGAGCTCTCTGGGGTCTTGGGGCTAGAGTGGATTTGATAGGGAGGGTGACAACATTTGAGACTTACCTCCAAGTATCCCCTTGTGGGAACAAGGGAGAATCATAGCATGCATCTCCAGGATCACATTGAAGAGAATAGCAAACATCCCACATCATTTACCACCTAAGGGCATCCCTAACTGGGCAAGAAAATGATGCTGAGAGAAGCCAACTACCCAAGCAGTATTCTTGGGGATGATTGTATTGGTATGTTTAAAGTTCTTCACCCTTTTCTAAAATTTGGAAGGCAAGACTGTGTTTGTCTAAGTGAAAATGAAAATATCTGCACTTGAAACTTTATCACGGTATTCCTGATTGTGCACAAAGTTGCCCTCAACTGCATGGTGTCCCAGCTTGCTTTCCGTTGCTGTGATAAACACCATGACTAAAAGCAACTAGGGGAGGAAAGGGTTTCTGTACTTGAGGGAAGCCATGGCAGGATCCCCAGCAGGAGAGGCAGGAACCATTGAGGAGAGCTGCTTACTGCGTTGTTCTTCATGGCTTTTCCAACCTGCTTTCTTATACAGCTCATGACCACTTGCCTGGGGATGACACCACCCACAGTGGGCTGCGTCCTCCTGCGTCAATCATCAATCAAAAAAATCGCTACAGTGCTGCCCACAGGCCACTCTGACAGGCAGTTTTTTCATTTGAGGTTCCTTGGCCCTGGATGACTTTAGTTTGTAACAAGTTGATTTAAAACACAACAACAACCCTGTACCAGAACATATGTGTTTCGAGCACTTACTTACTCACTCAAGTTTCTACCTGTTCGTTTCATTTTGCATGCATTTATCACTTAGTAAGAATCCGGGTTTCATTTCTATGTAGCACACACTCTGTTAGGCAGAAAGAAAACTAAATCAATTCAGTGTGTACTGAGACTGCTAAGCAGGGAATAGAGCCGATCCTGAGAACCTCGGGCGTCAGGCTGGACAGCACCACTGTGTGGGCGTGCTACTGTGTTTGCTCCGTTAGCCCCTTTAGGTCTTGGAATGCAATGGAATTTCTGTGTGCACAGTATGTGCAGTGATTAGTCTTTATTGTCAGCTTAGCTGGATGTAGAATCAGCCACTCAGGACAAAGACCTCTCTTCATGTCCATGAAAGTGTTTTTGGAGCAAATTAATTGAGGGAAGAAGACCCACCCCTAATACATATAGGTGGCAACATCCTCTGGGCTATGAAGAATAAATAAAAATGGGCAAAGGGGAGGTTGAAAAGAAAAGTCATGTGTCAAAGTGATTGTCATGTGAATTCAAGCCCCAGAAAGCATGAAAATTTTGGACAGGGTGTAGGTATGTACTTATGACCCCAGGTCTGGGAGGCAGAGACAGGCAAATTGCTAGGGCTCACCAGCAAAGCCCTAGAGCCCATTTAGGGAGTTACAAACCAGTGAGAGATCCAGCCTCAAAAAGTGGTAAATGGCTTCTGAGAAGTGACATTTAGGGTTGGTCTCAGGCCTGCACACACATGCAGGAACAACTACCTGAACACGGGCACCATACATGCATGCGTTTGCATGCAGACACACACAAACACACACACCATGCACACCCACTCACATGCACATGCAAACAAATATGAAGGAGGAAGAGATCTGGGTACCATCACTCAACTCTCTCAACTTTCTGTAGATTCAGTATTACTATAAGCCAAAAGATCTTTTCTTCTTTAAGTTGTTGAAGTTTGGTTTGGTTTGGTTTGGTTTTGGTTTTTAGTTTTTGGTTTTTTGGTTTTGTTTGTTTGTTTGGTTGGTTTTTTTGAAGAGGAGATATGGTTTGATTTGGGTTTGGGTTTGGAGTTTCTTGTTTTGTTTTTTGATCAGACATCATGTTACTCTAACAATAAAAGTACTGTATACAAGATGTAACCTTAGAGATGAAATTCATAGACATTTATGTACCTCCTCTAAAATGCCCAAGCATTTTCATAGCAGACTTATGGCTTCTGGTAGGGAACAACACAAATGCCCATCACCAAGGATGGTTTCACACTAAGGAATAAAAAGGAACAAAATACCAACACTGCATATGAATCCCAACTCATTATATACCCAGATTAAGAGTGCAAGCCCTGGGCTGGAGAGTGGCTCAGCAGCGAGTCAGCTCAGTGGGCAACAGCGTTGGTGGCCAAGTCTAGTGACCTGAGTTTGTTACTGGAGCCCTCATGGTGAAAGGAGAGAACCAACTCCTGCGGCTTGTTCTCCTATTTCCACATGTGAGGTGTGCACACACGCGTGCAATTACACAGAGTAAAATTTTAAAATGCATTAATTTTAAAATCCTAGCAAAGTCACTTCAAAAGTTCCTTGCCACTTGAACCAATTTTGACAGCTCACTATAAATCCAGGCTGAGATTTTTGTAAAAGCCAAAATTTTGTCCTTCTGGTGTGTGTGTGTGGGGGGGGGGGCGGTGTTATTAGAGAAACTGAACAAAACAAACAAAAAAATATGCTTTAAAAAACTACCTTCAGAGGTAAAGAAAACTAGAGACTGTGGTAATTAGAGAGAATGCCTGTGAGTCTTTTCTACGTATCTCCATTTATAGCTGACTTAGCATATAAATTTAAGTGATAGTAATTACCCTGGTACGTGAGTTTGTGAATGTTTGTGTGGGTGTTCCCAGCAACAGAGATAAATAAAAGGAAAAGATGGGGAGGCAGAATTAACATATTTCCAAGACCTGGGTGAAATTACTTTAAAACTGTCAAGCAACAAACATTCAAATCTTAAAAAAAGAAGATATATTATTGGTTCTTTTCATATGTATTAATTGGCATTCAAGCCATCTGTATCATTTACTCATCTATATTTAATGAGGATCATAAATATCCCTCTGCCAGCTAGAGAAGAGCCATATATCAAGAGAGATGACAATCTTGGGGCTATTAGTCATTGACTTGGAATTAAAGACTGAGAATTTGTTGAGGTTATTAGAGTGGGTTTTTAGCATCTTAAGTAACTTGCAATAACATATACTATTTGTTCTGATGGGATGTAAAGGTTCCTGTCAAGAATCCTTGTGAATTACAGTGAATGCTTTTCCGAGGTTTCTCCTGTATGCCGCAGGTAGCAGCTGAGAGTCTTTTTCTTTCTTTTTTTTTTAGTTTTGCAAGACAGCATGTCTCTGTGTCACTGAGAGTCTTTAGAATATACCTGTCCTAGGACACTGGTCAATGTTCCGAAGAGCTGGAAATACAACTAAGAAAGGCCATGGCAGGCTAGGGCGGTGGCTGTGTGGACAAAGCACTTGTCATGCCAGTGTGCGGGACTGAGTTCAGATCCTCAGAATCCCGATAAATCAGGACACCAGAAGATGTGTCTATAATCCCAGTGTTCCTCTGAGGAACAGGGCAATACAAAAGAGGCCCCCAAAAGTTGAGGGCCAGCTAGTCTCCTGTGTACAACAAGAGAACCTGCCCTAAACAAGGTTAAAAAAATGAAGACCAACACCTGGCGTTTTTTTTGGCCTTCATATATCTTTATTTATATAGGTGTATGTGGTGGTATACATGGAGGTGTCCTCTGGTCTGCACACACAAGGAAAAATTTTTAAATGCTACTAAATACGTTCAGCTTCATGGCCCATGTTTTTTTCCAATACTTGCACCACATTTCTAAATCTCATAGAAAATGTCCATTGCTGATATTGCCAAGCATTTTAGTACTGACCATTGGACCAGTGTGTCAAGATCACCTGTGTTATCTCAGCAAGACAACCCAAAGATGCTTTGGAATAAAGCATCACCTTGAAAAGGAGGTGTTCATCCCAGCCTGGGTCTGTGCCTAGCCTACTTCTGCATGGCCTATGTCAAACTTCTGGCTTCTGGAACTTTCTGATGTCCCCTTTCTGCTAGGCCTGTGACTTGTTGGAGTGCTGAGGTTAGAGCAGGGTCACATAGGGCCATAGATTAGCTTATGTCATCTCAGGCAATGTGGATCAACTTTGTATTCACAAACAGAAAGATTGAAGTATACACTTAACAGGCTCCTCCTGGCTATTTGAAATGATTTGCTCCAGTGTGTACTTACAGTAAGTCAAACAGACTTAAGAGATCAGATCATCTTAAGCAACTGGGGGAAGTCCTTTGCCTGGTTACAAAACACCCACATGTATCCTTTGTATGGCTCTGAAGTTCAACTTTGCACCAGAGACAGTTGGACTCTGTGTCTTTAAGCACACCATCATGTTCAGCCAAAAGCCTAGATGAATAGATGGTTACTTCCAAAGCAGAACTCTGAATCCAGAGGTGGTGTTCAGTCAGATGTGACTGGCTGCACACTGGGTTGCTTCTCAACCTTGCTGTATATTGGAATCACCGAGGGAGCTTTTAAAAAATTACTGATGTCCAGGCCCCTCCCCCAGAGAGCTCATTTAATTGGTCCAGGGTGGAGCTTGGGCACCAGTAATTTTTTTTAAAAGCTCCCTAGGTGATCTTAATGTGTACCAGGGTTGAAAACTACTGGTTTACAGTAAAATAGTTTCAGCCATGTAGCAGAAGCAAAAAATTGGGGGGAAGGGTCCTAGTATTGAGTGTGGCAAAGAATAGGAAGGTGTTATCACTTTCTGTAACTTCAACAAAACACAGTAGGAGTGTGGAGGTGTTGGTGTCACCAGGAGGCTCTTCCCCAGAGCTGAGCTGCAGTGAGGGGAAGCTAGGCTCTTAGCTACCAAGGAAGGTGAGAGAGGAGTTAAGTATTGTCCCATGTTGACAGAAGGGCATGAGCTTTGTCTGTGAGTCAGAAGAAAATGAAGTACTCCAGCTCATGAGATACAGGTGGAACAAAAGCTAAAAAAACAATCAACCAGAATCACACTTTAAACTCTCTGATTTACAGCATTTCTTCCTTTGAGCCTCACAATCACTGAGGGAAGTGGGACTGGCCTTCAAATCCCATTCAACATATGAAGAAGATATTAATATAAAAGCAGAGGCAAACAAAGGTGGCAATGGTTTTAACCAGTACCTACCAGTACTAGCTAGTGCTCCCTGCCTCACAGGACAGTGCCATTTGATGCCTGCCATTGTTGCTGCTTTGCACATGCGCAGACTGAGGCTTAGTCTTTTTCCGGCTCCTTGGCCCAGAACAGGTGACTGGTTTTGTTTGTATTGCTGACCACAGGTCTTCTGAGTTCAAGGAGCACAATTGCAATGTTTCAAAGAAAAGCCCATAGCCTAGCTATTCAGGAAACAGAAGCAGAGGATCCCCCAAGTCCATGGTTTTAAGGTTAAGGTGGGCATACAGTAGCTTCCCTCCAATAATGACTCCCACACACCGTTCCTCCCCTCCTAAGGCCCTTTATGTTTAAACAGCACACAGCCTTACAAGACCAAACAACACAGTGCAGTATCCTAAGGCAGCATTATCAGTTTCTAGATGAAAGTGTCTGTCTCAGTCCAGAGACATGGTTCAGAAGATAAAGGGGCCTGTTGCTGAGCCTGACAGCTTTAGTTAAATCAGGAGGACAATCAAGGCAGAAGGATATAACTGACTTCTGCGAGATGTGCTTTGACCTCCATGTACACCTTCCTACACCCATACAAACAAACAAACATTTTGTAGCGGGAGATGACAAAACCTTGCTATACAATCCAGGCTGGGCTGGAACTCAGTGTGTAGAGCAGGCTGGCCTCTAGCTCACAGTGATCTTTGTGCCTTTGCTTCTTGCACCACAGTCATGCAATTAACAATTTTAAATGTTTCTCTTTTTTCTCTCACCTTTGCTTTTGTACTCCTCTCTCTCTCTCTCTCTCTCTCTCTCTCTCTCTCTCTCTCTCTGTGTGTGTGTGTGTGTGTGTGTGTGTTTGTGTGTGTGTTGGCTGAAAGAGGGGAACATTATTCTCCTATATCCCAGGGACAAAGGAAAAATCTGGCCAGACTCTGTCCTTAGATCCTGGATAACAATTAGTTCCCCTTGCTTCTTTTCCAACACACACACACACACACACACACACACACACACACACA
>OU015744.1:69251848-69278470 GCA_907169655.1 Acomys percivali
TTTTTTCTCTTTCTCTGTTTATTTTATGTGTATATGTATCATATGTGTTCATCTGTGGAGGCCAGAAAAAGGTGTCTGATCCCCAGGAGCTATGGGTACAGGCAGTTGTGAGCAACCCTGTGGGTGCTGGAAACTAAGCCTGGGTCCTCTGCAAGAGCATTGAGCCATCTCTCCGGTCTCTACATGTTGCTCTTCTGAGAAGGCGTCTTTTATTTGATAGGGCCCTAAAATACACAAAACAGGAGGCATAATATTTTAATGAGCTTGCTCCACTTATTCTCCAGATTTGACAAGTCTTGTTATTTTATTACACTTGCCTTATTCGTTATGTTTTCCCTTTCTTTAAAAAGGTACTTTAAAAAACAACCCAAACCTGTCACTCACCACTGTGTTTATTCTAATAAAGATATTGTCTTGTAAACAAACTATTATTATTTTAATAAACAAAATTAGCAATAATTTCTCCTTTCATCTAGTGCCAAGTCTTATTCAAATTTCTTGGGTTATCTAAAATATACCATTTTATGGTCTCTATGGTTAACTTTTGTATCTAACCAATGCACACATGATGCATTGGGGAGTGTTCATTCTCTTTGTTTGGGTTTCTTCCATTGAGATCAGGGTTGGAGTGCAATTATTTTAACATGGGAGCCGTGCTTGGAAGCAAAAATAAGAGACTGAGGAAGTTGAGACAGACTAGCATAAAAGGCCATGAAAGAAAGATACATTCATGGGTAAAGTCACTGTGACAAAATAAAGAAGGATATGGCAGCTCACGGTATGAGGTGACTCAGCCCGTGGCTGCTTGGGATAAAACATCATGGTGACAGTAAATTCCTTACTTATTGTGACACTAAGTAAGAGAAGAAGGGGGGACCTGGCACAAGAAACCCTAAAGGACACACCTACAATGACCTATACCTCCAAAAGTTTCCAGAACATAGCAAAACAATACCCTCAGCTGGGACCCAAGCCAAGAACTAATACATGAGCTTTTGGGGTGACACTTCTGTCTACCCCAGAACCTGGGTGCTGTTGCCGCTGCTGAAGATGCTCTGAGCAGCTGTGGAACATGCATTTGGGTTGTCTCAGCTATGGCTGGCCACATGAGTCATGCTGTCCGGATCCTCACACCTTACTCCTTATGTCTGTGAACAGATGGAGCAACCGTGATTCCAGAAGAAAACAAGAAAGAGAAGTGAAAGGCCCTGGTGATGGAGCTGCTAGTCACAGACATCAATGGTGGGAATATTTCATCATAGCAGCTTAGAGTTCAGAGGTAGGGCAGTGACACCTAGAATGGGACAAGGGTCATTGTGTTCCTGTCTTCCTTTACTGTCTTGTTTTCAGTTGACCGTTGACTTATTGTATGATCTAGCATTGAGCTATACTGCTTCCTTATGAAGGTCTGACATTCAGACTCCTTCCCTGGCACCCTCATTCCCTGTAACCTGAAAGCTGGAGCCAAAGTCTTGATCAGAACCCATCTGATCTGTTTCACCCTTGAGACTTCAGGAAAATGTCTGAGCTGTTTGCACCAAGGTGAAAACCCCTCTGGGTTCATTTAGTTCATCTTCTTATTTTATTGTAAAGGGAATTAATGCCCAAAAATGTTAGCAATGACCAAGTCTTCTGTCACATACTCTTCACGTTTATTTCATACATTCTAATTTATCAACCACATCTTACATTTTCTTCCCTGTCCTAGCAGGTCATTGAAAGCATCCCTTCCTCAGTCAGTCCTCACTCGTGCCTGTCTGCTAGGTCAGTCTTGTGGGTTCTCTATTCTATTTGCTGCCCCTGTGTCTCTGATAAACTCCATGGCCAAACTCTGCAAATGTGTCCCTATGATCTCACTCTTCTATCCATGTCCAATCTTCTTGATCAATGTCGCTACATCTAAGAAGCTTGTCTTAAACGTATGAGTTTGGTAAGATCTAAAGAATACTGTAAGAGGCAAGGCAATTTAATGGAAAACCTCATATAAAATTAAAAGAACATTCTAGGAATTATCATACTTCCTGCACTTCGTAAGAATGACAGAGAATTGGCAGAAGTAACCACAGAAGATGCTGTTCTTCCTGAAGGTGTTCCACAACTTGAAGATAGGAAGATGAAATGTGAACAGGAAAGAAGACAGGGTCTCCTCATCACCTAAAAGTTGTTCCTCCTATGAATCAGTGAGGGTTGCCAAGCTTAGGTAAAATGACTCCGAGTTTTGCAAGGCAAGTTGCTTTCTCTGGGCTGAGAGCTTGGTCCACAATCAAAGTCAGTCGAGAAGAACAATGGGATGATCTCATAGGTCAGAACAACAGACAGATGACTGAGAAAAGAACACCTCCGTCCAGTTGAATAAAGTGTCTAGATGCCACTGGGTGTCAGGGTGGTCCAGTTTCTCAGCAATTGTATTTCCGGATGTATATCCAAAGGAAAATTAAAACCATGATCTCAAAGAAGTATTAGCAGTCTCATGTTCATTGAAGCATTTGTCATAGTATCAAAGATATGAAGTCAAACGGAGTGTCTGCCATTTGCAACAAGTATTGGCCTGTAATACATTAGGTAAATGAAGTGTGTCATCAATAGATCACATATTGTGTGATTCCTTTTTAATGTACCATCTAAAATAACAGTGGACAAAAGTCTATAAGAAAACCATAAAATATTACCAGGAGAGGGAAACGGGATTTGGGGAGTTGTAGATCAATGACCAAAAGTTACAATTACTGAGGATGTATGAGTCTCACAAGCTGCTGAAAAGAAAATGTATGTTAAAATTATTTGTGAAGTTGAACGTGGTGGCATACACCTTTAATCCCAGCACTCAGGACACAGAAGCAGGCAAATCTCTGTGAGTTTGAAGCCAACCTGGTCTACATAGTGAGTTCCAGGACAGCCAGGGATACATAGTGAGACACTGTCTTAAGAGAAAAATTATTTGAGAGTGTATATCTCATGGTCAATCTTCTTATTACAACACAAAACAGACAAAAGGACACTTTCAGAGATGTTCAATATGTTTATTACCTTAATTACACCAACAGTTGCATAAGTTTATTCATATTTATAAATTTTCCATGTTGTATATATGAATCATGTGCAGTTTCTGGGTACCAATGATCCCCTGGTAAAGCCTGAAGGTGATTCTTTGATCTACACCATTCAGACTTCTACAGTACATTTTGTGGAGTAAGAGGTTAAGAGATTGTTCTCAGTGTTGATGAAAAATTCAGAGCAAAGAGGTTCTATCTACTTTAAAGCAAGCTTTGGATAAAGAAAGCCCACATGGGGGGTGAGGGGGGAACTTACAACATAAACACAGATAAAACGAGTGTAGGACTAGATGGGTTAGTAGGTTAAGGCATTTATCACCATGTTCTGAGTTTGATTTCCCAGGGGCTCACATGTTGAAAGGGGAAAACAAACTCTAGCAAGTTGACCACTACCTCCACATATACTCTGTCATACATGTGCTCTCGTGTGCGCGCGTGTGCCCGCGCACACCCACACCCACACCCACAAGTAAGTAAATGCATAAATGTAAAATATCAGCCTAATACACAATATCAAAGGAATGTACATAAAAGTCATAGTTTGAAGTAAACCAAGCATCACAACATGTTGTAAAATATGCTGTGTCATCAAACTTCATCCTGTTAAATAGTGTGGACAAAACCAGCAAAGAGGTGTGTGCTCTGTAAATGAAAAACAGAGGAGAAGGGTAAAGTTACTACAGAGTTCAAATGGAGTTAGAAGAATCCAATAATGGGCAGCCTCCTAAAACAATCTATAGAGACCCATCTAGAAAAGAAATCCCTTGGCACGATGTGAGGAGGACCAGAAGGAGATGCTGCACGGAAGTGATCCCTGGGGGAATCAAGCAAATCAACAAAGACCCAGAATGCTTTGTGAGCCTGGAGCAGATTCCTCCGTCACTAATCAAAACCACAGAAAGAACAAGGGCAGGTGGCAGACACTGTATCAGCATCAACAAATGTGGAACATTAACGGATATTCATAAAAACTGAAAGTGTCTCTGTGTCAAACTATGGAATTGCAGAAATGGAATTACAAAGGAACCCTTCAAGTCACTGTAGCATTGCAATGTACAAGTCAGACTTCCTGGGAGGAACCTCATGGCTTGTGATGTTGAACAGGCTCTGTGGAACTCTAAGAAGGGCTGCAGAGATGGCTCCAAAGTTACGAGTACTTGTTACTCTTCTAGGGGACCCAACCTCCCTTCCTATCACCCATGTGAGGCAACTCAAGGCCACCTATAACTCCAAGACCAGACACCGTCTTCTGAACTCGACAGGCACCGCACTCAAGTGTACATACCACACACACAGACGCACACACACATGCGCATAACTAGGCAAATTGAAAACCATTACTCTACAAAATGAAGTAACTGAAGCATTTAGGCTGCTGCCTGGCTATGTAACCAACAGTGGAAACCGTCAAACTAATCCAGAAGTCTCTCTAGCAGCAGCAGGGAACGCTCTTGCCTAAGACCTCCATAAGCAGCTGAGTTGTTAGTCTTGTAATGGCAAATGAACGGCAGGCATATGAGAAAGGAGAATTTTGAAACACAAAGCCAAGGAGCCATTTACAGGAAAGGAAGGTCCTTCCTGGAAAATATTCTAGCAGTAGAAATGGAAGCAAAATGAATAGCAAATGTAGACACTGAGTGTCTTTGCTCACTGTCCCCCCATCAACTACCCTCAACTTCTGAGCCACCCCTTACCTTTTCAGTAAAACACTGTCACCAAAACCCATGTGCAATGATAAAAAACAAATAGCAAACTTTAAGACAGGAAAATGTATAAACGCTCTCCTATAATTGCTTTACTGAAATTAAACAAATCTCTAAAGTCTGTTCATGGAGTGCAGTGTTATTTGAAGAGAGGATCTGTTAGAGATACACACTGGGAAGCCTAAAACAAACACAGAAACTCAGAGATGTATGTAGCTAGTAAGTCAGCAGCAAAGAGAAAACGATTTCTAAAAACAATCTATTATTAATTTACAAAGAAAACCAGGAAAAATAGAAATCAAATGATGAATAGGTTGGCCAAAGAGAAAACAAATGAGTAGCGTTAAATGTTTTTGGCCCACACAGTATAATTAGAAGGTGCTAATTGTCAACTAGATGAAAAAGCAAAACCAAACTGTGTGTTGTGTATGAGCCACACTTCAGATGACATTATTGCACATTAAATTGCCCAGTAAATGCATGTACCCTGAGCTTTTAGGGCTGGTTGGCAAGCACTCTCACATTGGTGCTCATTTTAAAAATGTGATTATATATACCTTTTAGAATATTTACTGGAAGCTGGGAATAGTGCTGTTTGCCTTTAATCCCAGCACTTTCAGAGGCAAAGGCAGGTGGATCACTGTGAGTTTGAGGCCACCTTAGTCTACAAAGCAAGTCCAGGTTAGCCAAGGCTACACAGAGAAACCCTGTCTCAGGGAAAAAAAGAACACTTAGTGGATTCCTCTGCAAATGTAGATGTATTTGACTTTTCATTGAGTTACATAGTAGTCATATAAATTATGTAATATACCCAAAGGCAAAATTGAACAAGAACTGACTTTTAAATTAATTCCACTTAATAGTATATAATAACTATTCAAAACTTTAAACATTCTGTCTGTTGATGAGTTTTGATTATTTTTACATTTCTTTATTGTTGTTAGTGTGTGTGTGTGTGTACCAAGGTGCATATGGTGGAGGTCACAGAATAACTTTGGGGAGGGCTCGCTGCTTTCGTCCTTGTGAGGGTCCTGGAGATTGAGCTCATGGTCAGGCTTGGGCTGCACACACCTTTACCTGATGTGCCATCTTGGCAGCCTAAGTTTGACTATTTTTCTTTACTATAGAAGTCTTATGTTTTTTTCGGCTATCATTTATGTTCATTATGTTCATTATCATTTGTGGATGTTTTTGTCCTAGAATTAAAGATACATTCTTTAGCTATAGTTTCTGTTTGATTTTACAGATACATTTTACAACACAGCTCATTCTTTTCAGCTTCAATTAAATATCCTATTAAAAAGTCAATAGTTGTATTTTTAAATATAGAATACTCTATCCACTACAAATAATTTTCTTTGTTCCTTTAGAGTTGCTCCTCTATTTTTTCTTTTTTCATAAGATACATTGTAAAAGAACAAAGGTAGAAATAATATGTGTCTATTCTGGACTAAGTGGTTACACAGTAGATATACACCTGTGTAATTCTCTCCTACTGCTGGTGAGAAAGGGGGAGCAAAGACTGATAGAGTCTTGTCTGCCTCATCTGCCAGAACACAGTCTGCAAACATTACCTCGGCTCTTATGCTAAGCCACAATTCATGTTACCGCAGATCATAGATAGAAAAAGTTGAAAAGGAGATTTATCTCAAGTCTTGAGCAATATGGACACCTTTTGTTAATCAAATTTATAATGATATTATTTATTTAAATAATTTTATTTATATTTACTAATTTTATAATTAATAAATTATTTATATTTATATTAAATTTATAATTTAAAGTTAAATTTATAATTTAAACACAATTCCAAACATCATCCTTAACAGTATCTGAATTGGACCTTGACAAAAATTTCTGTTTTGTAATTAAGAATAACAATTTGACAACGAGGATAAGAAAAGCTAAAGGCAAAGCATACAGAACATTTTCTAATAGGATTTTGGGAAATGGGTAGTGCTTTGCAGCATGTGTGAAGCTCTGTATCTGTTCCCTAGGCCTGCGAATAAACCAGATGTAGTGACACAAGCCTATAAAACTAGCACTCAAGAGGTAGAGACAGCAGGGTCCGAGGTGCAAGGTCATCTTTGGCGACATACTGAGTTCAAGGCCACCCTGGGATACATACGTCTGTTTCAGTAGGAAGTAATGATGCTGGGTATAGAGAGACATCAAATCCAATGATGTCTGTTGTGATGAAATGCATAAGCAGTATAGAAAAGACGTTTCGACCCAATAAGGGAAAGGTAGGTCAAAATTGTGTGTCTGACAACAAATAAAGATGGCTAAATATTTCATTTAATTGATTCATCCATGTTTTTTTTTTGATAGAAGACTTACTACATGTCAAGTTTTAGTCTATCTCTTAGAGATACTACAGGTAAGAAAAAAGGAAAAATTACCATCCTTCCAGAACTATACACTCCTAGGAGGAAAAGCACCAAAGTGAGTGAAACATGTCCTAGCTCAGATGGTGACAAATGTTGTAGAGAGATGTCAAGCAAGCAGAAACAATGTTTAGTCCTTGTTTACATTTTTGGACCTCACCCTCTAAGGTTACCTGGGACCCATAGAACAATGAACCTGTCTATAAAAGACCCTACGGCTCCTATATGTCACCTGACCTCAAGAACAGTATGGCCACGAAAACTTCAGAGGATGCACTCCAGCCAATGCACACCCAACGAAGAGGAGGCTCTCCAAAGGGGAGATGGTACCCATAATTCAGAGAGGAGTCACTCTGTCAGCTGAACCCTGACGTATCCCTGCAAACTGTACAGCTGTGAAGAGAAACTCCCAACAACCAGCATGCTGTCATTCAGTTGTCCAGAGTCACCCTGCTGAGCCTTGGCTGACCTTAGCAGTCAAAGAGGGTATTTTTTGTCATCTACGTGGTCTTGAGTACTTAACAGAAAAGGATAATGAAATATCCTTTGATATTTGAAACCTGATTCGGATAATGAAATATCCTTTGAAATAATAAAATGCTTGATATGATAATATCAAAAAGCAAAACCCTCCCAGTCACTACACAGCAGCATTCTCATCCTGATGTGGTTTATCCAGGAAATCTGATGCTTCTACAGCCCTGCAAAGATATCATTCAAATGCTGGTGTTCAGTCCATGTAAAAGGCAGCTTTTAATACCACCTTCCCCGTGTCTACTTCACTTCTAGAAATTACTGTGTTCACCTCCCTGTCCAGAACTAAACCCAATTTTCCAGAGTGTACTCCAGGTGAGATAAAGAGCCTTATCGGAACAATAAATCAACTGAGGACTTACTGTTCTCTTAAAGAGAAACCCCGAAGGGCCAATTTCTAACAAATGTTATAAGCCCATGATAAACAGCTCCTAATCTAGACACCTGTGTCCTATCAGGGAAAGCCTTTCTTATAAGATGCTCTATTCATCTGTCAAAAACTAATTTGTTTGGTTCTGAGTAAATAAAGTTCAACTCTTATGACTCTCAGACACCATCGTTTTCTACTACGCCAGGGGAAGGCTGATCAATAGATTGTGTTCACTTGCTTCCACGGAAGGGGCTGAAGTATCTGCTAGACTTAGTAAATGCCTTTACCACACAGAGAAAAGCATTCCCCATGGGAGCAAGACCAAACAACAAACAAACAAAACCAGCAACAACAACAACAACAAACCAGGCACGGAGGGAATCAAGGTCCTTATGGAATGTATTAGTTACTTTTCTGTTGCTGTGATAGAACTTGCAGAAGAAAAGGTTTACTTCGGCTGAAAGTCCAGAAAGAAAGCCCATAGAGGCAGTGGAGGTTCCAGCAGGTGGCAGGAGGCTGAAAGATCACAGCTTCAGCCACCAACACGAAGCAGATAGAGCAGAATGGAAGTAGACCAGGCTATACACGTTGAGCTCTTGTAGACCAGGCTACACACGTTGAGCTCTTGCACTCAGTGGCAGACTTCCTCTAGTAAGGCTCTACCCACTAAGGGTTCCACAACCTTCCCACACACCAACCACAACAGGGATCAAGTGTTCAAGCACATGAGCCCATGGGGAACACTGCTCATTAAAACCACCGCATAGAACAAATTGTTCTTTGTTTGGGACTTTTGAAATCCCTACAGTCTTAGGATGTCCAAGTTTTCCTTTCTATTATCACTTAGGGAGTAAGCGAAGCTCTCAAGCTTGACGCCTCCCAGTCTTCTAAAAAGGCAAAAAAAAAAAAAAAAAAAAAAAAAACAAGATCGATCTGAGCCTCTAGAGGACTCTCAGTAAAGTCTCATCCCATACTCAACAATCTCGGCCAACCCTGCTTCCAATTGCACTTAAGACACTACACTGCCCCACCTCCACAGCCCAAGCTCAGCCTTCTCATGCCTTTTATGATCTCCTCCCAGCAGGCTGGCCTCTTCTTGCATCTGAAGGCCTGCTATTTGTGCCAGTGTGTTATGTCACTGTGACAGAGTATCAAGGCTGTCTCTGAGAGCCAGAAGGATAGCTTCAAGCCTGACGCCACCTTTTGGGTGTCAGCTCTTCTCATCAGCCTAAGGAATTTGGTCTGTCTTCAAACCCTCCCACAGTGTAAAAGGCTTCTGAATGCTGTGTAGGCTGAAACTTACGGGGCACTGTTCACATCTTCAATGCAAATCAATTTGTGAGGCCTGCCATGGTGACTTATGCCGAAGCTCATCTGCTTCTGTAAAGATCCTGGTGCTTGCATCTCCTCTTCTGATAAAATCCAGATAAAACCTTCTTTCACTCAACAACCTCAGGTCCATACCAAGCCGTGACTTTGCCATGATCTTTTCTTACTTTTTATTTATGATTATTTGATTATTGATTGATTGATTGATTGATTGGTTTTTCAAGACAAGGTTTCTCTATGCAGCTCTGGTTGTCCTGAAACTCACTCTGTAGAACAGGCTAAGTTTGAGCTCAGAACTCTCTGCCTCAGAGTACAGAGGTGTGCATCACCACCACCCACCTAGCTTTGTTTTTATTTTTTAAAATAGGTGTGTGCACATGAGTACAATTGCCCACAGAGGCCAAAGGAGGCAGGCATGTAATGGGGCAACATCACTTATTCCTTGGAGCTGGAGTTATGGGCAATTGTGAGTCACCCAACATGAACACTTGGAGCTGAATTCTGGTCCTCTAGAAGAGCAGTATGTGCTCTGAGATTTCTCTCCAGTCCTGGCCCTTTCTTGGTTCTATAAAATAATTTTACAAGTTCTCTCTTCCTTTTCTATCATTGTCCTACAGGACCTAAAGCATTTTGTAAAACTCATCCTGAATTTATTCCTCGAAGGGGACTTTGTAACCATTTGTGTTAAAGGTGTGGTCACTAACGTGCAATGCTACCGAGAGATGATAGGACCTTTAAGATGTGGGCGCTATACCTTTATACAAATGATAAATGGGATGAGATATTAGGAAAGCAACACCCTTCTCAAAAGCCATAAATAATATAAAATGTCTTGGTGTAACTCTAACCAAGCAAGAGAAAGACCTGTATGACAAAAAACTTCAAGCCTCTGAAGAAAGAAATTGAAGAAGGTAGCAGAAGATGAAAAGACCTCCCATGCTCATGGATGGATAGGATTGAAATAGTAAAAAATGGCCATCTACCAAAAGCAATCTACAGATTCAATGCAATTCCCATCAAAATTCTTTACAGACATGGAGAGAGCAATTCTCAACTTCATCTGGATAAATTAAAAACTGAGGATAGCTAAAACAATCCTGTACAATAAAAGAACTTCTGGAATGTACCACCATCCCTGATTTCAAGCAGTATTACAAAGCAATAATAATAAAAACTGCATGGTATTGGCATAAAACATACAAGTAGATCCATGGAATCAAATTGAAAACCCAGAAATAAACTCACATGCCTACGGACACTTGATCTCATAGTATGTGCACTTGTTCATCTTGACTCCAAAGTGATATGTAGCTTTGACTCACAATCCACTGGCTCAGATTTTGTCACACAAGATCTATCCTGTCTTCAAAATATCTGGAGTATATCGTCTATCTCAGGACCAGAAAGAAGTGCTAGGTGGCCCTATACATCAGTCAGAGTTACCTTCAAATGCTGCAGCAACAGGCCCTTGCACCTCAGACATGTAACCTAAAAACAAAAAGCAAAAAACGAAACAAAACAAAAACATATATTTTCCCATCTAGAGATGGATGACACTCTAGGTAGCAGCCCAGACACCCTCACCACACTCTGCAGAGATGGATGACACTCTGGTAGCAGCCCAGACACTCTCACCTCGCTCTGCAGAAGGCCTCTTCCTGGAAGCATGCCAGCCACAAAGGGTGAGAGGCAGAGGGTGGCATCTACTACTAAACAAAGAGCTGTCACCTGCTACATAGCCAGGTAGTCAACCTCTGTCACCACCACTCTTACCATAATCATGCTTACAGATGCTAAGGGATCACGAAGGAAACTTTTGCAGTGGGAGGTGACGGAAACAGCATAACAGCACTTTTAAACCCAACTGTGTGGGAGTTACATGAAGACAAAAGCACCTAACCCTTTGAAATGCAAGTTAAGTTCGCCTGGACCCCATTTCACTTTTTCTCCCTGTCTCCTGGGATGGACGGTCTTCATGAGGTGCAGGGTCTGAGGTGCAGCAGTGTTTCCTGCCTGCTGTTCTCCCCTTGTCTCTGGCCCAGGGCTGCACTGCTGGGAAAGCAGCTGCGTGAGGAGGTGACACTGACCTTCTCTCTTCTCTTGCTTCCTCAGCCATGCACGCAGTTGTTCCTTGACGCCTTCCAGAAAGTTCACCGAAGATGCAGGAGATGTGGAGAAACAGCAAAAAAAGAATTACATTTCAAGGCCGGGCATGGAGGCACACACCTTTAATCCCAGCACTTGGGAGGCAGAGGCAGGTGGATTTCTGTGAGTTCGAAGTCAGCCTGGTCTACAAAGTGAGTCTAAGACAGCCAGGGCTACACAGAGAAACCCTGTCTTGAAAAACAAAAACAAAAAACAAACAAAAAATTACATTTTAGCTCTGTGCAGCCCAATCCAGATGAACACCAGATTCCCTAAAGTGTCTCAAAGAGATGTACTGTCATTTATACACTCAGCATGTGACAGCACCAGAGGGTGGAGGTTGAGGGTCCTCTTTGCTCTATTCATCTCTTCCAACAGTGAGGTTAGTGTCACTGTCCACCTCTAAGCAAGGTATGAAGACATTTTCTTGATTATATTTCTATATAAATAAATATATGTATTTGTGTAGGTATACCCTGGCGGGAAGTTCTAACTTAAGATTAGTAATTATTGTTAGTAAATATACATCATTATAGGTACCTGTGCTGTATACATATACTCAGAGAGAAAAAATTCCAGAGCAATATTTAGAACCAACTGGAACGATGGCTCAGTGGTAAATAACGTTTCCTGCTTTTCTCAAGTTCTGCTCCCAGCACCCATGTTAGGCAGCTCTGGGACATCAGCACCCCCTCTGGCTTCTGCTGCCACCTACACACAAGAGACATGCACTCACAACAGATGAACACACATACACATAAATAAGAAAAATAACATTGTTGGATGTTCGGAGCCAGCTTGGGGTCATTCAAGGATAAAAGAGTCTACTGGCTATGGAAAGATACTGATGCCCCGTTCCAAAGCTAAACTTCCCCCTTTAAGCTTCTGCATAACTTCCTCCTTTCAGCCTCTGCAGATGCTGTTTAGCAGGTTAGCTCGGGACTTTCCAAGAGATAGTTAACTAAGATAAGATAGGAATTGTTCTGAGATGAACCACAGGATGTTCCCCTGATGATATCATCTGGAGGCATTCTCGGAGCCCCCCCTACTGCTTAGCTCCTGCCTCTACCCCATATAAGCTTTTGCTTTTGATTCAATAAATGGACCTTGATAGGAACGCTACTTGGTCTTGCCTCTTCTTTCCCGTCCCATCTCTCAGGTATGGCTCCCCTCGCGACTCCATAATTACTGGTCCTGCTGGAAGGGACAGTTGGAGCAGGAAAAATGGCTAAGTGGTTAAGAGCATTTTCTCTTCTTGTAGAGGACTTGGGTTCTGTTCCCAAGACCTACAAAGTGGCTCACAACCATTTCTAACTTCAGTTCCCAGAGACCAATGACCTCCGCTGGTTTCCTCGGGCACCAGGCAATCATGTGGTGGATGTACATACATGTAGGCAAGCATTCATACACACGAAATAAAAAGAACTAAAAATTTGATAATAGTAAAGTAGCGTGTTAGTAGAAATGTCCATATGATTAGGATTGGAAATGATTTTTCTAATTTGATGATCTTTTTTTTTTAATCTTTCCCACGATGAACTAATATTAATTCTGAAATAAGAAAAGATAAAGCCAATGCCATTTAGCACACACACATTTCTCAGTAGTTTCTGTAAATGGCAGAAACATTGCTGCGTCTCTGCCCCTTTTCCAGTTCAAAAATATTCCTTCTTGTGATTGAGCCAGAGACTCGTAGGCATTCAGAATCCTCAAGACTCACTCACTGCAAGGCCTGGGCATTCAGCGGGGAGCTGGCATGTGGGTGGAGGAAAGACAAGGTTAGCGTCTCCTTTGTTTCGCTCTGTCATACTAGCCTTTAGGCCAGATCACATGGCACTAGGATCTATAGTCCCCAGGGAAACCATCTCCTGAATTTAAAGTCAGAACGGAGAAGAGGGCAAAGGTGATAAGAAGCAGAGCTGAAATTTTTAATAGGAAAAGCCTCCTGGGGCCTACAGGGAGAATGAGAGGGAGAGAGGGAGGGAGGGAGGGGGGAGGGAGGGAGGAGGGAGGGAGGAGGGAGAGAGGTGGGGGTGGGGCTGTGTATTTTTAAGGTAGTTTGCAAATCAAACTCACTTTTCTTTCTAGGTATAATGATTACTTATTTCTGAAGAAAAGAAATTCTAGAATGTTTCTGATGAGGCCACATCTACACAAGCAAGTCACTGTTCACTTAAAGGCCAATTGTTTTATTTGGTTGAGGCTGCTGCATGATGCTTGTTGGCTCTAAGTGAGCTATGATAATAAACTTGTCCAACCAAAAAGTATGTAATGAATGTGTGGCTCTGTCAGAGGTCTAGCATTTGAATCAGTAAAGAGTGGACCATAGATGCTGACCAGTGTACATACAAAAAAGACATATCCAGGACTTTGGCTATAAAAAAATTCCTGTGCAAATAAGACTTTCTAGACATTAAGCATATAGTGAAACATAAATAATGAACATGAGTCAAAAGGTCAAATGATGGTGTAACTGTGGAATGGTCTCACACAGATCTATGATAAAACATTAGGAGCTGTTAAATACGGGGTCTTCAACTCCTCCTCCCCTCCATTGTCTTGCCTGTGCCATCCCATAGATGATTTGTGAGACCATAATTCGTGATCAGGGCAAGGAAGAAGCGCAGGTGTCAGTGCCTCTACCCTGAACTTCCCACAAGCTGCTACCTAAAGTGACCGTGAGCCTCAGTTGGCTTTGGCCCCCCCCTCGTGTGACAGTGCAGTGGAGCAGAAAAGTGAGCAACGGGCTCTATGCTTCTATAGCTGTCTACCAACGTCTACCAATGTTCTGCCTTAGTCACTCCAGACTACCTGCCTCCCCAAAGCTCGAGGGGGTTGGTGAGAGCAAACACTCATTTATCAAACACACAAGCATTGCTACCATATGGGCAACTTCCCAAGAAAGCTACATTCTCTGTAATGATTCAGTCATCTGAGCTACTTTGGTCTTCTTGCTCTGTCTCTTCAATGTGAGTCTGGACTTCTTGGTCACCAAAGCAGGAAACGAATGTTTGGAGAGTCAAATCTGCTTCTTGTCACTTTGGCCCAGAAGTGACTCGTGTCCCTTTCCACTGCAGTCTGTGAACCAGGACAAACCACATACTGCAGCCTAAGTCTCACGGATGCGAGAGATGTAGCTGAGTCCATGCAGCATGGGTCCATCTTTATCCCATCAGCATTCACCTTTCCTTTGCTTACCCCAAAGGAGACACGACTGAGTTGGTCTAGTGGACACACCATGGAGCATCTGACTGTCTATGATGGCCATGGCTCCTTTATAGTTGACTTCTGCCCAGCCGGCATTGCTGGCTTTCATCTCTCCATACAGTTGGTCATCCATAATTTCAGCTTGCAGCCTCATCTATTCAACCAACTATGCATCAAAAGTAACTGGAAGAAAATGAAACTTTACTGAGCATGTAGAGAATGTTTTTGAGTGTCACAATTTCCTAAACAATACAGTGTGGTGTCTATTTATAGAGCATTCACACTGTGTTGGGTATCTGACATGGACTCAGAGTGTACTGGGGGATGTTTTTAGGGCATTTTCAAATTCTGTGCCATTTTATATTATGGACTGGCACATCCATACATTCTGACATCCAAGGTGTGTCCTGGAATCATGCCAAGGAATGGCTATGAACATAGCAACAAAACTTTTAAAATTTTCTAGTAGGTGGGTTTTTTTCCTATCCCCAGCTCCTGGAATAATGACTCATTATTATTTTCCAAATACCTAGGCCATGCAGCTAGGCTCTTCTCTGACCAGCTCACAACTTAAAATGACCCATTTACACTAATTTACATTCTACCCTGTGGCTGGTTACCTGAGCTCAGGCACCATGCATCCATCTTTCTCACATCTTGCCTTAGTCACCTGACTTTATCCCAGAATCTTTTCTGCCTGCCGGATGTCCTACCTATTTCCTGTCTTAGCCATAGGTCATAGTTTTTTTGTTTTGTTTTGTTTTTGTTTTTGTTTTAGTTGACAGGTGTTGCATCCACATGATATACAAGAGATTCCTTCTACAAAATATTTATTTACTTTTTAATTCTGTGTGTCTGTGTGGTGTGGGTATGTACATTGAGTACAAGCACCCACAGAGGCCAGACAAGGGCACTGTCTTGGGGCCGGAGTTATAGAAGCTTGGGTTGTGGCCTGCTAGGATCTAATTCAGGTCCTCTGGAAGAGCACTAAGTGTCTTAATAACTGAATATTTTCTCCAGCCCTAACAACTGAAATCTTAAAACTTCAGTTGAGACCATGTTTGTGTGGTGGGGGATGGGTATTTTTATGCATTTGTTTATGATATCATGTGGATACACACACACACACACACACATACACACACACACATACATACACATACTAAATAACTTTGCATCTTTTTTTGAGACAGGGTCTCCTGTTGAATGAACCTGGAGCTCATCAATCAGCAAAGCTGGTTGCCAATAAACTCAAGAAACCGACCTGTGGATGCAGGATTTATAGAATAGAGATAGCTGTGATTTTAATCTGGGTTCTGGGAATCCAAACTCAGATCTTCATGCTTGCGTGGCAGGTACTTTTTAATGTTACTTGTCTTTGTTTTGTTTGCTTGTTCTTAATGTTAGTGTAAGAGGCTGAGGCTTTGTTGATTTTCCATCTTATATATCCATTATCCACAGTGTGCCCCCACAGGCTGATGATTATAGCCAAGATCGATATCAGTAACAAGTATCCTACATAGAAATGTCATGTCCTACTCAACAGTTACAGAATCACTATCATATGCAGGCTGGGAGCAAGGGGAGAGAATTTCCTTTTTCAAACCCTTCTCAGTGTATGTGCTGGTTAGGAATGGCCCCAGAGGCTCATATACTTGAATGCTTGGTCACTGGGGAGTGCCGTTCCTTGACAGAGCTTGGGAGGTGTGGCCTTGTTGAAGGAAGTGTGTCCCTGGAGGTGGGCTTTGGGGTTTCAAATGCTCAAGCCAGGCCCAGTGTCTGTCTCTCTAGTCCTCTCTCTGCAGATCCTGCCCTCTGCCCCCTCTCCAGCACCATGTCTGCCTGCATGCCACCATGCTTCCCACCATGATGATAATAGACTAAGCCTCTGAAGTGTAAGCCAGCTCCAGTGAAATGCATCTTTTTTCCTTATAAAAGGTGTGATGGTCATGGTGTCTCTTTACAGCAATAGAACTCTGACGGAAACAGTTTAGTAGAAAAGTTGGGCAAAATGATTATCCTTGAACCTCAAGTCTTGTGCAATATGGATGGTGCTCAGCGAGAGGCAGGAAAGAGAAAGCAAACCTGCATTAGAAAACCACCTACGAGATGGTGACATTTGAAGTAAGTGACAAAGCCTAGAAGAGTGAGGAGGGAAGAAACTGAAAGCGCACCCTCACTCTTCCCGGAATTGAACATTGTTAGGTGGGGATGAAGGCAGTGGGAGGGGCAAGTAGGTGGGGCGCTTCCTATAAATGGCTCACTTTCAGCCTGACCTGGAAGGTAGGAATCAAAATCATCTCTGGATTTCCCAACCACACTTCCTCCCATAAATGGGGACTCTTTTGTGTAGCTTGGGGCTCAGAGCCCTAAATGAGCTAGCTACAAAAAGCTGGTTTCCTTCCTCTGAGCATGGTCCAGCTGGCAGTGTAGCCAGCAAGTAGTGTCACTTGCAGAGGTCACCCTGATACTTCACAGCCCCTTCTGTTTGTATCCATGGCTAGCCACGTCCACTTGGCCAGCTCACATCGCATACTCAGTCCGTACCTGGAGACAGGCGCTCAGAGCCGCTGCCCGCTTCTCACCTCTGACTTCTCACCTCTACGTTCTGCTGGATTTCACAACCCTGGGGCTCCCCAGTGTCTCCAGCCTGGGTCTTCAAGTCTTGGCAAGAAAGTGGAATTAAATATGTGGCAGATGCAAGCAGGGTCAAGGGGCTTCCGTCCTTTTGCTGATCTGCAGTTTCTCTGACAAATTTCTCTGTGCAGCATCTCTGAGAACTCCTATTCCATCGCACCACGAGTTCCGAGGGTTTTTCTCTGAGCATTTGATCAGCTTCAGCAAGGCCACATGTGTCAAGAGCCCAAGAGCCAGTTTCCAAAAGAGACAGGGAGAAGTGGTATCAGTGGCAGGTGATGGGAGAGACCAGCCACAAGAGAATTCACCTCTGTAGATGACAGATCAGGATAGGTGCTACCAAGTTTAACGTAAAGTCTCTGTGGTTGAAATTCAGTTCACTAAGGGTCAGAGCACAGAATCATTTTTGCCCATGCTCTGAGGAATAAATGCATTTGTTCATGATCCAACGAGCCAGGGCACTATAGCAAAAATGTTATGCCACCGAGCAACAATGGCTGTGCCCACGAGATGAATCGTTTGGGGAACAGGCTATATCTGAGTGACTTTTAAATAGCTCCTTTCTTTCAGCCTCCTGCTTTTCATCTGGGTGGCCTTCCCAGCTTAAATGCCACTCTCTGTCCCTTAAGGGGGCATGAGTTTAAGCTTTGTGCGTGTGGGAAAGCATATGCTCATTCTACAGTTGGGGAACGCGTCAGCTTTCCATGAGGCGAATGACCGCTATGTTTGTATACAGTAACTCAACATCAGGGAGGAGTGGCGTCCTGACAGCCACTATCTTTGGAAGCAACCCCTCAGTGCCTTCCTGAGATGACAAAGACAATGGCCGTGGCAGGAAACTAAGCTCCTATGGCAAACTGGGTGTGCACTTGTCTTACACATTGAATGTACAGAAAACCTCAGGATGCCAAAGATTTGTTGTTGTTTTTTTATGTTCTGTCAGGCAAGAAACCCTTTTAACAAGGCAACTTTTGGTCATTGTTGAGAAAGATCTTCAGAGACACCCACTTCCTACAGTGCAGAGCTGCTACCAGGTATGGCAGAAGGAACTAGGTAGATGTGCGTGTTGCCAAAGTTGTTAGAGTCAGAGTCTAGACTGTGTACACTCTACAAGGCTATGCTCGCTGCCTGCCCTCACTAAGCCAATTAAACACATACAAATCATTTACTCAATGTAGCCACATTGGGAAGAGGAACAAGGAAGCCCCACCCACTCTATCTTTAGTGTCCTGGATAGAGGATAGAGGTTTAGCTTTAAAGAGAGGGTCAGTGGATGCAAAGCAGAGCAATGTGTAGCCCTGGCCGCCATCTGTGTCTCAGTTCCAATCTCCCCTTCAAGGTGGTCTGATGAGTTGTAGCGCTCTTCCCAGTGAGTCGAGCTTCCCCCCTGGCTGTGGCCAGGCCCCGGTCTTTTCCTCTGTCATCATGACATTCCCAGGGAAATTCCAGCATCTTGGGCTCCATTGTTTCAATAACCTAAGTAGCCAAAAGGAGAGTCTTTAAAATGTGCATGGGAATTACATTCCTGCCATGACAGTTATGTGGGTGCGTCAGTCCTCGTCAGCCTCGTGGGCCCTCCATGCCACCACAAGTGTCTTTCTTGTTTGCTTACTTCACAGTGCTGGGAATTGAACCTTACTTCAGACATGCTGGATGACTTCTGTGCCACGGATCCACACACTTATCCACTGAAGTGTCTTTAGAAGAAGAAGCAAAAGAGGGAGACTTTGGCCATAGAAAAGGAAGGAACAATGTGTTAGCAAAAACAATATGATGCAGCCTCAAGCCAAAGGATGTGGCGACCACCAAAAGCCACCAGAAGAGGCAAGGAACTGCTTTTCCCGATAGCCTTTGGGCTGAACCAATCCCACTAACACCTTGATCTTACTTATTTATAGTGTTTATTTTTTTCATTACTCTTGAGGTGGGACCTCAGATGGCTATCCAGGCTGACAGAAACTTGGGTTCCAGCAAGCCTCTTGAGTGCTAGGAAAACATGTGCAGGGCACTGAGTCCAGCTAACACGTAGACTTTAATATGGTGAAAAGAAGTCCATGAACTCAGCCTCTAGATTGTAGGAGTAAAGATTTAGTGGTTTTGTTTTATTGCTGACTGACATGGTCTCCCTGCGTTGACCTGGCTCGCATGGAACGTCTACGATTCTCCTGCCTCTGCCTTTCACATGCTAGGATTACAGGAAGGCGCGCCTGTGGCATCAGGCTGCACTTTAGAATTGTATGCTGCTATATCGCAGTCATTTGCTACAGCAGCTTTGGGGAGTAGGTGCACTCTTTTGCACCATTAGCCTATGCTAAAGATGGATCCTGAGCTATGTATGTAGGCATAGCCTTATTTTCAATGGATTCTAGTTTTTTTTGTTAATGAAAATGAATACAAGATATTCATTAGATTTATCCTATTATAATAGTGAGTACTGTCCATGTGGCTTTCTTAGAGACAAGCTTTTAAAAGATAAAAGATGCCAAAGGGGCCTCTTGAAATGGACACTCTCTTTGCTTGAGAGAAAGCTGCTCCAGCAGAGCCACTGCTGAAGCTCTTGGCCAGTGTAGATGGCCTGACCTGGGATTCCCCTGGGTTTCCTGTAATGAACTTGCTGAGTGTAATTCAGGAGCCTCTAGGGATCAGTGTTGGAGTGTCACCCTCCCCACACTGTCATCCTGAGTCTGAACAGGATGTCCCTTTTCTACACACATTCCTTAGACTCCTTTTGGTGACCTTCTTCTACTCAGAGATGCCCTGGGGGGGGGGGGTCCTTGTAAACATTCTGGAAGTGGGACACACACAGTGCTTTGCCGTGGACCCCACAAACCCCAGGGATCTTTCTGGAGCCTCATTCTTGGACTGGACACAATTGTTTTTGAGGTACACAGGAGTCGGGGAATTTGCTAAGTTATCAACAAAAGCATAGGATCAGAGAGGAAAAATGTGTAGCGCGGGGCTGAGGTAGGTAGCGGGTGTCAGCCTATTTACATCCTACAATGCCTACTGCCTTTCAGTATGAGACTTCATCAGTTCCTTGTTCCGGGCTGCCCGCTTCAGCAGCAGAGCTGGCCTCCTCACCCAGGCAGGACTGATTCCAAGGCTCTTGTTTCTCAAGACACAATCTGAAGGCAACCCAGGCTCCTGAACAAAATGTCCTGGGCATTCCTGTCTCACCAGAGAGAGGGAGAAACCCATGTGGGCCACTATTCTCAAGTGACCGGGCAGAATTGGGCCCTGTTTTGAGGGCAGGGTTTTTTTTCTTTTAAGTTCTCAACTTATTCTGGATAAAAAAAAAATCTTGGCCCATGCATCTGTGGCCTCTTGCTGGGGTGCCTGGTGGCACTCACGTGGTATTGTCCCTTTCATGGACCTTCCCCAGAGACATGCCATCTCCAGCGGCTGCTGAAAGCCTTACTCTTGTTCCACATCTTCCTGCATCCAGTGGCTGCCCAGGTCCTCCTCCCCTCCACTCGTCCAAGAATATATCAAAACTTGGTCAGCAGTGGCTGGGAGAAGGAAGAAGGCCCAGAAAGCCCGAGTTGAGTTTATGAAAGTTTTCCACTGAAGTCAGCAAGGGCTTAAATTCAAACCAGGCCCGAGCTGTTCAATCTCCATATGAGTTGTTCATCAAAGGACCAAAGAGAGGAAATCTGAGCCCTGGACCAGAGTCTGGCTTAAAAGCTTCCAAGTGATTCCTTTTGGTAAGGAAACTATTTCCTATGTCTGCACATGCTCAGGAAAAACTGCCTGCTTGGCTCTCAACTCGGGTTGTTGGTTCTTTCAGCCAGTTTTTTTTTTTAATCCTTAAATATGAAGATGACTGCTGTGTCTTACCCATACACACACATACAAGCTCACATGTCCAGTGTATGCATTTGTGCTGGAACAGTTAAGACTTAAATGGTTCATCTGGGCTGGTTAAAACTAAGTTTAGTAAGGCAATCTAAGGTAAGGGGTTAGGAGCTGGGAGCAGTTTAGTGGTACAGTACTTGTCTAGCAAACACAACACCCTATTCCGACATCAGTTCCAAACAGATGAATGAATGAATGAATGAATGAATGAATGAGTGAATGAATGAATGAAGCAGGCAGGTTGTTAAGCTGCCAGCATAGTGGCTATGCCTTTGCCCACTGAAATCAAAAGTAGACAAGCTGTGTGCCAAGCTGATCTCTCACAAACTCAGGGCAGAAGCTATGACGAACCTGCTTAGGGAGGTTGGCTGTCTGCACAGAACCATTATCAAACAGCAAGAAGGAGTCTCCATCATCGCCGTAAAAACAAGCCATCCTCGCTGCTCCCTGCCCATCTCAGGCTACCTCCCTCAGCACTCTCTTCAGACAACAGTTCGTAGTCTTGTTTGAAGTCTTTGGGGCAGGGGAGGACATTTGCCCACCTATCTTTTAGCTCTCCTGTCTATGTCTAAAGAAACCCACCCCTGTGCTGGTCAAACCATTATTTCAGGGTGTTTTCTAAGCATGTGCCTCAACATTATTTCCTTTGTGTCTTTGCCCCTCCCCGCCTTTTTTCCAGTTTTAAGTTGTATTCTCTCTCTTCCACTCCCTCTCCCTCACTCCTCTCTCTCCCCACTCTAATCAGATTTTTCAGACATTAAGATGGGGAAGAACTCTTAGCCCAGACCCTTCTATCCCCTTCCAGAACGTGATGGCTCTTTGTTTACTTTCTCATCTCCAGCCTGACTTCCTTCAATGTGGCTCTAAGGGTGGGGTTCCCATCGGTTGGCGAGTTGGTACCCAGCTCCACAGGTCTGGCTGCTGTCTGGAGTACTTTAGGACACCCAGCCACAGCCCATCCTTTTCTTTGTTCACCCTGGCCATGAGGACTCCTGTTGGGAAGGGAGATTTCAGTTCCTGTGCCCACTGCACCCTCTGCAGGACACTGAATTGATGTCCCCATAGGGCAATGGCTATTTTTAAGTGCCTTCCCTTTTGGAGCAATGGAGTCGGCTTCTGGATAATCCATTTGTAAATGGCATTCACCTCAGGAGTCTCTTACAAATGTGGGGGAAACTCCAAAAAAAAAAAAAAAAGGCACAATTGTGTCTATTAGCTGGCTTTCGTTGCATTAATAATGGAAAACAAGTCATGTCACGCGGCCCTTTCTCCTTTCCCTTTCTTAGCATGATGATCCCGTCTTTTGGGGAAGGTCTCTTTCCTAATGGTGTAAGGAAGGGGTGAGGACAGTCCCTAATCTACAGAGTGTCTCTAGAGAAACCATCACAAACAATGTCCACTGTGGGCATGGTAGAATGTTCTGGCTGACAGCCTGCGCTCAGACTCTACCAAACCACTGGTGGCTTCTGGTTCCAAGTCTTTTTCCATGAAACTTGAGACTCAGGAAATGTTCAGATGGCTCCTATGGCTTTAGAATTAAGGGAACCGCCCCGAATGAATAAGGAACAAATAGACAGGCACCCAGCACTGAAACGTCACGAACAGGGTCCACATAGCACAATGAGTTGTCTTTTAACCCTAGTGGGGAAGAAATCCTCGGTTTCCATTCCTGGAAATGAGAGATCTGCCTCATTCCAAATTTTGATTTCTTTTTTTTCTGAACTAAGGAAAAAATACACTCATCAGTGAAAATGTGTCTGGTACTTGCTTATTTCTGAGTTATCACAGTGTCCACTGAGTCACTGTAGCCTCCCTTTCTTTGTGTGCTCCAGAGTGATTTCCCCAGGCCTCACAGAGTTTCTGGAGAGAACTGCCCACCTGGAGTAGAATAGCCACTCTAGGATGTGCTCTCGTGAATGCCTCCCGCCTCCACCTTGCAAATTTACTTGGGTAGTTACTCTCATTTCGAAAACACCGCTTTCTCCACTGCTACGCTTTGACATACCCACATGGGAAAACATTTTTTTCTTTTAAATATCCTGCTATACCAACTGTTCTTTTTCCCCCTAGCAATAATTTTCATCTTCAAACTCATTTTGGGCATGAATGTGGTTCCCAGTAAGGGTTCCCCCAAACACCCAGAGGTCCTGAAGGTAGTAATGGGAGTCCACATAGTTTACATATTTCATAAAGCCTGATGGAAATCACAAATAGACTCAGTGAGTCTGCAGAAGAAATTGGTAGCAAGGCTCACTGCTAACTATGGAGAGTTTGTGTGGCTGGGAAAGGTGCCATTGTCACCCTGGTAGAGCTCAGAGCTGTTCCTAGGGCATGCTAGGTAGTGTGCTGTTGGTACCTTGATAGCAGGTGGTCTGCGGTGGTACCCTGATGGCAGGCAGTCTGTCTACAATGGTACCCTGATGGCAGGCAGTCTGTCTACAATGGTACCCTGATGGCAGGCGGTCTGTCTGCAGTGGAGGCATGGTGGACTGCCACTAAGGGCAGCTGGAGGCTGAGATGCTCAAGAGTCATTTTTTTTTTCAGCTCGCAAATGACCCCTCTGTCCTCCTGGGTCACAGTCTGGCTTCTGACATCTTTCCAGAAGGAAGGGGAATGAGGGGACAAATGCAGTGCCCTTGGGGGCCTGATAGGGCATCCTGTCTGACTTTTCCTCTGCTTTTCTCTTCCCGATGGAGCAGGAACTGGATGGAGCTTCCAGAGAACTGACAATTCTCATCAGCACCTTGTTTTTATAATCTAGGAAATAAAAGGACAAGACCGTTTTTGTTCTTTCGTGCCACTCTTAGGAAAGGAAGAATAAACTAAATATTTTCAGTGCTCAAATCCTTGGAGTATCATTTTCTGTAAAAACAAATTTTAATTCCTATTAGTCTGAGAAAAAAGCAAGAATCCAAAAACACAAATACACAAATGCATACACACACACACACACACACACACACACACACACACACACACACTTATGGAAGTGCTGTCTAAGTAGGGTTGTGTGTACTCATTTATACATATAGCCATATAATTAGAAGGATATGTATGCCCATATACATATTTATTTCTAATACATACACAGACATTGACATGTATACATGCACATATACGCACAGATGCCTTTTCTGTCTATTTTGCTTTGAGTCTGGTTTATCACTAATTAGTGTTTTATAAGGAAGTGAATTGTATGTGAATCACACAAGAACTCCTGAAACTGCAGAGCAGGTTTTACCACTGGGTGTTTCCAAAACCACGGCAGAGCACAATGCCATCTCCATATTCATATTTCAGATCTGTCAGGACTCCCGGATAGTTCATCTGATCACATGGTTTTCCTTTCTGGGCCCTGAGAGACAGAAATGCAGCCATCACACATGGAGCTGGGGCAATTACAGCGAGTCAGCCCTCCAGCCTCAATGGACTTCTCCTGGGCTACCAATGGGGACCCTGACTGGTGTGAGGCTTAATCAGGCACTTACAGCACCTTGCTGGGAACTACTGGGTTGATAAAGGTAGACCTAGTCTCTCCTGATTTTTAAAGAGAAAGCAGCCTCTTTTGAAATGTAAAAGAGGCAGGCTTTGTTGTGAGGTACAGTGGGCAGAGGATCTGAGAGGAGTTCTGGTAGAGTCCTTTCATGGTTCCCAGCATTCTTCCAGGGTACTGATAATAAAGTGAAAGACCCTCAGGGCTCTGCTCTCCGGACAGAGAGCCTGCTTGCCCTGGGGGTGCCATGGCTGGGCTGGCTCTTACGTGGGGTTTCACAATGACACTTGTCCTTGTCCTGCTGCTTCCATAAGGATGTTGGTCACAAGGAGAGAGAGAGAGAGAGAGAGAGATGCTCCCTGGGCCTCTTCTTCTGGGTGTGGCTATTGTCACCTTTGAGGAAGTGATTTTGAGGGTTGTTTCATTTTGGACAAACTTTCAGGGAGGTTTTAGTCTTAAAGGGGCTAGAGAGGACTGAAAGTCCTAAAGGAAGGTTTTAGGATGGACATGGTAGGACACACTTGGAAGACATGGGATCACAAGTTCAAGGCCAGCTTGAGTTACATAGTGAGACCTTGCCTCAACAAAATCTTTAATTCTTCTATTTACTTGCAAGTTGGCCTGTAATTTACAATTAAAACAAAGACATGAAAGGAGGCCAGACATATAATCTCAGCACAAGTGAGGTAAGAGTAGAAGGAACAAGAGCCTCAGGTCATCTTCAGCTATTTAGTGAATATGACTCTAACCTGGGCTACATAGGTTTCAGAAAGACAAAACAGAGGAAGAAAACAGATGAAAGGTGTCAAAGGCCACTCAAAGACAAGAGGCGAAACCTAGGATTATTCTAGGAAAAAAGCAAAAGTAGTTTTGAGGTTCTATAGCAAAATCCAAGTTTCGTAATTGATGACTCATGCTGACATTACCGATGTGTGTATGTATTGAGTAAAGATCACAAACTAAGATTGCTCACTCAGCAAAATACCATGAGAGTCCTGAGGAGCATATATGAATGATGAACAATTCTACATTGGCCACAACGATTGGGTCTCATTTGTCCCTGACATCCATCACTTGTCACCAGGGATAAATAATCAAATCACATTTGAAGCGCCAGGGATGTATCTCTGGGAAAGTGCACCCCTAGCGTGCATGAAGCCCTGGATTTGATCTCATCACCAACTAAACCGGATGTAGTCGTGCCTGCCTTTGATCCTCTGTGAGCATTCTGGAGGTGAAGGCAAGAGGATCAGTTCACGGTCATCCCCTGCCACATGCTTGGACTAGAAGAGACTCTGTCAATAATTAATTAATTAATTAATTAATTAATAAGAAAAGAGAGAAAGCAGGGAGGGAGGAAGTATGGAATGAAGAACACACATTTAACTATTTATAGCTTCCACGCAGCCCCTTAGCTCCTGCCTTTGTCATGAAACTCTTTGGCAGTGGCTGGGCAGATGCTCATGGCTCCAACCTTCAAGGACAAAGTCCCTCTTGAGCTGTCAGACATCCTGAAGTCTAGGAGGAGCTTTCTGCTGGCTCTGGAACTCAGAAAGGGCTGGGGGAGGTAGAAGGCCATGGGAGGGAAGGCGTGTCACGTAGGCAGGCCAGAACACTATGGGAGGGAAGGCATGTCACGTAGGCAGGCCAGGACGCTATGGGAGGGAAGGCATGTCACGTAGGCAGGCCACCACCAGTTATACAACCTTCTTCTTTGGTAGCCATTGCCTGGAGTACTGTCTCAGAGAAACCCAATGTCCCTTCTGCACAGGGTTCAGATGCTGTCACAGGGCTGCGTTGTCTTCCCTCACATTTTAATTCCATGGAGTTGTTTGCCATTTGTCAGGAGACAAAGGAGATGATGGGGAAGGAGGGAGCACCAAGCTGTTGGAGATGGTGGGGAAGGAGG
>OU015744.1:69278480-69291561 GCA_907169655.1 Acomys percivali
TGGGGAAGGAGGGAGCACCAAACTGTTGGAGATGGTGGGGAAGGAGGATGCACCAAGCTGTTGGAGATGGTGGGGAAGGAGAGAGCACCAAGCTGTTGGAGGTTGTGGGGAAGGAAGGAGCACCAAGCTGTGGGAGATGGTGAGGAAGGAGGGAGTACAAAGCTGTTGGAGATGGTGGGGAAGGAGGGAGCACCAAGCTGTTGGATATGGTGGGGAAGGAAGGAGCACCAAGCTGTTGGAGATGATGGGGAAGGAGGGCGCACCAAGCTGTTGGAGATGATGGGGAAGGAGAGCACACCAAGCTGTTGGAGAAATATTCCCAGGGTAAAGTAATGTAGGGTGACAAGTTATTTGGAGACAAAGGGGATAGAGGGCAGGAAACCTGGGAGAGGATCAAGATAATAAAATGTTGGTGCCAAAAATGTCCAGGAATATAATCACATGTCAAGACTACTCAAGGAAAGAACTCTCTCTATACCCCTTCATAAGACTTTTATTTTGGAAAGCCAGTTCTTTTTTTTTTAATGACATCAAAACTTCATATCTGTTTTCTCAATCTCTCTGCAGCCTGAGACATGACAGTATTTAAGCCTTCATTGACACATCCACCAAGCCCCCGAAGACAAAGGGGTTAATTGAAAAGGCTTGAGGTGGGACTAGAGGTGGAAGTCTTGCACGATCATGTGTACACGTATATTTGTTCCTTCCAGGGCCTTTCTCTCCAGAAGGTTTTTTGGCAGTGGCTGCACTGTATCTTAACTGTCAAGCTATTTTTTTTTTTCTGTGCTAGCTTTCATTTGTGTTTTTCCTCACCTTTCTGAGACCCCTTACCTCTCTCCTCTTAAATCTATGCTCACCACAGAGCAGACATAATCCCAGATTTTCAGTAAATCAACACTATATGCTCCCCACTGACTGAGAGAATTTGATACTGACAGACTGTTATACCTGAAAGAAAAATACTGCTATGCTTCTAGCTCTTTGCCGGCAAAAGAAGGGGGAGGGGCATCCATTATAAATTAGGTAACAAGGCTTCTGCTCTTACTATTTCTTGAAAGTAGATGCATGCATTACTACTTTGCTTTTGCCTCTATCTTTGACCCATCGAACCCCAGCACCTGGACTATTTCAGAGTGTAACAAGGTCCTTTGATGTGAGGGTCCCCGTGACTTATGCAGATGACAACAAAGCTGAGGTTTACTGTCTGAGGCAATGAGGGGGCAGGGAGGGCGGGAGGCCTGTGTGCAGCATAGGCTGAATGTAGGGCATTGAATGCCACACCTTGCCAGTTCTGGCTTCCACCTCAGGGAGGCCCATTGTCACTGTACAATGAGAGGGTACAATCCTGCGTCAGTGACAGGATTGGGTAGAGTTACTAAGAACAGAACTGACTGAGATTGCTCACTCCATGAATTGAGATACCTGCCAGGACACCAACTCATGCTTAGATTTAAGACTAAGTGTCCTTGGAGTGACTAGGACTTCTACAGGGATGCTGTGGGAAATTCTATGGGTGCATACCAGAGACTGGTGTGCTGCTGGCTGAGCAGGGCGAAGAGTCTGCAGTGGGCAAAATACCTTTGGGTGTGGTCAATGGCAGTTGCCAGTTTTTACAAGGATTCAAATCATCTCTCAGACCACTGATTGTGGGCAACTGAATTAGTGCTTGACAAACCCCTGTATGCAAATTGCCACCAAGAGACTAGGAACTGGTCAAAGGCAGGAGTATGTAGTTTGTTTCCCTCCCTGCCCCCTCCCCCGCAAGGAAGAAAGGCTACTTCTAGTGCATACCCTGGAGGTGTGTGCAGGAAGGGAGGAAGGTTTTCATCCATGATAACCCTGAGAAAAAGACACAGACCTCTGGCCCCTGCTAAGTGCATAAACCATCCCTACTTGCTACAGACTGTGAAACAAGACCAAGCTTACTTAGCCTCCCTGTGTGTGTTCTGTCAGAGCTCTTTCTCCTCCTCCAGAACATCCATAACTGTCTCAGAAAACTGCTCCAAGGACTGACAAGAGGCAACACGTTCCATTTCTTTTTCCATGAAGGTGGACAAGGTCCCAGGCGTTGTTCTAGACTCTGGGATTTACAAAGGCTCTGCAATGACTGCTGGTACCCTGAAGAATCGGATGCTCCAGCCAGTTTTCTGTCCCCACACTTTGCTCAGCACTGTTCCCTGCCACTGCCACCCTCGAGACTGACTCTCAGTGAACTAGACCTAGTCTGGGCCAAGCAGGTGAGATGCCCATGTATCTGACCCTGGGGATGGTTGCTTAGACCGTGTTTCATGTAGGAGGTCAGCATCTGGTGCCAGGAGGCCCAGTGGGTTTCAGGCATCATTCCACTCAGCAGTGTGGCCCTCTCCTTGACTCCAACGGGCCACCTCTCTGCCTTGCTCTGTCAATCCTGCCGTGTGACTGTCACTGCTTGTGAATCTGGTGGTAAAATTACTCACATTTCCTTGTTTTCTTAACATGTAGCAAATCGGGATGATTCATAATCTTCATCTCTCATTTCATCTCCCCCTGGGGAGATCCCAGCCTCTCGGCAGCACATAATATAGTGCCTCGGTCCTGGGGGCATTCAAGACTACTTAAATTATCGCGTAGAAGCAGAACTCCGTCCCTCCTCCTACCTCCTCTCCAGCCTGTGTTTGTATAAATATATATTTTTCCATAGGCCAGTGTTTCTCATATGGTTTCTGTTTTGTTTTCTGAGGGCAGAGGCTGATGAAAGAAAACCATCACCCCATCCTTTGTTGAAAATCTCCCAACTTCTCCTCTGGTGCCCCGCAATACCACTGAGTGTCAGCAGGCATCTGTCTCCTCCACTCATTTTCCATGGACCCTCTCTGTGTTTTTAGTAATTGATTAGGGGCCCTGCAGAGGACTCCTACACCCCCTGTGGTCCATTTCATTTGTGATGACCACACCTCCTTCATGACCCACTGAGATGTCAAAAGCTGCTATTCAGTGGCTGCTGATCCATTTGAAGCAGGTCTGGGCTGGACAGACTCCCTACCCCACATCTTCCTCCATCCTTCCTTTCTGCTGCATCTTCCTGAGACTCTCCTGAGTCTCCTCGGAAGCTTGGCAAGCATGGAGCACTGGATCGAAGTGATGTCGAATGTAGGGCTTGTCTTGTTCACAACTCAGGTCCCAGCCCCCCCCCCCCCCATCGCCTTACCAGGAACTATAAAGTATGTGGCACTCCCCATGCTCCCTGGCTCTTTGATGCTTAGGGATGTAGATTGAAGTTTGTCTGTTTGGCATGGTCCCACCACTCTCTATGTATCTATGTATACATCTTCTCAACCACAGGCTGTAATCAACAGCCACAGAACCAGGCCTTTCTATGTCTAAAAAACGCGTGGGGGAGGGAGGGAGGGAGACAGAGAGACAGAGAGACAGAGAGAGAGAGAAAGACTCTGAGATCTGAACTTGTTTAATTTAGAAGCCTCCATAATAGCCTTCTCTCAGGAGAAAGGGGCTCATGTAGGGGTTTGAAGCAGGCCAGTCTTATGCCACAAACAATATACTAGTTAATTTTTTAAAATGTGTGATGACACAAATGCCTCCCTTTGAAGTTGTTGAGATTTGACATTGGTTGACATTTGACATTGGTTGACATTGGTAAACACTTCCTGGATTGACATTCTACTGTTGTGTAGATACTGTGTGACCCCTGGCAGAAGCTCAGAAACTCAGTGAGAGTCGCTCTCATTGCAACGGCTTGGGAGACTACAATTCCTTCAAAATCAACAGTTTTGGATATTGCATTGTCATCTAAGAAAACGCTTAGCTCTCTGAATCTCCTTAAAAAGTAAATGGTCCCTCATGGGTCCTGGTAACCCTGGAGATAAACTACGGCTCCCTTGTTTGTGCTTTACCCAATAAGCATACTGAGGTGGCCAGCACTGAAGATGCACACTCTCTCTCTCTCTCTCTTTTACTGTCTATCTCTGTCTCTGTCTCTGTCTCTGTCTCTGTCTCTGTCTCTCTCTCTCTCTCTCTCTCTCTCTCTCTCTCTCACACACACACACACACACACACACACACACACACACACACACACAAGTTAAAATAAAAAGTTTAGCTAGGCGTGGTGGCGCACACCTTTAATCCCAGCATTTTGGAGGCAGAGGCAGGTAGATCACTGTGAGTTCAAGGCCAGCTTGGTCTACAAAGTGAGTCCAGGACAGCCAAGACTACACAGAGAAACCCTGTCTCTAAACCCACCCCCCAAAAAAAGAGCTACTATAAGAGAGAAATGAGTTGCTACAACAGAGTTTCCATCCAAGGGCCCAGGGCCCAGTAGAAAACACATGCTTATTTAATTGAGATGGCACTGTAAAAATGGAGGCTCAGTTACAGACAAATTAAAGAGCCAATATGTTCTGAAGCCTTTCTAGTCTGAAGGACAGTTCAGCAGAGACTCCCGAGGCAGAGGCCAGGTGTATGAGAAGCAGGCACCAAATGCCCCCCTGACACTTCCATCAACATATATCCACTGGGAGCCTGGACAACAGCCTAGTGGCCACTGGATCTTGCATTTCAGCCCTGGCTTATGTGAAGCGAACCCTCTTTTTTGAGTAGAGGTGAGGAGAAAGAGATAAAATGGACCAGGTTCCTGGATACTCACTGGGGATTGAAATTCATTCTCAGTAGGCCAGTGGGTGAACATCCCAGATACAGCTCAACACAAAATCCAAAAAAGCTCCTGCATCCTAAAACACAACAAAGGCATGAGCTTCCCCTGGAAAAGACTTGTACACACCCTCCTTGAAATCTTAATTTATTGTATTATGAAAACTTTGGGAACTATGTCAGGCTCTAATTCGTAAGGGAGTCCACAGCTTCTGAGTACCTACTGTGCACTGGGCAAGGTGCCGCACGGCGTTACATACTCTTACAGCAGAAATCTGCCTAAGTACTATCTTGTCTATTTGTAACAATTTTCAGAATTTGATTAATCTTGTAGCTCCAACGCTGTGCGGTACTCTCGGTTGGAATCAATGCTCTGGGCCCCTGGCTTTTTTATTTCTTTCCCCATAAGCAGCTTTAAGAAGGAAGTGACTGGGAAAGTTGTGTTTGGGTTCATGTAAATAAGACACAAGGTTTTCATGCCCTTCGCTTTCGCTGGGGACTCATTTCCCTAATACAGTCTCGTTGTAAAACAATCCACTCCCGAGGAGGTCAACAGTGAAAAGTTTGTCTTCTCAAATTAGTAATCAAAGAGTGAAAATAATTAATAGAGAAAACAGCACAGTTCCACACTGCGTGCCCATGTAGATGTCTATAGAACAATAAATCAGTGGGGGAAAGAAACAATATAGGCATTTACAATTAGGCCTCATGCATAATGCCCTGGAAGGAGAATTTGTGTTAAAAAAGACAACATCTGCTGCAAGTTGGTTTATAAATAATACAGCCAGATATTCAGGTAATGACATGACAGACGGTCTCTCGTGTCCTTGTCCTTTTGTGTCCAGGGCTGAACGTGTTTACATACTGCAGCTCACGGCGTACCAGGCTGGCCTGTTTGTGCGGGGCCAGAGGCTCCTCTCCCCAAACCATAGCACACCCATGACCCACATATCTAGAGAGATGTGTTCCATTTGTTTTTAATTGATCCCTCACTGTGAGAAGGTAAGCGCCTGAAAGAAGCGCGATCAGACACCGTTCAGGACTTGCAAGCATGAACCAGTTCCCTTGCTGTTGACACTCCGGCTTGACAGAAAGACTGATGGTCAGGGTCAAGGGCATGGAAGCTAATTTTAAACAAAGATGGATGAGCTAGGGCGTGGGTCTACCTGACCTAAGAGGGTCTGCTCAAAGGTTGGGATTTACCAGGCATTCTTAAAACAAAACAAAACAAAACAAAAAGCTGTAATTCCTAAATTAATGAAGTTATCACACATTCAGTGCTTGTTGGGGCCTTTTCTCTTATTATTCAGCCCCCGCCACCTGCCTGACAGCAGGGTGAGTGATGGCCTTCAGGCAGATGATTCTTCTTCCCCCACGAAGGAACTAATAAATACTGCCTGTCTCAGCGATAAATTGTGCATGAAATAGTCCACTCTGGTAATCTATAGTTATGGTAAGGAAAATGGCGTTGTGAAGAAATATAGCTGATCTGCAATTGAGACACAAGGACCAGACCCTCTGTATCCGAGTGCTGGCTTTTGCTTGTTGCTCTCTTTTGTTCCTGTTTAGCATCTGCTTTGGGAGAACGAGCCACAACAAAATAAGGTACCAGTCGGGGAGTGACTTTCAGGGCAGGTAACATGATTCACAGAGATTCATTTCAACTTCTGGTATCTCCCATATCTGCCATCCTTTCCATTGTTGTGATTGTCAAAATACTCCATCCCGTAGCACCCAGAATTGTCAAATGAAAATGAGCCCATCAGCTTCCTTTCTTAGGATAAAGAACATCCTATGCTGTACACGTTGGTCAAGAAGATGTACCAAAATAAAAGGTTGAAAGACTGCAGAGTTCTAAGGAGGAAATCTCAAGCTCAAGGCATAAAATGTAAAGGTTGTTGCCTTTTCAAAATCAGACTTAGAAATAAACAGTGAATTTCTGAAAGAAAAATTAAAAAACTTGTTTGACCAAATTTTGTTCTCTTGCATGGGTGCTTTAGAGCCCAGTACTTTCCTAACAATGGCTAGACTTTGGTGTTATACGCACACTCCAAGAAAATTACTGCTAGATAGGCATTTTCTGACTTGTGGGTCAAGTGAGTGTGTTCTTTTCTGTAGCCATACGTTGATTGCTCCTATGCGTGGTAGGAACCTAGTCACTAACCCGAATGTTTCATGTCCTTTCACGGGTTTCTGTTGTAATGGGCCTCAGTATTAGCCCTTTACAACTCAGCAAAAATGTAACTGGATGTGTTAACTCTCCTAGGATGAGCTCAGCATATGGACTGCTTCCAATCAAACACAATTGTCTGTCATTGCTAAATGGGTATTGGTGAGTGTGTGCTGGAGTGGGCCCCAAGGGTGTCTTGTAGAGCTGACCCCTAAGGACTCTGAGAGGTTATCCAGCCACCCATGCCAATGGCTTAGACACCAACTGTATTGAGGCTCTTCTTTATGGCAGGTGCATCCTGGTCTCTGAAATATACCACCTCATTTCGTTCCTACAAAGCCTTATGAATTTGGAGTGGTTTTTGTTATTTTATAGGGATGGTAACTGAAGCCAAGAAGTATTAATTTATTGTCTGAAGTTCTTAGAACCAAAATATGAGAGAACTGGCATTTAAAAAATATTTTAACATATGCTGGAAGGCAGGGGCCCAGCGCTTTATACTCTGTTGTGGAAATGTAGATTAGTTCAGCCACTGTGGAACTCAGTATGGAAGAATCAGCTTTCCCACTCTTGGGTGTGAGCCCAAAGGACTCAAAGTCAGAATACAACAGAGACGCCTGAACATACATAGCTACTGCCATACGTTCGCAAGCTACGGAATCAGCCTAGGTAAGCATAAACAGAGGACTGATAAAGGAAGCGTGTGCATATGTGTGTATGTGAGTATGTATGCATATGTATGTGTTAGTTACCCCTAAGGAAGAATAAAATTATGCAACTCCCAAAAAAAGGATAGATTTGGTGATCATTATAAGCCAAACTCAGAAAGACAGATTTTACCATTTCTCTCCTATATGGAATCTTTATATATAACATATAAAAGATGTAAGAGTAGAAGACATATATATATATATACATATATGTACATATATACATATATAGAGAGAGGCAGATAAGATGAGAAAATAGAAGTCATAGTTAGGTAGATTATGGATATAGATAAAGATATAGATGATAGAAAGCCTATTTGGGAAAAGAGGGGCTTAACAAAAGTGAGGGTATGCCAAGAAAGAATACAGAAGTGGTGAATATATAAAAGTACAGTGTGTCCAATGTATCTATGTGAAAATTCCATGATGAAATTCATTAATTTACATAAATAATGTAAATAAGTGAATAAATAAGCAAGTTTTGGTCCTCTAGCTCCAAAGGAAGACTCCTTCCACTACATGATTAGTTAGGCCCAAATCCCCAGAAAATATAGAATTTGCCACTGGTACACTAATACTCATGATAAAATACTTGGGAGAAGGAAAAATAAACAGATTGATTAATAAATTAATAAATTCAGGTATCACTAGCTCTTCTACAGTAATGGCATAACAAACTCCAGGAGAATCAAATGGCCATCGGATATCTAGAGTCCATAATCCCAGGCTGGGCTCAGCTAAATTGAAGCACAAGCTTTGTGTGTGGCCCAGCTCTGATCCGTGTGTCTCTCATCTTTTTGAACCAGTGGTCCAGTGAAGACATTTTCTTATCAAGGCAGTGACAGATGCACGAGAGGATAAGATTAACCACAGGAAGACATTTCCCATCTCTCGTCATGTCACATCTGATGGCATCCTATTGACTGAAGAGGAAGAAGATCGCCCATGGGCTCTTTGCTGAGAACTGATCCCTCTAACAAAAAAGAGATTATAAGACAGAGAAAAACAAACCGACATTTATTAGCAGGTGTAATCCATATATACATAGTGACACTCAGGGAAAGGTAGCTCTCATCAAGGTGGCTTTGAATTCCAGACTCTTCAACAAATTACAATAACAGGATGGTACTGTGAAAAGACAAAGGAGACGGGCTTTGATCTCTACAGGAAGCTGTTCCAAGGGAAGCAACTGAAGGAGAGAGACGCTGGTGAGGACAGCTTGCTGATGTTCCTCTGGAACTGTCTCGGGGCTGGTACAGACCTAAAACCATCCTAGGTGGCTAACCTTTGCTCTTCCTGGGTTGAGCACAATGTCTCTTGTCTTTGTAAATTTAGGTCCTAATTCTAAGTGACTAGAGAGAGGCAGGGAGTTTCCCTGTACCCCCATCTTCTCCTTGGCTTCGCTCCTGCAATCCTTCCTGTTTTGGGGATGGCCTCTTCTGGTCCTGCATAGGAGGTAAAACAGATGACAAGGTCAGACTCAAACCCACACTTCCACATGCTGTGTTCAGGAACCTGGAGTCTTATGTTAGATTTACAGCCCCAGATTTCTTGGGCTAAATCGAGGATTTCTTGGGTTTTAGTAAGTCACGTGGTAGAACAGACTCAACCACTCCTCTCTGAGAGGAAGGACTGGGAGCCTATAGCTGCCACTACACTATAGGACGTGTAGAAATATACAAGGCAAATGGTGATACATGTCCCCTTCCTGAGGTGTGGGGATTTGTTTTTAAGTTGTAAAAAATCGCTTACAAAGTGATGGGTTCCGTTATGACATTGTTCTGTTTTGCAACAGGGTCTCATGGGCCTATGTCTGACCTGGATCTGTACTTATACCACCAAGAATAAGCATGAACTCCTGGGCTTCCTGCCTCTGCTTCCCAAATGCTGCGAGCACAGATTGTATTCCACAACGTTTAGTTCCTGTGGCGCTGGCGGCTCAACACAGGGCTTCCTGAATTCTGGGAAAGCAAGCTCCATCTCCCACTCCCATGGTAGCATTTTCATACATTGTTTTTAAGTAGTCTCCAGCTTCCTGGTAGCCCTCTTGCCTCCCCACTTTGTTCCCACTCTCCTCTTCTTTATCCCCTCCCCCACCCTCCTTTAAGATTTCTTCTTCACTACAAGCATGGCTGGAGGCACACATTAAATCCAGCACTGAGAAGGCAAAAGCAGGCAGGTCTCTGTGAGGGGAGGCCAGCCTGTTCTACACAGCACATTTCAAGCCATTCGGGGCTGCACATTGAGACTGTCTCAAAAACACCAACCAAAACAAGCAACAAAAAGGATTCCCCTCCCATCGCCTTTCTGGTTTCATGATATACACATGCCCTCCCCATGTATGCACACATTATGCATCGGTTGACTGATCCAGACTGAGCTCCTTGAGAATTCCAAAGAGGATTTCCAAAGGAAGAACTAACTCATCCTGACTGTAGGTGGCACCATTACATGGGCCAGGGTCCTAGGTTGAAAAAAACTGTGTGGGAGGGAGAATTCAGCAGAGCTCCAGCACTCTGTTCTCTCTGCCTTCTGGTTAGCCACAGTATGAACAAGCAGCTTCTGCTGCCCCAGACAAGAGCTGGCCTGCCACCGTGCCCTCCCCACAAATAGACTGTGGCCACTGAACAGTGAACCAAAGTAAACCCTTGACCCTTGGGTTGTTAGGCGCTCCATGACAACGAGGAGAAAAGCAGCTAATACCCAGCCACATCGGTTGACCCAGTTTCAGCTTTCTATGACTGCTGTGCAACTTCCTCAGACGGACAGACTGAGAGCATTAATCTATACTCACACTTCTATAGGTCAGAACTGATGAACAGCTAAGGAGACAGCAGTACTGTCTTCCCTACTGGACAATCAAGCAAAGACCTGCCTAAGATTGCTGACCAAGTTCATTTGCTTGGGTTGTAGGACTGAGGGCCCCATTTCCAAGCTAGCTGTCAGGAGTGGCCCACCTTTGCCACTAGAGTCTGCGTACGCTCCCCCGGTTCTTTCCAACTCTCATTCTCAAAGCCAGCAAATGAGCTACAGGTCCCCAGGCTTCTGGCTGCCCTATCCTCCATGCCGCATGGCTCCTGCCCCCGCCCCCGCCATTTTGACTGACTACAACCAGTAACACTTCTTCATGCTTGGTCTCAATGACAGAATCATACCCAGCTATATGGTTTGTTTTCTTGTTGCTTTGAGAAGTCATTTAATAGGAAGTAACTTAAGGGAAGAAGAGCTTTTGGCTTACAGTTCAAAAGGACACAGTCCATCATGACAGGTAAGATATGGTGGCAGGAGTGTGAAACATCAGGTCACATTGTGTCTACATGAAGAAAGGAGAAGGTAGACAGGCAATCTGTTGTTGTTTGTATGGATTTCCTCCAGACAAGTTCCACCACCCAAATTTTCCACAGCCTTCTACAACAATACCATCATCTGGTGACCATATGTGTCAATGCATGAGGCTGTGGAGGATGTTTCCAAATCAAGCTACAACGCTAGATAACTACGACTTCCATATTAATTTCTTCTCTAATGCTGTGGTAGGACACTACTACCACAAAAGTGACATATGGAAGAATCTATTTTGGCTTACAGCTCCCATGAGCTCAGAGTTCATTGTGATGGGAAGGCATGTGTGCCAATACCAGGCAGGCTCACAGGAACAGAAAGCAGGCAGCTCCCATCTACAAACCCAAACAGGAAGCAAAGAATGTAAATTAGAATCAAGGCAAAGCTATTCCTCTCAAAGCCCACCCACAGTGATGTACTTTCTCCAGCAAGGCCTCTAAACCTCCCCCAAACAGCAGCATCAACAGGGGACCATGTGTTCAAATACTGGAACCTATGGGGACATTGCTTACTCAGACCGCCAGCGCTACACAGAGTCCCTTCACTTGCACTGTGCTTGCCAATCAAACAGTTAAGAAAAAGCTCCTAAGACTTGAATTTGGTCCACTGAGGCCCTTAAATCAAGGATCATAGATGTGTGCTGTGCTCAGCATGAAGCTAAAACAAGTTCTATGACAAGCTAGCATTAATGGAGAGATGGGAGAATGGATAATCTTGTCAGAGAGAAGGCAGGAGGAAAGTGGATGTTAGAAAAATCAAAACCAAAGGTTGGCAAACTTATTCCATGGCAGCACAGTGAGTAATTTAGTCCTTGTAAAATGCACACTTTCCATCACAGCTGTTGATCTCTGTCATTCTAGCTCAAAAGCAGCCACAGCCCAGACATCAATGACTGGGCATGGTCTATAATAAAACTTTATTTACAAAAACATGTGGAGGGCCAGCTTGGTCCCACAGACTGAACCGATTCAAGTTTCAGCTGCTATGGCTCAGCCAGGTTTCTGACTACAGATGAGTCTCTAGTTATGCCTTGAAGAGTTTCAATAAAAAAAGAAAACCTAAGAGGTAACAGGATGCCAAAAATAACAGTGTCCCACCACAGGAATGTTCTCCTCGAGGCACCTTTTGTTTTAAACTTCCTTCAAAAATTTTCAGCCTACCATTGAAGGTAAAGTCCAGCAAATATGAATTACTTCTGTGATGGTTCATATTGCCTGTCAACAGGATCTAAGGTCACCTTGGAAGCAAATCTCTGCGCATGCCTGGGAAGGATTTTCTACTTCTGGTTAATTAGCAGGGGAGCTCCACCTTGACTCTGTGAGTCATCATTCAGTGCTCTGGGATCCTGGGCTGCACTGAAAGGAGGGAGCGAGCCAAGCTTGAACCTCTCTCTCTCTCTCTCTCTCTCTCTCTCTCTCTCTCTCTCTCTCTCCTGCCTGACTGTGGGCACAGTGGGACCAGACGCCTGACCCCTGCTTTCTCTGCCTTGACGGATGACATCCCCTCTCATCATACACGCCACTAGTTGCCTTTTGCCTGGCATGTTGTGAGAGCAACAAGAAAAGTCACCAATACATTTTCACTTCACTGTGCGTCCCCGCCCACACTCAGCACACAGCACTGTGCTTCTTTGGGCAAATGACACATGGCCTAGAAAGTTCTCTGGATGTCTGGTTTATACCACACTGATTTTAACTGCCAAGGCAGGCACAACCTCAGGTGGCTAAGTCACTTGTGACAGTAGCTACCTTATGTTAGAATTGCTCTACATTTAGTAGGATATGCACAGCAAACGCAAAATCATCTTCCTGAAAGAGTCTCTATTATAGTCCCCAGGGATGAGGACCACCTCCTGATTTCTACAATTACACCCTAGGAAGAGATACTTGTCCAGAGTCCTGCAAGGCTTGGTTAGAAAATAGTGACAGGACCCAAGAATGGTCCCTACAGGCTCATATATTTGAATGCTTAGGGAGTGGCATTAAGAGGTGTGACCTCGTTAGAGTAGAAATGTATCACTGGGGGCAGCTTTGAGGTTTCAGAAGGCCAAGCCAGTCCCAGTGTCTCTCTCTTCCTGCTGCCTGGCAATCCAGAAGTAGAGCTCTCAGCTCCTTGACTAGCACTGTGCCTGCCTGCGTGCTGCTGCATGCTTCCTGCCTGTGTGCTGCTGCATGCTTCCTGCCAGTGTGATGCTGCATGCTTCCTGCCAGTG
>OU015744.1:69300096-69323224 GCA_907169655.1 Acomys percivali
GGATAGAGGAGGAGCTGGAAGGGAGAGAATGGGGGAGAGGATAGAGGAGGAGCTGGAAGGGAGAGAGTGGGGGAGGGGGATTTGATCATTTACTTTATAAAAGTATTAAAATTAAGTATAAATTGTTAAATGCTCAGGAACAATTCTGAGGAACTGCCATAATAAATGGAACCTAAGGACAAGTGAGAAAGAGAGAGGAAAAAAGTAGGGATGTGCTTTCCCACAGGGAAAGTTCTCTCTATGCACAGCACACTGCCACCTCTCCCTCCTTCCTCACTCCCTCTCCTCCCCTTCTGGGCCTCCTAGCTGTCTCTGCCCTGCACCCTAGTTCCATGGCTGCATCCTGACCACACCTCCAGAGAGGACTGTATTTATAAAACCTTTTAATTACTTTTAAAGTGTGTGTGTGTGTGTGTGTGTGTGTGTGTGTGTGTGTGTGTGTATGACTGGTGTGTGCACGTATGCACATGTATGTTGACGGTGCACACACCCATTCTGCACATGTAGTAGCAGAGGTTGACTTGAGGTATTCTCTTTTATTTGCCACATTATTTTTGAGACAGTCTGTCTTACTGAGACTGTGGCATAGCTGTGGTCCCTAGACCCGCTGGCCAATGAGCGCTGGAGATGCTCTAGACTCCACCTCCACAGTGGTGGGAGTAACCCATGTGGTTTGTATTCCCCCTTTTACACCTCTTCTATCCAAACTCAGATCCACATGCTTGTGTGACAGGCATGATACTGACCAAGCCGTCTACCCAGCCCCTGAGAAACCAACTTTCATAATCATCAAAGGGTGAGCAGAGACACCTACCTATCATAACGTAGATTTCTAAGAGTGTTTTTGGAGGTGCCAGTAGGAACCCTTGAGGGATGATGCAGGATACACGCATAAAACAGCATCATCAGTCATTTTGCTTAATATTCTCTTTAGTTAACAAATGGAAGGTTGTGAGAGACAGAGACAGAGACGGGGGGGGGGGGGGGGGGGGTTGACCTGCCCCTGTAGATAGCATTAATTTATGACAGTTCGGGACAAGGACTTGATCACTTGTGGCAGTGCACACGACAAGGCACTCACCGAGTGTGAATTTGTACCCAGCACTTCTTCAGGTATAGGTGCTCTGCTAAAATATGGTGGGGCCAAGTCACGCTGAATCTCGCCATCTTAGCGCATGGGCTTGGACTATGTGGTCCTTCCTCAGTTGCTGTTGCTCTTCTGCCTAGCAGTGTACCTGGGAAAGACAGTAGCTAGGGCAATGGGTGATGTCAGAGAAGAAGGAGTAGTGTATGCCAGGGGGATGGTCACAGAGGCTCCACAGCTCTCTGTCCTGAGGTCTCTGAGCACTGGCCAATGGTTAACTGGGTTTCATCACTAGGGCTAAGGGCTCAAGTGCAGAATCACACACCACCAGTCTTTGAATTCTGAGGACCTTGTGAGGAAGGCTCACTTGACTTCTAGCCCATCTGCAATGTGTCACGGCAAGACTCAACCTGCAGAAATGAAGATTTAGTAAAAAGATCATCCTGAGATGCAGCGTTACTGGAGCCTACAGATCCCTGGGCTGTGACAGAGCCTTTAAGCAGCTGATGGCTTTCTCTGGCCTTAGGAATGAGTCAGGAAGGAGTTAGGCTGACAAGCTGCAACCCCAAGCCCCACCCATTACTTGTACTTAACTTTGCCTGCACAGAGTAGTAGCCCAGGGGCCCCTGCACATGCTGGACTCTGGTAAGAGCCTGCGAGCCTTGTCTTATACCTCTGAACAGGGAGGAGTGCACTGACACACCTGGGGAGTTTTCAGTGGAAATAATGAAGTCCGTGTGCTCTGCTGCTCCAGGAAGCTGTGTACACACAAGGCACCCGAGTCTCTGTGCCCTCAGAAATGTCTCAAGGCCCCGCGCTGACGGGGCCAATGCCCAAGGGAACCCACGCCCTCCCTGCTCCTCATGGTCTCATCTTCTTTGCCCTTGAAAGCCAGGAAGACAAACTTTTCTATCCTACCCTGAGTAAAAGGAAGAAAGAGAGCCAGGGAAAATGAACTCTAACTACTGCTACTATCATTAGCAGCACTTAGTAAGCCGTGTTTTGTTGTTGTTTGATTTTGTTTTTTGAGTGTATGTACATGTTCAAATTTGGATGCATATAAAGGTCAGAGGCCAATGTCTAATGTCTTCCTTGAATTGCTCTCCACATTATTATTGCTTTTTAGAAAATGAAATTTATTTTACTTTTAATTAATTATTTATTCACTGTACATCCCAATCATAAGATCATAGACCTTCATTCCTCTCTTCCTGTACCCCCTCCCTCTTCCCCACTCTCCCCTTCCCCTATTTCTCAGAAAAGGGGAATCTTCTTACTGAGTCTTCCCCTCCTATGGCCTGGCAAGGTAGTCCCACCATGAGGGAGTGATCAAAACACAGGCAGCTGAGCCCATGTCAGAGACAGCCCCTACTCCTGTTACCACAGCCTGAGCTGCCCATTGGCTACATCTGTGTAGGGGCCCTAGGCCCAGTCTATTCATGGTCCTTGGTTGGTACTTCAGTCTTTGCAAGCCGCTCTGGGCCCTGGTTAGTTGGCTCTGTTGTTTTTTTTTTTTTTTTGTTATTTTGGTTTTTTTGTGGAGTTCCTGCCACCTCCAGGTCTTTCTATCCATGCCCTACCCAAATAAGGAAATCAAATTGAAGACAGAGAAATAAACTCACACACCTACAAACACTTGCTTTTTGACAAAGGAGACAAAACCATACAATAGAAAAAAGAAATCATCTTCAACAAATGGTGCTGCTCTAACTGGAGGTTTACATGTAGAAAAATGCAAATAAATCCATATTCATCACCCTGCTCAAAAGATCTCAACATAAAACCAGATACACTAAATCTATTAGAAGAGAAAACAGGGACTTGAGAAGGAATAAAATTAATTACCTGAGTAAACAGGAAGCGCAGGTTAGCAGCTTCCAAATTGGAAAAAAATAATAAAGAGACAGAGACAGTTTACTTCCTGAACAGTCACCCAAGTCTCTCTATAATATTGAAGCATCATCTTCAGCCTTCTGGCAGACATATTTATTAGGCAGGAACTACTGAGGACCTGCCTTCCCTGTCTAGGCAGAGTTGACGGCCAAACTCTGCCTGCATCAAAGCTTGCCCATTTTTAGGCAGAATTCTTTCTGTGGGAGAAACAAAGACATTTTTCTCAGTGGCTGGTTTTCCACATTTGAAAACATCTCCGGTGTTGCCAGGAATTAACCTGTCTTATTGTTAAAGAATATTTAAAATAATAAAAACATGTTTATATTATAATAATTATAAAATAATAAAAGCATGCCATATTCTGTAGGTCTCTGAGGATTTTGGAGAACTTATCTATTTAGAGAGTCATAACAATCTGTTAAACAGAGGATGTGTATTCTTGTGATTAAAAATAGACCAGTAATTGACATGACCATGATTTGATAAACTTCCAACTAACTTGTATTACTTAATTATCCTAAACAGCCTGCAATAGCACTTTCAAAATATTGGAATTCAACTTGTATTATAGTTGAGTTGTATGGGTACAATACCACATATTAGAGCAGAAATATATATATAATGTGTTTGAAGAATAATTTTAATTGTGAATTCTATACCAATGTATCAAAGTTAAACATATTTTGCATCAATATACAAAATTCTATACCAATGAATTAAAATTAACTTTGTGAGTAACAATTAAGGTCTTAAGTTGAGGAGTAGATTCAATAATGTATTTTTGTTCTATCATCCCCTGTATATTCCCTCTATTCCTCTTCTTTCTTTTCAATCCTTATCTCCAAATCTAAGAAAGAAAGATAAAGGAAAAGAGAGACATCCCTGAGTCCAATCTTGTTTACTCTCTGAATAAGACCAATAATACCTTATAACCAACTCCCAATGAAAATAAACATCTATAGCCCAGGAAAGAAACCAAAAACCTATGCAACCCCCCTTAAGAGAAATGGGGCATCATTGTCTTAAGGTTTCTTCCAGCTGATTTGGAGGGGCCCAAATCAAACTGTGGAGAATGGTTTAACAAGCTAGGAATATCATTTGTGGTCCAGTTTCTAAATTCTAGGCTTAATAGAAGTGTTGTTTGGGACAGTCTGAAAGGCTGGACCGATTGGGACCAGAAGTTTTCTTCAAAGCTGCACTGGGAGCTCTGTTGTTCTGATGAGGAACAGCAACTGAAGCTCTTGGTGCTGGAACATGAAGGATGTAAGATGTCAGCATCTAGCATGCTGAGAGGAATGAATCTAGTCAGGTCTGATCCAGCATCAGTGTCTGGTTCTTTTGTTCTGAAAACATATAATTTCTCACAAGAATTATACAGTCCTAAAATTATAAATGTATGTGGTGTGCATGATACACAGAACAATTAAGGCTCTTTGTATGAGCAGAAGAGAAACATCTGTTTAGTTTTACAATTAAGCTTACTTGTTTAGGAGTTAAGATGCATTTAGGTCTAGATAGATGTTTAAGTTGATAAAGAGTAGATATGATAGATATTGATTTACATACAGAATCTTAGACTCACAAAGATAGGAAAGATGTTTTATTCAAAGTTGCCAAATACTATGAGTGTAACATTTATAAAATTTCTGATTGTTTTGTGTTTCTTCTTGCTGTATGTAGTTTATTGTATATATGTGTAATAATATAAGTGCATATGCAAGAAATAGAATACAAACATAAAGAACTTTTAAAAAGGAAAGAAAATGGGGAAGAGCCTTGAACTCATTGGCACAGGAGAAAACTTCCTGAACAGAACACCAGCATCTCTAAGATCAACTTTTAATAAATGGTACCTCTGGAAACTGAAAAGCTTCTGCAAGGCAAAGGGCACAGTCAACAGAAAAAAATTGCAGTTTGCAGATTTGGAAAAGATCTTCACCACTCCTACATATAACAAATGGTTAGTATCCAAAATATATGACAGAACCCAAAAAATTAAGCACCAACAAACTAAATAATCCAATTAAAAATGGGGTACAGAGTTAAACATAATTCTCAACAAAGTGTTATCTAGTAGCCGAGAAACATCTGAAGAAATGTTCAAAATCTTTAGTTATCAGATAAATGCAAATCAAAACAACTGCGATTCTATACCACACATATCAGAATGGCTAAGATTAAAAAACTCAAGTGACAGCACATGCTGGCGAGAATGTGGAGAAAGGGGAAAATTCCTCCATTGTTGGTGGGAGTGCAAACTTGTACAACCACTTTGGAAATCAATCTAGTGCTTTTTCAGAAAATTTGGAATAGTTCTACCTCAAGACACAACTAAACCACTCCTGGGCATATACCCAAAAGATGCTCCACCATACAAAAAGGACATTTTCTCAACTATGTTCATAGCAGCTTTATTCATAGTAGCCAGAATCTGGAAAACACCTAGATATCCCTCAACCGAAGAATGAATAAAGAAACTCTGTACATTTACACAATGGAATGCTACTCAGCTATTAAAAACAAGGAATCTTGAAATTTGAAGACAAATTGATAGAACTAGAAAAGATCATCCTGAGTGAGGTATCCCAGACCCAGAAAGACACACACAGTATATACTAACTTGTAAGTGGATATTAGCCATATAGTACAGGATAAACATACCATAATGTGCAGACCTAAAGAAGATGAGTAACAAGTAGGACTCAAGGGAGGAGGATTCAGTCTCACTCAGAAGGGGAAGTAGAACCGACAGCAGAAGAGGTTGAAGAGAAGAATGAGAGTGGAGATCAGACCGTGGAGAGTGGGGCAGGAGGATAGAGGCCTGCCGATAGAAGAGAAACTGTGGGCAGAGGCATCTCTGTGATGAGCTGAAGACACAAGACAGCACAGGCTGCTGGGAGGCTATGGGGGTGACTCTGAGATTCCTAGTAGCAGGGGTCATGGAGACTGAAGAGGACACCCTCTAACTAGACAGGACTCCTAGTGGAGGGAGGGGAACACCAACCCAACCACAGAAACTTCCACCCTCAATTTACCCTGCTTACAAGATGTACAGGGATAAAGATAGAGCAAAACTGAGAGAATGTCCAATCAATGCCAGGCCCAACCTGAGACCCACCCATGGGAGCGAGCCAACCCCTGACACTACTGAAATACTCTGCTATGCATGCAGACAGAGCCTAGCATAGCTGTCCTCTGAGAGGCCCCGCCCAGCAGTGGATCAAAACAGACGCAGAGACTCCACATCAGCTTTTTAATAGTTTCTTTTCTTTTCTTTTTTTTTTTTTTTTAGAGATTATAATATAAACACAAGATTTTCCCTCTTTTTTCACTTCAAATACTCCCACACACCTCTCCTTGTAAATTTATGGCCTTTTTTTCATTAATTGTTTTCTCTCTCTCTTTCTCTCTCTCTCTCTCTCTCTCTCTCTCTCTCTCTCTCTCTCTCTCTCTCTCTCTCTCTCTCTCTCTCTCCCTCTCTCTCTCTCTCTCCCTCTCTCTCTCCCAATTTGCTTAGTCTGCAAAATTATGTGTAGGTACATTTTCAAGGTTGATCATTTGGTATTGGCTAACCAGCAGTATTCCTGGGGTAGACTACTGTTCCTGCCCGCAGCATTCCTCAGTTGCCTGTAGCAGTTCTCCGTGTAAGGTTGAGGACTTGTGGTCTTTCCCCATCTGCTTGGCGTGTTTATTGTTTTTGTCCTTGTTCAACTCCCGCATTGGCAGTCAGGTTAGCAACACTTTATGAGTGTAGTTTCTGACATTCCCAGGAGACACTCTGTTCCTCTGGCTCCCATACTCTCTATGCCTCTTCTTCCTCAATGATGTCTGGGCACCGGGTGTGGGAGTTGTATTTAGATGTATCAGAAGAACCTGGCTCCACAACTCTCCATTTTGCCTGGTTGTGGTTTTCTATAGTAGTTTCTATCTGTTCCAAATGAAAGGTCCCATGAAACGGAATAGGGACTATGGTCCCAAGTAAGTGTGACCATAAGGCCTACTGATATCATGAAAGTTAGTGCTCAGAGAGGAGGCTTTCAGGTCAGTTCCAGTTCAGGGGCTCCTAGGCCTGCATCCGAAATACACGGTATCTGCAGCGATAGGAAGTTAACTTCCACCACCATGCGGGAAACAAGGGGCAATAGCAATAGCCTGTAATAGTTTGAGAATCTCTTGGATAATCCTGACTAACAACTCAAAAGAGAGTTTTCATACCTGCCTTGTGTGAGGGGCTTGTTAGCTCAGTGGTTCCCAACCTTCCTAATGCCGTGACCCTTTAATATAGTCTCTCATGTTGTAGTGACCCACATTATAAAATTATTTTTATTGCTGCTTCATAAATGTAATTTTGCTAATGTTATTAGGAATAATGTAAATATTTGTGTTTTCTGATGCTCTTAAGTGACCCCTGTGAAAGAGTCGTTCAATGCCCCCCAAAAGGAGTTGTGGCCCACAGGTTGGGAACCTCTGTGTTAGATGGTCTTTGATTCTTGGAGGGAGTATTGTCAGCTCATGGGAAATTTTTTCTTAAGTTATATATGTCTATTGCTCACTGACTTACATGCATTATAGGTTGTATTAATAATATAATCCCTTTTGATATTTTTAGATATCTTTGCTATTATTTTACCATCTTCCTCCTTCTTCCGTATTTATCTCCATCTCCTCTCTTTAATTAGATATCTCCCATTCTTCTTGTTTCTTGTTTGTTTTATTGACTCTATGGTTCTTTAGTTCTTTTTTTTTTTTTTTTTTTTTTTTGCCCTTTGGGTTTTTTTTACATTTGGGTATCAACTTTCAGTCAGACATTCGGTTGGCAAAAACTCTTTCTTCTTCTGTGGGTTTCCTCCTCACCTGTGTGATTGCTTCTTTAGTGGTGCAGAAGCTTCTCTAGTTTTATGACATCACACCTGTTCAACTGTTGGCCTCCATTTGAGGACAAATGCAGTCCTGTTCAGAAAGAACTCTTTTACATTTACATCACGTGGAGGACTGCCTGTGTGTTGCAGTCTCCGTGTCTCAGGTTCCACATGGAACTTCCCATGGGTACGTTTGGACATAGCTTTTGTGCATGATGATAGTTACAAGTCTAACTTCATTCTCATGCATGTGGACATCCAGTTTTCCAGGCACCATTTGCTGAAGATGCTTTCTTTTCTTCAGCTTATGGTTTTGGCCACTGGGTCATATATTAGATAGATGAAGACATGTGTACTCATGTTTGGGTCTTCCATTCTGTTGCATTGGTATACATGTCTGTTCTGTGGTGGTACCATATTGTTTTTATGACTATGGCTCTGTACATGTATCTTGAGACCTGGAATGGCAATCCCTCCAGAATTATTCTTCTTGCTCAGGATTGTTTTGACTCTACGGGCTTTTTTTTTATGTGTGTGTGTGTTCCATATAAATTTTAGAACAATGCTTTCCATTCCTGTGAAGAATGTGATGGGTATTTTGATTGGGATTGCACTGAATCTATAAACAGCTTTCAATTTTAAAAAAATTCATAATGTTAAGTCTATGAATCAATGAGTGTGGAATGTCTTCTCATTTTCTAGTGTCTTACTCTATCTCTTTCCTCAGAGGTGTAAGTTTTAACTGTAGAGGTCTTTCACTTCCTTGCTTAGGTTTATTCCTAGATACTTTATTTTCTTTGAGGCTGTTGCCAATGGGAGTGTTTCCACAATCTCTTTCTCTTTATGTATGTTGGTGGTGTATAGAAAAGTCATTCATTTGTGCAAGTTGACTCGTCTCCTGCCACATTGGTGAATTTGTTTATCACTTTTACAAGTTTTGTGCTAGAAAATTAGAGATCCCTAATGCATACTATCATGTCCTCAGAAAAGTGGGAGTGGTTCTTCTTCTTCTCACCTTTATATCTCTTTAATTTCCTTCTCTTGCCTTGTTGCTCCAGCTAGCGCTTCTAGCACAATGTCGGAAAGGCCTGGGGATGTGAGACTTCCCTTGCTTTCTACTGACTTACTTCAATGTCCTTGAGGATTGCATCAAGTTTTCCTCTACTTGGGATGATGTAGGATGTGGGGCTTTCATAGATAGTATTTATATAAAGGGCCTTTTAATCCTGTAATCTCTAGGACTGTTATCATGAAGGCAGGTTGGGTTTTGTCAAAGGCTTTTTCCCCCCTTTTTTGGCATCTATTGGAGTGATCATGTGATATTTATCTTCAAGCCCAGTTTGTGGTTAATTATATCTACTGATTTGCATATGTCAAACTACCCCTGCAGTTTGGGGATGAAGCCAGCTTGGTCATGGTGGATAGTCTATTTAATGTATGATAGTATCCTGTTTGAATGTATTCTATTGAGCATTTTTGAATCTACATTATCAGAGATATTGGCCTTCAGCTTTTTTTCTTTTTTCTTCTTATTTATTTTTTATTTTGTTATTTTTCTTTAACTGGTTTTGGTTTTAGAATGATACTGACTTTGTAGAAGGAGTTTGGGGTGCTCCTTCTGTTTCTAGTTTTTAAAATAGTTTAGGGGGCTGTAGATCTTATTTCAGTGTCTGGTAGAATTATGCTGTTATTCCATCTGGTCTTGCAAATTTTTTAGTTCAAAGACTTCTTATTAGTATTTTGTTATAGGCTTATTTAGGTTGTTTGCTTCTCCTTGATTTAATTTTTGTGGTTTGGCTAAATGAATTCACCCATTTATTTTAGGTTTTCTGACTTGATAAAGTGTGGGCTTTTAAAAAATATTCCCTTATAATATTCTGAGTTTCTTCCATGTCTGTTGTAATCTTTCCCTATTCATTTTGATTCATTAGTTTGGGCTCTCTCTTTCTTTTGGTAAGTTGGTTCAAGGGATTGCCAAGTTTGTTTGTCTCTTCCAAGAACCAGTTCATACATTTTTTGATTATTACATTGTTTTGAATTAATTAACTAATTAATTTTTGTACCTTGACAGTAGTTTTCCCATCCTCCTCTCCTCCCAGTCTTTCCCCCCATGTTCCCTCCCCACTTAATCCACTTCTCCTTTTTCCTTCAGAAAAGGGCAGGCCTCCATGGATATCAACCAGCCCTGGTATATCAAGTTGTAGTAATATTAGGCTTATCCTCTTCTATTGAGGCTAGAGCAGGCATCCTAGAAGAGGAAAAGGGGCCGAAAGGTGGGCAGCAGAGTCAGAGACAGCCCCTGCCCCACCCAGTTAGGAATTCCACATGAAGACCAAGCTACACGACTGCAGAGGGCCCAGTCAATCCCATGCATGCTCCCTGGTTGGCAGTTCGGTCTCTGTGGGCCTCTATGGGCTCAAGTTAGTTGATTGTATAGCTTTTCCTGTAATGTCCTTGACCCCTCTGGCTCCTATAGTCCTTCCCATCTTTCATAGGACTTCCCAAGCTCCAGCTAATATTTGGCCATAGGTCTCTCCATCTGTTTCCATCAGTTGTTGGGTGAAGGCTCTCAGATGATACTTATGCTAGGCTCTTATCTGCAAGTATAGCAGAATATCATTAACAATGTCAGGGGTCATGGCATGGGTCTTAAACTGTACCAGTCATTGGTTGGCCATTCCTTCAGTTCCTGTTCCATTTTTACCCCTGTACATCTTGTAGGCAGAACAAATTGTAGATCAAAGGTTTTGTGACTGGGTGGCTGTTCTAATTCCTCCATTGGAAGTCTTGCCTGGTTAAAGGAGATGGCTGGGATCAGGCCCCATATCTCCATTTGCTAGGAGTCACCCCCATAGATTCCTGGGAATATTCATTGCCCTGGGTTTCTAGCTCTTCTTAAAGATGCACCTTCTGTTTCCAGTTGTCTCACCTAGTACTCTCCTCCACTGTCTTTTTCCAACCTGATCTCTCCTGTTCCCATTCCTACCGCCATCCTCATGTAGTCCCCTCTCTCCCTCCACACATAATATCTATTCTATTTCCCCTTCTCAGTGAGATTCGCTTGTACCTCCTTGAGCCATCCTTGATACTTGGCTTCTGGGCTTGTGGATTGTAGCATTGTTGTCCCTTACTTAACAGCTGATACCCACTTATAAGTGAGTACATACCATCTGTGTCTTTCTGAGTCTGGGCTACCTCACTCAGGATAATCTTTTCTACTTTCATCCACTTGCCTGTAAATTTAATGCTTTTCTTAAATGAGTAATATTCCATTGTTTAAATGAACTACATTTTCTTTCTCTATTCTTTGGTTGAGGGAGATATAAGTTGTTTCCACTTTCTGGCTAGTATAAATAAAGTTTCTATGGACACAGCTGAGCAAGTGTTCTTGTGGTATAGTGGAGCATCCTCTGAGTATATGCCCTGGGGTATATAGCTGGGTATTTAGGTAGACTTATTCCCACTTTTCTGAAAGACCTTCAAACTGATCTTCAAAGTGACTGTACAATTTTCACTCCCACCAGCAATGGAGGAGTGTTCCTTTTGATCCAAAGTCTTACCAATATGAACTGACGGATGTAAGATGGAGTCTCAGAGTCATTTTTGATTTGCATTTCCCTGACGGCTAAAGATGTTGAACATTTCATTAAGTGTTTCTGGACCATTAGAGATTTTCTTTGTCAAGAGTTCTTTGTTTATATCTGACCCCATTTTCAAAATTGGGTTATTTGGTTGTCTAGTTTCTTGAGTTCTTTATATATTTAAATATCAGCCTTCTGTCAGTTGTAGGGTTGGTGAAGATCTTTTCTCATTCTGTAGGCTGCCATTTTGTCCCTTTGATGGTGTCCTTTCCTTTACAGAAGCTTTCACTTCATAAGTTCTCATTTATTAAATGTTGATCTTAAAGCTGTATTGGTGTTCTGCTTAAGAAATTGTTTCTGTGCCAATGTGTTCAAGGCTATTCCACTTTATTGTCTATCCTGTTTAGTGTATCTGGCTTGAGCAGATGTCTTAGATCCACTTGGATTTCAGTTTTGTTCAGGGTGATAAATACAGATTCATTTGTACATCCAGTTAGATCTGCACCACTTATTGAAGATGCTTTCTTTTTTTCTGTTCTATAATTTTGGCTTTTTTGACAATTCAAGTGTCCATAGGTGTGTGTGTGTGTGTGTGTGTGTGTGTGTGTGTGTGTGTGTGTGTGTGTTTATTTCTTGAACTTCAGTTCGATTCTGTTAACAACCTCTCTGTTTTTATGCAAATACCATGCAGTTTTTTTTATTACTATTTCTTTGTAGTACAGCTTGAAATAAAAATGGTGATACCTCCAGAAGTTCTTTTATTGTACAGATTGCTTTAGCTGTCCTGGGCTTTTGTTTTTCCATATGAAGTTGAGTATTGTTCTTTTAAGGTCTATAAAGAATTGTGTTGGAATTTTGATGGAATTGTATTGAATCTGTAGATGCTTTTGGTAAGATGCCCATTTTTACTATTATAATCCTATGATCCTATAAACATGGGAAATATTTGTAACTTTTGATATCTTTTCCAATTTCTTTCTTCAAAGACTTGAAGTTCTTATCATACAGTTCTTTCCTTTGCTTGCTTAGAGTTGTACCCAGATATCTTATATTGTTTGTGGCTATTGTGAAGGGTGCTGTTTCCCTAATTTATTTCTCGGCTTCTTTATCATTTGTATATAAGAAGGCTACTGACTTTTTTGAGCTATTTTTTCCAGCCACTTTGCTGAAGGTGTTTATCAGCTCTAGGAGTTCCTTGGTAGAATTTTTTGGATCACTTATATATACTGTCACACCATAAGCAAATAGAGATTCTTTGACTTTTCCTTTCCAACTTGTATCTTCTTGATACTATCAGCTTGCTGTGATTGCCTTTATTACACTTAGTTATGTGTCTTGTAGCCCTCATCTCTTTTATCATGAAGAGGTGTTTGATTTTTGTCAAAGGCTTTTTTGGCATCTAGTGAGATTACTTTTTTTTATACGGTGGATTACATTGATTATTTTTGTATGTTGAAACATTCCTGCATCCTTGGGATGACACCTCCTTGATCATGGTGGATGATGTATGTGATGTATTCTTGGATTCGATATGCTAGTATTTTATTGAGTATTTTTGCATTGATTTTCATGTGTGAAATTGATCTGAAATTCTTTTTATTTGTTGAGTCTTTGTGTGGCTTAGGTATCAGGATGACTGTGGCTTCATGGAATGAGTTTGGCAATGTTCCTTCTGTTTCTATTTCATTGAATAGTTTGAGGAGTATTGGTATTATCTCTTCTTTAAAAATCTGAAAGAATTCTATGCTAAAACCATCTGACCCTGCTTCATCCCTCTTCCTCAGAGGGTACTTTTAATGATTGCTTCTATTTCCTCAGGGGTTATAGGTCTATTTATATTGTTCATGTCATCTTTATTTAACTTTGGTAAGTGATATGTATCAAGAAAATTGTCAGTTTCTTTTAGATTTTCTACTTGTGTGGAGTATAGATTTTTGAAGTAAGCCCTAATGATTATTTAGATTTTCTTAGTGTCAGTTGGTGTGGCCCTCCCTTTTTATTTCTGATTTTGTTAATTTCTCTGCACTTTAGTTAGTTTGACTAAGGATTTGTCTATCTTGTTGATTTTCTCAAAGAACCAACTCTTCATTTCATTGACTTTGTATTGTTTTAGTGTGTTTGTTTCTATTTTATTTATTTCATCCCCAAGTTTGATTATTTCCTGCTGTCTACTGCTCTTGAGTGTGTTTGTTTCTTTGTTCTAGAGCTTTCAGGTGTGATGCTCAGTTGCTAGTATGAGATTTCATTAATTTCTACATAAAGGCACTTAGTTCTATGAATCATTCTCTTAGCACTGCTTTCATTGTGTCCCATAAGTTTGGGCTCATGCATTCATTTTCATTGAATTCTAGAAAATATTTATTTATTTATTTATTTATTTATTTATTTATATCTCTAGTAGTAGTTGAGTAGAGAGTTGTTCAGTTTTCATGAGTTTGGAGACTTTTTGTTGTTTCTGTTGTTGTTGAAGTCCAGCTTTAATCCATGGTGGTCAGGGGGTTATTTCAATTTTCTTATATCTGTTCAGACTTGCTTTGTGACTGAGTAGATGGTCGGTTTGGGCAAGGTTCCATTAGTTGCTGAGATGAAGGTATATTCTTTTGTGTTTGGGTGAAATGTTCTGCAGATATTATTAGGTCCTTTTTAAGTCATAATGTCTGTTAGTTCCATTATTTTTCTGTTTAGTTTTGTCTGGATGACCTGTCTATTGGTGATAGTGGGGAGTTAAAGTCTCCCACAGTTAATGTGTGGGGATCAATGTGTGATTTAAGCTTTAGTAATGTTTCTTTTACAAATATGTGTCCTCTTGCATTTGGGGCCTAGATAATCAGATTTGAGATGTCCTCTTGGTGGCTTTTTCTTTGATGAGTATGAGTATAAAGTGTCCTTCATCTCTTTTGATTAATTTTAGTTGAAAGTCTACTTTTTGAGCTTCCAATATACTTTCTTTGTTATGTATACTTAGTGTTTTCACTGTTATATGCCTGTGGGAAAGATTAAGCTTTGTCACAGGTGGAAGCAGTCTTGGCGGGCTTTACCCTTGGGGCACCCCATGAATACCTTGTGATAGACTGAGAGGAGCCAGTCTGGGCCTGGAATTCAGGAAGCAGACCTGGGAACCCCACCTGGGCTATTGTTTTCCTAATGGACCCTCAACGGGAGAAGGAGACCGCCCTTCCCATGTGACTCAGGCAGGTGGGGAAGAGAAAAACAACAGATTCAGCCAGGGTTTTGAGAGAGCGTGTGGAGAAAGCGAACAGGCTGGACTATCACGCGGGCTAGAGAGACACCTAAGGACTCATCCCGTGGAACGGATACCGGAAGGTTCACTCTTTTATCCCTTTAACCTTTTTTCCTTCTTGTGTAAGCTAGTTGGGTTGTATAATAAAGTTTAATTGTTAAGAAACAGAGCCAACATATGCCATGTGTATTTTATTTTCTGGTCACATCTATTTGATGTTATACATGTTTCTTGTATTTGTATGGGTGCATGTTTTCTAGTTGGGGAAGTTTTCTTCTATGCTCTGGTTGAAAATCTAGTCTATGACACTGACTTTGGATTCTTCTCCCTCCTCTACACCTATAACTCATAGATTTGTCCTTTTTCTGATGTTCCACATTTCCTGTATTTCCATCTCTGTGTTTTTAAATTTTTTCATATTTGTTGGATTAGGCTATGCACTTTACTTCTAGTCCTAATAGTTTGTCTTCTACTTGACTTATTCCACTTCTAAGTTTTCTTTTGCATTCTTAGTTGAGCTATTATGGTTTTCAAATGCATCTCCAACTTCATTTCACCTTGCGATCTTTTCAGTGTTTCTAGCTCCTTATTGAATTTTGTCTTCATGTTCTTGACTGTCTTTGTTGTTTCCATCAAGCTTATGCTCGTGTTTCTTGAGCGTCACCTGAGTGTTTATTCTCCACAATCTCTTCCTCCTTGATGCCAGTGAACTGTTTGTCTCTGTCTTCTTTAAAGTCCTTGAATCTCAGGTTAAGTTTATGATTCTTTTTTCATTTGTTTGTTTGTTTTTAATTCTGTCTCCTAGAGTTCATCTCGTAATTCTCACTAGCAAACTTGTCTACAGGACTGGTAATTTTTGGAGGGGAGATTCTGGCTCAGTCTTACATATTGTTCATCTTTTTGTGATGTGATGTGGACACATGGACTTTTGTTACTTCTGGACCTGATATGGATAGAGAAGTCTGAGGCAGAAGAAAGAATGTACATGTGGCTGGGCAAGGATGTGCAGGTTCTGGCTAGATAGAGATGTTGGACTTACTTTATTTATAAGATAGTGTCTCTCATTCAACCCTGGAGCTTACTGGATCAGCTAGAATGGCTGAAAGCAAGTCTCAGGAATGCTCCTTTCTCTGCCTCCGTAGAGCTGGAACTACAGGCATGCACAACCATGACCAGCTCTTTATATGTATGCTGGAGAAATGAACTCAGACCCTCCTTAGAGGAATCCAGTTTGGGAAGAGTGAAACATTACTTCAGGGATCACCATGGCTAGGAAGTAACAGAAGGTGGATTGAGATCTAATAGGTTCTCTGAACTCAAATATTTCAATGTTGCATTTTGGTGTGTGGGGGAGTGGGTGAGAGGGTGGGTATGCATGTGTGAGAAACCAATACCAGCATGACTTTAAGGGTTATATGTAGAAGAGTGGATGGGGTTCTGAGCCCTCAAGTTTACCTTCCTATTGCTGAATAAAATACTTTGAAAAAAGCACCTTAAGAAAAAAAGGGCTTATTTTGTCTAATGTTCTTAAATTAAGCAGTTCATCACGATAGAGAAGACACAAGACATAGCAGCAGCCAGGCAGAGATGTCTTTGCAGGAACAAGAGTCTGATTGGTCACATCACTTAGTAAGAAAACAGGAAGTGAGTCCAGACTATAAAGCCTCATGCCCCGCCTTCCAGAGACCTACTTCCTCCAGCAATGTCCCTCCTCTGATAGTTCCACAAACTTCCCAAACAACGCCACCAGCACGCGCCAGTGTTCAAACATGTGAGCCTGTGGGAGACAGTTCTCAGTAAAACCTCCACAGATACCATCAGATTGGCAACCCTTTGTCTCCTAGATTTTCTCACAGTTTCGGGAAGATCCTATGTCCTAATGAAATCTCATCTAGGAACGTGGTTTCCCACAGAAGCATTTCCAGATTGCCAGTGATGGAGAAGCTCATTAAAGACACACCTAAATCATAACCCTACCCTTGCCCCAAAGAAGTTGTATAGCCTTCAGCAAGTCACTTCTTTCGCTTAGTTTTAAGTTCCTCTATGAGGGGGAGTATAAGTGAGATAAATATGAACACACCTATACACAGCCCAGTGATGACCAGGTTTTAAGTACATAAAAGAATAAATGCTAGCACACTTCAGACTGACATCAGAAAAGAGATGATGATAAGATATTACCTTTGAAAAGTGTCACAATGAGTCACATACGTTGTACCTGTGCTGTGGCTCTAAGGCCTGCTACCTTCAGAAGTTGGCAGAGGGAAAGGTGACTGTCTACCAAGTTCGAGAAGATGTGTAACTGGGGAACTAAGGCTAAGGGTGAGAACTCAGACTAGGGGACTAATTTAGTAATAAATTATATATTTCAGATTTAACCATAGAGTCCATGAGTGGCCAATACCCAAGTACAGCTGTTTCCACCCAGTTCTTCTGAGAATTTCAACTATCAGTTGTATAACAAATGTTCTGGTTTCTTAAAAGTAAATAAAATAAAAATAAATGTAAAAGTACCTACCATAATTCATGAATGGCATTATATAAAACACATTGTACCAGCACATAGAGAGAACTCCAGACTAATAACTTAATGAAGTTACAATTATATTATCCACAGTGATATATCAACCTTTGGTCTCTCTGGGGGTTGGTTGGTTGGTTGGTTGTGTGTGTGTTTTTTAAACTATTACAAGTTGCAGGATTTCATTATGGGTTTTGTAGCTCTGCCATATTTATCTGATTGTTTTTGAGCTCAAAAGACATTTTATAAAATGATATGGATGATGAGGCATCATGGTATCAATCACACAATATTAGTCATGCTATAACAATGAAAAGAAATGTAGAATCAATAGGTTGTGCATGAGAATATTTCGACTCTGCACTAAGAAAATCAACATGGATGTCCTCTGAGAGTCTTCACTCGGGGGAGGGGGAATCAGGACAGATGCTGGGACTTGCTATTAGACTCCAGAGAGTGATATGGAAGAATAGGGAGATAGAAGGACCCAGAGTGTCCAGGAACCCCCGTGAGAAGACCAACAAGGATGGCAGATCTGGACCTAGGGGGGCATAAGCAAACTGCTGTACCAAGCAAGGACAATGCATTCAATAAACCTAGATCCCCTATTCAGTTCTATCGAATGGACAGCTTATTCTCCACAATTGTGGGGAGAGTGGGGACTGCCTCTGACATGAATTCTAGTGCCCCATATTTGACCACTCCCCCTTGGTGTGGAGGCCTGGTGACACTTAGAGGAAGGGGAATCAGGTTACCAGGATGAGACATGATAAGATGTGATCATATGGTAGGGGAGGAGGTCCCCTTCTATCACAGGTCTAGGGGAAGGGAGTAGGGTGAAAGAGGGAGGGAGGGGGGAACAGGAATGTACAAGTGAAGGGATAACAATCGGGATGTAATCTGAATAAATTAGTAAAAAAACAAAATAAGACAAAAAAATTCCAAAGAACATCAGACTATTGTTTTATGTTTTTACTACATGCCAAATTGTTTTGAAGAGTTGCCCTGATGACCCTTGAAGAAGTGTGAGAGTCTGGGTCTGTGTGGTGAAGGTGTGCCTTCAAGTAATGACAAACCAAAACCACAATCCAAAATAGAGAGTTTCACCTAGGCATGGTGGCTTATGCCTTGAGAGGCTGGGAAAGTAGAATGGCAAGATCGAAGCCAGGATGAACTACATAGAGAGATCCTGTCTCAAAAAGTCAAATAATGGTTAGCAAATATTTCCTCTTAATGCTATTTATCTTAAACATTTTGTCACAGGGACAAAAGCTTCTTAAAGAAAGAAGGAATACAACCTCTCTTTTTCAAAGATAGTACAGGAAGCAGGAAAGTAAGCAAGTTGTTCACGGTGGGACAAACACTAATGACAAAGCTAGATCAGCCCCTGGGGCTGTATGACTCCTTTTCTCTCTCTGGTGCTATAGACCACATGATCCTAAGATGGAATATAGAAAGATGCTCAGGGAAAGAAGAATGTGCTGTGGTATTTTTCATGCTCTCTTGATTTTCTCAAGATGATCTCTGTGTGTTTTGCACACCGTAGTGTCCCACTTGCATGGAGGACTCCCAAGAGGTACAGCAATGAAACAACTCGAAGGCACCTCATGCCTCTTTCTTCTTGATGTTCCTGCCCACTCCCAGAACCGGAGAGCAGCGCTGGTCGGTGGGAACAACTGTGGACTTGGGTGGTCCTCTGAAGTCAACGGCCACAGTGACGGAATGGACTGTTTCTCATTGGCTCTTCTGATTTCCCTTCTTGAGGAAAAGACATCTGCACACATGGCCTCTCAGGTTGAAAATATGTGTTAGGGAATTAGAAATAAATCACCCAAATGATAATCCATTTATCTCACATTGCAGAGTTCTCATCCTGTGTTCCTCTCCATTAAAAGAGAAAAACACAAAGATGTTTACATGGGCATTGCCTAATCAGGACCTTGGACTTCCACTTTCTTTTCTTTCCTAACTACATTTGATATGGTACAAGGCTGTCCCAAACTTTCTTCTTCTATGTGGTGTGTGTGTGTGTGTGTGTGTGTGTGTGTGTGTGTGTGTGTGTGTGTTGTATGTTCTTGTCTGTGCACTGTGTCCATGCTACTGTGGAAGCCAGAGTTTGACACTGGCTGTCTTCCTTGATCACTTATGCACCTTATGCTTTAAAATAATTTATTTAATCATTTATGTGAGCATGCACACGAGCACGTGTGTATTTGCACCATGGCAAATTTGTATGTCAGAGAACACGCCATGAAAGGCATTCTTTCTGCCCTCTATGTTATGGGTTCTGGGGCTTGAACTCAGGTCATCAGCCTTGGCAGCAGGCATCTTTACAAGCTGAGCTAGTTTGCAGCCTTCCAATTTATTTTCTGAGATTGGATCTTTTCCCGAACTGGACACTCACCAATTGGGCTTGACACTGGGCAATGAGTGGCCAGGATCTACTCGTGTCTGCTTCCCAGCCCCATGCTGGGATTGCAGGTGTGCACTGTGCACCTCTATCTCCAGCTTCTTGTGGGTGCTGGGGATCTGGTCCTCGTCTTTGAGTGTTTGGCACTTCCAACACCATCATCTCTCCAGCCCCTCTGTTGTTCTTCAGAGTTTTGGTTTCAGTTCTTCTCTATCATAATCCTTGAGAAGAGTTTTAGTTTCAGCCCCCAGTAATCTGGCACAGACTCAGATTCTGAGCTCTATACATTCTCATCTTCACATGATGGCTACTCACACTTTCAAGATTTCAGATGCCATTGGCTCCTCCCCTGGGAGGCAGAGGGCCAATCCTCCTCACCTGCAGGAGGATAGGCTGTCTCTGTTCGTGGGCCTGGGGATTTCTCCAACCATAACCTGCAGTCATCAGTTTTGGAATTCATTGTTTGCCTTTCTCCATTTCAGAACCCATCCATCAATTTCTCGATAGAAAGATGGTGTTTACTAGTGAACCTTAGCCTTTCTGAGGTCAGGAGCCCCGCAAAGCAATTTCCTGGATTTAGAAAGGTAAGGACCAAATCTTTCCCAGCTGACCTCTGAGGTAGAAGGTGAGCCTGGCGTTCCTAACCCACCCTCTGGTAAGTCTCCTCTCCTCTGTGCATCAGTTCTATTGGTCCCCATATCTGCTCTTACCACTTGTATAGCTCAGGCACAAAAGTCACAAGTCTTAGTGAGTAATATAATTCACTCACTGAACAGATTTTTCTCCCATCTTATGTCATGTGCCCGTCTTTGTGACAGAGCTGAGCACTGAAGGAAACTAGGGATTGTCTGCTCTCAGACATTCAGATTAGCTGGAGAGACCCACAGAGATTAGGAGTGCTTGTGTGGGTTCAAAACGCTCAGGGAGCTTGAATGACTTTAAGGTGGATGACCAGCTAACACCTTAACAAACAGCTTCTATGTAATCACTTAACAGTCACTCAAGAGTTAACATCTCAAGGGAAGGAGAGGGCTCAAGGGATAAGGGGGCTAACAAGGGAGAGAATGCTGTGCATTATTTCTCGCGCGCGCGCATGCATGCATGCGTGCGTGCGTGCGTGCGTGCGTGCGTGCGTGCGTGTGTGTGTGTGTGTGCGTGTGACATGAACGTAGAAGGAAGAGTCTTTGGAAGGGGAAAAGGGCTGTAGGCAGGGGTATGGAGTAGCATGGAGAGCGGGTAAATATAAACAAGGCACAGTAACATGCCTGTATGGAAGCATCAGAGTGGAGCTCGCACTTTCGTGTGTTGACAGCAAGAGTGCAGAGTTAGGAAAGTAACACTGAGAAGTAAACATAACCCAGAAGGTGAGAGATAGACACACTGGAAAAACCAGGTGCCCAAACACAGATAAACGGAAAGATGCCCTATGTTCAAAAATTGGAAGAATTAATACTGTTTATATTATTCACAACGATCTTCTAATTTAATGCAATTGCTATGAAAATTCCACGGCAGTTTTCACTAAAACAGGACAAAACCTAAAACGCGTTTGGAATGACAAAACACCCCAAACTAAAAAAAAAAAAGCAATCTTAATTTAAAGGAGCACAGCTGGAAGCTTCACATTTCCTGTCTCTATACTACAAGTCTAGGGTGATGACAGCAAATGATATTGGTACAAAAAGATGCGCGAGCGCGCACACACACACACACACACACACAGTGCAAATGGTATTGTTTACTGCTCTAGAGGAGATCAGCAGGCCTGGCAGAATGGGACTGGTTTTCTATAGGGACATGTAAACAAATAAAACGTAAAAATATAAACATAGCCAGTTGTAATGAACAATCTGAAATAAGCTCACTCCTATCCACTACACCTGGGAGGGCCATGAAAACACATTCTATGAACAATTCCATATTTTGAAGAAACTGAGGTCACAAGATTCTTGTCTTATTTTCTTGAAGTTTTCTCACAAGTGCATAGAATTTTTCTCACATGACTTCATTTTAGAACTGTGTTCCTGTTCTGACAGGCATATGTATACGTAATGAAAAAAAGTACATATACATATGTGTGTGAGTGTATATATATATATATGTATATATATGTATATATATACATATATATACACACAAGGAATATGCATTATATAAATATGCATCAAAATATATATATATATACATGCAAAGACAGGATAGTTGCTCTTTGTAGCAATATGGATAATGTGGAAGCAATAAGTTTTGTAAAATAATCCAGGCATAAATATATTATAAATAGTATATGATTTCGCATGCATGGAATTGTGCTGTTGTAGTTTGAATAAGAAATGTCTTATAAGAATAAGACAAAGGCTCCTGTGTTTGAACCCTTGGCCCACAGCTAGTGGCACTATCTCAGGAGTCTGTGGAACCCTTTAGGAGGTGGAAGCTTGCTGGAGGAAGTGGGTCACTGGGGTGGGCCTTGGGATTTTTATACCCAGACCTCACTGCTCTCTATTCACCCTCTGCTTCCTGACTGAAGCTACAGTGTGTCCAGCCGGCCTCCTGGCCTTCTTTGCCTGCTGCCATGTCTTCCCTTATGATGGACTATAACTTCCTGGGACTGTAAACCAAAATAATCCTTTGTGTTGTTAAGTTGCTTTTGTCACAGCATTTTATCACAGCAATTGGAAAAATCAACCAGGACATATGTGAAATCTAACAAAGGGTGGGGCTAGAGTTGTGATTATGAAGGATTAGGGATAGGGTGGGGAGATGCTGTGCAAAAGACACAAAGTTTCGGTTAGAGAGGAGAAGTTTCAGAGCTTTATTCTGTAACATGATGTTTGTAGTTAATAATTAATCACCGAGCTATTTTTTTTGAAAATAGGATAGTAGATTAAGTTTTCAGGGGGCTGAATACTGAAGCGACATGGAAATTTCATCAGACAGGAAGTCTTCTCAGTAGATGATCATTTCTGTGTTGTAATTATACCCCAAAATGCTAGATAAGCATGCATGCATAAGCTTGGGTGGACTTCCGAGGACTTAACATGGATCTTTACCACTCACGTTCTTTAAGATGTTGATTTTGATTGATGTAATGATGGTGTATGTAGACCATTTTCAATATATTTTTAAATGTGCATATATGGTGCCATACATTATCTTAACTAACAGATTTAGCATTTTCTCTGCATTTACTCATCATTTGCTCCCTGCTCAAATGGCGACTCGATGACTTCTTGTCTCATTTTTCTGCGTTTAATATTTGAGATTATTTCTGAGGCCACACAATTCTTCAGGAAGATACAACTTCTTGTAGGCCAATATGCTTATTTCACCAACACGGCTTATATCAGACTTCACATATCAAGAATGGAAAGAGCATCTGAGTCTCAGCAAACATGACCTTTCTCTTCTCTCTGGTTATGTTACTTAACACAATGGAAGTGTATGCTATTCCACACACTGGATCAACTGTCTTCCCATACAATATTTTGTGTATGCCTCTCTCTCTCTCTCTCTCTCTCTCTCTCTCTCTCTCTCTCTCTCTC
>OU015744.1:69326366-69344945 GCA_907169655.1 Acomys percivali
AGAGAGAGAGAGAGAGAGAGAGAGAGAGAGAGAGAGAGAGAGAGAGAGAGAGAGCTTGCTAAATAAATGACCTGCAGTTTTAAATGAAGTTTCTCAGTTATTATAAAACATATTTATAATTAAGATATTCAAGCTAGAAAGGGTAACTTTTGGAAAGCATTTTTTGTGCTTGGGATGATAAGTGCTTTATGACATTTTGGTGCCATTATTACATAAAATGTTTCCAGAGTGTTTCTTTAGATGGCCTGTTAGGAAGCCATTAAAAGCCATGATGATGCTGGCAGAATGATTTCAGTGTGGGCCTCCGCATACCTTCTCAGGAAAGAGCCCAGAGCCAAGGCTACAAGGCAAATTATTGCAATGTGTATCTCTGAGACTGGATTCCCCCAGTTCTACTATATTCCAACTAAACTGGAAAACTAAACTCATATGCAGAAATATCACATGTGGGGTGATTGTGGACATTAGTGTCGATTACCATGTCACATGAAATAAGACAACCCATGAGTCACAAGCATAAGAATTGAACCCATTCCGGCTTGAGCTCAGCCTACCTGTGACGATGATGCTCTCTGGAAGCCGAGGCAGTCTATATTTTTCTCATCAGCTTCAACAATGAAGTTCTTTACTCAGATTTTTTTAAAGTGGCTTTATGTATCAAGATGTTTTAAAGTGGCAATGTTCTGTGCTGAAGAGGAGACAGGTCTGTCTCTGAAATTTGAAATCTACATGAATGCAAGAAAAAGAGTGTGTTTTCCTTCGAAGACTGAAAATTCAATAACTCAAGCTCAGGAAGAAATGCTGGCATGGCCTTCCTTATTGCTCCCAGAAACGGCAAATGAAAACCTGCAATGGAGGTTGCCAAAAGACCGCTCTCAAACATATTTAAGAATCACAACCAGGCACACACCAATATTCTACATCTCTCATGATCTCTCCTGTTCTCCCAGATGTTGCCTCCTGCTGTGTAATCTTCTCGTCCAAGAGGCCCTAAGACTGGAAACATCTGGGATGCTCCATTATAGGAGTCAGTGCTCAGAGGAAAACAGGGTGAAAGCTAGCGCTCCTCCCTGGCAGTCCATAAAACCAGACTCACTTTTCAGATGTTTGCCAGGAGGCCAGTGTTTGTAAAGTGCAACCAATTTTCACAGTCTTCTGGGCCAGTATTTTGTCTTTTTTACTGCTCAATGGAGTCTTGCTTTGTGTGTGTGTCAGAGTTTGTTTGTATGTACAGATTTGCATGTGTGTTCTTTATATGTACTGTGATGTGCTAAAAACTGTGGGGACTGACCATATAGTTCTTAGGACAAGAAAATGTGAAATTTATTTAGCCAGTGCTCAGAAATAAGGAAATAAGAAATTAGTTGAGATTAATATCTCCTATCACAAGCACAGTGGGGAAGGTGGGTCTTACTGGCTCCTGGCAGTGGAGTGCCAGTAGAACCATTAGGCACCATGCCACTTTCTTTCTCCTCTCATGGTAACACACACACATTTTCCCCAACCTCTCCCTTCTGCCTCAGTTATGTGACAATGTGAGTAATTTACATTATCAAACAAAAGACGGATGGCACAGACAGAGTGAGTGGGCTGACGTCTTCTAACACCAACAGTGCCATGGACGAGAGATCTGAATGTGCACTCCATGTCTTGTTTTGAATCCCCAATCTTACCCAATTCTGTTTGTTTTGAAACAAAATAATTGAATAATTGTAGTTTTAGGTTAGCTGAACCTAAGTCCAAAGGAAGAAAGAAAAGAAGCCCGATTCAATTCCAACCCAATTGCAATTATGTGCACCTTATACAAAGATGGTCCCATAAGGTTCTGTCAGCGAACCACATTGTAGCTATCTTAGGTTTGTAAGCATGATCTACATGCTACTTGTGCAGCAAATTTAATTAATTAACAGAACATTTATTACAGATAGATAATGTGTACACACACATAGACACACACACACATCCGTGTTTCTGTTTATGTATGCTGTGATGACTTTAAGCTATGGTGGCTGTTTTAAGATGTAATTTTACCTTTAATTACATGAAAGTGCATTCTGTGCAAATATGTGAGTGTGGGTCAGGCAGCCTTGGAGGTCAGAAGAGGGCATTCGATGCCCTGGACCTGGCGTTACAGGTGACCGTGAACCACACGACATGAGTACAGCTGATCTTTGGTCCTTCGGCAAGAGCAGCAGGCACTCTTTCCTGTGATCATCTCTGTGGCCCAACAGCTTGCATTTTTCCTTGTTTTTAGAATTACTGGTAGATGCTTAGATTCACTGATATTTAGGGAGAAAATTCCTCTTTCAGGGATAGACCTATGAGATTTTCTAACTACATGAACCCATACAACCTTGCTCAGCAATGCAATCAAAGCCCATAGAGAAGATTCCATTTCATTTCTTTGCTGTTTAATGTACTTCAGAAGCCCCTCAGAAAAAGTGATGCTGTAACCAAGTAATATTGTTATTAAAGTTATTATATGCGTATGCACTGCCACTTACTTCTGAAGAGTAAATATTTATACTAATTATATCAGTGTCATCCACTGTGCTAATTATAGCAATATCAACATGTTGATATTGCTATAATTAATTAGCACAAAGCTTTACTCTTCAAAAATACATGGCGGTATTGCTGACTCATTCACTGTGAGAGGAACAGGAGAGAAGTGCAGTGCTATTGTGCCACATTTAGGCCCAGATATGCAATCAGCTTTAATAATTACCTCATACTGTAGGTGGCCTTCGACAAGAAAAATGATGTTTTCCCAGCTTTCCTGGGATTTGGGTACTAAGATGGAAAGCATTTGAGGATCTTTTCTCCAACATTCTATATTGTGATTAACTTACTCTCCGAGAAGTAAGCTACCCATAGCAAACCCCAAAGACTCCGGTAGGACTGTAGGTGGAATGAATTAAAAGGTTGAAATTTAGAGAAAGGGAGTCTGTCAATGAACTGCCCTCATTCAACAATGCTCTGCCTGGGAGATTTTGATAGGGGAAACCACCCAGCTAGGAGAATCAGAAAGGCAAGAAAAAACTACAGTGATGAGCACCCAGAGCAGTGTACTGAGTTCAAGTTGAGGCCCCACATAATGTGATACAACCTTTGTACACACATAGTCAGTGATAGTAGGCATGGTGGGCAATTTTTGTTATAAACTTGACACACCAGGGAAGACAGACCCACAAGGAGTTGCCTCGACCAGCCTGACATGAGGCCATGTCTGCGAAGCATTTTCTTACCATTGCTAATTGATGTAGGAGACCTCAACCCACTCATGGCGATGCCGTTTCTAGGCATCTGAACTGGTCTTGTATAAGGCACCTGGGCAAGCCAGGAAGCAGCTTCCCTCCGTAGTTCCAGCCTCCGCTCCTGCCTGAGCTCCTGGCCCGACTCCCTTCCATGGTCCATCATGCATAGGACATGGAGGCCAAACCATCCCTTCCATCCCCAAGTTGCTTTTGGTCAAGGTGTTTGTAGCAGTAACAGGCAACAAACTTAGGGCTATACTTTTTGTTTATTGTTTCTGCCATGAATAGAGCAGAGAGCAGAGAGATTTCTAGATGCCACTTTACTTAATGTTCACAACATTGTAAAACGCAGTTATTCAAAAACAAAAAACAAAAACAAAAACGCAGTCATTCTTGTTTCATAGATGAGAAAACCGAGCCTTGGGGAACACAGAACGCCTGTCTATGATGTATGGCTGCTGCTTGGAACAACCTAATCAAGTCACATCTTTGCCCCACTCTCCTTTCTGCCTCTCTCGTTGATGTGCACAAGTGACCCAGGAAGACCCAGGAAGGACCTCACTTCAGCAGGGCAGGAAAGGACACAGCACTGCCCTGTCCCCCATAAGTCTACACAGGCCTGCCTAGAGAGAAGTAGGAAACGCAGCTAACTGTGCCACAACCAGGAAGTCAGAGGCAGAGCTGAGATGCAGCCCTTCCTTCCTTTACACCTGGATTCATGAGTCCTTGAGGAACGTTTTGAAAATGATCCCAGCAAATCATAGGCCAACTTAAGAATATGGTGTCTAACGTTATACTTTTCCTATTCTTTGAGGATTTCATTCACATGTACAATGTACTTTGGCCATACTCAATGGTGTGTTTTCTCAGGCCCTCTTGGCTGCTTTGCAATTCTATCCTGCTTGCTCTCTCCTGGCTCACTGACTGCCCCCGTTCAAGGAAGCATGGTTCTCATGTGGCCCAAGCTCAGTGGGTCATGGTCAGCTCTGCATGACGTTTCTCTTCTTTTTCTTTCTTTCTTTTTTATTTATTCACTTCACATCCGTATCAGAGCCGGCACCCTCCTCTCCTCCCATCCCACATTCCCATCCTCTCTTCCTTTCTCATCAGGAAAGAGGAGCCCCCTGGACCCCACCTCTGCACATCAAGTTGCATCAGGACGAAACACTGTCCTCTTTCACTGAGGCCCAACAAGGCAGCCCAGTGAGGGGAAAGTGGTCCAAAAGCCAGTCCCTCTTGGAAGTGTTCTCCCTTACCCCGTCCCGCCATTCCCACCTTCTTCACATGGAAGCTGGTCTCTAAGCTCCATCCGGTGGCTTTTGTCTCTCTACCTCGCTCCCCCATCTTGTCTCACTATTGCTGTTCCCCTTCATCTGCCTATCTGACTTAGAGGATGCCACCTTCAAAGGGACATTTGTAAGCATCGTAGCACTTTGAATATGTGTTTTTATTTCTTTCCCTGTAGAGTTAGCAGCGTCCGTGGTCATGGCCAGAGTCAGCGCTTAAAAGTGCTTTTCATCTTCAAAGAACATCATGTTAGATGGGGCCCTTCAGGTGGGCTTGGCTCAGGGGTTGCTGTGGTCAGGTAGCTAAAAGCATTAATTAATGACATGTGCTCTGTCTCAGACAAGGGTCACGACAAAGATTTATACTGTCCTTTGATTTATTCTGACCAGTTTTGTCTTTGTCGTTGCTTCAAAAGCTATGGTCCATGACATGCCTTTTTGGTGGGGTGACACTTCAAAATGGTACATGCTCCTAGTGGAAGGGTCTCCATTTTATGCCTTTTAGGGTTACCTTGCTCTTCAATTTAGGGAAGCCATTCTAAAGAGACTTCACGAACAAACGTTCCCCCCCCATATTCTTATATTCTGCTTGTCAATGAATTTCTCAAGAGTAAACCCAGCCACTGTGCTGTTCTTATTCTGTAGGGACAATCAGCGAGACCCTTCCTTATGTCTTTTCCTATTTCAAGCCCTCCCACCCATCCTTGAAATCTATTGGATCATAGGGTAGAGAAAACATCCTTTGGAAAGCAATCCCAGAGGACCTAGGACCTCCAGTGTGGCACTTCCAGCCTAGCCATTTTCTGGTCACTCCTTCTATCCCTCCACTGCCTGTGGAAGGCTCTTCCTCCGTCCCTGCTTGCTCCCTGCACTCTTCCCTGTTTTCTTTCTTTTCATTTTTAATCACTTTCCTACATCCCTCCTCACTCATCTTTTTGTTCCTTCCTCCTTCCCTTCTGAGTGTGAGCATCTTGCTTATTAAGTAACATGCCCAGGGATAAAAATAGTCAGAGCAAGACTTGAACACTGAGCTAAGAGATTCTCGATCCTGCCTGTCCTTTCTCAGTTTTGAAAGGAATGGGCTCATTAATTTGCAACACAGCATGAATCACTGATAAGCCACTGAATGTGTTACACATCCCCGAGAATGTCACTCCACCTCCCTAGGCCTATCCCCTCATCCATAAAGCAGAGGGGTTAGTCCGTGCTAATAGGATCTTCTGGTTCAATTTTAGCCTGTAGGTATGATAATTAGAGTGAGAGCATCAGTGTCCTTGTTTCAATACAAGGATAATAACTACCTCGTAGGTTTGGGGTAATAATTACATTAGAGAATGCACATAAGACCCAGCATGACTTTCTCATGCAGTAATTATATAAAAAGAGCTCCTTGCCATTCATATATTGTGAAACTATTAAGGTCAAACACTTTGCTAGGCGCATAGGCTTTCAGTGTTTCCTTTATCCCAGTGGGGGGAGAAGGGGATCCTATGACTTTACTTATGCTCTGATATGTGACTTCTCTTTACCCTATGTGAAATGCCTTTGAACATATGTGAATGAAAGCAAAGGGTGATATTTTTGGAGCCAGAATATTCCCAGACACTACAAGTAATGCTTATAGGCAGTTACTAAAGAGACTCTGCTCATAATTTTCTTTCCTGGAAAATCATCCATAGTTGGACCACTTCCACAAATAGGACCAGGAAGGTTCCCATGGTGCTGAAACACTTGTTTCCAGGGGGTGAGGGGTCAACTGCTGCTCCCTTTTCCCAGTGGAGGAGTTCAAGTTATCCCACGGGCCATGAGGTATGAGGAGAGCTTATGTGGCTTGTGGGAAAGTGAACAGTTCTGAACTGGGAGACCTGGCTTTTCTGGCCCAGCTCTGCATCAACCTCTTGGGATTCTGGGAAAACCATTCTACCTGCCCAGTGAGAGGAACCATTTACAGACTCAATGAACCAGAACCACTAGGGTGTTAAACAAGACCGCCCTGGCCCCTCATTAAAGTTTCTGATTCAGTCACTTTGGAGTGGGGCCCAGGCATCAGTAATGTTTAAAAACTTGCCAGGTTGTTTTAATATGCAGCCAGCATTGAAACCATTTGATTAGATAAAATTCCATAATCAAGGTGAACCAAGACCTCTTATTCTCTAACCCGGAACACAGATACTGCCCTCTAATGAAACATTCTTTTTTATAAATCTCTTAGCCACTCTTTTTTTTCATGGAGTTAGTACCATTTTGTGTGTCTGAAATATTCCTATCACATGCTTACTACACATGCAAGCTGCTTGAAGATGCCAACAAACAGCTTAATTCCCATGGGCTCAGTTGCTTCGAAGCTCAAGAGTCTCGCTGCATCAAATTCACCCCCTCCCTTGGGGCATGGTCAGAGGTTCAGAGTACTTTTCCATCTGCGAGCCACTGGGGAGGATGACTTTGCGACTACAGCAGATGAGGCATTTGGCTGACCTTCCTGTCTCTGCTGATAACCGCCCAGGGACTGGGTGAGAACCAGCCTTCTTTGCAACCCAAGCACTATCCTTCCGAATCTAACTCACCCATAACTCCAAGAGGCAAGGGGAACCACCATTAGAGTACAAGGAGAGAGAACCATTTTCTTTGGTGTTGACTCTGGAGAAAGAAACAATACTCATAGGTACTCAAAAGATTTGCATCTGAATAAGAGGTAATATCATAATTTTTTTCAGAGACGTTTAAGTTAATTCCTCCTAAATCCAAATGTTTATTCATAGCCCATTTCTTTCCAGAAAAGATTTAAGGCAAAGGATCAAAAGTTGGCCATATACCAAAGCATATCTCCTTTCAACAAAGGGGGATTGACGGGTCCCAGAGCTGTCTAGGAGAGCAGCTCCTCTGCTTGGGTCTGTGGGATACCTGCCATCCATTTCTAGACTCTACATCTAATGCCTTAAGTCTCATACCAGGGGATCTGTCACTCTGCTTCTCCATCTTCAAACAACACAGCGGACATTTTTGAGGACCATTGAACAGTATAATGTGTGAGGGAGAAACCCATTTATAGTCTGGAAACCAAGAGCAGGAAGTTATGGCAAAACAGCTGAAGCCTCAGTGAACCTAGTCCTTAACTCTCTGGCAAGAAACATTTACCAGTATAAGAAATTTTCAACGTGATTTTTATATTACAACAAAACTTTGGGGTGATCTTTTTCTGCACTGTGTAGAGGTCATCTTTGTTTTATTCAAATGCTGGTTTCTGTGCCTGCAGAGAGCTGAGTACAGGCCTGACTTTGTATTATTATTCCTATGGCTGACTCATGTTTTATAAACACTCCAATTAACACTTCAGATTGGTTTAGTAAAGAGCTGAACGGCCTATAGCAAAGGCAAGATACTGTAGGCAGGACTTCCGGCAAAGATAGTAACTCTGGGAAAGAATCGGGAGGATTTGGCCATGTAGACAAGGAAGAAGAAATAATGCAAGGACTAAGAAACTGAGAGGAAATAAGCCACATAGCAGAATGTGGAGTAATGACAACGGGACAATTTAAGTTAAGAACTATTGGAAACAAGTCAAAGCTAAGGTCAACAGCTTATATAACTGATCGAAAGTCTCCGTGTCACTATTTGGGAGCTGGCATTCCAAAAAAGAAGCCCCGTTTTACAAAACAGACTTTTACGTCCTGAACTCATCAACCATATTGTGTCATGTCAAAATAACTGTAGAAGTCACACAGATCAAACAGATGGGCAAACCCAAACGCTTTAAGAACATCTTTTGCTTTGGGGAAATTGTTTATTGGTATATGTCTAAAGTCCTGTCCTAAGTTTCCAGGCAGTGTTCTCTGTTTTGAAGATTACTGTGATAAAGTGTGGAGAGCAGTGGACAAGTAAAATGACCTCATTTAGCAGGCGAGAAACCTGAAACCTAGAACCATTTTACAACCCACCCATGCACATGTGGCTAGTCAGAGGCAAGGCTTGGCATAGAATGTGTATCTTCTTCCCACCATGTGGTCCAAGGTTCTGTCAGGATGTGAGAGAGTGTCACCAAACGAGGTTGGTGAAGAAATGTTTAGCTACAAACTTGAGAAGGATTATTGGAATTGAAATCAGGAATGACATGCACGAGTCCAGATCCATTACCTAGAATCCCAGCAACACTGGACGTGTCTTCGACTTTTGCAGTTCTGGCTCTGGTACCAGGAGCTGAGGATGCAGATGATCTGCCTCTGAGGACTCTTCCAAGGTTGTCACTTTGGTATCTGACCCTTGCCTGCATTTGATTGTACCATATAATACACCCCTAAAAGCACTCAGCCTGGTGCTGAATTGAATCCCAAAGTCTCTGTTGACTTCACTCACTCAGGACTGATGAAAGACAGAAGAGTGTGATGTTATCAACTTTGTTTGTGTGTCAGTATGGTTTCACTAACTAAACTCTCTCTTTCTCTGTCTGTCTGTCTGTCTGTCTGTCTGTCTGTCTCTCTCTCTCTCTCTCTCTCTCTCTCTCTCTCTCTCTCTCTCTCTGTCTCTCTCTGTCTCTCTCTCTGTCTCTCTCTCAGAACAAAAGTATTTGGTTCCATTTCCTTTGTATCCTTGACAGTAGTAATGAATATTTATTCCATGAAGGAGCACTTGGCCTTACTGACCCCTAGGGCAAGTACAAAGACGATGGCAAGGACTGCCACTGTATCCATTCAGTCAACTTCAGAGAACTACATTCAGTCTTTCCCAATCTTTGGATCCAGCCACAATCTGAAAACGGTTTTGGTTTTTTTTTAAGTTGCATCTGTACTGAACACTCAGACTTATTTGCCTGCATCTATGCTCTAAACAACGCAAGTATTTACATAGCATTTGCATTGTATTAGGTATTCAAAGTCATCTAGAGACAAGGGCTGAGGTAGGTTATATGTAAATTCTACACCTCTAAGAAGGACTTGAGCATCCTTAGATTTTGGTACCCACAGGGGTCCTGGAACCAATTCCTCAGTGATAGTAAGGGAATGACGTTATTGCAATTGTAGGACACCTAAACCATTTTTTCTTCATACTGAGAGCTGGAAGTTATTGAGAAGCGTTTATCTTGATAATGAATGAGAAATATGGCTCAGACTTAATATGCTTCAGAAAAAGCCTACTTCCAAGGGTAATTTTTATAGGAAGACATCATGAAAATATTTTTCATACTAAGTAATGTCAAAATTTACTATGCACATTTTTAACCTTAAAAAAAGAAAGAGCCATCTGCGGTTATAAGATATTTCATCAAGTAAAAGTGCTTGCTGTCAATTCTTACAACCTGAGTTCAGTCCTGAGACTCACATTGTGGAAGGAGAGAACCAATTTCTGCAGATTGCCCTCTGACCTCCACATACATGCTGTGGTACATGTCACCTCCCCCACACAAATAAAGAAAAGCATAAAAAAAAGAGAAAGAGTCATCTCACTCATACACTAATGAATAATGTCTTTGCATATAGTCTTCTGAAGCCGAAGGAAAATTCTTTTGAAAGAGAATGAGAATAATTAATAGAGAGAAAGCTCCCCTCTTGTAAATCTAATCCAAATCTTGCTACTGTGTTTTCCCCTATGATAAAGTTGCTCTGTTCTATGGAAATCCTTCCTACAGGGTTTAGTGGCATTCACTTTTCCTTGCCTTTATTACGAATAAGGAATAAAACTGTGTATCTATCACTTGGCTCCATCAACTTCACAAACACTTTTCCTTAGAGGGAGAGAAGCGCTTCTTCCTACATTCCTGCCTGGCTTTTATTTTTCTTTTTTAGGGATTTTGTTTGGTTTTTGTTCTGTTTGTATCTGATTTTAGATCTCAAGCTCACTGAGGGTTTAATTGAAAGCAACAGCTTCAAGGGTAGGGAAAAGCATACCTCAGATTCTGTGAGCACCTCTCTTCGTGTGTGTGTGTGTGTGTGTGTGTGTGTGTGTGTGTGTGTGTGTGTGTGTGTGTGTGTCTACTAGAGGACAGTTTCAGCTCTTTTTTCTAAGATGCTGTCCACTTGCTGGTCTGAGGCACTGGCCTGGGGTTCACCAAGTAAGCTAGGCTGGCTGAACAGTAGGCCCCGAGAGCCACACCTGTCTCCATCTCCTTGGTGCTGGGATTACAAAAGCACCACTACACATGGATTTTTTCACTTGGCCTTGGAAGGCTGAACTCGGATCCTTATGCTTACAACACAAACATTTTACCTACTCAGCCACTGCCCTGGCCCATCAACCTGGGGCATTTTGTAGTCAGTGGTGTGTGGGGTGTCCTAGCCCTTTGACTTGGCCACGCCCTTCCTGAGACAATTTTACTATCTTTTAACTCAGAAGAAGGGATCCTTGTGGTTTCCTGACCCAGTGTTTTCTAAATCATGTGCCACAGAATATTCTCTGACTTCTGTCTTCATATCTGTAAAGGTCTCTTCCAGTCTTGGTTCTGAGTCCTGGATTGACATGCAGAAAAGTCACCCTCCCAACAAGGACAGGCTCAGCCAGCTGACTTTCTTCAAGAGTCAACAAATACAGCCAGGAGAACAGCTACCGGCCTTTCCCATAGCCAAACCTCACTTATATGCTCTGAGGCAATGGCAGCTGAGGGGGAGTTTTATGACAGTGACTCTTTTTTAAATTTTATTTAATTAATTTATTCATATAATCCCTCAATTGTTATCCTATCTCTTGTATCCTTCTGTTCCTCTCTCCCTCCTGCTTTCACTCTATTCCCCTCCCCTATGTCTGTGACCTAGGGGGATCTCTCCCCCACTATCTGGTCATAGGCTATCAGGTCTCATCTTGGTAGCTTGCTTACTCTTTCTCTGAGTGCCACCAGGCCTTCCCACCACGGGGAAGTGGTCAAATATGGGGCACCAAAGTTCATGTCTAAGTCGGTCCCTGCTCTCCACTCAACTGTGGAGATTTCCCTGTCCATTGGCTAGATGTGAGAAGGGGTTCAATGTTTACTGCAAGTATTGTCCTTGGTTAGTGCAGTAGTTTGAGCAGAACCCCTGGGTCCAGATCTGCACATCATATTATTCTTGTAGGTTTCTAGGACCATCTGGGTCGTTTTATTTCCCCATTCTCCCATACTTCTCTCACCTAGAGTCCCAATAGGATGTCCTCACAGCTATCCCAATATCCTGGTAAGTGAAGACTTTTATGGGACATGCCACTTGGGCTAGTATCCAATTATAAGTGAGTATATACCATGTGAGTCTGCTTCTGGGTTAGCTCACTCATTATAATCTTTTCTAGTTCTCTCCATTTGTCTACAAATTTTGGAAATTCCTTGTTTTTTACAGCTGAGTAGTATTCCATAGTATAAATGTACCACAGTTTCTTTATCCATTCTTTGACTGAGGGACATTTAGGTTGTTTCCAGGTTCTGGATATTATGAATAAGGCTGCTATGAACATAGTTGAGGATATGTCCCTGTTGTGTGGTGGAGCATCTTCTTGGTATATTCCAAGGAGTGGAAGGGCTGGGTCTTGAGGAAGCCCTATTCCCAGTTTTCTGAGAAAGCACCAGATAGGTTTCCAAAGTGGTTGTACAAGTTTGCATTCTCACCAGCAATGACAGAGTGTTCCCCTTTCTCCACATTCTTGCCAACATGCACTGCCACTTGAGTTTTTCATTTGAGCCATTCTGATGGGAGTAAGATGGAATCTCAGAGTCATTTTGACTTGCATTTCTCTGATGACTAAAGACTTTGAGCATTTCTTTAAGTGTTTCTCAGCCATTCGATATTCCTCTGTTGAGAATTCTGTTTAGTTCTCAGCACCATTTCTTAATTGGGTTATTTGGTGGTGTTTAATTTCTTGAGTTCTTTATATATTTTGGGTATTAGACCTTTGTCAGATGTAAGGTTGGTGAAGATCTTTTCCCAGTCTGTGGGCTGTTGTTTTGTTCTATTGACAATGTCTTCTGCCTTACAGAAGCTTCTCAGCCTCAGGAGGTCCCATTTATTGATTGTTGACTTTAAGGCTTGGGCTGTTGGTGTTCTATTCAGAAAGTTGTCTCCTGTACCAATGTGTTTCAGGCTCTTCTCCACTTTTTCTTCTAACCTATTTAGAGTCTCTGGTTTTATGTTGAGGTCTTTAATCCATCTGGACATGAGTTTTGTGTATGGTGATAAATGTGGGTCTAATTGCATTTTTCTACATGTAGACATCCAGTTAGACCAGCACCATTTATTGAAGATGTTATCGTTTTTCCATTGAATAGATTTGGCTTCTTTGTCAAAAATCAAGTGACCATACATGTATGGATTCATTTCTGGATTTTCAATTCAATTCTATTGGTCAACCAGCCTATTGCTGTGCCAGTACCATACTGTTTTGATTACTGTTGCTCTATAGTACAGCTTGACATCAGGTATGGAGATTCCTCTGGAGATAAACAAATTAAATAGTCCTATTTCTTCTATATAAATAGAAGCAATCATTGATAGTCTCCCAACCAAAAAAGCCCAGGGCCAGATGGTTTCAGTGCAGAACTCTACCAGACCTTCAAAGAAGAGCTAATACCGATATTCTTCAAGCTACTCCAAAAGATAGCAATGGGTGGAACATTACCAAATTCAGTTTATGAAGCCACAGTCACATTGATACCTAAACCACACAAAGATCCAATGAAAAAGAGAGAATTTCAGACCAATTTCTCTTATGAATATTGATGCAAAAATACACAATAAAATACTCGCAAAATGAATGCAAGAACATATCAAAGATATCATTCACCATGACCAGGTAGGCTTCATTTCAGGCAGGCAGGGATGGTTTAATATATGGAAATCCATCAGTGTAATCCAGCATATAAACAAACTGAAAGTAAAAACACCACATGATCATCTCCTTAGATGCAGAAAAAGCATTTGACAAAATCCAACACCCATTCATGTTTAAAGTTTTGGAGAGATTGGGAATACAAGGCACATACCTAAACATAATAAAGGCTATATACAGCAAGCCAATAGCCAACATCAAATTAGATGGAGAGATACTCGAGGAAATTCCTCTAAAAGTGGGGACCAGACAAGGCTGCCCACTTTCTCCATATCTCTTCAATATAGTTCTTGAAGTTCTAGCCAGAGCAATAAGACAACAAAAGGAGATCAAGAGGATTCAAATGGGAAAGGAGGAAGTCAAATTATCCCTATTTGCAGATGATATGATAGTGTACATAAGTGACTCCAAAATTCCAACAGAGAACTCCTACAGCTGATAAACACCTTCATCAAATAGGCTGGATACAAAATTAACTCAAAAAAGTCAATAGCTTTCCTATATACAAATGGAAATCATGCAGAGGAAGAAATTAGGAAAACTACACTCTTCACAATAGCCACAAGCAATATAAAATGTCTAGGAGTAACTCTAACCAAGCCAGTGAAGGACTTATTTGAAAAAAAAAAAACTTCAAATCTCTGAAGAAAGAGATTGAAGATGACATCAGAAAATGGGAAGATCTCCCTTATTCATGCATCTGGAGAATCAACATATTGGCCATCTTACCAAAGCAATTTACAGATCCAATGCAATCCCTACAAAAATAATTACACAATATTTTAAAGACATTGAAAGATCAATTCTCAACTTCATATAGAAAAACAAAAAACCCAGAATAGCTAAAACAATCTTGTACCAAGACAGTGACTCTTGGCAAGTAGAGCTCAGGCTGAACTCAGCACTTCATTGCAGGAGGCTAAACTTCAAGCAGGAGATTTGGAGCTCTGAATATTTACAGCTCGGCTTTGCCGATGGGTCATCTAAGAGGAGGCCCAGTGGTAGCATGCAACAACAGGCTACTCATGGGCAGTGTGGATCTCCCTGGATCATAAATATTCCAAGTTAGAGGGTCCTGCTGTAGGTTCCATGGGATATGTCCTGTTCCAGGATCCACCATGTTCTGGCTTCAGTACCAAAGGCTGGCTTTGGATAGCTTTCTGAAACACTAGGCTCTGGCTTCATTTTCTATCCCATCTCTCTGTGCAGTGCCCCCTGCTTCCTATGATGAACAGCCAGCAGGCAGAGACCCACCCTCTGCCAAGTCATTGAGAGAAATGGGGATCCCTATCTTTGAACCTTCACCTTCTAGCCTCCTCCGGACTCCAGTTAATAGGGGTTTGATTAAACTCAGCAAAAGGGATCCTTCAATTTGGTTAATTTGATTGTCTAAGAATTGGGAAACTCATCTTGAGAAGGTCTACTTACCGTATCAGATCCTGGAATTCGAAGCCAGTGGGCCTAAGCTTCCATGATGTTGTAATGTGGGCTTGGTTTCCACGGAGACAGACAGTTACTAAATGAAATGGGTCAATTCTCCCATTAAACACAAGAGGAATGGGCTAAAGTGGCGTGGAGGTCTCTGCGCCTGTATGCATTGTTCCCAGCAACATTGGAAATGTCCTCATCTACGCCTTCTGTCATGTCATGTATAGGGTGTACATTTAAACTTAGAATCTACACCAAGACAAGGCTGTTTTCAATTGTCATCCTGGCTAAAGGGTCACACAATTGCTCAGTATGAGGCACCTAACCACGCCTTGTTCCCCAACATGCCCAGCCTCTGAACAGACCCAGCTGCCGTGGCATGCGGCAAGTGCACGCTTGCGTGTAAGTAACACTAATTGGAAGTGAATGTCTTATAAATAATCCATCCCCACATTCCTGGACGAGCATGTACACTCAGCAAATCAAAAACAACAGAATGTGTTCAGAGTGGTCAGAGGGGAAGGCCAGCAACATCTGCGACCCTTCAGTGCCCGGACCAAAAAATGGCTGCAAATGTGTCTTCCTAGTCTCTTCAGTTGCAATTACGCTCTCCGTACAAGTTTGGTTGAGTCCTACTTGAATATGAAGAACTCACGTGAAGCTTTCTCTCTTGGTTGTCTCTTTCTCCCTTCCTTCCTTCCTTTCTTTACAGAAAGCGAGTGGGGGAGGGGAGGAAAGAAAATGAACACTTGGCTTTCTCATGTTTTAGGGGGCCAAAGCAGGTCTCGGTAATTGGAACCAATTAACTTAAGTGAAGATCTCTGAAACTGCATTTCATTCTAGTGTTTGGCATTTTCAGGAGAAGGCAGTAATTATGTTGCTTGGAGAAATAATTGGCGTTTTGAAGCCACCCAGATGTACAGTACCCCTGGAAATATCTGCGTGTTCTGAGAGTGATAGGAAACGTGGTGATTCCTAGGACCCATTCCCCAAATTCCTTCTACACTTATTTTGTCTTCTGCATCTGTTCTTTCAAAATCTCATAGTTCTGCACTGCTGTTCAGGGAGTGGGGGCGGGAAGAGTTGGAGCTGAAGTTTCCATATTCATGCCCTCAAATAGACCTTCAGAGGTCCCCTGTGGACGGAAAAGAGGAACTCAAGCCCAGTACAATAACACACGCTTCTGGGGGCTCCGTGCTCCTCAAATCTATTTTTAAAAAGCATGCTTTAGTAAATTATATATAACATATAGTACATCATGAATGTATGTGTACAAAATGATGAAACAGAATCTCGTCAGCCCGCGAGTGTCATTCAGTTCCTTTCTCCATACAGGTTTACATCAAGAGGGAGCCACACAACTGCACCTTGAGAGGTTGGACCTCCTCTAGTGTTGAGGTTGCTGCTACCTGTCTCCCCACTTGGCTTCCATGTAGAACTCTGATTTGGATCATGGCTCGAAATTAGCATTTAGGATGCTGCTGTTTCTGCATTTCTCAGCCACAGCATATAGGAGCCACCTTGCCTGGATGGTGTGCTCCACCATCACCTCCGTGAAAGCATGGACCTGCATGTTCCCCTTGCTAATACTGAGGATGCTGAACACACTGGACAGACCAGACTTTGGAGGCCAAACCTCCAAAGTCACGTTGGAAGTCACAGCAAAACTAAAGCAAATACAAAAAGCTGTTAGATGGTGTCCTTGACCCCTTGAGCCTCCCTGGAAGAAGTGGATGTGTTCGCCATATCACGTTTTTATTGCATCCTTCTGTGTTTTGGATGTGTCTCCCTTGGACTCTCCCTTTACACAAGGCTACCACCTCTACAGTGACCAGTAATTTGAGAACAGCAACATGGAATTAAGATACTAAGTTCATCCATCTGGTTCTCCTTGGCCAGTCCATGGCAGTCACTCAAGCTTACTGTGGCTCATCTAAGCCATAGGAATATTCATATAGAGAGGGACAAAGGTGAGATTTTGAATCTTGGAAATGAAGGAAATACACCCAAATTGAAGTCTACCAGGATTAGTTTGGCAAGTAGATAATGAGTCTTTTAAATTATTGTTGTTGTTGTTGTTGTTGTTGTTGTTGTTGTTGTTGTTGTTGTTAATTCACATTACATCCCAATTGTAATCCCCTGGCCCTTATCTTCCTGTTCCTACGCTGTCTCCCTTTTTCATCCCATCCCCTTCCCCATGGCCTCTGACAGCTGGGGTCCTCCTCCCTCATCATCTGACCACAGCCTATAGGTCTCATCTGGATTGCCTGCATCCCCTTCCTCTGTGTTCCAGCAGGACCTCTCCCCTAAAAGGGGCAGTGACCAAATCAAGGGCACCAGAGTTCTTGTCAGAGGTATTACCCTGCTCCCCTCCCTTCCCATGTGGAGAATGAGCTGTCTATTGGCTACATCAGCTCAGGGGGTCTAGGTCTTGTGTTTACCATGTCCCTGGTTGGTGCATCCATTAGGGCAGAACCCCCTGGGTCCAGATCTGCTAGCCTTGATAGTCTCCTTGTGGAGCTCTTGAAAATCCCTCCACCCCTTCTTTCCATCCCCCAACTCTTGTACACAAGTCACAGCTCTTCACCCAGAGTCCATCACATGTTCCACTATCTGTCCTGATCTCCCACTGGGTGGAGTTTCTCAGAGGATGTCTATGTTGGGCTAATATCCACTTACAAGTGAGTATATACCATTTGTGTCTTTCTGGGTCTGAGTTACCTCACTCAGGATGATTGTTTCTGGTTCCATCCATTTGTCTGTAAATTTCAATATTTCCTTGTTTTTGATAGCTGAATAGTATTCCATTGTGTAAATGTACAAAGTTTCTTTATCCACTCTTCGGTTGAGGGACATCTAGGTTGTTTCCAGATTCTGGCTATTATGAATAAAGCTGCTATGAATATAGTTGAGCAAATGTCCTTGTTGTATGGTGGAACATTTTTCAGGTATATGCCCAGGAGTTGAATAGCTGGGTCATTAAGTAGCACTATAACCAATTTTCTGAGAAAGCTCCAGATTGATGTACAAATTGGTTGCACAAGTTTGCAATCCATCAGCAATGGAGGAGTGTTCCCCTTTATCTACATCCTCACCAGCATGTGCTGTCACTTGAGCTTTTGAACTTAGCCATTCTGATACCTGTAAGATGGAATCGCAGAGTCGTTTTGATTTGCATTTCCCTGATGAATAAGGACGTTGAGCATTTCTTTAAGTGTTTCTCAGTCATTTGATATTCCACTGTTAAGAAGTCTCTGTTTAGCTCTGTACCTAATTTTTAAATTAGGTTATTTGGTTTAGTGGTGTTTAATTTCTTAAGTTCTTTATATACTTTGGATACTAGCCGTTTCTGGGATGTAGGGTTGATGAAGATCTTTTCCCAGTCTGTAGGCTGTTGTTTTGTTTTGTTGACAGTGTCCTTTGCCTTACAAAAGCTTTTCAGTTTCATGAGGTCCTATTTATTAATTTTTGACCTTAGAGCCTGAGCTGTTGGTGTTTGTCCAGAAAGTTATCTCCTGTACCAATGAGTTTAAGGCTCTTCCCAAATTTTTCTTCTAAAACAATTAGTGTATCTGGTTTTATGTTGAAGTCTTTAATCCATTTGGACTTTTCTTTGGGGCAGGGTGCTTAAATATGAATCTATTTGCATTTTCCTACAGGTAGACATCCTGTTAGACCAGCACCATTTGTTGAAGATGTTATCTTTTTTTCATTTGTGGATTTGACTATGGGTAATGAATTTTTATGACACCTCAAGACCTAGAAATCTCTTAAGCTAAGCCTGGACACACACACACACACACACACACACACACACACACACACACACACAC
>OU015744.1:69344955-69359651 GCA_907169655.1 Acomys percivali
AGGGCCAATGCTTCATTAGTCAAAGTTTCTTGGAGCTCCATTTTATATTCTAGGTTTGGAGATGTAGAGTTGCCCTTTTAGTGACAAATCTGCATTTCATCACAAAGATGGAACATGGCATCATTGTCTCCATTATCCCCTGAGAGTAGACTCCCCTTTAATTCAGCACACTCAAAATAGAGACCAGAAAATTTATTTTGGGCAAAATGGAGCAAATACCCACAAACCTATGTTCTCTTTGTCATTAGACAACAAAGCTTCTAATAAAAGTGGTTCTAATTCCATCTCATGACATTTCTGAAGAGGCCTCAGTATTCTGTTATTTCTCTTCAGAACTCTAAAAATAGGATGTCACAAATAAAGCCAATATTTCAAGATGACTAAGAAAATTATTAACATTTTAGACAATGTAAAGGCCAACATTGCAAAATTATTATACTAAGGAACAGGCATGTTGAAAGCAAGCTTAAGCATGTAAATAATGAGTCATGAGAGAAAACTCTTCTTATGAGTTATTATAGAGCTTCAGTGTATTACACTGTTAGCACTAATAATATAATAATATTGCAAACACTGTGAAAGTTTACAATAGGTATAAATAATGTTAGTAAATAGTAATATGTGTAAATACTAGCATTTATTAATTTATTATATACTTACTATAAAATTAGTATTTATTAATCTATCATTGATATTCTAAAATAATATTATAATCCATTCTTGATGTTGCCTTTTTGCTGATTGCAAAAATACTACTGTTAAAAGTAATTTAAGTCAGCCAGTCTTGGTGGAACACAATTTAATCCCAACACCTGTAAGATGTGGGCAGGCAATTGACACAATTGTCACTCACTCAGGTTGTATAACACTGGGCTAACACTCATGATGAGAAGCTCCTGCAAGCCCTCCACTGGTTCAAAGACACAGAAGAGTACAGGAACAGTCCATGACTGGAGCTTCATCGTCCCACAGGAAATGCCCAGAGAGTCTCGGCAATAGACTTGGTGGCAGAGATGGGCTCCAGATTCTGCTTGCAAGTCCTGTTGTATTGAGAAGGAACTTTGGGGACAAGGAAATGAAGAGTTGGATGCTGTCTCTTTCATGAACCTTGAAGATCATATAGTAAGGATGACAGTGACAAAAGATGGAAGTAGCCTGAATTACTGAATTATGGACTGGTGTCAACCTAAGATTGTGATGGGTAAGCCAGCCCTGGTGGCTGCACCAATAATCCCAGTACTTGGGAGATAAAGCCAATAAGATTAGGAATCCAAGACCAGCCTGAGCTACACTATGGGTCTGAGGACACCCTGGGCTATAGGGAGACCTTGTATTTTAAAATAATAAGAACAAATTTAAAAAAAAAACATAGAGATTGAGATGGCAGAACAACATATCTTAATTTTATTAATGTGTTGTAATTGTAGGATTACTCATTTAAGTATTTCTTACCTAGTGCAAGGTTCTTACTCTGGATCCTTGACATAATTAGTTCAATAATCTCTTGCCTAAAACTGTGGATGGAGTCTAAGTGATTTTTTAATGCAAGTCATGTTTATCAAGTGCTACTCCATGTGGGCATCTGTTGAAAGTGACCATCATCTCCCCAGTTAGTTCCAGTCCGCTTCCAAAATGAGTTGCGTGGAATGGCATCAACAAGCAACTAACGCACACAACAATCATGAAGAGCCACAAAATCTATCTGATTTCTCCCCAGGAAAATAGGGGGCATGTGAAGTATAGGGTGTGATGTGCAGTGTGTGTATATGTGGAGAGGCACGTGTGCATGGTTTATGCATGCAGTGCGATGTGATGTGTATGTTTACGTGGTATGTAGCGGGTAACATGTGGGATAAATGCAGGTGGGTATGGTGTATAGTGTATGTTTTGTGGGCTGTGTGTGGATGTGTGGTGAGTGCAGTTTACGTCGTGTATGTGGGTGTGTGTGTGGTATCATCCATATGGTAAGTTTGTTATGATGGGTGTGTGGTGTGTAGTATGTGGTTTTGGCACATGTTTTATGTATGATGTGGTGTGTGTGTGTGTGTGTGTGTGTGTGTGTGTGTGTGTGTGTGTGGTTTGTTCCAGTTAAAATTCAGCTTTTGCCTTTGAACACTAGTTAAGGCAGGATTTGAAATCAACTGCTTTGGAAGTTTTAGAGGATTCTAAGAAGCATCTCTGTGCACAGAACATAGAGGGTACGGCTGCAGGATCTCCCCTGCCTTCCAAGAAGGAATCTTAAAACCTGCTTTAGTAGTGGAACTCAAAGACAGGCAGCTGGCCCGCAGATGCCTGTCCACAGTCACAACAGGGAGCTTGTGCTTCACTGTGAAATGCCACCTACCATTCCCCAATACCCACCATGCTAAGACAGAGCAAGTTTGCATTTAAACCATTAAAAATGCTACGTGCACTCAATCCTGTGCCTGGGCCAAAGAGCATCAAGGCAGATGGCGTGTGGCATTTGAAAAGTAAGTATCACGTAAGTGAACAAGGGTTGCATTGCTCTCCATCACACTAAATGATGAAGACTTCACACCCAGCAAGTCTATCAGGGGTGCTCGCTCTGTCTCCATTTGCAGTGTTGGACAGATAAATAAATGCTCTTTAGAGCAAGTTATTTTTCTGATGTTGCTTAGAGAAACAGGGACTCTAATGATCAAGTTGGTGTAGCACTGGACCATTAGCATCTTCCTCTGAGACCTGCTGTTGGAAGGAAGGGTACAGTGTTCTGCAATATGACTCAAGAAAGTATTAACATGCCTGAGATGACTTGGAATTGCCAGCCTTTGGGGCTGCTGTGGGGGACATTGGAAGGAATCACAGAACATTTCCAGGAGATTACAGGCATCGCAGGGGAAATTGTTTGCTAGCACAGTGCACAGAGAGATGACTTTAGACACCTGCAAAAATCGGAATCACTGCACACAAAAAAAGGAAAAAAAAAAAAAAAGAAAAGAAAGAATGGAAAACCTAAGGAAGCCCGGATACTGCCACAGTAGTAACAATCCCTCTTTTCTGTTGTTTTGTCCCACTTCCCAAATCTGAGGCTCCCCAGCCAGGCTCTCTTCTGACTGACATCCCAGTTCCAAATGGTTTAGACTGGATCACATATTTGTTGAGGAATCACAGTCGACTGATTTCATTCTAGTGCTTAAGGCAAGGCATTCTGCAAAGCAAAGAACATGTCCACAGAAAAGACTGGCACTAACACCCGGAGTAAGTCTGCAGACTCTGCGAAGACAGGTATTTATCAGGGCAGAAGCTGAATCTGGATTGCTGGAGACTTTTGGTCACCCGTTGTATTTGCTTGCTCTCTGTTCTAAAGACGGTGACTTCTGGATGGCCTGGGTAGAAATAACAGAAGGGCTATAGGAACCAGACTGTGACAGCCAGGAAGCTAATGTGTGTTACCGGGAATTCACCAATGGGAAAAACTTTGAAACATTTTAAAAATGCAGGTGCACAAATTACTCATGCCAGGAGCGGCAGTGGCACTTTGTAATAAAATCTTATGTTTATTTTCCACTGTTGAATACACATACCTTAGTGTTCCCAGGGAGAGAAGCCGACGATGCTATCCAATGAACAGTTTGCAGATGGATTAAATACATGTACCAATGAAATAAAACGTGCAGATTTGGGGCTTTTTCTTCCTACCTTTGCTCTGGGCCCAGAACTCCCCAGTGATGACATGGGAGTTTGTGCAAAGATCTGAAGTTGAGAAGGATTAGTTTAGAGTCAGAAGGAAAAGGACACATATGAAAATGCTTCTGTGTGAGCTCCCAACCCGAAGCTCAGCAGTGAGCAGGTTGAGCTCTGGAGCCCAGGATACCAGGGAACCCAGGAGAGATAGTTGTAATAGGTTCACACTTGGCCCAGGACCAGAAAGCGACTCTGCAATAGGTTCATACTGGGCACAGGACCAGGAAGCGACTCTCGGACTTGTCAATTAAAGGATATGATGGTTCTTGGGGAAGTCTTATCAGGGGTGGAGTAGTGTAAAAATTGAAATTGCTGCTTCCTTCTGAGAAAGAATGTATTCATTTATTGGAAGAGTATTTCAAGTCCAGTAGTTGATCAGCTTTATTATTTCTGTTGTGTAGAGACATCAAAATGCTTAAGGCAAGGTACCAGTGTCCACAGGGCTCACTGTCCAATCCAGACTGTGTACAGGAGAGTTATGGGAGCTATTTAACCGAGTGCCACTCAAGAAAAGAGGCGACCCCTCTGGTTTACATGATCAGAGGAGTTAGGAAAGGATGGCAGGCTAGTCTCTGGCTTGAAGGTAAAAATGCGTGCACCGTGTTTAGGGAGGAAAGGAGAACAGGGTTTGAGAAAGGTCTCCATGATTGCTGCAGAGACTTCTGTTCCAGGAGAAAGAGTGAGAATCCTGGAAGTGCATTAAGAACATTCTACAGGCTTCCCAGAAGAACAATCCAAAGATTCCAGGACTTGTTCATCTCACATGCCGTCTTTTGGATATGTGGTTTTTCTTACTTGTTGAGTCTAGCCATTTTGTCCCTCAAATAGCTAATAAAATGGGTAAAGAAAATTTCACAAGACAAACAGCTCAAATACAACTGTAGCATGCACATGCACACACAGAGACATTTAAAACAACACACATACACACACACATCCCACGTCCATTCACACACTTACACACACACACACACACACACACACACACACACACACACACATCCATTCGTATACTTTCAGGCACATGCACACACACACACATACACATGACATTCATTCATGTACTTTCATGTACACACACACACACACACACACACACCACATCCATTCACACACTTTCAGGCACATGCACACAATGAGCAGCCCTAAGGGCCCACCTTTCCATCTAGGCCACCATCATTGCATCTAAGACCATGGCGTCGGCCTCCTTGACAACAGCAGATTGGGGCTCCTAGTCAAGAAGCTAATATACAGGCTTGTCTATTCTTAGAAGGTACAGACAAAGAGAACATAAAATCCATGCCTCTGCATGTCAGAAATCCTGCTAAAGATGCACAAAGGCCTGGCCTGCCCCAAACCTGGTGACAGAATTTGCATCTGGAAAAAAAAAAGGAAAAAGAAAAGAAAAGGAAGCCTGATCTCCTGCCTCCCGAAAGCTTCTAATCTGTACTGATGCTTTGACTCTCCTCTGGAGGAACTGGAGGTGGTACCAAACACCATCTTTCTCGGGATTATGTACAGGGTGGTGCAATGCAGGGAGGGGAAGGGTTGGCCCTCACAGATGCCTCGCTTTCTGCCAGCAAGGACAAAGAGCAGGACAAGGTGCAGCAAAGATCCTCAGAAGCAAACGTCACCCTGCTCTCCCCAGCCTCCTGTCTCGAAATTAAACCATCCGCATGTGCAGACTGACCAGCGGAGGCGTGTGGTCTGCTCGACAGATGGATAAGCTGGGCAAGGCTGGCACATAGGTGTTGGAGCTGGTGTTTTTCAGGCGCTAGCCATCCATCCACAGACATCTTGTTATATTTGTTTAAGGCGGGGTAGGGATTCCAGCCTCTCGGTCCTGAGGTTTCTTTCCCAGTCTGAGCATGCTAAGCCACATTGGGTTATATATTTTTGCACTCCGTTTCTCAAAGGGAATGAGCTTCGTCTTGTCATGTCAGCTACCACCTGTGCTCCTTAGTTCCTATGTCCTGGGAAGCTTGCTCTGGGTCCTGGATATTGTCAAAGGTCTTTCTGTGGAAGAGAAAACGCATTACCACATTGCAGTAACTCCTGGCAGATCTCCTACTTCCTCCGGAAGGAACCTCGCAGCCTCTGTGAAGATCAGCTGCCTCTGGCTTTGACAGTTTTCTGTGTCTCACAGGCAATCGCGTTGAGAATAGCTTTCTTAGAGGAGGAAGGAAAAGTCTGGGCTCGACAGACATCGCCATCCAGGAGTGAAGCCATTTTCCATCTTTCTGCAATGGGAGTTGTGGAGTGAAGAGCCCCATTTGTTGTGAAGCTTCAAGCAAGTGGAAGCATAGATGAAAGAAAATGGAGTGACTGCTGACAGACGAAGACATGACTTAATCAGCGATGAAAATCAATGAGTTCAAGACCGCTGCCCCCAGCAAAAATCAATGGGGGAGCAGACTCAGGAGCCTCCAGCCCTCCTCCACATGTCTGCCCAAGGCCACCCGGAACTCTTCCTGCCTCACATGTCCTTTTATGCCGGAAGCAAATTCAGGCACCATTTAGCCACTTCTGGAAAATTCTTCCTACTCTGAATAAATAAATATAGGACCACTACTGCAACAGACAACTTAGTAAAAGGTTTTGGGTTTTTCCCCCTACCCTAACCAGACAGAAATATGGCTATTTCTTTGCTTCTAGATTTTCTGACTGTTCTCAAAGCCTTGAGGTGAGGATATAGACTTCACTCTTCTTGAGATGATTTCAGTTTTAACCCCGGAGCCTCATCAGTGAGCACTAGCAAAGAAGGATGTAGGAAGGTAGTTTGGATGTTCTGTCATCCTGCAGGCAGTGCTACGTGTTGCTTCTGACCACATGCCATTGCTCTGCACTCACCTGGACCCATGGAGACATTAGAGTGAGGTAGAGACTGTGTAGCTAGTTAGCTAGCATCTTCAGAGGCTGGGCAGTTAGTCTTTCCACATGGCCGACACCCAATGTCTCAGATCACCAACTAGAAACGCATCCATGATCTGACCTACTCTGGCCCTTTTCTCCCTAAACCAGACACCTGCTCATCACTGGCCCTGGTCCATGGCTATTGGCCCTGGTCCACGGCTATTAGCCCTGGTCCAATAAGCCAAGTCTCCCTTCTCCTCCTCGGGCTAGCTTCTGCTAACCTTCACAGGCCTGCTCGCCTTTCTTTGTCTTGTTGGTTGCTCTCAAGAACTTTTCCAGTTTCTGAGCATGCTCTACTGATGCTTGTCATTAACGAAATGGTTTGCTATGTTTGTTGCAGAGTCATACCCTTTGGTGGGCAGGATCAAGCTCTAATTTGAAAGTAAAGCTAGGTATATTAAATTTAATATAAAATACTTTTTAAAATTTGTATTTCAAGACAGGGACGAGGAGCCAAATATAGTCTGAGGTGTATTCTCATTTCTTATCTGACTCTTTAAAAAGACTTTAGGTATTTATTTTTATTAATAATTTCTCCATTTTCTTGAAATTTTCATACATGTATATATAAAATGAAATATGGTTGAGCCCACCCACCATTCCCCCCACAATTACCCCACAACTCCAGTATTCCCACATCTAAACTTCACATAATGCCCTGTTTTATGACCCATTGAGTCCAGTTTGAGGAGCTGCTAAGGAATACACACACACACACATACACACACACACACAAATATTCTTAGTTTTACCTTAAAAACATAGGACAAAACCAGGCCACAGGCTAGGTTTGGCTCATTGGCCTTAAAGGCTAGGCTCCTCCCTCCAGGGAATTCAGATCCACGAAGTCCAGGCCTTTAAGGGTGGTTTAGAGAGAAATGTTCTCTCGTAGACTTCTCAGGTAGCCAGACCTATTTGCTCTACGTTGCTCTGTATTCCATCATCATAAGTCCTGCCTAAGCACGTTGGAGGATGAGCCTGCTCACCTGGCAGTGCCACAGGACAGCTGGGTCTCCCTGAGAAGGACTGTGCCACCCCTCCCTGGTTCGAATGTCCCCTGACAAGAACTTGCAGTGGTGCTGTAGTCACACAAAGGACACACTGAGCAGAGTGGAGGCTGCTACAGCCTTCTCTCAGCCTGCTCGGTTAGCACATTGCTTTCTACCAGGGATGAATGCCACCCCTAAATGGCTCAGACTACCTGTCTTGTGTCCCCTGGAGGCTATCATTTGCTTGTGGGGTACAGAGAGGAGGCCACTCCACCTTGTTGCACTCTGAGGAAGAGTTCAACAGTGGCTGAGAGGTCAAGCTCCCAGTTCGGCTCCTCAGTGAAGTGTGAATTTGCACAAGATGATTCAATATATTTTTCCTGTGCGTTCGTCAGTGTATTCATGCTGCTGGGTGATTTTTGACATTTCGGTGTGCTGCTCTAAGCTGCCTTTGTTCAGGACCTGACCCTGACCTTGGCTGTGGCTTTTAAGTGAGGAGTGCCAGAATAAACAGACACAAATAGTCCTTTGTAGGGTGTGCTTGTGCCCAGGCAGTGCTTGGTTATGTGTTGTGTTCTGACCTCCTCCGGAGGTTCCCGCTGAAAAAGGTAGGGAGCTGTCTGTCCAGGGCTGTTGGCAGGAGGTCCTGCCTGTGTGTGTGTGTGTGGGGGGGATGGTCTAGTTCCATCCTGTCTCAAGGTCCTATGATTCCAAAAGTGACCCTATTTTGTTCTGGGGCTCGTGCACAGCAGTTAAAACCACAACAGTGTATATGCTTCTACAAGGAGGGAGGAAAAATGAGCCTCGGCAATCTTCCGATCTCAACCAGACCTCATTTTTCCAAGTCACCACCTTATTCTCATCTGTAAGGCGCTAAATAGCCTGAGACCCAGTTATCTTCGTGACAATCTCTCCCCAGGTGCCCCATCATGGTAATTATGCTCAGCGGGAGTGCTCTGGCTGCCCATCTCTGGAGTTAAACTCATTAAGATGGGAGGCTAGGAAATCTCCACAGAGGGCCCCCACCCTGCAGTTGAGAGGCACGTTCCCCTTCCTTGGCTACCAGGCTTGGGGTTTGGAGGACTTCGGGGTCCTGATTGCCACAGAGCTTGCTTTAACCTGGATTCGCTGCCCCGATTGGTGCTTTGAGAGACATGCCTGATGTGAGGTCAGGGCGAAGGAGGAACAGAGGATGGGCCGCAGCAAGTTCTGTCTTAGGAAGTCACAAAGCCGCTAAGCTTGCCTGTTTTGAATTTTGATCAAGGTTTTGAGACATGTTTTAAGAAAGGTGCTTTTTCTCTCTGATGCTTCAGACGACAGAAGGGTGAGTTTCAAGAGCCAGTGAGAGATGGAGGCTGTAGGTGAGAGAGCATATGGGGCGTGGTGGGGAGGCCAGGGAGGGTCACAGGCAGTAATGCTCCTGGCTGAAGGTCCCAGAGGAGACAGGACACTGCAGTCTGTAGTAAGGGCTAGAAAGGACAAGCAAAGCAGAAAGATGTGCAGAGAGGTACCAGGGACAGTAGGTTTGCGATAACTGATAAGTAAAAATGAAGGGAAGGTGTTAGAAGGAAAGCAGTTTTGTTCTAAGTTTGTGCTAGCTTTCTGTGACTATAATAAAGTACCCGAGGCAAATAACTCTTAACAAGAGAAAAAGCCAAGCAGTTGTGGCTTATCGGATTTTGAAGCTTCAGTCTATACCTGTCTCAGCCCACTGCTTTGGTGGCAGATCAGGTTGTACACTGCACAGTGGGTGGGGAGCGAAGAGAGAAGAAATGAGCTGAAGTCCTACTCTTCCCTTTTAAGGACCGACTTCGATAGCCAGAGATGTCTAACTAGTCCCCAGTTCTTAAAGGTTACCCTACCTCCAAAATAGCATCAAGATAGAAAGAAAGCCTTTAATACCAGGGCTTCCGAGGGTATGTCGGATCCAGACTGAAGTAGTTCAGTTGAAGAAAAGCAGATCCTGGAATATTCAGCTAAAAAGAGAAAAATATGCAAAAAAAAAAAAAAAGAAAGAAAGAAAGAAAGAAAGAAAGAAAGAAAGAAAGAAAGAAACTACATTCAAGAAAGAAGTGGAGAGAAGGGTGGACACTGAAGGAAATCTAGCTGTCTCTCAGCTTGGTGGAAGGTTTGGTGAGACTGGGAAGAGACAAGTATTCTGTTTGTCTTGTCTGATGGGCCAAAATCTCAAAGATGGCCTGTGTTAAAGCAGAGAGCGGGGCCGTGTCTGTGAGAACGTGACAGGTACTGTTTCCGGTCAAACACGGCACAGAGCCCTCGCTTCCTTTGTCACAATCGGACTCCATGGTATCCGTTCTTCTCATTGCGGTGATAAAGAGCCCTGACAAGAGCTAAGCTACGGAAGGAAGGGGTTGTTCTGACTCAGGTTTGAGGTGAGTCCATCCTGGGCAAGGCATGGCATGGTGGCAGTACCAGGAGGCGGCTGCTCACTGTCGCCGCAGACCGGAAGCAGCAGGTGACGAAACGCTGGTGCTCAGCCCACTTCCCCCTATTAAGTGATCCACTATCTCAGCCCAGAGAATAGTTCCGCCCACAGCTAGGGCACATTTTACCACCTCAATTAACCTAATCTAGACATAGCAGACACACGGAAATTTGTCTTCAAGGTATAGATCCTGTGGAGTTGACAATATGAACCATGGCAGGCACCAGCATACTGTACAAGTCAGGGGCGGGGGCAGCTCTGTACTCAAATGTCTGTCTGAAGTAGCACCTGTAAGAACCTTCAGTATTAGTTATAAAGACTATGAAAACATTGGTTGAGATGACTGAGGCTGTGCCACAGGATGAGAGCTGTGTACAGTAGAGTACGATTGTATTTAAGGAGTTGTAAACACGTCTGTTCTGGGGGTTGTTATCCGGCTCCATTTCTTTGTCATTTAAAAAGTAGTGAACGGAACAAAACGAAAACAAATCCCCCAGAACTGTCAGTGGCCTGGGTCTTTGTTCCACTCTGTCTGGAATTTTCTTTCCTCTTGAAGGTGGCTTGTCCCACCTCACCCCACAGAAGCTACGCTGCTGCCACTGAAAGCTTTGCCTCTACCTACATTTGGGCCACGGTCCACACCACTGGATTCGGGTCTCCTTTCTGTGACTCCAGCAGCCATCAGATGGTGTCTGCTCTGTGCAAACACCATCTTTCAAGTTCTAGAGGCTGGCTCTGGCCTGCCTTTTTTTTTTTTTTTTTTTTTTTTTTTCTTTTCTTTTCTTTTTTTTTTCCAGGTGCGTGTTTGCAGGTATGTGGGAACACCTATATATGCATCTTTGTGCATGTGCATGCAGAAGCCAGAGGTTGGCACTGGTGTGCCACTGGTGAGACAGGGTCTCTCATTTGAACTCAGAGCTCCCAGCTCTGGCTAATCTGAGTGGGTATCCTCTATCTCTGCCTTCCAGAGCTCTGAGACTACTGAAGGGCTGCTATGGCTGTCCAGCGTTTATGTGGGTGCTAATGGTCTGAACTGCAGTGCTCATGGTTGCACAGCTAATAACGTACACACAGAGCCATCTCGCCAGCTTTGGTTGCATCCTTGTTACCTGCTGCTCACTGATGGTGTTCTGTCTTCTAATGCCTCACTTTGTAACCAATGCCTTAGGTCAAATCCTCTCTCACTGTTTCTCTGACTGGGTGCTGGCTGATAAGAGCACCTATTGCTGTTTGTAGAAATTCATTGGACATTTTTCAATTTAAAAATATATAAGAACCACGCTAATTTGCTGCTGGTAAGCATTTATTTTGCTGTACAGCCCCCTTATAATACTTTCTGCCATGCAGTCATTAGGAGATGATGAGTGCTTCCTCTTTGCCAATGTCTGTATTTCAGTCCCAGAGAAACTAGAGATACCTGGCCTCTGCTATTGGAAGAAGAGTGTATAGCAAGGCCCAAAGCCCAAGGTGCCGCTCTCACTGGACAGAGGCATGGGGACCATGGTATTTCCTATGACTCACTGTGAAAATCCATCCCATGGTTGTTCTGAACATCGGGATTTTTAGGATAGCATGCTTTGATGCTCATGGTGATCACAGCAAAGATCAAACATAGCCCAGAAGCTAATCAGTTAGTTTATTGAGCAAAAGAAAGAGAGGCCAAATGTGAAGAAAGGAAGAAAAGAACCAAGGAATGCATATTAGGAGCTCAGGGACTTTTTGAGATGAGTACAAGTTGGCCACCTGAAAGAGTGGACGTGTGTCAGAGAAAGGTAATAGTTAAGATCCCAGGTCACAAACTCACACTGACACATCTGGGTTTGCATCATGGATGCCCCCACAGTCCCATGGGCTGAAATCATGGCTTTCAGCCAGCCCTATTGGAAGGTAGAACAGCCATTAAGAAGTGGGATCAAGGTGGAGGACCTTAGTCATATTGAGCACATCCTTGAAGGGTGTATGGAGATGCTAGTCCTGTCAGCCGCTTTGCTTTCTGGCTACCATGTGGGAAGGAACCTTTTCCACCATGGCTGACTGTGCTGCTAGGGCCCCAAGCAGCAGGGTTAAGCGACCCCGGATGGAAGCCTCTGGAGCCCAGAACACAAGCACACCTATCCTTATTTAAAACATAGTAGGGACCTTTTCATAATTAAAAAAAAGCTGCCTGTTTCTCTGTCTCTGTCTGCCTCTGTGTGTGTGTGTGTGTGTGTGTGTGTGTGTGTGTGTGTGTGTGTGCTCGCACGTGGAATGGGAAGTGATGATCAAGAGGATCACATTCAATAATTCAGTTCAATAAACACATAGAAACACCTTCTCCATGCTAGAGACTGTGCATCTGGCTCAGGGACTAGCGAGAAATAAATGAAACGGTTTCTGTCCTCACGAAGTAAATGGAAACTAGACTGGAAGGACTTACAAAGAATCAGGTGAAAGAACACAGATGGTGGGCAGCATACTGTAGAAGCTAAGGTGTGAACCAAGAGAGCCGAACGGAGGCAGGAGACGCAGACGAAGCTGGATATAATAAAGGCCTCTGAGAACAGCGGAAAGGAAGAGGGAGAACCCGTGTAGCTAGATGGGCCAGGTCAGGCAGCAAGCTTCCTACTAAGGCCCAGACAGGTTTCGCACTTTCTGCAAAAGTCAGATGCTGCAGTTTGCTCAAGGACATCTTGGATAGCATCTCGCTGTAACTCTAAATGGAAGGAGGGAGGGACGGAGGGAAGGCGAGCTGGAGAATGGGGTAGGAGGGAGAGAGGAGAGGCAAGAAAGAGGGGAAGGAGAAAACCAGATGGAGGGGGTACACTGGCCTGCTTGGTGTTTAAAAACTCAAGTTCAGTTCCCTACGGGAGGAAAGGCAAGAATATCCTTATGCCCAGTAGCTATTCTGTGCTCCTGGGCACGAACCTTGTATTGACAATGCTGGTAATTAGAGTTAGCTCGCCATGGAAATGGTGTGTATCTATCAAGGACTGAGTGGAATAGAATTTACTCTTTAGTACATAGGCACGGTAGGTCACCATCTCCATAAAACCTTGGTTTGCTTTGTGTGTAGATTTTAGAGATTTAATTCTTAATTGTGAGTTTCTTTACTCTGTAGGTCCCTTTCCTCTTGTGAGGACATTTGTGTGTGGTTCTCACTGACTGTTTTTGTCACATATTTACATGCTTAAGAGTTGCTTGTCAAAGAAGCAATTAAAGTAAATAGTGTAATCATGTGTTTATAAGGCTTAATTACAGGCCTTCATGTACACAATTATGACATCTGATTTTATTGTAAAATATCTGCTTAAATTTTCTGGAGAAAAGGAATTTTCCTCCTGAGTTTTACTGTCTCGGGTGTTTTCAGATTTATTTGGTAAATTGCTAAAAGAAATCTATCTGCTTTTGAGACTCAATAAATGGGAATATTGAGGAGTACACAACTGCATGAATGTTCAATTGTCTATTTATTTTTAATTTATGTAGCTAAAATCAAAGGCAAATTATTCCTTGAATTTAAATTTACTCCTATTCAAAGCCACTATACAGACCACCAAAATACAATCAGCTTCAGTGAATTTTCCTGTTATTATATGAATTAACAGTGATAATGGAAGTGGGCTGGAGTGGCATGTATCTAATATTACAATACTGGGAGTGCTGAGAGAGAAAGATCCCAAGTTCAAGGCCAGCCTGGACTATGTGGTGAGACCTTGGCTCAAAATGGGCAGTAATCACCTTCATCTCCTTTTGGAATTCAGTTTCCTTCCACAGAAGCCTGGCTTATGAAACAATTAAATACAATCTCCCATAAAGTCCTGGCTCTGTTTTAGGAGGTGCATTATCTTCTGGACTGTCTCAAGCTCCTTATGTAGCTGGAAATGACCTTGAATTGCTGATCCTTCTGCCTTTGCCTTCACCCCCTGAATGTGGGATTATAGGCATGTGCCACCTTGCTTGGCTTTAGGTAGTACTAGGGATTGAACTCGGGGCTTAGTGCATGCTAGGTAGGCACTTCATCCCCTGAGGCCACAATGTCTAAGAGTGGCGGTTCTGATCAACTCCCGGGTACCCCTGAATGGCCAGCAAGCGCTTGGCTGGCTGATTAGTGATTCTTCAACAGCCCCAGTGTTTACCTCTCATTATGGAGCTGGTATTTAACATTCCCAGCACAAGGACACCCGGCGAAGTCTCATTGCTCTGCTGTCAGGTTCCCTTCACCCCAGCAAAGGCCTTTGTCGAAGCTTATTGACTCGGAAGGGAATTTGCGTCCGAGTGTGGTTCAAGGAGCGAAGATGAAAACTGTCCACAGCACATGTGTGATGAGATGCACTAAATCTGTGGCCAGGGATGACAGGGTCTTGAGTGTCTGGTTCCCTTTCGAGCTGTCAGTAACTCTCAGAGAAATACACTTGGCTCACCACAGAAGCCCAAGTCCGCACCTCTGAGACAGCCCAGCACCCAGCAGATATGGGGCAAGTAGGCACTTTCTTTAAATCACAGCTGCATTTGTCAGCCATCAACTTGCTGAATGCCATAATTGATCCTGAATCCCAAGAGAGAAAGAAAGAAAAAAAGAAAGAAAGAAAGAAAGAAAGAAAGAAAGAAGGAAAGAAAGAAAGAAAGAAAGAAAGAAAGAAAGAAAGAAAGAAAGAAAGAAAGAA
>OU015744.1:69359661-69373954 GCA_907169655.1 Acomys percivali
GAAAGAAAGAAAGAAAGAAAGAAAGAAAGAAAGAAAGAAAGAAAGAAGCATATACAGGGGGAGGAGGTCCCCCTCAGTCACAGTCATAGGGGAGGGGAGTAAGGGGAAAACGGGAGGGAGGGAGGAATGAGAGGATACAAGGGATGAGGTAACCATTGAGATGTAATAAGAATAAATTAATAAAATAAAATTTAAAAAAAGAAAAAGCAACAATTAAAGAAACCATGAGAGAATTTATTAAAGCTATAAGGGGTGGGGTCGGGTGGGGGTGATCTCCAAAAGTCCTTTCTTCAAGATAACTGGGCGGAGACAGGGAGGGATGCTGAAACAACTGGTTCTTCGGGTGCTTCATTGATTTGCTTGAAGGCAAAGTCTGGGCGGGTGTTAATCAATTCAGGAAGGCTCTGCTAGATGCCCAGTCAACATTGCCTATGAATAGGAACATATTAATTACAGCTGTGGTCACATGAATGAATTTCTTTAGTATGCAGTCACTCGTTTATCTGTTAATTCATTAAGTGTGTGCAGTGGTGAGGGCTGGGTTACCTTGCTTGTTCTTCAAAGGCTCCATCCGGATGGCTAACACTGGACTCTTTCAGAAACCAAGAACAGCATGGAGACAGAGGGGGTAGAGGGAGAGAGGGGGGGGAGAGGAGAGAGGGAGAGAGAAGGAAGGAGAAAGAAAGGGAGAGGGAGAGAGAGAGAGAGAGGGAGAGGGAGGGAGGGGGACAGAGAGAGAGAGAGAGAGAGAGAGAGAGAGAGAGAGAGAGAGAGAGAATTGGATTTTCTTACAGTTGTAGATTGGGGTGTAATATCAATAACTTTAATGGAAGTGGAGCCGGTGCCCTGATAGGAGCCCTGCTGCTCCTCAAATAAATGGCTTGGCTCCACCTCAGCATTTATCTGCCAGGGCTCTGGCTTTATCAGGGCACCAACTCAGATTCCATTAATGTTATCTCTTAATTAGCTATGTGATTAACCTGTGTTACTCCTGTGCGATAATGAGTGGGAGACAGAACCAGGCAAGTTCAGCTGCCTTATTACTCCCTCTTCAGAAGCCAAATCATCCTGGAGAACATTCCAGGAAAGGGAAGAGAAAAAAAGAAAAGGAAAAAAATCCTCAAACAGTTTGATTCGTTCTTCACTTGGATGCAAAGACAAAGTCTGCCCTCTCTGGAAGAAGCTAGAGGGCCTTCAGCTAATAGTTAGGATGCTTAGGACTTCCTTCCAGTGCCCTTTACGAATTAACTCTTTTCATCTTCACAGTGGGGAGAAAAGGTAGGTCCTGTCATTATCTCCACTTCAAAGAGCTGGACACTGAGAAGCAGAGAGGTCAAATCTCTGCCCCAAGGTCACACAGATGGGAGATGGCAGAGCCAGGATCCAAAGATAGGGAGGTTTGGCACCCGGCCATCTGTCTTCCTGGGATCCTGAGCACAAGACTTCTCCTTAAGAAATCATCAGAGAGCAGCCAGCTCAGCCCCTGCACCACAAAGTCTAAAAGCATACCACTCCTTAGGTGCAGGGCACCATGGTGTGGGGGACTCCAGGCAAGGGCTATGCGCCTTTTGGCTGAAAACCGCACTCCCCACTTAAAAGTTTCTGCTGGTTAGAAGTGCTCTCTGGAGTACCTCTTAGGAGAGGCAGGGCTAGAGCTGGCGGGACTTGCATGGCCCCAGTGAAATAAAGATGGGAAAATACCTTTGGCTAGCCTGCCACTCCTATCCCTCCGCGTGTCCTTTGTCCTTTCCCCTCTCCAGCCTACTTCTTGGCCCCAAGGGAGGAGCAGGGTCCTCCTTTTCTGCCGAAATTACTCAAGCCATCAGCAATGTACTGTGGACACAAACAAAATTGGAGAGCCCATGACCTCATATCCAGGCTGTCACCAGTGAAGAGCGACATGAGAGGCGCGAGCGCCCCCTCCTCTGCTCCGCCTCTGCCGCCTCCCCCCCCACTTCTCCGCTTCTAGGGGATGGGGTCCACACAGGGTTGGGGAAATGTGAACAAACTAGAAACCTTACCCATGTGAGCAGAGAGGTCTCTGCCAGAAGCCCTGAAAACTGCGTTATTACACTCTCGCTCCCCAGCCCAGTCTGCTTCTTGTGTCAGACTTCGGGAATCTTCAGCGGCTCTGGTGCAGATTCTCCCCTCCTCCCCTCTTTTTCTCCACCAGCCCCCACTCCCTGCCGCTCCAAGCTCTTTGTGGCCTACCCTGTGGAGTCTTTCCAAGCAGCGATTTCAAATAGTGTTTAGTAGTTGTCCCCGATTTTTAGATAGCTCACCTCCTTTTCCACCATCCTAGGATCTGTGACATTGAACACTCAGCCTGAGACATATCCTGACCCTCGAGGCCTGCTTTGTTTTGTATTTTCCTGTGACAGGCAGGGTTCAATGTCGTGAGTCAGTTCAGTACATCGTAAGGTATAGATGAAAGGACAGAATGCAACACACACACACAGACACACACAGACACACACACACAGCACGATGGTTATCCAGATGTTCCCTATCTTGGACTGCAAAGCCTTAGTCAGAATGAGTGATCCCTTAATGGATGGGTTTACTTTGCAGGGCACTGTACACAGGTGTGTCCTGCATAGTCTCTTCATGTGAAAAATAAAAGTGAGAAATAATTGCCTCTGGGAACCATATTTAGTGAACAGCACTCTAAGAGAGAGAAATCTTTTGACGCTGGAGTTTTCTGTTTGAGGAAACACCCAGTAGTTTCTGCCAGGAATGGCTCCACTCTTGGCATCTCTATAGTGCCTCCTCCTTCTCCCATGGTTCCCAGGCTAGAAAAACGGAGACCCACTTCTGTTGTTTAATCTGTGGTCTATAGCTCTTTTGACAACTTCTAGAGACAGACTTTTTTGGTAGGGATTAAAAGGAAGGAGAGGAAGATAGGGGGAGAAGGAAGCCGTCTGGACCAAGAAAAGAAAATATCAGACAGAGAAGCACTTCAGGTCCCTTTTTTATACCATTTCAGCAAGGGTTTGGGGTAGAGATAGATGGAAGTGGACATTTTTGGCCACATGGTCAGCACAGGCCAAGCCGATTCCTTTGTAGCTAGCTAATGGAGAGTTTAAAAAAAAGAAAGAAAGAAGGAAGAAAGAAAGAAAGAAAGAAAGAAAGAAAGAAAGAAAGAAAGAAAGAAGAGAGAGAGAGAAAAGAAAAAAGAAATAGTGCTGGGATCTGATATCACATAGGAAATTAAAACCCAGAGAACCTCCCTCTCTTTCTCTCTCTCTCTCTCTGTGTGTGTATGTGTGTGTGTGTGTGTGTGTGTGTGTTTGTGTGTGTGTTTCCCAATGACTCAAAGAACAGTTTATCATCCCAGACTTGCTTTATTTTCAAAATAATGTCTGCCTAGGTGACAGCATTTTCTCCAAGAGCTGCAGTTTGTTTTGAAGGCAGCATTAGTGACTAATGCTGAGCCACTCAGATCTGTGGCTTGGTGCAGTACTTTCTATTTATTCAAGAGCTTAAAATTTAACTTTGAGCAATGTCCACAGCAGGGAAGAACAATTAGGAAATTCATTAATTGTGCTTTTGTGTACACTTTTATTCTCAAGGCTAATTATTTGTTTAAATTTTTTTTCTTCCTATCGAAAGTGTTACCACATGAAAATATTTCAGCTAAGGTTTCTGGTGTGAAGTACAAGGCTCAGGTAGCTGAGCCATTCTTATTAAGTATAATCAGCTTTCGTTGCTAACGACAGTGCTCGAAGCAGAGGCTTTTATTTAAGCAAAGGAGTGATTCGTTTGTGGAAACGTCAAGTGTGCAAAGACTAGTGATTCATGGTGCTGCCTCGCCCTTTCCCTCTGTGGGCCATGGATAGCTTCTATATCTGACTTTGAAACAGGGTCAGATTCTGGTGCACCCTAAATTGGAATGACATGGCTTTATGCAGGGCCGCCAGCTAGCCAACCTGGTATTCCAGTGCACAGAACAAACGTAGGGGCCTCGCAGTGCACGGCAAGGACCGCGAGCCTGTCTCCTCTTCTAATTCCCCACGCGTCTGGTCTGCAGCTAGAAAATGAACCAGCTGCCACTGGAGCAGATTCCTCTCTGTGCACAGCTCCAGGTGTGCGCTTTGAAAAGATGGATGACTTAGTGCAAGCGCAGCCAGTCTCCTCCACCAGGCACCAGGGAGGGGCAGGGGACCCCACAAGCAGCTAAATCTCCCTTACCCAGCATCTTCCCAATCTGGCTGGATCATCAGGGAGCAACACAGGCCAGACTCCCCTTCAGGAAAAGAATGAGAAGGACCTGCTAGATGACTCTTGGGTCTGGGTCCAATGCTAGGCAGTGGACCAACAGAACATCACCACAGACTCCCTAGGACAAGGAGGGGCGTCATTAACCAGGATGTAGGAGGAAAGAGACTCAGAATGTATATTGGAATCCATAAATGTGCAAATGCAATAAATAACAATGATGCTATGTTGATGTCCTACCAACTAATGCAGTACCTTCATTCATTCACTCATTCATTCATTCACTTATTTACTCAGTTAATGTCTACTGAGGGCATATCATGTTCCTAGAGATAAACAAGTAAAATGAATGTACTTTACTTCAAAATGTTAGTGATAAACAGAAGAATTTGTCCCATTCTTGTGGTTGAGCAGATGGCGTTTGGAAACACGCAGGTCAGGCCCACAGCAACAAGATTGAGGCTCCATCACTATCTCACACTCCTGTGTGTCCCTTGGCAGCCATAGCTTCTACTCCACAGAGGGAAAAAACAAACAAACTAAAAAACCCAGGAAAACAAACAAACAAATAAAAAAAACCTGCAGCCATGTACCAAGCCACCAGCGAGAAAAGTAGGATGTCTGTGGCTCCATCTCAGCTGTCCCAATGACATCACAAGGCCCTGTGCACGACATGAAGATGGCAGAATGTACAATGATCCCTTCTCTCATGTGCAGACAGGACTAGAGTTGGAGATGATCTGTAAATCCTGAAAGAGTGGGCTCTAGAATGTTCTGCTATTGCTCAGGAGGATATGGACCTCCCCCAGGCCAGGACTGAGGAGTACATGCTGCTGTTGTGAAAGAACAGAGCTGAAAATACAGAGAGAACAGATCTGATAACCACACGCAAATGGCTTGTCTCTTAAATGCTTGTGTTCTGAGTCTGGTCACAGCCTCAAATCTGTTCCTATCATCACAGGAGTTACAGATGGGAAGGACCTATGAGGTCATCTCTCCGAGCACTGCCTGCAGAGGCCTCATCTCCACATGAAGCTTCTGGAACACTTTTGCAGTGAGTAGAAATGTCCCAGAGGACCATGCTTCCACCCCGTCCCTCAGGAGCTAATTCCAAAATCCACACGCAGTACATTTTAGACTGAAGATGAGGCCTGGGTGGGGGTCTATTTTTAATTATCCAAGGCACTGAACAGAAGCCTGGTGTCATAAAAAAATTGCTGAGGGCCCTCTCCTCCTCCCCACGGTGCCTTCCCACCCTGCAAGCCTTCCCTCTCAACTGGGAGGCCCAGCCCGGTGGCAGGTTTCAGAGCACATGGGGAGGTGGCAGGTGGCAACACAAATATGGCTCAGCAGGGTGCGCTGAGGGTCTTGGGTTGGCCAATCATCCCCAGTACATGCAACCGGGGGAAAATAACTCTCTAAGCACAGCTTCCATGCATGCAGTCATGCAGAAGGCTTAGTTTTGAGTCCAATCTGCCTGCTAATACCATCCCAGGCTTACAATAATCACCTATGTGCCCAAAAAGCTAGCTCAAGATGTTCATCACAGAGTTGTTTATGTGTGTGCAAATGCTAGAACACCATGGTCCTGCCCAGTGGCAGAGCATTGCTTTACTACATCATAGTAAGTCATATAATGCACAGAACACTAGGAAGCCTTTAAAAATTGTTCATCAGAAGAGTCTAGCAACATAATGTTTGCACTTTCAGGGCACTTAGCTTCTACCCAACATGCTTGAGACTGGAACTGGTTTGGGATTTTAGAATATTTACATATATCTGATTGGTCCTCCAGGGAAGGAGAGAGCTCACTGGGTGAGACACTTGCCATCCTTAGAAGAGGACTGGAGCTTGTTTTACCATACCCAGGTCAGGAGGTTCACAACCGCTTCTAATTCCAGTTCCTGAGGATGTGACTCTCCCTTCCAGCTTCCACAAGCATCCTCAAGAACATGCACACACAAATAAAAATACCTTTTAAAAACAATATATTTTAAAGATGAAACCCAAATATAGATGCAAAATTGATTTGTACCTTTTGCATATTTCATATACATATGCTGAAGATAATTGCATACAATATTTGAAATGTCTCTTGTGTTTTTATGTCAGGTCAGGGACAGAATTTTGTGCCATCATGTTATTGACCAGAAAGTTTCAGATCTCACGTTGGAGAGAGAGATGTGAACTCTAACCACTAAATAAAAAAGATTCATTTGTAGAGGCTAGAGAGAGGGCTCAGGAGAGCACTGCATGCTTTTCCATGTGACCAAGTTTGATTCCAGCACCCACATGAGGGCTCTGAGCCATCTATAACTCCAGTTCCAGGGGACCTGAGCCCTCTTCTGGCATCTATTGGCATCAGGCACACATGCAGTGTACACATGCATGCTGCTAAAACACCCATACACAAAATAAAATGAAAATTGAAAATACAAATGGAAATGTACATTATGAATAGTTAGCACCACACACTGTTTCTATCTTCAGCTTAAACACATCCATGGAAGATATCGACACAGTTATTTTCTTACTTTTGAACTGATGGATTCTCCACATTCATCATTCTGCAAATCACTACAACAGGAGGCGAGATCGGAAGATGATTAACCCCTCTCTCCTATGCACCCCGGCAGCCTGAGCTTGAGAGCCCATCTCTGGTAGTGCTAAGCTGATGACAGTGGCAAGCTGTGACTCCATCCCACAGTACCTCCAGTATTCATTAGTTAAGTGGCTTCTGGAAGGCTGAAAGGGTGAACACCCTTCCTGTCTCAGAGAACATGAAGGGCTGGGAATTCCGCGCTTACCCTGGGCAATAAGAAAACTAGAACAGGTTTTTCTGCTAGCTCATCGGACTTCAGAACAGGAAAGGGTGTGAGTGGATTTCTGTCTTTAGCTATTGCGGTATATTTTCTCTGTCAAGAGGAACCAGAGACCCAATGGGGCCAAGTGTCTTTCTTGTACATACAGGCAGTGTTGGCTGAGCCGCGACAGGACCCTGAAATCGACTTTAGCTCCCTGTGCCTCTGATGGCTTCTGCTTTCTCTGCTTCCCAGATCTCTGTTCAAACGTCACAGCCTGACATAAATGTCATCTTCTCAGTGACCCCTCTTTCCGCTGAGTCCCTCGGCTGACCTCTCTTTATACTTGATGCTGCTGTTGTGTTTTCTGCACCGCACTGCGTTTTCCCCCAACAGGGTCTTATTGTTTAGTTCAGACCAGCCTCAAATTTACAATCTTCTTACCTCCGTCTCGTCTCCAGAGTCCTGGGATGGTAGGTATGACCAACCCACTGAACCCATTGCAGTGTTTTGACCAAGCCTAGCCTTCTTATTAGGCTTAAAGTGAAAACTCATCTCTTACCTTTGTATTCCCAACAGCTGACACTTATCAGCAAGTCAGTAGTAACCCCAAAGGTTTAAAGACATTGCAAAAGTAATGTGCCACTGTTTCTTGGAGGGTCCTGCACCTAACCTGTGACTTTTCTGTGCAAGTGACCTTGAACTGTTTGCACTGTGGGTCAGAGGGCTGTAGAGGTCTCTTTTCTGTGTTTACAGACAGGTAGGTTAAGGGTTCTCTAAACAACTTGAAGTTTTCCATTGGAAGGCGTCCCAGAAAATAATGCATCAGGAGGACCACAGAACGGGTGAGTGCTACTACAATATTCTAGAAAGATCACAGCTTTTGAGGTATAAAGGCCAAACCTCAATCCTAACTCTGCAACTGAGTAATAACCCTAGGCAAGTGGATGAATTCTTGGAGTCTCACTTTCCTCCCCGATAGACAGCAAGGGTCTTTTTCAGGTTTGCTGATGTCATTACATAGCACACAGAAGGTGCTGACTCAGCCACCGCCCTTGGTATTCTATTTCCTTGGCTCTACAGATGGTAAATCATGACTTCTGATGGCAGCTTGAGATGAATGGACACATCGTGCAGGCCCAGGGACCCTAGAGGGGATGAGACCAGGAAAAAGCTCCGCCCCCTCACGTTCAGGTGACTGATGTTGGCATAAATTCCTTCTGATCACCACTGCGTTTCACAGTGCTTCATAATAGAAACCTTTTTTCACCTGCGTTTCCCACCTAGATCGTATACCTAGACAGGCAGGCACCATCACTGCATCCTTGCTTTCCATCAGAGAGATAAGTTCACTCTAGGCATCACCTAAAAATCAACTAAATGACACATCTTCACCAATTCAGAAGCCATCATGAATATCACTGTGCTGTGTTTCCTGTCTGGGATTTTATAGCACATGGGATTTCTGAGTTGTTTTTCTCATCTTTGTGAGCAAATGTACCTGATAAAGGTGCTTAAGAAAGGAAGGGTGTACTTTGTCCTAAGTAAGCCATGGCAGCAGGAGCATGGGTGGGTGGTGGTCACACCGCCTCTATGATAGGAAGCAGGGCACAGCTTAGAGGCCCTTGTGACCCACTTCTTTCAGGGCAGGCCTATTTCTTCTAGGCTTTACAACCTTCAAAATGACATCACCAGCTGAAGACCAAGTGTTCCAATGAACCCATAGAGGCCATCTTACACTGAAACCACACCCAATGAGCATACATACACACATATGCCTTCCCTTTTTCTTTTCACTTACATGCACAGACATGTGTGTAGACACATACAATCATATGACTGAGAACTTAAGAATAAATTAAACTAGAAAATACTTATTTGGTACCTGTTAACTGTCAGTAAGTTTTCTGAGCACATAGGACACATACATGTTAAAAAAAACTACAAACAACATACTCTGGTAACCTATGCCGAGTTACTACCATGGGGCCAGGCTCTGAATGCACATTAAGAATTGATTCTTTAAGATTTTATTGTGATTTAAGCATTCCTAGCAGTAGAATTCATGATGGAATCATGGAAAGCAGACCACTGGGAGAGGAGTTGCCCTTCACTGTGGTAAAGGCAGTATTCTGCGAGGACATCTATTGTAGACCTCCCCCGAGGTATCTCCTTGCAAAGCCACTGGACACACCCTTGCCTGTCAGAGTTTTCCTCTGAGGGGAACATAAACATTGAATTCCCCTTTCTACTTTCATGTTTATCTTTTATTAAAAGAGGGCCAAGCTTGCCTGTCTCCCCGACTCTAACAATAGAAATAAAGCACCTGTAAATGTTAGTTTTCTCATTCTGCTTTCTTTTTAAGACTTAGTTTAAAACACTAGTTATGCATTCGTGTGCTTGTGTGTACCAGTGCTGGGAAACTCAGAAGAGGACTTGGGACCCCAGAACCTGAACTTGCAGGAGGTAGTGAGTAGTTCCAAGTGGGGGCTGGGAACTGAACCTCTGAACTCCGGTCCTCTGCAGGAGCGGCGAGTGCTCTGAAGTGCTGTGCCATCTCCCCAGCACTCAGTTAGCTCGTTAAGAGACAGACTGTACCTTGTATTTGCTCTTCTTTTTTGATCTAATAGCCCCATATGTCAGAACAACTAAATGACTTTCAGTGAGTCCTTTAGCTTACACCCAGGCGAACACACTACCCCACTCCTGGAAGCAGCCAGCCTCCTCATCGTGAGCATGTATGGAACTGAACCAAGCCAAAAGGAAAAGTGGAATAAAGATTAGAGATGCATAAAAAAGATTTAGATGATATATTCCATGATCTGGTTTTCAACTACTTAGGAAATCCATGCAAAAATACCCAAGCTATCACTACCTGGAGACTGATTGAAAAAATACCTGATCTGCTTGCTCTTGGCTAGTGAATGGTGCCTTCATCCCATGCGGAGCCAAGTTGTCAAAAACTGGTGTGATTGATAGCCATATGCACTCCCTGATAGCTGTAATCTCATGACTCACAGGGTTTCAACATGAAGATTAAGAGTTCAAGGCTAGCTTGGGCCTTGAATCTAGAACATAAAGGATTTGACATCAGCCTAGGCTAGCCTGCCTGAAAACAAGAGAGAGAGAGGGAGAGAGAGAGAGAGAGAGACAGACAGACAGACAGACAGACAGACAGACAGACAGACACAGAGAGACAGACAGAGACAGAGAGACAGAGACAAATGGAGGCAAGGAGGGAAGGGGGGAAGAGGGGAGAGAAGAAGGAAGGACAGTAGGTAAAAGAAGAAAGAATTCATGGTTATAAGTGTTCCAACTAGGGTAGGTACATGAATTGCAATAGAATCGAAAGAAGGTGGCAGAATACTCCCCATTAGAATTTTTTTTTCACTTTCATTGAGAAAACTAAATTTAAATACAGGTTGAGCTTCCTGTAACCAAAATGCCTGCAGCAAGAAGTGTTTCAGCTTTTCCCAGAGTTGAGGATATTTGCATATATATAATGAGATATCTTAGAAATGGGACCCAAGCCGAAAGATGAAATTCATTTATGTTTCTTCTACAATTTATACACACAGCCTGGAGGAAATTTTATGCAGTAATTTTAGTTGGCCCATGCTGTTACTGCAAACTGTCACAGGAGGTCAGGTATGGAGCTGTCCACCTGTGATGCTGTGCTGGTGTCTAGGAAAATTCACGATATTGGAGCATTTCAGATCTGGAACTTTTGGATTCGAGTCCTTAACTATAGTTGAACAATTAGGAGATACGAAAGACAAATATTTGAGGAGATAGGGGGACACATCTCAGGCTTGAAGCAATGCTCAGGAGACTTCTCAGAGCTTATGTGACTTTGGTACCCCTCGAAGACACGGAAGTCAGTCTTAATGGAAGTGAACGTCAGAAAGAAGAGAAGCAAGATGCAGGCCACAGAGCTGTGTGATGGGCAGAGCAGAGAAAACATTTGGGTAGCCAGGGACAGCCTCTGTGAAAGAAAGAATGGGGAATGGATTTAGAAGGGAGAGCTTTAGTTCAACTAGGTGTATTATTCAATGCTGGGCTAGAGAATTTAGATTTTATCTGATAGGCTGTAAAGTTCTATTGTCAAGTCCTGAATGGAGGAGAGATACAATAAATGTGATCGTGGAAATAATTTATTAGATGTCAGTCTTCACAGTGGACTACAAAAGAGACTGGAGTAAAAATAAATCCGCCAGGAAGAAGGGCTGGAGGGGAGTTCAGCCAGAGTCACAGTACTGTGATGTCGGGGGACCCATCTGAGAAACAGTGAAAAAAATAAAACTCCAGGTGATTAAAAATTGCAGTTGTTTAGAACTCTGAGGTGGGAAGGAAACGTATACTCCTCAAGAGGACAGTGGCAAACTTCAGGAGAACAACGTTTGCAATGCAACATTCCCAACATACCTTGGCTAACGCACCCTCGCAAAACAATTCAAATTAGAGCCATGGCAAAGATTATGAACACGCAGTTTTCCAAAGACATCAAATGACTATTAAACATACAAAGCCACACTACAGAGTGTAAATAAGAGCAACAGCAACGTCCTTCCGCTTGCTGATGTGGATAAAAATAATGACATATTTTCAATGGCAGTCCTGATTGTTTACAAGGAAACCTCCATGAAAAGAGGTTTTGGTGTACGATGCCTGAGGAACTACGCAGCACTATAAATACATCCATCCACCTTGGGCCCAAGCCTCATGCGCACATCAAAGGTGTACTCAGGGGAGACAGTGTAAAATGTATGAGCGATTGGAAAGACATTAGAGCCACTGATGAAAAAATATTTAACATATGGGAAAATACATATAATATGTTGAGCTTAAAAGGCATATTATAAGCAGCTTGTTCAATGTGTTCTTAATTTTAAAAATCTGTATATATGAATAAAATACAACATGCCAATTTTGGATGGTAATTCAAACAAGCAAGCTGTAAAAAGACACTTTTGAGACAGAGAAACCAAATATGGACTCAGAAATGGATGGAGCCAAGGCCTGGTTGTTGGTTTTGTTATATAAACTAATGATGTTTCAGCTATAATCTGAAGTTTTTGGCATTATAGATATATACTGAATTGACATCTTATAGAGAGGAACATCCTGAACTCTGGGGTTTGCTTTAAATTATAAAAGAAAAGTTACTAAGTTAAATAAGAATGACAACGCATTGATAATCGTTGCGTATACAGCTCTACTCGGAAAGCTCTCCTAACAGAAATGCTCACGCTTAAACGTCCAATGAATGTTTTTAGCCATACCAGCTGGGAAAGCCTCTTGTTACTGCCATCATCCCTTAGTGTGGTTAAATACTTCATAGCCTTATAGCCCCTTGGTTTCTTTGGAAAATTGTACGTTTGTATCCCTTCCTTTTTAAAAGGTAAAGTTCTCTGATACTTTCAAAATGATGTGTCTGTGTATGTGTGTGGAAGTTTACAATGGTGTAAGCAAAATACTCACAATGGTTGCTGCTGGTTAGACAGATGTTTTGTTTAACTTCTTTTCTTAAAATACATTTTCAGCTCTTGCTGCGGCAACGCGAGTGGGAGCACCTGGAGCACGAGCTGGCAGCGAGACTGGATGGGTCGCAGGAAAATGGCAGACAAGCCGGACATGGGGGAAATCGCCATCTTTGATAAGTCCAAGCTGAAGAAAACCGAGACTCAGGAGAAGAACAGCCTGCCGACCAAAGAGACCATTGAACAGGAAAAGAGAAATGAAATTTCCTAAAAGCCTAGGAGGATTTCCCCACCCCAGCCCACCCCGTCATCTCCAAGACCCCCTCGTGATGCGGAGGAAGAGCCACCTGCAAGATGGACGTGAGCCACAAGCCGCACTGTGAACCCGGGCACTTGGCGCCGATGCCACGGGCCCGCGGGTCTCTGAAGCAGGACCCCCCTACTATAATCGGACTGCCAAATTTCACTGGTTTGCCATGGGATATTATAGAAAATTGTTTGTATGATTGATGAAAATAAAACACACCTCGTGGCAAAAAAAAACCAAAACCAAAACCAAAAAAAACATTTTCAACTGATTACAATGAATGTTTTATTTTGTAATGGAAAATTATTCTAAATGCTATTTTTAAAGCTCTTCTCTGTTTTGATATTGAAGAAGTAAAGGAAGTAATAAGTCGCATGCTGAAAGGGAGATGAGCAGTAACTAGAAGGCTTTGGGGGGCAATCTCCTCAAAGCAGGACTCGCAGACAGTGACAGCTGACATCTGCCTAGGACTGGGGCCAGGGCTGGGTCAGTGGGCTCCTTGTCTAGCTTGCATGAGACCCTGGGTTTCACTCCCAGGACCACAAACGTGGGTGTGGTGGGGGCATGGCTGTAATGCAGCACTTAGGAGGGGGAGACAGGAGCATCAGAAGTTCACATTCTTCCTCAACTACGTTACATTCAAGGGCAGCCTGTGCAACATGGATCATTTTTATGAAAAAAATCTGGATAAAGAATACCAATTCAAAAAAGGAGTTGAGGAAAGAAAAACGTTGGAGAAGACAGAAGCCTGAGCTCAAATGCCAGGAGCCTAGCAACACCTCACACAATGGCTCAGAGCGATGCTGGCTCATTCCCCTTCTGTTAGTGTGAGTAGCCCGGGCAGTTGTTATTAGGATGATGTAAGGAGGCATGGATGAGTCTAACAAATTGATGAGGTAGGCAGCCAACTGTAGTGCGTATTATAGAAGAGATGTACATGGTACCTGAAGAGCTTGGAACAAAGGCATGATTTAGTCCCAAGAGATCCTGGGAAACTCCTTTGAGGAACTTTTGCTCTTTGGGTATAAACAGGAATCGGGCCAAGAATATGGCAGGGGAATGTCAATAAAAATACCGTACAACTCAAAAAGCTCAATGCTGAAAGAAACGTGATCTGAGGGGCCAAGCAAAGTCAGTATGTCTACAGCAGAAAGTAAATCATAAAGAAAGTTAAGATGAGGCTGAAGGGTAAGGCTGTGTAGAACATGCAGGCTCATCCAAGCCATGACAAGAAAAATCAGCTTTTGTTTCTAAGCATTCTGGGGAGTCATGAATAGCTTTCTAATGAGAGAGTCCTGATGGGGAGTAGCACCCGTGGGAAGACGCTTTGGGCTGAGGTAATGGTGGAGGAGGTGGGGAGAAAGGGGGTAGACCAGACAGCTTCTCCTTTAATTTCTAAAGAGGAAGAAGAATTGTCAAAGAAGAATAACAAGTAGCCAGAGAATTTAGAAAGAAGATAAGAGGCCAGAATTAAGGAAGGTAGGATG
>OU015744.1:69390304-69405105 GCA_907169655.1 Acomys percivali
AGAGAGAGAGAGAGAGAGAGAGAGAGAGAGAGAGAGAGAGAGAGAGATCTGCATTCATAACTATCCCTAGTTTAGTTAGACCACTGACAGTGAAGACCTGGTATCTGATGACATTGCCAGTGAAAGACAGGAGAGATATAGTCCTGGTTCACCAGCCTCCTCTCTAGGTTCCAACATTATGATAATGCAATGCCTTTACCTACATGGGCACTGAAGGACACAACTGCATTTGAGAAAAATGGGCACAATAAAATAAAAATGCAGACCTGGAGAGATGGTTTGGTCAGCAAAATGCTTGCTATGCAAGCATAAATTTGATGCCCAGAATCCACATGATATAGCTAGGCATGGTGGCATGCACTTATAGTCCTGATGCTGGAGAGGTAAAGACAGGTAAGTCTCCCTGACGCTCATTAGGAAACCAGCCTGGCCTACTCAATGAGCTCCAGGCCAGTGAGAGACTCTGCCTCAAAAAGAAAAGAACAACAATGAAAACAACCAAGGTGAATGGCACTAGACAAACAAGACCTGAGGCTTGCTTCTGATCTCCGTACACTTGTATACACACACACACACACACACACACACACACACACACACACACAAATAACTGAACAAATAAATAAATGAAAATAATAAAAGAAAATAAACATGCATGGCTTTAAGACAGGGTCTTCTCAAGATAAGCAGCACTATAGTCCCAGAAATATAATCCATAAAAACAGAAGTAATTTGCAATAATAAGTCACAAATAAGCCAATATGTGGTATTTGCCAGAAAAGCTCAAAGAAACTCAAAAATCCCAGTAAACAACTACTTGATGAGCCAACAGTTTGATTTACAGTGCCGCAAGAAATAGACACTAGCATTATTAAAGTTTCAACAGTGTGACAATTTACTATTGGTTCACATTTAACATGAACCAGCGTTGTCCTACAAGCTAATGGTGATCATCAGTGTTAACACACAATCACAACCATTTATTGAGCATTTACACTGTGCTGGGCTTTGCTCTATTGCTTCAGAAGCATTCTGTGACTTCATTTCAATAGCAAACACTTACAAAGAGCTCTCTACGTGCCAAGCATTGTTCTTTGGATTTTATAATCATTAACTTACTCCTCACCAAAACCCCACACAGTAAGCATGGCAGATCCACCTCCCATGGTTTCTCTTCCTGCAGCTTCGGTTACTTGTGGCAAACCACACTACGAGAATATTAAATGAAAATCGCTGAAATAAGAAGCTCATCGCTTTTTCAGTGGTGCTTTGCTCTGGGTACGGATGAAATTCCTCACTGATTTGCTTAGCCCCCATAAAATGAGGAGCATTCCTTCACCTGGCATAGTGATGTGAGAAGTACCAGATCCCAAATAGGGGCATCACTACTGCCCCAGTGCTAGGAGGCAACATTGCAGGAGATACAGGAAATAGCAGCTGGTACAATTCACTGTAGATAAAAAGAAATCCCCTACAGATAAGCAAAACACTACTGTATTTGAATAACCACTGATGCTCCATCAATCACAGTAAGGCTGCGCAGCTTGCTCAAGTTTATACATGTGTAAGGGGCAGAGCAAGGCTTGAACTCTGTGCACAAAAGTCTATGCCCTCAGTTTTTGGGCACAACTGTTGTATTCAAGACAACACCATGAAATATTACTGCAGTTGACCTCTTCTGAGGTTTACAACAGTTCAGGCATTTAATAAGTAGTCAAGAAGTGACAGAGCCAGAATTTTAATCCAGGCCTTTCCAACACCAATGGCTAGGGACCAGAGACCCATGTCATCTCTTAGTGGCTCTTTGATTGTGAACAGGCAATCACGCTTCCTAGTTTATACCAGGTCAACCCATGTGAATGACTGCTGATGCTATTCATGATCAATGAATGGTGCTTAGGCTCTAGTTTTGGGGGTACTGATCCTGAATCATCAGCTGGTACCCTGAGATATGAAAGCAACAACCTATTTCCCATGCTCTCTGTCACATGTAATGTCTTCCCTTTGGATGTGAATGAGAACATTAGCTTTGTCCTTTCCACTGGCAAATCAGTCTGCTTGTTGCTGTTGATCACCAAGTGCTCTCATCTCTCTTCCCTGTGCTAATGAAAGCCACACACACACACACACACACACACACACACACACACACACACACTTCTGTAATGAACTTTCTTTCTCTGCCTATCCTGAGCATGTTTCTGCTGCCTTTTATTACATACTTCAGGCTTCTGCAAGTTCTATTTAATTCTAAAAGCAAGTAACCATCAGTAGTAGAGCACTAGGAGTGAGGTCCTGTGGTTGATGCCCAATACTAATAAAGAGTAATAATAAAAATAAAAAGACAAAAGTACTAATCTGCAATATCCTCAACAATAGCATGAAGGGACCGTAGCAAAACATTTAAAGAGATACATTACCTGAATCTACCACCTACGCGTCTGATTACAGTCATGAGTCAGTGATGAGTTTCTCGTCATTGAGGAACATCACAGGGTGATATGGCTTGAGTGTGTGCACTGTGCATAATGCATGGCTGGTAGCACAGGGTATTTCTTTACACCAACATCACCTTAAATCTGTGCATGCAACTCATTACACTATGACTACAATGTCACTAGGATATAAAAGTACTTTCAACCTCACTATCATGTTATGGACCCCCATTATCGATGCAGTCCAAGGTTGATCAGAATGCTGCTGTGAGGCACATGGCAGTACATAATTTCTATGTCTCCCTCTCATACAGATAACCATAGACTCCTTCATTAGGGTTTTGTGAAGCTTAAATAAGATGGTACCTGTGACTCAGGAAGAAATAATACTTGATAGATAATGTTCAGTAGAAGTTAGCCAGAGCTTCTGTCTTTCCCTTCTCCTCTATCTTGCCCCCATCCTCCTCTTCCTCATTACTCTTGCTGTTTATTACCATAATTAAATGCTGGTGTTTGTCAGAAGTTATTTTTTCATAGGAGTTGATGATACACCAGTGGTCCTAAGTATTTCAAGCGGTTTTGAGCGGACTAAGAACGCACTTCATTTTATCATCACCAGTATCTTGGGTATCTGGTATTGTTCTGTTTGACATGGTCTAAGTAGTCATTCATCTGAAAAAGACTTCTGTGATGCTCTGTGACACTTTGGTGGTGAGGGGGCTCTAAAGAACCCTGAACATGTAATAAGAGATTTGGTGAAAGTGTGATCATCACAAAAGAAGAGAGAGAGAACTTGAAACATGCCAAAAGTCATGAGAATAAAATAAATGGTCCAACTCTGATGTACAGTGCTAAGTTCCCATGAACCCAGAAGGTAGGGGCCGAGGAAGTGAGGTACTGTTTAGATCTTGAAGATTCCTGACTAAAGATCCATCTGCTGAGGGCCTGGCTCCCAGGCTGTGGTGCTCTTCAGACACATCAGAACTATCAGGAGATGGAACCTAGTGGGAAGAATAGGTCACCAGGGGATGCTTTGAAGGAGCTATTGGAACCCTGACCCTTTCTTCTGTCTCCTTCCTTCCCAACAAGGAGGTCAGTAGAACTCATGTCACACAACCCTGTCAGACGTCCTGTACACCATGAGTCCAAAGCAGCAGGGACAAGTAACCATGGACAGAAAACCCTGGAACAGTGAACGAAAATGTATCGCTCCTCCTCTCAAGAATCTATTAGAGTAGAAGGAAGCTGACAGGCACCGGGTGGTGTTGAGTGTGTCAATAACATCCTGGGTGTGCATCATAGAGGCTTGTTTCAATCGGTGTGCTCAGGAACTCTCTGGCTCCCCATCAGGGCTCCCCATCAGATCTTCATCCTCTGGCTCCAGTCTCTGTCTTCGGCCACCCTATTTGGACTGTGAAGCCTTTGTTTCTCATTGACTGCGTTAATGTTAGCTGTTTGCTTCATCCCTTGTGGCTCTCAGCTGTGTATTAAACCACAACCCCACTGTTATGCATAATGAAAAATGGCCTTCACTGTCATAAGTTGTGGTAAGAGAGAGGCTTTAATATCTTCTTGATATGATAGCACCTAAGAAAAATTCCATTAATATATATCAATGTTGGACTAGTAGCAAACATTTGAAGTGGAAGCTCCTTTGTTTTCTAAATTAATTGACTGACATAAATGACTACCCTATTGGATTCTAAATCATATGGGTGCGGGGGAGCGTCTCTAAGAGGTTAGTTACAAGATAGCTTCCGGCAACAACACACCTGAAGAGACATAATTGACAAAACTCTAGAAAGCCTGAGTGAGCCCAGATGAATGGGACACATTAAGAAGTAAAAGGGGAGGGGAGGAAAGGAGGAAGAAGACAGTGTGCTTATGGCCAACTGAGTAACAAATGACTCCAAGGCTTAGTGACTTAGCATGACAGGTGGTGGCGGCTCAGTGGCTAAGAGTATATACTGCTCTTATAGAGGAAGATCTAAGTTCAGTTCCCAGCTCCCAAGTATGGTGCCTCATAGTCCGTAACTATGGCTCCATGGGATCTGTCGCCCTCTGCTGGCCTCAGTGAGCACCTGCACCTTACATGCACATACCCACCTCTCACACATTCATACAATTAAAAATTTTAATAGCAAATAGGTTCGGAGCTAAAGGGAAACTAGACCCCTACATGTTAATAACCTTGAGCATGAGTATGATTGAGTCCTTAAACTATATTACTTAGGGAACCTGCTTCCCTCAAACAACATGAATGTGTTTGTGGTCACTCATGGCTTCACAGGGTCTGGAACTCAGGAGCAGCTGCTGTAGACAGTTTTAGCTCATGTCTTTTGTGCAGTCACAATCAACATGTCAGTACATGGTGCACTCACCAAGAGTGTCTGGGGCTGGGAAGTGCTTGCTTGGGGCTGGCACACTGTTGGTCAGATCATATTCTGTTGGTCAAGTATATGTACCAACTTTGATACAAAGGGGATCACACAGAGGCACACATAGTCCAAACAGGCATGTGCTGAGACCACTTTGAATTCTGGATACTAGAGAGGGAAGGAGGGAGGGGAGGTAAAGGAGAAAGAGAGTGGAAGGAAGCAAAGGGAGCAGTTGCTTAACCGAGAATTTGGTTTTAAAAATGACACTCGCTTGAGCTCTGAGGAGCTAGGACTGGCTGTATCATTGAACAAACCAGCTTGTTTCTCAGCAGCTGTGTACACTTTGTGCAGAATTCAGGTCAATGGTCTGAGCTGGGATGCTTCATCCTGGACACACGGTCCTTCTATAAAATACATCTATCAGGAGAATATACCAGGCCATATAAGCCAAACTCTTGCTAGCAGCATATTGAGTTATTTGGCAAGAAGAGGCCATGCCCTGAGACCACTCATGAACTCCTGTCTGTAGCGTACTGGCTCTTGCTTCCTCTGTCATGATCTTTGCCAACATCCAGTGTATGTGGATGATAGATGCATCAATGGCTCTTCCATTTCCTCAGCACATGAATGCCTACTTACCTCACAGAAGTACCATGAAGATTTGCGGTCTCCTGTCTTGTCATTTAATCCCTCTGTCAGTGTGGAACACAAATTCTGGGAGAGAATTTGTCCCACTCTGTGTATTTGATGGTTGGGTTCCCTTCCTCAAATGCTGCTTTTCTCAGAAATTATATCCTACCAACCCAAGATCAAAGTTATTTTCTTCTAAGAAGAGATGCGGTTCTTAGTACAGACAACGCTGAACTTGAAGGAGTCCACCCTCACAGACTAACCATGTCTTCTTATGGAAGGACTAGGTTTGGGGTTTTGTCTTCATAGGACGTGGAAACTTCCTCTGACCTAGCACGCTTCCGGATTCCTAGACAATGGGAAGGTCTCTGGCTTTTACCATGAACCTCTCCATCAGTGCAGGAAGTCATCTCCATCAGTGCTGGAAGTCATCTCCATCAGTGCAGGAAGTCAGCATGCATATGGCCTTCCTTGCTCTTTTGTCTTATCTTAGCTGGCTCCCTAGCAGCTCCTTTGATTTCCTCACTCACCTCACTGGGGGTGGGGTGTGGGGGGGGGGTGGGCGACTTTGTATGGCTTGCATCTCTGTTTGTGAAGATATGCATCCAAGCTCCACACACAATGGAAGAATAACAGCAACAGAAATTACGAATGTTAGGGTGCATTATGCTTTGATTAAATAAGAAATGTGGTCAGCTGAGCCCAAAAAAACAGAATGCATATTCCATCAGGAGTGAAGATGAATGAACAGCACTACAGTGACATCTGCTGGTCCGTCCCATAGAGTGGCTGGTTTTAATAGCACCAGAAATCAGGGATGGGAAAAATAATAACGATGAAGATTATCGTGCTGAAAATGAATCTCTAAAACATGCCTTTAGGTAAATACGTATTAAGTTCAAGTGTTTTCATTGGCATGATTAAAATGAATAAACAAAACATTATTTAGGAGAGAACCTGGAGTGACTTTGGGAGTTGATCATAGGAGCAATGGCATAGACCAGGCATGTCATCAGTTATTTAGTGTATGGTCACGAACAGCCCACCCACCTTGACAGGCACACAGGACAATCTGAGGAAGAGAGCAGCATGTGGAAGAAAGAGTGCTACTCAAAACTCTGGACGAGTCTCAAATTATTGACCTCTTCTCCATCTTTCCCAGAAACTGAGGTTCCAGGGGACATGAATTGCCCTCCGGTCCATGATGTCTTACTTGGTTTCTCCGTGGAGCCCTGCCTACTGATGTGATGCTGAGATGCATTAGAAAAACATTAAGATGTAATCAGACATTCCCCAGGGGCCAGGGTTTCTGTGGGATCAATAAACTTGGTCACCCCTTGGCTTGCATTCGGGCAAATCTTCAATTATCAATGCTCAATTGTCCTCTCTGCCAACAATTGAAGTGAGATCTTGCTCTCAGCCTCAGCATTCTGAATACAGGATGCCCAAAGCTGCCTCCCTGGAGGCTAAAAAGAAGCCCTGCCAGGCATCTCTCCTCAGCTCCCCCCCCCCATGGCCAAAGTCTTTTGTGGAAAGGGCAGGGGTTTTGTGACACAACCTCCCCCACCAGGCCATGTCACAAAAGCAGCCATCATCAGGACCCTGGATAATAATGACTTTTCTGTTTTCAATGAAACACAAACCACAAGTATTACATCCCCCCCCCCCACCTAAGCACAGCCCTAAAAGTGGATGGTGACCACGACAACAGATTCTATGGCTGTCCTGACACCACCACTTAGCAAGGCTGTGTCTTTCAAAAATTATAGTAATTCTTTTTTTTTAATGATCTGTGTGTACCTTAGTTTCTGGGGTCTGATGGACAAAAGATGAGCATTGCATGATGAACAAAGGGACTTTCTATAGCTGGTTCATGCTTGGACTGTGGGGCTGCTCATAGTCAAGAGGCCTGGCTGTCATCTTGCTGTGCTGAAAGCATCCTTACCCACATCTGAATAAAGGACAAAGAGACCCCCGTCCAGGCAGCATGCAGAGAGATGCACAGCTAACAATTACCATTTATTGTGGGGAAGTATACGTGTGAACAGGCTGTACTTCTTGGAAGCTGAGCTGTGTCACAGCTATCCAGGTTCCCTTTAGCGACTCTGAGGGACAGGTCGGCAGCACATATGATAAACCGTCCTGAAGTAAGCACCTGTGGAATTCATTTAAAAGATGGGATTGGCTCCCAAGTTCCTCCTTCATTCTGTCCTGGATTCCGTCCGTCCTGGATTCCTTCCTTCCTGGATTCCTTCCTTCCTGGATTCCTTCCTACCTTCTTCCCTCCCTCTATTTCTCCCATGCTCCTTCCTTTCCTCCCTCTCTTCCTTCCTCTTTTTCTTTCATTAGTCTCCTCTCTCCCTCTCTCCTTCCTTCTTTCCCACGCTTCCTTCTTGCCTTTCTGTCCTGTCTTCCCATCCCCATTTCTCTCTTTCCTTTCCTTATATTTAGACTACAAAGTCACACGCTCAACTTCCATTATGTTTCAGCCCTGGTTATATATCTATGGGTCATGAATGTTTAAGCAAGTTTTCTACAAAGCGGGAGAAATTAACTAACGGTTATCATGATAACTGTAATTCATTTGCATCAATTTCTGTGAACTAGGTATGCCTTGGATAGTTCTCGGTGGTGAGCGACGTACATATCCACATCCTGGTTGGCACGTTACCCCCCCGGGACCCATCCATCTAGTTCCAACAGCCACACATCCATTATTTCCACAAGTAATGCTAAGGGAAGGAGTATTGGGTGGAATCCAGACTCTGTTTTCCTAATTATAAGAGGTTGAACACGTCTTTCTGTACAACACGATACCTATTTGGAAAAAGAAGAGGAGTTAATTTCTAGAAACATCTCTACCTTTCACGTAAACTGTAATAGGCATAGCTTAAAATGTCTTTTAGAAATGCAAAAATAGCTTACTCAGGAACCCTACTACGCCCAAGGCTGCACCTCATAACCAGAACTCAGTGACATCATTTCATTCAAGATAACCTGACACAGTCCTGGAACCCCATGACCCCACTGGACAGTGTATAAGCAGAGACCTAGAACAATGCTCTGCTCTGCACATCTGGAGAGATACCACCTTGACCTGCCCTGCAGCTGAAGTGTCATCTCCGCCAGGATCTCCTAAGAGGTAGACGTTGTCCCTCCCGTGTCCATACCAAAGCCGTTATCCTTTGTAGAAACCTTTTCATCCCTGGAAGAAGCCCCTGCTTCTAGCCTACCTGGATCGAGGCAAGTCTCATCTTCTCTCCGGCCCTGATGTTCCCCATGGCCTTTGGCATGGTGGCATTCCCCCAAGTCCTCCCATTTCAAGCATTTCTCTAGCAGAAAGCTTTGTATTCAGGAGAAAGCTGGGACAGAATATCAGGATATATTTCCAACATTGAGGTATAGTTTGCTAGACTAAATACTCCTTATGTATTGGCTGTGCTGAATTCGAATCTTTAGACATTGCAGACGCACAACTCCATGAAGGCCAGCCTCCTGCCGTCGTTCCTCACCAGGTGATAAGCTCTCTGCCTGTGACTGTCAACCTGCCCATCTCAACGTTACGATTTGTATCAGTAGTAACTTTATAATGAAAGTATTTTTGTTGGGGCATCAGGGGAGGGGAAGAGCCACCACAACACCAGCAACTGTGTTAAAGGGTTGCAGCATTGGAGAACTACTGGTCTCTGGGCTGGAGAAAAGCTCAGTGATAGGGCATGTGCTCAGAATGTGCGGGGCCCTTGTTTCTCTCTCTCTAGCACAGAAAGAAGAAAGGGGGTGAGAGGAAGGAGGGAGAGAGAGAAAGAGAAGGAAGTGAGGGGGCAAGAGGAGAGGAAGGGAGGATGAGCTTACCAGCTGGTCCTCTGTTAAGGGCAGAAGGAGTCAGTGTGTGTTTCACAAATACAAAAACCTCAGGGATAAGATGGACATGGAGATGCTTATAAAGGCTGAAGGCAGCATGCAGACATGAGGCTGGACATTCCCAGAGCTCTATGGGTCCAATTTATTCCTTAATTCTCCAGGTGAAAATTCCATATGTTTGATTTTGTGCACCTAGAATCCCCTAGGGCAAGGTCACACCCAGTTCTTGTCTATAGGGCCCCATCCTTTCAGACAGTACGTGTGTGTTTGCTCATTGCCTCTGTGGTCTTTGAGTCTTCCAGTATTCCTAGAACATTGTGTTTCTGAAGCCGTAATCCTTCACATCACAGAGGGAAATAGAAAAGGAAGACGCTGGAGGGAACATAAAGCGAGGCAAAGACGGGAGACTTTGTCAGGAGTTTTAAACTTTCTTATTGAGTTAGAAGCGGCCCTGGGGAGAGGGTGTTTTAGATGTTTGGGCCTTCTGGGCTCACTGTTGCCGTGGAGAAGAAAGAGTGTGATGATTTAAAAGTGGTTGGGACACACCAGGGACTTGAGAGAAGGTGAGTGTCTCACAATTGTGCTTTTATGTGGGCATTAAGGCTGTGACTGATATTGTCATCATTTATAGCATCTGTTTCCTTCAGAAAAGCAGGAGAAAATTTGGCCTTTTGACTAGAAAGAGAAAAAGTTTCCAGGCTTTTCCTCACAGCCCCTTATGCCATGATTCCCAGCATCAGACAAAGGGCCGGAGCACTTAAGGGAAGGGATTTCTAATCTACTCATCTGTCCTGTGCATTTTGGCATCTTACACTGTGCATCATACACTGGTAACCACTCATAGCTTGAGCGTGAAGGATGAGGGCATCTGTAACTAGCAAAATGGTGAGGCACATCTGTGGCATTATGAGGCAAACACTCTAAGAGCCAGTGTGTGGAGAATTAGCTTCAGGTTCTGACTGCCAGAGACCCCAAACTATAGATGCTTATGCCCCCTTCAGATGACAAGGTGTTTCAATAGGGCCTGAACGTGTCTGCAAGATACAGCTTTTCAGTCTTCCCTAGATTAGTTAGAATACCAAAGTGAGGGAAAGGATGTGTAAATAATGGTTATTCTGTATTGTTTAAGGGATAAAGAAAAAAAAGTATATGCATGTGTGGTGGTCCGAATGAACATGGCTCCCATAGGTTCACAGGGAGTGATACTATTAGGAGGTGTGGCTTTACTGGAGTAGCTGTAAGTGAGTGGCCTTGTTGGAGGAAGTGTGTCATGCAAGCTGGGCTTTGGGGTTTCAAATGCTCAAGGCAGGCCCAGTCTCTCTCTCCTTTCCTGCTGCCTGCCAATATGATCCAGATGTAGAACTCTCGGCTACCTCTCGAGAGCACCGTGTCGGCCTGTGTGCTATCATGATTCCTGCCATAATGATAACGGACTAAACTTCTGAACCTGTAAGTCATCCACAATTAAGCGCTTTCCTTTGTAAGAGTTACCATAGTCATGGTGTTTCTTCATAGCAACAGAAAACTAAGACAGCATGATAACGTATACATGGACTATTTATTTATTCATTTATTTTTATATTTTCATATTTATACATTAGTGTGGATGCAGGGGTAGGGATGTGGGGGTGTTTGTATGTGTGTCTCTGTGTGTGTCTCTGTGTGTATGTGTCTATGTGCATGTGTCTGTGTGTCTCTGTGTCTGTATGTATGTGTGTCTGTGTGTGTGTGTGTGTCTGTGTGTGTGTGTGTCTGTGTGTGTGTGTCTGTGTATATGTGTGTGTGTGTGTGTGTGTGTGTGTGTGTGTGAAGGCCAACAATTAGTGTTTCCTCAATCACTCTCCATTTTATTTTCTTGAGACAGGATCTCTGACAAAACAGAGAGCTTGCTGAGATGGTTAGAGTTTCTGTTATCAAGCCTTGGGGTCCTCCTACTTCACGCTTTACCCCCAAAATTGAAACTATAAGCAAGTACTAACTGCTCTTGGTTTTTAGTGGGAGTTCTGGAGATCAAATTTCTCATGCTGGCAAACCAGTGAGCACCTGACTGACTGTGTCATCTCTCCCTTACTAACCATAGTTAAGAAAAACAGTTTCAATCTGCTGATATTGCTTCCACACACACACAAAACCTGCAGGTACAGAGGGCTGGCTCAATGGAGATCCTGATGCTGAGGTTGAAGACTGCAAGGTGGGGGAGGTGCTAACAGTGCTGGGGGAAGTGAGATGAGCACCTACCCACCTTCAGCTAATAAACCATCCACAGGAACTGTGGTGGTAGTTTTTCCTCTGCCCCACATCAACCATAAATACTAAATGTCAATGAACAGGGTGGTGCAGAATGGTTACCAACTTTATGACCATCAAAGGGTCATCCTCAATGACTACCAAGCTTAGCACTTGCCACAGTAGGGGTCACGTATGAGATACTTTCTAAGCCTTTTGTTGCATTTCACCAACACTCAAATGTTGAAATCCTCAAACCTCAGTACCTCAGAGCATGATTGCGCAGTTTTAGTCTGTATTTGATGGCTCCCGATCCCCAGATTCAACCAACCTCAGCTAGAAAGTGGACAAGGGGAATGCATCCACACTGAACATGTACAACCTTTTCTTCTTGTCATTATCCACTAAATAATTAGTATAGTAACTGTAGAGGTGGGACTGTTTATGCACTATAAAAGCCCTACGCCACTTAATAGAAAGGATCTATCTATCTGCATCTATTGAGGCCTTTGGGATGTGCTGAATCCAATCCCCTTAGATGTCAGAAGAATATTTGGAAATAAAGCCTTGAAAGATGTGATTGAATTAAAAGGAATATATTTTTTATATAGCTAGGGAGATGGTTCAATTGGGTAAAATACTTGCTATGCATGAGCACCTCAGTTCAGAGTCCCTGGCACTCAAGTCAGGTATGGGAGTGTGTGCTATAATCCCAGCACTGAAGGGTGGAGGCTGGAGGGGGCCTGAAGCTTGTCAAATTGGTGACCTATAAGTTCAGTGGGAAACTCTGACTCAAAATGCAAGGCAGAGAAATATAGGCAAAGAATCTAACATGGATCTCTGGAATCTACACATTCATACACATAGGCATGTGCAGCTAAGCACATGTACATATACATGCATATACACCACATATGTGTTCATGTGCACACACACACACACGTGCATGTGTGTACACACACACACACACACACACAAGTGTTCATACATGCACACTATCATTGCAGCAAGAAAGCTCTAACACAATACGACTGGCGTCCTTATAGGAAGAGAGCAGTGAAGACACAGGGAGTGGGGACCATCTATCTACAGACCCAGAGGAGAGTCCTCAGAAGAAAGTAACCCTGCTAATACATTGATCTTGAACTTCCAGACTCCAAAATTGAAAGGAAACAAACGTCTTCCTAGTCTATAGGACCGAGCTATGGCTGTCTTATGAAGATAATACAATGCCTGTGGTTTTGGGATAAGTAAAAACAAAAATAAATGTAGAGTCCTAGAAAACCAGAAATCTGAAGATAGTAGACTGAACAATTGATACTATAAGTATACCCAAGTGTTCTGGTAACATCCCTCTCACTCGTGACTTTCACAACTCTACCCAGGCTTGTCAACATTTCTCTGAGCATCAGATGTCTATTTTGTGAAATTAGGATAGAGATACGTGACTACATACCATGAACTTGGATAAAGTGCTGTGGCAGGCTCTTGGTATAAAACGTATGTTATGTCAACATATACTTCATATAGTTCCAGTTCCTCAGATGCCTATGTGGACCCTAAATAAAGAAGAGAAAGAGGTACTCATAAGTGATTAATAGAAGGACAATAAAGAGCTTCCTGGTGCTACAGAAACATGTGCACATGTACCCATGGGAATACATGCACATGTTAAGGCTGCCTAAGGTTAACTTCTGGGAGAGAGGGCTTGGAAAATCCTCATCAAGGTGACAAGAGGAGTTTTAAGATTTGCACAATAATAAGGCTTGGGGATAAAGAAGCATTTCAGTAGGTAAGGGTGTGGGGGGAGCTAAACTACAGTGCTCCCAGAAGAGTGGGTATCTGGGTGTGCAGTGCAGAGAGCAGCTGGGCGTACGGCAGGACAACCAGGCTTCTATCAAAGCATCCAAGTTCTTCAAGTCCAGACTTAGTGATTCAGGCTTTGCTCAACTAGTCATTAGGGGTCATAAGTCACAGAAGGTTTTTCAGCAAAGAAGTGGGTATGAACAGGTCTGTCTTTTAGAAAGCATACTTAGAAATCTGTGATGAATACTGTGAAGGGAAGGTGTATGAGAACACTCAGCTGCCAAAGAGCATCTCTCATAGTCCAGGTACTTAGTGAGTCTCAAAGAATCAGGAGAATTGATTGGCTAACGAATGTGAAGGCAGACTTTAAACAGCAGTAGTAGTGTGGCTATTCACTGGGAAAGAAGATGTAGGAAGAGGGCTTGCTGGTACACATCACTGCCAGTGAAGTTTGCGGGCAACATGAGCAATTAGTTCTATCACATATAACAAGCATGTGGCATGTAGCGTCAAGTATGCTTCTTAGTTGCAAATGGAAGACCTTCATTTAATATAAAATAACCGCTCATTTTAATTCAACGATGCACCAGTTAGAAGTAGGAAATACCACCGCCATCGCTTTACTCCATCTCTGCCTGATTTCAGTCTTGACTGTAATCTCCCCAGCTACTTTTGGTGGCAGTATGAACAAATATGCAGGACAAATTTGCAGACTATAGCACGGGTTGTAAATCCCATAGGTATGGGTCTTGAAATTCTACTGATTAGAAATGTAAATAACATTAGGTTAAGAAAACTGAGTCCTGGACAACTCCTACTCCCCCTGCCCCACCCCCTAAACTCCCCAAAAGTAACAGCCTACACAGGAAGCCATTGAAGTGAACTCTTCAAAAGTGTGACAGAGATACTGAAGTTCACTCTTCACAGTCGATGGCTTGTGGCAGGGGGATGGGAGGGGAAGGACTCAGTTCTATTTAAGGGACAGTCACTGAGAGTTTGAGCATGCTCCAGTGAGTATATAGATAACACAAAGTGGACTTTTTTTTAATTTGAGAGTTACAAAGATGGAGGCCGATAAGGAAGAACATGAGTATGATCTGGGTGCATGGTGTGAAATTCCCAAAGAACTGTGTGTGTGTGTGTGTGTGTGTGTGTGTGTGTGTGTGTGTGTGTCCCCTTTTTCTCTGTACCCTATACCTCAACTCTCTAACAGTCACCTATGCCTCCTCTGAGCTCCCAAAGCCCTTTGTTTGTATTGCACACTTTGTACTGCAGTAAGAAACATTTATAAGCCTCTGTCTCCACTGCAAATCACAAGCCCGACTTCGTCTTTAGTTCCTCAGAGCCTAGCACAGTGCTACAGCACATTCTCAATACTAGGTGATTGACCTGATTTAATTTAAATTTTGGAGTAGCTTTGTGTGTGTGTGTGTGTGTGTGTGTGTGTGTGTGTGTGTGTGTGTGT
>OU015744.1:69405115-69424686 GCA_907169655.1 Acomys percivali
TGTGTGTGTGTGTGTGTGTGTGTGTGTGTGTGTGTGTGTGTGTGTGTGTGCGCGCGCGCATGCATGAATATGTGTGTGTGTGTGTTTAATATAAACTCAGAGCATAAAGCCATTCTTTTTTTAAAGGGAAGACATCCCCTCCCCAATAAATGAGCTGACACAGCTAGCAAAGATTCTCTAGGGCTCTGTCTTAGCAGTCAGCTTTGGTGAGCTCGTCTCCCTGTGAATAAAACATCTGATCCATAAGTGACACACTCCTGATGAGAAGCACACATATTTGTTTGCCCTGACAACAAAATAGTCCAGTGACTACTTGACACAACAGTAAGAATGCCTTTGTTCTTGTGGTCTGGTATACTCAGGCTAAAATACACATGTGAACATTTTCAACACATGGGTTGTTCTCCAAATATTGAAACGTCTTCGTTGTATTTCAGTTGATTCACTATCCAGAAATAGGAAAGGAAATTTCACAGTTGTATGACGTAGGAAACATCAATAAAATGGCCAGGTGTCCTGATGGCTAATGTTTTCAAGCTCTGTGTATCCAGCACATGGCCTTTTCTCATTTATAATCTTTTCTTCAGATGGTAATGAACCCACTGCCTGCTTTCAAACCTAGCTTGTTTTACTTTTCCACTAGTCTGTCTTGTGGTTCTAGGGACATCTTAGGACACATACCTTAGGAGAGCACTCACTTTCAATGGTACTCAATCTTCTGCTTTAGCTTTTCATTTTATTCACATTTATTTGTGTGGGTGGGTGTCTGTGTGTGTATATGTCACACGTGTGTAGATGTACACGGAGGCAGAGAGAGAGAGAGAGACAGACAGACAGACAGACAGACAGACAGACAGACAGACGGACAGATAGACACAGAGGGACACAGAGAGAGAGACAGACAGACAGAGAGAGAGGGAGACAGACAGAGAGAGAGGGAGGGAGGGAGAGAATCTTCTGTGAGCTGCCAAAAATGGGTGCTGGGAATCAAACGTGGGTCCTTTGGAAGACCAGCAAGTCCTTTCGGCCACTGAGCCATCTCTCCAGCTCCCTGACCTGTTTTGAAGACCATTTACAAGCTGAAGTCTCAATCCTTTGAGCATAGTGTCCCTTCACTCCTCACCACCCCTACATGGTAAATACCATGTTTCTTTTTCACCTATGTAAAGAAGCAGAAATCAAAGCTCTAAGCTACTTTTCGGGACTCCCGCCGTGCACGAGGTGAGCTTGAGACTACAGCTCTGATTTGAATCTGGCTTTCATCTCTTTCCCATGCTGCTCCAACTTACTACAGTGGTGCCCAAGCCCTTGTCTTATCCACCTTCTCTGAAAACACCAGTAATTTCTAAAATGAACTGAGAACTCCAAATATGCCAGCAGATGACTAACAGAGCACTAATCACTACCTGTGGGTCTGGAGGGGAAGATTTATAAATAGCAAAATAGGGGTATGTTTGCACCTGTACAACAATAACAGCAACAAAGGCAATAAGGCTAACAGCGACCTACTTTGTCTGTGGAGAACACATAATCAAGCCATCGCCACATATGTGATCACAGTGAGGCCATGGGTGGCTCGGAGGGGGAGCAGGTGCAATATCTTCACTTTGGTCCTATGGCCCCCAAAAGATCGGTGAGACTTCCCAAGAAACATCCAAAGGATGATGACAAATGCTGGATAAATCATTCCAAAGCTATTACAGAGAGACTCGCTCTGCCATATGGAAAAAGTGGTTAGGGAACAATTAACTTCAACAATGTATATTGCCCCTGGAAACAAAACTGAGTTAAGCTGCCACCATAAGGCTGACTGCAACCTCTATAAATTAGTCAGTAATAATGGCCGTAGTTTGAGACCATAAAAACTTAGAAAATAAAATAAAATAAATGCAGGCCATGAGATCATTTCAAAATGACTCAACAACAAATTTTGAGGGAGACACACTGAGCCCCTCTTTCCTGCTTAATGTATTTCTTTTTATAGCTTAAGGAAAGCATATGTTGGAGGAATGTGAAGGCTCTAGTGTAGTGAGGGTAATTGGCACTAGAATTATTGCAAGTGTTTAATAAAAAAAAAAACCCTTGTTTATGAAGTGCAGAGTGTGTAAAACACACAAGCAGAGAACAGGGCACATGCTTCCTTGTTCCATGCCACAAGTAGTACAAGAAATCGACCATGCTATAAATCACGGGCTAGCCTTTGAAAGGGAAACGCTGATGGACACAGAGATCACCTAAGACCATAACTAAGTAAGTGCATGCTATCAGTTAGCATGATTACACACTACACTTTTTTAAGACTTTAATTCCATTTGTGTATGTGCACATGAGTGCACCTATGTGTGTATGTGTATGCATTGTATGCATGTGTGATATGTATGTTTGCATGTGTGTGAGGCCCAGGGTATGGTCCACCATCGCTATTGGAAATCATCCACCACCTCTATTCACCGTTATTATTGGGGGCAGACTCTCTCAATCAAATCCAGAGCTCACTGATATGGCTAGTCTCACTACTCAACTTGCTCTGGGGAACCCTTATCTCCACCTTTCAAAGGCAAGGATCATGGGACTGTTACTGCTGCTTAGGTTTTACTTTTATGTGGGTGCTGGGAAGCCAAGCTCTGGTTCTCACACGTACATAGCAAGTATGTTACCCCCACTGAGCCATCTCCCCAGACACAAACAACTTTTATTCTTAATTTATTAATGCCATGGAGTTGACAAGGACCATGAGGCTCCTTAGCAATGAAATAATGTGTTGTGATAACAAAGAGTGTCCAATGACAGAGATGATGTTAGACTACTTCTTCAAAATACTTGCGCAGCTTTTTCCTCTCCTGTGATCAGCCCTCTGAGTTTAAAAGAGATATGGAATGTAAAATACCAGTTGATTATAAGAAAAACATGCATCCAAGTTGCAAGATACATTTAAATCTCATTAAACTAACTGAAAAATTCATGAGCAATACATGGATAATTTGTTTCTTATTAAAACATTAAACTTGTAGAGAACATTTAGCTGTTCAAATGTCAAGTAACGGGATAGCTATACTAAGTTAATTAGCTACCAATTCATTGCTAAAGATACTTAATTGACATTTAATAAGCATATTAAATACCAATTAACCAACTATATTTAGAGCTAACTATATTTAGTCAAAGCTGTTTTGTTAATTGCTTGCTCAGTGCCTTGGTATCTATGGTCAATAGATTATAACCCAATTAAATATATACATTAATGTGTTTACATATATGTCTCCCCAGTGGAGATTACTGTCTGGATGCATATATGTGGCTCTAGCCATTGGTAAAGGGAACACCTTCCAGCAAGTCACCCTAGCTCACGGAAGAAGAATCAGACAAGGGAGAATGACAGAAACGTGGCACTCTCTTGTCACTGCTGAAAGCAGGGGGCTTAAAGGTTCTGCCAAGTAGAGGCACAGGGCTTCTGAGGGCGGGGTCCGCATGCCCTTTGAGACCGCTGCAGAGAGGCTTTCTTGAGCTTTCAGAAATACTGTTGATACTACCCTTTAGTAGAGGGAGAAACAGGCTGGATGTAATAATTGCCGCCAGGATCTCATGGCTGTCCCGGGCTCCAGCGAGTGCTCTTGGCTGGCATTCTTTTGGACTGTTTGCTGAATAACATTGTCAGTCACATGCTGGGAGATCTGGATTGTGTATTCTGGTCACAACACTTTCCTGCAGACTTGATACTCACAGCACAATAGAGGAAGACACGTGAAAAGAGAGCTGGGACCAGAACACATTAACCTTGGGCCACTCTTCCCTGACCCCTTGAAGGCATTTAATAGGTTTTGTTGGTCCTGATGTGGGGCACCCTTCCTGAGGTTTAAATATGCAGAAGGGATGAACAGTAGTGTGCATCAGTTATCAGAGGGCTGAAGGACGATGCTGGTGGTCCTGCAGGCAAGAAGCATCCAACATGGCCAGACTATTTAAACGTCGCCTGAATTGAAGTGAATCACTATCATAGGATCCTAATACTTGGTAGGTGCTTTTAATTTTTAAAATAATTAACATTTGTCCCTCCTGTTCACTGATCTTTCATGTTGTAAAAGTCCAGGGGCATGAACACGTGCTTCCGGTTTATGTTTGCTGTGTAATCCACGCGAGTCAGCCACTTGGCTAACGAACTAGGCAACCAGTTTTGAGCACTCCCAATAAAGAGAATAACTGTTCTTAGGGTAGTCTGAAATCCAAAGTCCAGTGGGATAGCTGAGCCAAAACCTAAGGACACCATAGTTATGGGAGAGAGAAGGCAGCGGGTGGGCACAAAGAGATCAAAGTCATCTCAAAAATGCCAGTTTTACTACCGTTGACTCCCCTAATCTGTAGGAGACACATTCCAGTATCTTCATCAGTGTCTTAAATCATGAATATACAGAACCCATAGGCTCATGATAGTTACAGCAGCATTGTCTACTGATCACTGAGTTAAAATAACTGTCTCTACCTTAGCACCTCCCTAAACCACTACTCACGTGTTTTGAGGCAATGAGGTAAAAGAAGGCTACCTGGACATAAGCAATGTCATGTCAGAACAGTCATTTTGATAACTGAGATGGCTGCTCTGCTACCTAACGGGTGTGCGACGTATACAGTTTGAGTGCTCTTCACAGAGGGACAATCCACATCCCAGGCCAGATGGAGAGGGGAAGCATGGGATGCCATCACGCTATCAGAACAATCGGCACCTTACAACCGCCTCCAAATTGCTTATTTCTGTAACTCCCCATGTACTATGTTCAGACCGCTAGTGAATATGGGTTCCTGAAACTGCTGAAAGCAAAGCCATGAACAAAGAGAAATTGAGGTACCTTGGAAGGATGAAATGCCTATGGCTCTTATCTTGAGTTCTCTTAAGGTACCACTGACCATCTCTGAAACCCCATAGACTAACTATAATTTAAATATATCAAGGCTGGATTTCCAGGTGACAGAATGAATGAGGCATGGAGCACAGCAAGAGCAATAGTTTCAAGTACAAATCATTACGCTGGCTATATTTACAAGTGAAACGTCTGGCTATAGACAAAGACAAGGAAGCATTATGTCTGGTTATGGTGACCCAGGTTGATCTGCCCTGTCATCCATCCATCCATCCATTCATCCATCCCCCCAGGACTTATTGTCATAGGTACATGAGTGGCTATTGGAAAGACTGCATCTGTGTGGAACAGGGGTGGACCTCCTCCTTCAGCAAGCACTCTGGGCTCCGATGGGAACCCTCCCATCATCTTGAGACTTGGCAGCATGTTAGCATCTAACACTCGTTAAGCTGTCCCAGGGCGGGTCAAGAAATGCAATTTACCTCATTTGCCTTTCGCTTCGCTTTTTCCATTGGAAGGTTTTGTGCACTTTGCATGTTTTCAGTTAATGAATGACTGCAGTGTGCCTCTGAGCTTTGTTTGAAGGTTCCGCAAAATGGGGGAGAAAATTCATATCCATAGGGAAAGCCTTGTTACCCTGGATAACTTTGATCAACGAAGGAAAGAAAGAGATTACATGAAAAATTTAAATTCTCCAGTATGAGATGCTTTGGGGTAAGCGAAACACTCAAGCTAGGGTTAGTAATGAATTAGTTAACACAACAGAGGCATGGAACCAGAGTCCACAGACAGAGCCAGCATTTCAATTTTCAGCTCAGTTGGCAGTAGAAGCAAGGCTGATGAGGGGGCTTGGCATAAATCATGAATTCCAGTGTATTGTATTCTTGCCTTCTTGGGGGTTGGGTAAGCCAGAGTTGACATATAGATTTGAGGCTCAGAATCCAGTTATGGTGTTTACAGAGGAAAGGAAAAGAAAGAGTAAAGGCAGAGGGTACAGAGAAGGTAGGAAATAACAGGAATGGGTTAGACAGAGGCTCTTCTGTCTGAAGAAAGTGGGCGCAATGGGCTCCTGTATTTAGTTCTAAAGGTAGGTGATTAAGGGGGCCACCCATGTGAAGTATTAAAGCTAATGTCTTATAAATTTTTCGTTAATGATCAATTTGAGTTTATTAGGGAGATCAGAACAGAAGGACATAAATGCAAGTCAAGAAGAGAGGTATGGAAAAGTCATTTAAGGAGCTCCGTTAAGGACAAAGTGATGACATTTAGTGTGGCTTTGATAATGATATGGATTCCAGTAAACTAAAGAACAAACTGGTTCTCCATAGGGAGGAAACTACCCGAATTTCAGTGGGCGTCTGTATGGTACTTCAGGAAAGAAAACAGTGAGCTGACTCTCGGTTGCAAAATGCCAAGTTGAATCTGGCTCCTGACTGCTCACCATTTTCAAAGACACACTCTAAGCCAGTGGCTCTCAAGCCTCTTAATACTGCGACCCTTAAATACAGTTTCTCAAGTTGTTATGGTCCCCAACCATGAAATTAGTTCATTGCTACTTCATAACTACAGTCTTGATACTGCCTTAGTTAGGGTTTCAGTGCTGTGGAGAGACAACTCTTAGAAATTACAACATTTGACTGGGGCCGGCTTACAGTTTCAGAGGCTTAGTCCATTATCATCATGGCGGGAAGCATGGCAGCATGAGGGCGGACATGATGCTGTAGAGGTAGCTGAGAGTTCTACCTCTGGATCTACTGGCACCAGCAAGAGAGAGTAACACTGGGCCTGGCTTGAGTTTCTGAGACCTCAAAGGCCACCTCCAGTGATACACTACCTCCAACAAGGCCATACCTACTCCAAAAGGCCACACCTCCTAACAGTACCACTTCCTGAGCTTACCTGGGGGGGCAATTACTGTTATGAATTCCTATGTAAATATCTGATATGCAAGACATCTAATATGTAATTCTTATGGGGGTTGCAACCCATGGGTTGAGAACTGCTGCTCTAAGGCCTTACAGAAACTGTGAACTATTTTTAATGGTTTGCCCCCTAAGCTCTTCTGAAACACAAACCATGGTTCAGCAATATTTATACTGGCAGTTCCCAACACTTCATCTTTTATCCCAAGCAATATGGTTGTCAGTCAGTGCTGGGAGGCAGAGGCAGGAGGATCTCTGTGAGTCCCAGGCCAGCCTTGTCTACAAAGCAAGTCCACGATAGCCAAGGCTACACAGAGAAACCCTGTCTCAAAACAAAACAAAACAAAACAAAACAAAACAACAACAACAACAACAACAACAAAAAGACCAGTGCTGAGGACAGGCAAGATAGGCTATTCATTGGCCAGTGAGTACAGCAGGGGAGGCTGGACCCAAAGGAGGGCTTTTCCAGCTCAGGACTGAGGCAGGGTTTCTTCAAGGACTGGATTCTGAGGGGATATGGAATGCCCTCAGCAGAGCTTCCAGGACTGAGGGCATTGCCTCTTTCCTCCTAATTTAAGGCATGATCAGATCTGCTTTGGTGCTGGCTGCCCACTTGATGTTTTTATCTTTATAATGAGATTATAATGAGATCAAGGTCATCCGGAGCATCAACAAGATACTGGAAATAGGTTAAGCCAGTTTCAAGCACCCCCAGCAATGTCCACCCACCACCCACCCCATGGCTGGGAGTTTGTGACAGCTGGGTAGTGGGCAGCTTGGGGCATGTGGCTCTCAGCATTCAGGCTTTAACTTTTATAATCAAGGAGCAGAGCCAAGCAGGCAACAGATTCTCAGTGTGGGGCTTTAGCTCGCTCGTGGCATTGACATATGAAGGCTGGGTAGAAATGCAGACCCTTGGACTCCTCTCCAGGCCTAAGGAGTCAGAGGCCATGTTCAAGCAAGGCCCTTAGGCAACACACATGCACATTAAAGTTTGAAAAGCAGAGGTTTAAGGAAACCTAATGTAGAGCTCCCCACTAGCTAAAGTGCAATGCAAGCTACTTGGCTTTGAGTCCTGGCTTCCTCCACCAGATAATCTTTATTATTTAATCCCTAAGTCTCAGTCTCTTTTTATATACAATGGAAATGATGACGCTAATGGCTTGAAAGGGCATGAAATTAACATGAAATGAGATTAGTGTTACCAGTAGGAGACCAAACTCTGAAATCACGAGCTGGCCCACTGTTCCCTAACTTCATAACTTTAAGGCCATTCCTGTTACTTCTCTGGGACATAGTTTTCTCCTCTGTAAAGAAAAGGTAACAACAATTCCTATATTATAGAGCTAATATAGAGAGTCCAAGGATTCTAACAAATTAGACATTCTAACAGTGTTCATAAAGTTTATTTGTGTGTGTGTGTGTGTGTGTGTGTGTGTGTGTGTGTGTGTGTGTGTGTAAGAAAGAGAAGAGTTGGGAGAGAGAGAGAGAGAGAGAGCGCCTGTGTTGGGAGGGTCTGCATACTTGTGTGAGGCCCACAAAGGACAATGAGTGTCTTGCTCTATTGTTTTCTTCCTTATTCCCGAGATGGGGTCTCCCACTGAACCTGGTGCTCTCAGGTTAAACAAGCCCAGCAATGCCCATGTGGCCACTCTCTCCTTCTTATGTGGGTGCTGGAGGCTTCTAATTTAGATGACAGAATAAAATGAGGCATGGAGCTCTTAAAACTAGCATCTAGTTTTATATCAATAGGAGTCTAGCTTGTTTATATAGACAGGTGACTTATCACGTGCACATGCGCACACCAGCTACCAAAATTCCAAACACATACCCAGATCCAACATAGGTTTCAATGTTCATTATTCCTGGGCACATAACTCGCAAATGGCTCACTATTGTAGAAGCAATTGGATCGAGAAAGTGAGGTAGAGAATAGATTCATTTTTTCAGTAATTGTGCATTTGTCATACATAATATTTGTCTTCAGCTTCCAATGGGGAAAGGTTTCTTGGCAAAACAGACCAGGAAAGAATCCTAGTCATGTCTCTCCACTCCATGTACGTGGGCTGGAAAACAAGTCATGTCACTCCATGTATGTAGTCTGGAGAACAAGTCAGCGCACACAACTCAGCCTAAAATGGTGCTTTTCCAAACAAGCAAAAGACCCCATCACCACAACACCTTTAATCTGAATTAACTTCTTTTTGACTCTGCAAATTCAAATTACGTCATTTGATCTACATTTCTCTAAAGCAGCATGCATCTGTGTAGCCTGCATGAAAAACCCAAGTCCTAGCAGAGGGCAACGGGCACTGCTAACTCAGCATTCTCTTCTCCTCCTGTGACCTCTCCTTTACAGTGCTCACCAGATTCCTCTAGCTACTTGAAGAATCCTCTTCCTGAAGAGATGCCCTCCCCAGTGCCTCCATCCTTGTGACCTGGTTTCTGGCTTGAGGTCTCTTCATGACCCCAGTCAACCCCTCTCACTTCTCGAAGCATCATTTCTGAGACCTCAGGTTGCCAAGGACCACAAGAGCCTCTACTTCCACTGCCTGTTAGCAGCCTGTGCAACCCTGAAATAATTTGCCCCAAAGCCAATTCCTGGAGAAGTTGCTCAGACAAATTAGGGGTTGAACTGTATTTCCTTTTTGCAAGTGACTGCCGGGAGCAACATCTGTTCATTGCTACAAGATGGAGATGTTGTGTGCCTTCCTTACCCACTCCAGCCCTCTCGCTGGAGGACCACTCCTTCCCCCCTTTGAGAGGGGTTACCTCTCAAAGTTTTCTCTGTAGCCTGATCCTCTATACCAAGAAACTCATAAATAATTACCATGACTTTGGATCTGCACTTGGCCAACCGTGTCGAAGAAAGGCAACCCCAGCCTCGCCAGTGCCATGGATCTATAATTTATCCTCTGTAAAAAAAACAAAGTCAACATTGGAGCAAGAAAATGATATTTAAAAATCATAAAATAAGTAGTCTGGTATTTACCTAACATGTTCTTTTCTTCTCTTCGTTTCATATGGCATGTACTGTCTTGTTTAGTTTCTTTGGAGAGATAAGGCTCTGGTTTCCAGTGACGGCTAGGTAAGGGACGAAGCAAAACCACCAAAAAAAGACAACTGAACAGCACAGGGCAGCCTATGTGGATGCTACCTCAGCAAATTTGATCTTGGGAAATAGGTTAACTTTAAGGTCTATACTATGCAATTTAGCCCCCCTCCCTGCTTGATTCTAAAATTGCACTATAAATTTTTATAGCTTAACAGATTAAAGAATGATTAAAACCACATAGCACACATTAATTACAAACAGCTCACCCGTGGCAAATATACTTTCCTCCTGTGTCAGGGTGGTAAAAACATTCTTCTTTTCCTGAACCAGGGAGACTCCTCACCCCTGAAGCACACAGAGACCCCATCAGAAAGTGCCACAAGCCCAGGAAGAGCAAACTGGAGTTTCATCTTGAGCCCCAGGAAAATCCTGCTTCAAGTATAGGTCACTGAGGCTGAGGACACAGCTCAGTAAAACATGAGGACCTGAGTTAGAATCCCTAGCATCCACTCAGGGAAAGTTCAAACATGGAGGTATGCAACTGCAAGCCCAGAGAGGAGGCTAAGATCCCGCCCTCATCAGCTAATCTACTAGGTTTGCTGAGAGACTCTGTCTCAAAAAATCCAAGTGGAGAAGTAGAATGGAGGACCTTGTCTAGCCATGTGCTCATATTCACACATGCCACCCTCCCCACAACCATGAGATGCAGAGCTGTCAGCATGCTTCTGAGGCACCTCAGTGCCAAAGGCAGGAGAGATCCCACTTGTCAGTCAGGGGCAAAGAATCCTTTTAAAGCTCTGACCTCTCTGGCAGGCCCAGGCAAGACATAAAGGAGACTAGACCCTGGGCTGGTTCTGAACGGTTGGACCTTTGGAGAATTACTAGTGAAGCCCTTTAGCCTCTGTGGAGAAAAATACTATAAATGATCTAGAAGAGGAAACCATCAGAGCATGCAAAGCAAGGTCAGCGACAAGTAGCTAACTATTTAACTAAAGTGTGAGGAAAGACAGGCACTAAACAATTTGGGTCTTGTATAGATACAGGAGAACTCTGTGTAAGGGTTTTTATTTTCCAGTAAGATGTGTCAAGTCACCTGTCAAGTTTAGTGTTTAGTGTGCTAACAGCAACATAGGAGATAAAGAAAGAAAGGTACATGGATTTTTAAATATTCTGCAAGCCTTCTGATCATTTAATACTGATGAGAAGGTTGTGTGTGCAACATGAAACAGCAAATCTCCAGTCCCTGAGCATCATGATGGAATGTCGGCTTCATTGGCCTACTTGTTTGTTTGTTTTTCCTAACTTTTTGGTTAATGTATAAAGAAACAGTCTAGTGAGAATTCCATGCACTCATCATTATGTCTTGTTATTTACTGCATCCCTGTCCCTCTGGCTGCCTCCCTTTCTCCCATTAAACATTCCTTCCTTCTTTCATGACCTATCTACTGCACTCCATTCTTATTCCCCTACCCTACTCTTTAAATCTTTTCTTCACTCACACAGCTCTCCTTCCCAAACACACACCATCTGCTTTCATGACATATATATATATGTATATGTATATACATATACATATATATGTATGTATGACATATATATATGTATATGTATATATATATACATTTAAGCTTGAAATCCAAGTTTTGTTCATTGTCTCAACTCCATGTACCCCATTCACAGCACAGACCATGCTTTGCTGTGGTCCCCCCTGCTAGGTTGATGTCAACTTGACACAAGCTAGAGTCCTTAGACTCAAAGGAACCTCAATTGAGAAAATGTCCCCATAAGCTCGGGCTGTTGGCAAGCCTGTGGGGGAATTTTCTTAATTAGTTATTGGTGTGGGAGGGGCCATCTCTGGGCTGACAGTGGTGGGTTCTATAAGAAAGCAGGCTGAGCAAGGCATGAAGAACAAGCAAGTAAGCAGCACCATTCCACGCCTTCTGCATCCGCTCCTGGCTCCGGGTTGCTGCCTTGTCTTCCTTCAGTGGACAGTGACTCTGGATATGTAAGCCAAACCAACCCTTTCCTCCATTTTGGTCATGGTGTTTCCTCACAGCAGTAGAAATCATAACAAGGAGCTGCAGTAAGCACCCAGATCCACAGCATCATCTTGCTGTCCATCAGCGTCGTCGCCTACAGAGAATCCTACAAATGTCTCTGTTCAGTGTTTTCTCATCTCCTTTGCTAATCTGCACTCCTACTTTGTGAGTGTTGAGACCAAGGCCCTCAGTGCAGACACTGTGTGTCTCTGTGATGCATTGCTTCAAGCTCTATTTAGCTCACCCGTTCTTTGAGTGGCCGGAAGCCTGTGAAGGCTGATGCCACACGCCCAACCCCCTTCTCTTCCTTTGGCTATGTATTGTACCTGCTTGTTCATGTCTCATCTCCTCCTGTCCCTTTGTTTAAGGTTATCTCTTGTCCTTAGTGAGGTATTGTCATTTAAGATAAGGTGGAATAATTTTAAACTGGTGCCTTAAAATAATTTATATTGACTAATATAGCAGTCTTCATTCTGCCATATTTCTTTCTGAATGTTTTTGGTTTCATATATATATATTTAATGTGTGTGTATGTGTGTGTGTGTGAGAGAGAGAGAGAGAGAGAGAGAGAGAGAGAGAGAGAGAGAGAGAGAGAGAGAGAGAGAGAGAGGGGCCAGTGGGGGAGAGACAGAGACAGAGAGACAGAGAAAGACAGAGACAGAGACAGCAAGAGAGAGTTTGTGAATGTATACAGGGGCAGTCTACATGCTTGTGTGCATACTAAAGCTAAGAGAGCCTGTGGGGTCCCTTGGAGCTGGAGTTGCAGGTGCTGTGTGGAATTCTCACTTGCTGCATGGGTCTTAGGGTCTGGACCATGGGTGGAAGGTGCAGATGCTAAATAGCATTGTCTTGGTCTACTTTCTTTTTTTCTTTTCTTTTCTTTTATTTTTTTTATTAATTTATTCTTGTTACATCTCTCTGGTTATCCCATCCCTTGTTGGTCTACTTTCTTTTGTTGTACATAACATTTGAGAATGGATAAGTCATATAGGAGAAAGATACTTTCTTGTGGTTTGGAGGCCTAGAAGTCAGAGCCAAAGCAGCCCCACCTACTGAGGAGGACATGCCACTTCAACTCACAGGGAAAGACGGAAGGCCAGTGGATACATCTGGAAGAGACCAAATACAAGGGTCTGATTTTCTGACCATCTGTTATCATAATCAATTCAATTTGATAAGAGCATAACTCACTGGAGGAAGAAGCATTTATCCACACATGAAAGCCTCGCCTGTGTCAGCAGAACATGGCCTAAGGTACATCTCAATGCAGCTGCATGGAGGAAAAGATGCTGCATCGGAGAAAAGATGACCACACAGGAGCTTGGGGGCCACAAGGCAATCATGGGTGACACTGAGATAACATAAATAGCCACAGACCCCACCCTACCCATTTCAACCTAATTCCCTGGGAAAATAAAAAGCAAGAGGACTCCACTATACAACTAACAATGGGAGGCCTAGATGCTGTTCATGAGGTGCCCCCAGCAGAAAGGGGGAGAAGGTGAGCCCAGATCATATTCCCCAGTCTGAAGGGAACCTTCTGAAGGTGATGTGAGAATTTGCTATCATGGTGTGCTAAATTTCAAACATCAGCAAGACGTCCAGATGAAGACAGCACGGAAGCTGAAGTGGGAAGAGAATGAGGCATCAGCAGGAGAGAGGCAGGAATGGCTCTCGGGGCGGGATGGGGGCGCAGATGGGCGTGTCTGGGTGAAGACATCATATTTCTCAGTTTCCTTGTACATAAGAAGAGAAAGACAGGAAATCTCTTTCAGGACAGAACAGAAAATGCCTTGCAGCCAGTAAAAACATGAGCAGCAAACTCTCCAAAGAAAAATTAACCCTTGGCTAGGACAAAGCTCACTCTTTCTCAGTTTTCAAATGGGATGGGGAGGGAGGGAGGGAGGGAGGGAGGGAGGGATGGAAAGAGGGAGAGGGACAGAGACAGAGACAGAGACAGAGACAGAGAGAGAGAGAGCCAGCATGTGGGTGTTCTTGCATATGTCTGTGAGTCTATGTAGAGGCCAGAGGTTGGTCTTCTGTCTTCCTCCATCACTCTTTACCCACCCTAGTTTTGTCTCCACAACCCCGTGCTGACCCTGGAGCTCACCAACTCAACTGGACCAGCCAGTAAGTCCCAGGGTTCTGTCTCTACCTCCTCAGGACTGGGATTACAGACCCATGCTGCTTTGCTCGGATTTTCTTTCCGATTTATATTTTGCTTTACCTGTATGAGTGCTTTGCCTGCATTTATCTATGCGCACCATGCCCATGCCTTGGAGGTCTGAAGAAGGTGAGGGAGCCCCTGGAATTGCAAATGGCTATGAACCACCGTATGAGTCCTGGGAACTTCACCTGGGTTCTGTATAAGACCAATAAGTGCTCTTACCACTCAATCATCTCTCCAGCCCCATTCGGTGGCGCCTTCTTCCTCTTGTTCTTCCTCTTGTTCTTCTTGTTCTTGTTCTTCTTGTTCTTGTTCTTCTTCTTCTCTTTTCCCCTCCTCCTCCCCCTCATCCTCCTCCCCCTCATCCTCCTCTTCCTTCTCCTCTTCCTTCTTCTTCAGATGCTGAGGATTGAACTGGTCTCCATGCTTGCACAGCCAGAACTTTACTGACTGAGCCATCTCTCCAGGCCTTTGAACTTCTGCAAGTGCAGAACCCCAGACAAGCACCAAGATCGCTTTTCCCTTTAGTAAACAGAGAAATGAAAACTATTAAGTATTTATAAAAGTGCTGCCCTATAACCTGCCTGTCCTCTTTACAGTAAGTCACACAGTAGTGTTTTCTATGATTTGAGTCTCCCCTGGGGGTTGATGAAGAGCCGGCTCTACTTATTTCATAGCTCTAGAACTGGTTATGAATTTCAAACCAGAAGCCAGGGCATTTTACAGCAACCGAGACTGGATATGTTGTGTAAAGCTGAGTTCCATGTGTGAAGAGCAGTGTGACTGGTTCATTCATTTTCTCCAAAGACATTTGCTGAACATCCACTGTCCACCGGGCACCTCCCTATGAACCAGGGTTGTATCAACAGACAAACAGACATGGTTCTGTTTCTGCTGAGCTTCAACTCACAGGAAGACAGATTGAGCAGATAAAGTTGGTACCCTGAGATAGGAATGAGTGCAGGGAAGGAGATAAACTGAGTGACTGGGCAGCCTGGTAGGTTCTGTCTCAGATGAGGAACTGAGGAGGTCTTGAAGCTTAGCCTAGGGGCTTGCAAGGCAGCCTGCCCTTCCAGAAGCAGAGAGGACCATTTTATGCACAATCACAAGGGCCAAGATAAGCTTCCATGTCTTGGGACAGAACAAAGACCAAGAAGAAAGCAGCAGAGGAGGCAAAGGTCAAGTCCCACAGTGCCCATAGACCGCGTTAGACGCGAGGTGCAGGAAGGCTCTGGGTTAGTTACTTTCCTCTTTGCTGACAAGAGACAAGGGAAGGACAAAAGGAAGGGTTCATTCTACTTAGGGTAGAAGGGATGTGTCCATTATGGTGTGGGAGGTTTCATAATAAAAACATAAGACAGGCTGGTCACATTGTGTCACAGTCAGGAAGCAGGGAAGAGACGGGAAGTAGAGCCCAGACTACAACACCCCTGGGATCACCCCCTTTGTGAGCAACTTCCTCCTACAAGACTCTACCCTCTAAAGACATGCCAAGTCTCCAAAACAGTTCCACCAGTTTGGAAATAAGTGTTCAAATGTATCCCCTATGGGAATCCTTTCACATTCAAACCACAACAGGCTCCCAGAGCTACCTTCATTAATAGTAAGCCCCAAATGGGCATTTGTATAAGTCACTCTAAACTCTGGGAAAAGTCAAATGTGCCCTGTCCACTTTCCCCCAGCATTCACCCCAGACCTTACTGTGAGGATCACTGATGCTCTCAGAGCCATGTCACTGAAGGGGACACAGAGGCTGCAGCTTTGCCCAGCTCATCCTCAGGAACACAATGTTGTCAAGCACCTGTCATAGCAGTCTGCCCCTCACTGGTTCATCTGGTCTTCTCTGCCAGCCAGAAACCTTCCCAACACTCCCACCTTTACGGTGTCCTAAATATGGCCTGAACCAGAGAACCAGCTGAATCCTGGGGATACCCAGAGTCCACCTGGAGGAAGTCCAGTCTCTGAGCTGCCTCTGTTCCACCTGGCTGCACTTCTATACTCATGTGTCCACCCAGCAAACAGCTACTGAGCCACTGTGAGATTACAAGGCCCTGCGATTAGCATTTTCTATTCCATACCAACCTTTAAAAGTCCATTGGAACAGGTAGATATTAGTCTAAGATCCCCGTTTATCTCAATTTTACAGTCACCCAGTTGTGTCAGAGCCCTCCCAGCTATTGTTTACGTGAGAACAATGGCATGCCAGGCACCAGTTGCTTCTTGACATAACCTTACATCAGATGATAGAATTGTAGCAACACCTTTCTGTGAGGGAGAGCACAGCCGTGCGGTTAAGGAATATATAGTGATTAAATGGTGCTCCAATTTCACCTCTGCCTCTTACCTTCCTGAATTTCCATTTGTTCATCTACGAAGTTTGCTGATAATGGTTTCATACATAATATATGTTATTATATATTCTGATGTAATGGATGGTATCATATGTAACAATCTATGTGAGGCATGTGTCACACTGTCCAGGGATAAAGGCTCACTTACTTTCTCTTGTGTTCTAACCCCAAGGTCTGCAGTCAGACTCTGGTTTTTATCTGTGCCCAGGTTCATCCTCCTGTCATGATGCACATCACACACTGCCCAGAATTGTGCTCCATACAGAGAAGACAATGGCCCAATGCTTGATGCTCACCACCCAAGAAACCCACTGAGCATAGCAGAAGGAGGTAAAGGAAAGACAATAGGAAGACCCAGTACCCGTGAAGGACTACTCTGTGCCAGGCCCTCCTTTGATGTGGTACCATTCTCAATGATATTAATCATCAAAACAACCCCAGCACGGGTTTTAGAAAGCTTGTCAGTTGGTTGATTTTTCCAGTAGAGGAAACTAAGGCAAAAAATGTTTGAACAACGTCACTTGGTTGATTAGAGGGGAAACTCAGATCTGCATGCAGGCAGCCTGGCTCTAAGAAAGCATTCTTACCAACTGTGTGATGAGCCAAGGACACTTAACAAAGAGCAAAGCATTGTGGTTCCAAGCCAATAGCTTGCTGTCTTCCAGAATCAACATTTGAATTTTTTTTTTCTGAGAAGGAGGGTGTAGAAAAGGAGACAAAAAAAAAAAAAATGAGTCTCAACTGGAGTGGAAGGAAAGAGAAAGGTGAGAGAGGGGAGCCCAAAGGCCCAGCTAATCTCATTCATGGGGTTAAAAGGAAGGATCAGAGCTTTTTACAAATACATCAAGGGGAAGCGAACTATCAAGGAGAAAGTGGTCCCATTAATAAATAAGGACGGCGGCACAAATCGATGCGGATCTTTCAGTGGGAACTCCTCAACCTGCTTTGCAAAATTGGATTCTAAGGAGAAGAGCAAAGAGGCAGAATGTCTAAGAAGCCAAGCGAGGCCTTGGTAAAAAAAAAAAAAAAAAAAAAAAAAAAAAAGCTATCAAAGGAGACAGGTGCCACGTATGAGGAAGGTGTTGTTTCCTGAATTCCAGGGAACATGGCTAGAAGTGGACAGGGTAAATGTCACGAAGCAAGGTCAAGTCCACATGGCAGGGATTACCCAGGATTTTGTAGCGTAAGCTTTCACATCAAGAGTGTGTTATGATTCCTAATTCAGTCTGCATGGAGCCCCTCGTACCACCTATTTGTTTACTTTTTAGCTATCTACTAATTAAGAATGATAGGCTGTTGGTTTGCCAGTGACGAGCCTGAGATTCTTCTATGTGAAGAAACAAATGGGCCAATAGAACCCAATTGAGAAACACACGAGGCATAGAAAGAGGAAGGGAAAACTGAACACAGAAGACTGCCCCCAAGGACAGGGCTGGAAAACAGTTAATCCGTGGACTGTGAGTGGCTGGGTCTGTGCAGACACAGAGGCAGTGCAGAGAGAGGAAGAGGATGAGACTGGGCAGGGAGAAGGCACCGGCAGCATATAACGCTGTCTGTGCCGCGCTGAGGGTCTTGAATTCCTCTAGGTGATGACAGAGCGCGATGGAAGGATTTTAAATGGGGGACTGGCTTGCTTGTACTCTGCTTTAGAAAAAGAACTTTAACAGAGGTGGGAAGCAGTGGGTAAAATTGAAGGCAGGGACACCATTAAGGGAGTTATCCCAACAGTTCAGGGGAGATTAAAAGGTGGCTTGACATGGCCACTAGAACAAGACGAACAGGAAAGACTTGAGACACATGCAGAAGAGCACATCAAAGGCAGCAAGGAGTTGCATTACAAGGAAGGCTGGAAGTCACCCATTGGGTTTGGCATTTAGGTCGCTGGTGACCTCGGTTGGAGGGGATGTCAGGAGCTGGTGGAGGGACAGAAGGAGCAGGGAGAAGCTGAAGTCCCGGCTGTGAAGGAAGAAACGAGGAAGAAGGACCCTGAGTACACAGAGGAAACACTTTCACGCTTACTTCTCTGTGGAGGCAAAGAGCTGGGCACGTGACTTCGAGGAAGAGCAGGGTGAAGTCCTGAGTGTGGTCCTAGTCCCCAGTGAGAGGAAACCAAAAGCCAGAGAGTGTGTAACCTGGAGGAAGTCTTAGTAGCCTATGGAGGAAGAGAAATCACTCTAGACTGATGCTGGGCTACAGACAGGATTCTGGCTGGAAAGATGTGAGTAGAAGAAGTCTGTGCCCAGCGGCTACCACTTGACCTGTAGAGCAGCATGTGGTGGAAATAGAAAGCAGGGTGGCAAGGCTCAAAAATCAGCTTACATGATTGAGAACTGACTGGCAATAAGATGAGTAGAAAGCTTGTTCAATTCCATCCAAGACCCAGTGGGCTCTGGAAAATAAGCTCTGCAATTGGGCCCTTCCTTTTGCTCAAGGAAGCTCCCCCCGCCTCGCCAGCCCTCCTTGATATTCAGCAACCTTGATGCTGCTTGGACTGCGCAGATACTGTGTGGGTGCATGAGTTATGTGGGAGAAGCCATGTTTTGGCCACACAGTTGCACCTGAAGTCCTGGCAAAAGAAGAAATTAATCCAAGCGCAGACTATCTACCAAGAAGAGACTTGATACTCTATGAGCATATACAGGGGGAGGAGGTCCCCCTCAGTCACAGTCATAGGGGAGGGGAGTAAGAGGAAAATGGGAGGGAGGGAGGAATGGGACATTACAAGGGATGGGATAACAATTGAGGTGTAATATGAATAAATTAATAAAATATATTAAAAAGTAATTTTAAAAAATAAAAGACAGAATCCCTCCCCTGGAGTTTAAACTAGACAGGAAATTTCCCACCTCAGTCAGCCTTCTCTCAAACTATACATTCAGGAGTTAGTGACTGTTGACATTCCTGGCATCTGAATAAGAAGGCAGGAGGAATGCAGAAAGAGGGAAGAAGAGAAACATGGGGGGTGGGTACCAGGCTTCCTTTGCCACACAAGACTGTGCCCATGCCTCCCAAGCTGACCCATGGCACCTCTGCTATGTAAAGAATTTAAGGCAAACCTAGGCTACACAAGACCTTATCCCCAGAAAGCATCACCATACCTCTCTCTCTCTCTCTCTCTCTCTCCCTCTCTCCACATACACACACACACACACACACACACACACACACACACACACACACA
>OU015744.1:69437360-69465658 GCA_907169655.1 Acomys percivali
CTCTCTCTCTCTCTCTCTCTCTCTCTCTCTCTCTCTCTCTCTCTCTGGAACCTATCCAAGTATACATCTGGACATTGGTCTCCAAATTTGTGTCTGCTTCAGGTAATAGCTACTCAATCAGCCCACCTACCTCACCCTCTTCAGACGACAGCAATTGTGATAGTAAATAAATGCCTTGGAAGGAAACAGCTGAAGTTTTGAGATTCTGAGGTGTAAGCACAGTAGCTTACACTCGTTTTAAATGTCCCCTCTAACCGACTCTGTGCTGAATGCGTTGAGCAGCAGCTGTCTCCAAATACTCCGATGGCTAAAGAAAGATGACTTGGGCAACCTGGAGTTGAATTTAGGTCTTTGTAGAAACACAAGCTGCTCAGCATCTGGTCTCCTCTCAGCCTTCCCAGTTTCGTTCTACGCTAAGCAGAGGGCTCTTACCTTGAGTCGACAGAGATGCTGTTCTCTTGGCTTTATCTACTCTTTAGGGCAGGAGTCACCTGAGGTTCAGTTGCATGGAGCGGTTCAGTTGCGTGGAGTGCAGCAAGATAAGCCGCTGTCCTCCTCAGCACCCAGAGCCACCCTCTAGAGAACACCTAGCATGCTTGTGTACAACGCTGAAAATGATGTTCATGAATGCAGTCCATCAGGCTGAGTCACCTGCCGATGACCCCTTCTCAGAACAGGACCCTTATCCTCCTTTTTTTCAGAGAGGGAGAATCCATTTCCAAACCTAGGTTCCGCGTCCGGCGCCAGGCTTTACTAAAGCGCGAGGCATCCGTTGCTACCCGATGGGTTTCATATGATGCATGCAGCTTCTCCCACTAAGCGTGGAGGAGTAAGAGCTTTAGTAGTTCTCTGCCCACTCCCTCTACTCCATGGCCTGCCAGGCCCGAGGAAACCCTACCTACAGGAGAGTATTGTGTGTGTACAGCCACTCTGTCAGCTAATGAGGCAGGCCAGAGACAGAAAAACACCCGATAACCTCCAAAAGAGAGACACAGAGTGCTGACCCCAAGAGGGGGCAACAGCATGCAGCTTGCTGCTGTGTTTGTTCAAAACAACTTCCCATTAATATGGATCCTGTACCACCTGAACGGAGGAGCGGAACTCCTGTGGCATTTCCAGGTTGCCTTTTTCATCTGTCTCTAAAATGAACCGTGCTCCTGTCTTAATGAAAATGCTACTCAATTACTATGATTTTATTAACAAGACAAGTGTAGCTATTTAGTGTGTAACAATGCAAGAGTTATAATTCCAAGGGGATAGTCAGATGCTAATTCCAAATTCAGAACGCAGAGCAAATTTTTATTAGCCTTTTCTCTGCAAAGGGTACTTCAGCTCTGTTCTGCAATAATATTTGGATTTGATGCCTGCTCCATTAAAGTCTTAGAGTTTTCCACCAATGCCAGAACAATGAAAGCGCATGAAGAGTTTGACAACTCAAAATAGTTTAAACCAAACATTCATCTTTGGGGGTTTTTTGTTTATTTGTTTGTTTGTTTGTTTGTTTGTTTTCATGAAGTCAATAGTACGAAACATATACGATGTGCCCAAATCACCTCTTATGTCTCCATTTGAATTGCAGTGTGACACAATACAGACCAAGGTGCCTCAGACCCACAGCAGGTTGCCTGTGCATGGGTTAGGCTTGAGCCCAGAGCATAGGGGAGGAGTTTCTCTTTGAATTTGGGGTTGAAACTATAAACATGACTACACTGGGTTTTTTAAATAACCGAATGTGAATCTTAACTATCAAAATGAGAGTTTTCCTGTCAATGAAAATGCCTTTGAAGATATTTAATCAGGGAATGCACAAAGGCACAGCGAAGGGATATTTGTCCAAAGATATTAGGAAGCAATGGGTGAAGACAGATGAAGCCACTTCCTGCTTCTGCCCTGGTGAGCCATAACGTATTTAGTATACAAGTTACAGAAGGCAGATGCAGTTCAATATTGTAAAAGTCCTTAATAGCATATGTGTAGAGCAATATGCTAGGAATATAGTGACACAATAAAAGATTACAAATGTCTACAATAGGCTTTATGGAAGTATAATGAAAAGTGGGACCATGGTCATAAGTAACCACAGTCATACATCATGGGGTATAAATAGCAAACCAAGACACATCTTAGCCCAGTCTTGTTATATGTTTGTCTGAAAATCAGTGAGATGCTCAGCAGGTAGAAAGGCCTCCTGCCAAACCTGACAACCAGGGAGCTGCATGGCAGAAGGAAAGAGTCAGTTTCTTCAAGCTGTCTTCTCACCTCCGCATGTGTGCTGTGACCCATGCGCACACATAAATAATGAGTAAATGTAATCTAAAATATTTTAAAGAGTCAATCTGAGAAATGTGGGTACTTGAGAACATTGGAATGTTGGTGGAATTTAGTGCCTTATAGATAAAACAGTAAGAAACACCCTAGTCTGCTTGCTTCCCACAAATCTTAGCGGCAATGCAACATAGAAATAAATAATTGCTGTAAGGTAATTAAGAATTAACTTTGGTTTCTAGTAAAGAGTGGGAAAAAACTGTCTGGGAAGGGATGATACTCCATTTGGCCTTGAAGGACTTAGCAAGGAGTAATTAGCATTGTGAGGACAGAGCCTTCAAGCCTTAGGTGTCGTCATAAAAGCGCAGTCCTTGCCGGGCTAAGTAGATGGTTCAGCCAGCAAAGTACTTGCTGTTAAATTTGCAAGGACCTGAGTTTGGATCCTCAGAACCCAAGTAGAGATAGACACACAGCACACATCTGTAATCCTATCACTGACTCAGGGCCATGGAAGGGAAGACAGGCAAATGCTGGCGCAGGCAGCAGAGGACAACAGGCTCTGGGTCAAGTAAAGGGAAAGGTTAGGGCAAACACAAGGCTCTCCTCTCACCTCCATACAAGTGTGGTGCCTCCTCTCTGTCTGTCTGTCTGTCTGTCTGTCTGTCTCTCTCTCTCTCAGAAAATCACCACCTTCGTGTAAATACTTAACAAAGCTCTGTCTATAGGACAGAAAACAGCACTTAAAACCAACACCACTGGCCTGCTTCAGTTCCCCCTATGAATGACCTGTGTCTGGAAACGTCAGCTCTTTCCTCTCACCGTAACAATCATGAATGCGGTTGTCACCCTGGAATGGAGCCCCAAGACCTTCTAGAAATTTTAATTTTTCTCTAGATCATATTTGAAGCCACCATGGACTCTTGGTCCATCTCCTTCTTTATCCTAATCCCTGACTTAAATTCTTGTCATTCCTTAGCGAATCCTAATGTCCCCTTTGAACACCTTTCTTCTGAAGCTGGTGGGATTTATTGAACTTGTGATTAGTGTGCCTCAAAAGGATTTGATGGAGGAATAGAGTGAGTGGGCTTGTAAATTCTTGGAGACAGAGGGCTTTTCTATTTAATGCCGGCACAGAGTTCCTAAGGCTGTTGCCTGCATATGTGTTTGACAAAGGTTTTTAAATTAATGGATTAAACTCCACTGTTGAGCAGAATTGATTAATCAAGGCAACTCAGGAAAAACTACACAGGGTGTGCTTCATCAGATGGACTTTGCACACGCTGAACAGTTATCAGAATGGTAATGAGCAACATAAAAATATTTTAGGGTCTATGAAGTTGGTTCAGCTTGCCCACAAGGTCAAAGTGCCTCATAAAGTTGATGGATGCTTTCTGCCTTCCGCTGAGCGGACAGCCCTCACCTCACACTGCAGTTTACGGGTCCCGACCCCACATTCCACAGATGACCTGGAAGGGCTGTGTGTCTGGGAGCCAGCACCGATAAGCCACCTGAGAATGCCACTTGGAGACAGGCAGGCGAGTAGAGGAGTGCCCATGAGCCAGCTGGCGCAACCCGGTGCCTTCCGCAAACTTCCCCGGATTCAATCATGATGTGTTTGACAGACAACAGCACTAATCTCTTCACCAACACCCAGAACACAGAGTCATCTGTGCTTCTAGGCTGGATTTTGTAGAAATGGGAGATGGCACCCAACCCCCTCTGGCGTGCCAAGAGTGGGGCTGGTCTATGTGATACCCAAGCAGCTGGCACACTCTGGCACTCGGTGGGACCACCACAGAAGCTGGTGAATGGTGCCCTGGCTCTCTTGGGGGGTTGCAATCTGCATTACAATATGTGCTCTGGGGCTGTGGGGAGGCTCTGACTGTAGCCCAACACTTTGTACAAGATGCCACTGGGCAACTGAAGCCAATATTTAAGATTTGTGGCTTTGTCTCCACCCATAGGTATGAAGTCCAGAAGCCAGCCTGAAGTCAGGGAAGACAATTCTAGGCATGGAATGGGAAAGTCAGAGACCCTCCTTCATCTGAGGGAGGTGCCCCAATGTGCCCAAGGAGTTGCATGCCCCATTTGTAAAAATGGAAGACACCTTGCTAATTGACAGGCCCGTGAATGGTGTGGCACTTTAAATTACCTTGGCATTAATTGCCTGGACAGGTTGTTCACTCAAATTGCCCTGGCTCGCTAATAACCTGAACGGGCTGGTGTTTTAAATGACCATGGCACTAATGGCCCAGGCTGGCTGCTATTTCACATCGTCCTGGCACTAATGGCCTGGAAAGGGGCTTGCTTTGCAGATTAACGAGTGTCCTCCAAATGGCAAAGGATTGCGGGGGGAAAAAAGAAAGAAAAAACAAGCATTTGCAAGGGAAATAAGTAAGAAGTTCTCTCTCTCTCTCTCTCTCTCTCTCTCTCTCTCTCTCTCTCTCTCTCTCCCTCTCTCTCCCTCTCTCTCCCTCTCTCTCTCTGTCTCTCTGTGTCTCTCTATGTCTCGCTCTGTCTCTGTCTCTGTGTCTCTCTGTGTGTCTCTGTCTCTGTCTGTCTGTCTGTCTGTCTGTCTGTCTGTCTGTCTGTCTGTCTCTCTCTCTCTCTCTCTCTCTCTCTCTCTCTCTCTCTCTCTCTCTCAATATTAGGCACTCTCTGAGCAGGTCAAGAGAGCGTGCCCCTCTTGAGCCATCTCTGTTTTTCTCCTCACTTTCTCCACACATCCCCAGGCCACACTGGATTTTGTTTTTAGTTTTAAGATTAGACACAATTCACTGAGGAGGAAGCAATGCCTTCTTTGCTCCAGCCATTCTGTGTTTTAGTTTGTGATCATCCCTATCCCCCCAGTCCCATCCACCTCCAAGTCATTTGTGGACTGATCAATTTATAGACTGATCATGAGGCACTGATCAATTTATTTATCATCTTCTCCTGTGTGCAAGACCCCTGTTGAGTCCTTGGGGTGGCGAGCACCCACTTCAGTCCTCCCACACCATGAGAGGCCATTTACATATAATTGCATGGTGGTGTCACTCGGAGGCTGCTAGCATCGTCAGGAAGAGGTGGACTGATGAGCTTCACACTAGAGATGAGAGAGTGGACTTCTCAAGACCAAATGTGGGCGAGGCTGGGAGGGGGGCAAGAAGGTCCTGCAAGGAGGCAGAAAGGATGAAAAACCAAAGCTCATAGATCACAGGAGAGGTGGTGAGAGGCAAGCCCAGAAAGGGGCCACAGCTGGATGGTGATGCCTGGGGAAGGAAGGGAAGGATCTGAGAAGCGCTTCTGAAATAGAGCCTCCAGGATGAGGACTGACTGCACATAGGATTTGAGAGTGAGAAACAGGTTGCTTCAGGCTGAAGGCTGGCCGCTGCTACACACACACTTTCAAAGGGCAAAGGTTAGAGGAGAATGGACGTGAGGATATATGTGGCCATTGTGAGAGACAGTGGTTTCTGGGTCCCTTTCCGCCAATTCCATCTCATCCACCTTCCGCTTATAGACACACGGAGCTGACACAGCATTAGAGACGATCTCACACACGACGATCCGAACCTACAGCTGTGCTCAGGGGATGGACTGGAGAGAGGAGCTTTTCCTTTTGTTTTCCTTCCGCCTCCTTTTCCCCATGTTATTAGAAAATAGAAAGAGGAGTGGTTTTGAAAAAGGATGGACTAGCCATACAGAGTTAAGTGGTTTTGGACATTTGAATGTTCTCATATCAATGGGCTTTGACAAGTGAAAACAGAAACTTAGAACTTTCTCTGTTTCTCCCTCGTACTCTGCCCCGCCCCCAACATTTGTTAAGATTGAATAAGTGGTGAATGATTTTTAAAAATCAAATGACTTTCATGGAGTTAATTTATTTAAATTGGATGCTAGCTTGTTGATACCCTACCATTGGCAAAGGCCCATATGAGACACTGGAGGCTCTGAAAATGTGAAGAAGTGTGATGCTTGCCGCCAAGTACCTCAGGGCCCCCAGCTGGGTTAGTCGCCACACGTTCTCTTTATAGGTTCCCTGACTTGAGCCTTGGCCTCAATGGCCAGCCTTTCCAAAGTACACACAAACAGTCTGGAGCAAAGGTGGCCTCTTTGAAAAGGAAACTTGCTGTTTCATCCAACCCTCAGTAGACACCATGTTTGCTTGGTATAGGGCGCCTTGCTTGGCACAGTAGGGGGTCTAAGATACTGAGACATAGATCCTGACCTCCAAGGCTTTACCTTTGAACATCCAAAGACCCTTGATGTCTGAGAAAGGGCATAGCAACCTCGGCCCTTTTGATAAAATACACTCTCTCCAGAGATGTCTTTTATCTTAAATAGTGCTATTTAACAAAGACTTAAGACAGAGCGTGGGCCAGAAAAGAGCCGGGAACTCCCATGATCTCACAGACCCACAGGAACTAAACAGGGGTGATGCCTAATCCACACAGTTGGTGTCAAATCCTGAGCTAGGCCTTAGGTCAGCCTTCTTCCCCACCTGTGCCTGTTCACATGACCTGCTTTTGGCATCAACAGATACAACAAAGCAAAGACAAAGTTTAAAAGCAGACAGTACACGGACTATCACATGGATAAGTTGAGAAAATCTAGCAGGCATTAACCTTTCTTCAGGAAAATAAGTCTCCCTCTGTCTAACCACAAACACCTTGGTCAGATGCATTTTTAATATTCCCCGTGCCTGGCCACCCCAAATTGTATAGTGGATCATTCTCCTTGTTTCCTTATAACATATTTAGGTTGCTAGTCCCCTCCTTTATTTGCCATGTTTCACAGTCCCAGCCACTCCCATGTGCTTCGAGAACCTTCCCCTGTAGACCACACCAGTGCCTTAAACTGAGGCACCTATTACAATGGTGAAGCAATTCTCCTGGTGTTCAGACACACACACATACACACACACACACACACACACACACACACACGCATGCACGCATCACATTGTAGTTTCAGTATCTGTGTTCTACCCCCATCCAAACCATTCAGAAATGAATTCATAACACATCAACTGCACTCCATTCTGAGGGGCTGTTGAGATCTCCTGCTGCGCAGGGTAAATCCTGCCCATCAGGTCCACACTGCAAATGTTACCTGTCCATCAATGAACATACATCTTTGTTATCTATGGGTGGCTGTGGTTTCAGCATGCTTGTTCTTAACTTGTTTTTCTTACTAGCTGCCCCGAAGCAGCAGACTTGCCTAAGAGATGTTGGGAGATGTTTAAGTTGCTTGAGAGTTCTTGGCATATTCAGGACAGGATAAGCACAAGTGGAGATAGCTAGGGCAGAAAACAAGAATGACCTTTCTTTTTTATCAATTTATTTATTATAATTTATTCACATTACATCCTGATTGTTATCCTGTTGCTTTTATCTTCTGGTTCCCACCTCCCTCTTCTGCCCTATTCCCCTCCCCTAGACCTCTGATGGGGAGGGTTCCTCCCTACCGTCTGATCATAGCCTATCCAGTCTCATCAGGATAGCCTGCAGCCCCTTCCTCTGTGCACCCAAAAGGCCACCCCACCAAGGGGCAGTGATAAAATCACAGGCACCAGAGTTCATGTCAGAGGCAGTCGCCTCTCTCCCCTGTGCCCACACACGTCCAGAATGAGCTGTCTAATCAAGGAAGTGTGGAGAAGGAAACGGAAATTCATAGTACTTTTGCTTCATGTCTTAAAATGTAAGAGTTTGGTTCCTTCTGAGCAGTAGTGGTGGTGCATGTCTTTAAATCCAGCCCTCAGGAGGCAGAAGCAGGCAGATCTCTGTGAGTTCAAGATCAGCCTGGTCTATAGAGTGAGTTCCAGGACGGCCAGGGCTGCCTACATAAAGAAACACTGTCCTCAAACAACAAAAAAATAACAATAACAAAGCTGTGTGCACAAAAGTGTTTACTTGGGATGGAGAAGGCATGAACTTTATGCACGAGGACATGACAAAAATGAGCAAGCAAGCATTCTGATTTGGAGCCAATGGTTGGTCTGGAGAGCCCCGGGCTTCCTTGGTGACTCAGGCTATATTAAAGTACAGATGCACCAAAGTGGGCCGGCTTCATCACCGTTTTGGAGATGGTACAATTGAGGCTCACACCAGATGACTTTCTTCCTTCAGATTCGGTGCTGTGGTTCTGGTTATTATACCATCCTCTTCCTCTTTGAATGCATATACCCATCCAGGGCTGTTTTCTGCACTGTGATGTATTCTGACATTTTTCTCAAGTATTTTTATCTCCAAAACTTAATAGAAGCCATGAAATAGGAATTTTTTTGTATCCCTAGTAATAAGTGAAGAAAACATAGGCATGAATCACTTCATCTTCAGAAGGCACCAATACATGCAAGGAAGGCAAAAGCAACAGCAGAGAAATACAGGGGTCAGCAAATAGTTCAGAAAGTTTGGAATTTGGGCTTCTAGGCTTTATTTGAGTGTATTTTTATGTCTTGTGTAAGCAATTCAATTGCATTGTAAAATAATCAGTTCTCCAGGATACACAGAAAGGCATGCTCAATTGAACTTTCCATATGTGAAACTTGGAACCATCTTCCTCTAAGCAGAAAGGAATCCTCTGGAAATGCACTGTTTCAGAAATGACGACAGCCACATGGAAACCATCAAGATGTCAGGCCATGCCAATCTGTTGTCTTCCCCAGTTGGTTTTGGTTTGTTAGTGAAGTGTTTTTAGGACTTTCAAAAGGAAACTTTGCAGTCCTTGTCAGAGATGGGTTCAGCTGTGCCCCAGAGTGGCTTCTGCAAGACCAAATTAGCTTTTGTGATAAATATTACCATGAAACCAGTAATTAGCTTCTAATGATCCTGCATTTTTCATCAACTGTGAAGCCATAAACAGATTTGGCTCCTTGGCAAACTATTTTTGACACAAATACCTGAGATAAGGGGGTGCGGTTGGGGGGGTGGGGGAAATGGCTCTTTTGTGGTGCCTCAGGCCTTGGAAACCTGGCAGCAATATTATGGGTTTCCTCTCTGGGGCCAGTGGCAATTTATACCTAATATTCTAACTCTGCAAAACTGTGACTGTAGCATTACTGGTCAAGCTAGAGAGTGAAGTGTTTTCTGACTTAACCCCAAAGGAAGAAAGGACTGTTTCGTATGTAAAATGCTGTGTTAACCATTTAAAAGGAAGATATCGTGTCCTGGAGAGATGGCTCTGTGGTTAAGGACAATTAATGCTCTTCTAGAGAACTCAGATTCGACTCCCAGCACCCACCAGGGTTCCTTATAACCTGCAATTACAGTTACAAGGGATCCAATGTCCTCTCTTGGCCTCTGTGTGTACCTGCACACATGCGACACATGTACATACACTCAGGCATGCCACACACATGTGCACACACACCACCACCACCACCACCACCACACCACAACCAGTGAGTAAATCATTTAAAAATAAAAAAGCAACAACAATAAGCAGCAAACCTTACAAAATTGAGGGAAGATTTTATCTGATAAACTGGGATATAAAACAATATGAAAAAGTCTTATAAAGACTTCATCTTTTAACAAGGTTCTATAGAGCTGTGGTCACTGAAATGAGAAGGTCCCTGTCAGCTACTGTATTTGAATGATTGTTACCTAGCTCGTAGAACTGTTTGGAAAGTATTAGGGAGTGTGGCCTTTTTGAAGCACACATGGCCTTATTGGAGGAGGTGTGGCACTGAGAGTGGCTTTTGAGGTTTCAAAATCCCATGACAGTCTCAATCTCTTGCTCTCTGCTTCCAACTTGCAGATAAGATGCAAGGCCTCAGTGACATCTCCACACCATGCCTGCCTGCCTGAGCCATACTCCTCACACTCTGGAAATGGAATCAAGGCTCCAGTTAAATGCTTTCTTTTAGAAGTTACTTTGGCAATGGTGTCTCCCAGCAATAGATAAGCTACCAAGACATGAACATTCTTTATCCTACACACTGGTTTCATTGCTAGCATATAAACCCGAACTAGATATTAGTCTAGGGAGAGGAGGCCTCAGCTCACCCATCCAACCCTGCTGCGGGCATAAGAAAACTGTAAAGGAATTGTAAGTTTACCGGCAAACTCGCCTTCATGAATAATTACAGGCAAAAGAATTAAGGTGAGCAAAACAAGGTTGAAAGGACACAGTGCAAGAAAGAAACAGAAAACACTGCTGGAGAAACTAAACAAGAGCTGTGTAAGTATGAGTGGGATGGAGGTTGTGTTCTGCAGAGGGTGTGGCTGCAGAGGAGCAACAAAAACCTCACAACTACTTAGGAAAGAACCACACTGAGAGCACAGCCGAGTCATGAAGCAGGATGGTTCCACTTGTGTGGTGATAGCTCACTCAAAATCTTATCTACAGCGTTAGTTTCTGACTCAGATGTCTTGGCTGAAGTGGGGCACACCTTGAAAAGGCGGGATGCAGCGGGAACTGTGGGATCTTAAATATATTTCTTGGTTTTTGACATGTTGCTTAGAGTCTCTGAATCTCAGCTTCTTCAGGAATTTGATTAGAAGTCTTAATATAGGTCTCTTGAGTGAGTTTCAGAGAGCTTATGGCTACCTGAAATGATGGACAGATCTTATGTGCAAGTGTACATGTGTGTGTGTGTGTGTGTACATGTATGTGTGTACATCTTCCAAGAAGAAGCTTTCCAGAGGTCCAATGACATCTATAAATTAATTAAAAAGTAAAATAAATAAAATTGAGTTGTCTTTAATGTCAGATCCAAAAGTCTTTACATTTTTAACTCTATGTATACATTTCTAAGTTCTAGACTTCTGTATTCTCAGCAGAAAGCTCAGCGACAGCTCAATTTTAAAAATAGTAACATGCCGTTCAAGAGTCTGTGGGGTATTTTGTGGGGGACAGGGACTTAGTCTTTAACTCAAGTCACTTGCTGATGGCTTCACAACGATAAGGTGACATTTTAGTTTATTCTCCTTTCCAAAACCTTTGGGGAGGGGGATACACTATCTGGATGGGATGGAACCTTGAGTTACCATGTTAAAAACAAGGTTTTCCGTAGCAAATCCAAGTGTTTTCCAATGAAATAACCAAATGCTACCAATGTACCAGTGTACCAACCTAGTCAACACTTGTGTCAGTTCTCCAGTGTCAAGAACCTGTCTTTACAGTGATAAAGTTAGCATTGCTTGCCATGTTCCCCAGGCTGATACACTGTATAGACTTAGTCTGCTTTGGCACATGAAACACTGCAGGGTCAGACTAGGTATGATGGTGCATGCCTGTAGTGTTGGCACTTGTATTTAAAAAAAAGAAAGCTCCTGTGTGGAGGAATGTCTTGAGTGGATGTAACAATTGTCAATAAAATGCTGCTTAGCCAATCAGCCGGGCAGAAGGACAGGAAGTGAAAGGCAGGACTTCCAGGAGATGGGGAGGAGCCAGCAGTGGACAGTTGACAGTTGATGGGAGGAGGAGAGAAGTGGCAGAGTATCAGATTGTCAAATGCTTGAGCTATACCTAGGTTATGAGGAATAGAGTAGTTTATTTTAGTTTATTGTTTTAAAAAAGTAGCAGTTTAGATTCTGCCCAGCATAGTGCTTGCAACTTTGAATTACGTTTCTGTCTCTTTGTGTCAGTTACTGGTTTCCTAGGCCGAACATATACAATTTTATTGTAACAATCATGAGTTTAAGGTCATCCTGTTCCACTGAGCGAAATCTTTTCTTACAGGGTTTCTCTGAAGGATTATGGGCCCCAATCAGAAGGGCATGGTAATTATTGAAGGTGGCAGGAAGAAACTGGGAGAAAGTCCCTTGATAAATGTTAGTGGAGCAAGCAGTTCCCTTACTACTGCCTGGAAGACCAAAATCTTAGTAGAATAATTAGAATTGCATGAGGCACAGATTTCCCTGGTTGTGACAGTTGTTACTTCAGTCTTCAAATATTGCAAATGGACATGACAACCTGGTCCAGTTCCTAGAAGGAACTTGGCCAAGAACGTCAACATAGTAATTTGGGCATATTTCTGAGTTAACAAGTACCTTGTAGGTACTTTTGTATGGTCAATAAATGCTTCCGTATTCATTTGCGAGATCTGAAAAATCATATTTGTTGGCAGAACCAAAAGTATTGGCCACTAAGGCAAAAGACATAAAGTTGTTATTCACAGAAGACACTCAAAGAGCCAACAGATAAGCCAGGACAAACTGTCCTCGGCAACAATCAGGAAAATAGATATTAACCAACAATGTGATATCACTTTATGCTAATAGGATTGGAAACACTTCAGGGTGTTAGCAAAGGGCTGAGGAGATGGCTCAGTCAGTGTAGTGCTTCCCTGATTTCAATCCTAAAACCCATGAAAGAAAGGAAGGGAGGAAGGAAGGAAGGAAGGAAGGAAGGAAGGAAGGAAGGAAGGAAGGAAGGAAGGAAGGAAACCAGGTAGATAACATACACTTGCAACCCAGTGCCCGAGATATAGAAAATAGGCAAATCCTTGCAGGCAGGTAGTCTAGCCATTTTTCAGGCCACAGAGAGATTTAGTCTCATATTTTTAAAAAAAGACAAATGATAGCTAAGGAGCAACATCCAAAGTCATGCCCTAATCTCCATATCCATATACATACACATATACATGTGCACTTGTACACACACACACACACACACACACACACACACACACGACACAAAGTATTTATAATAGTAATCCACATACATATATATATGTATGTGCACTTGTACATATACACAACAAACACAAAATATTAAAAATCAATGATATTAGAAAGAGAAGGACAGAAATTTCAGTAAAAGATCTCTATGCTTCAGTAGTTTTAATTCGTTGTATTCAGGTATGTATAATTTGGGCAAAGTATGTCAAAGAATAAATTCAAAAACAAATAATGAGTCAGAGAGAGGAGAAAATAAAGGAAATGATAGGAAAAACAAGGAAAGGGTCAGAACAATCTGACAGAGACTTTGAAGGAACACGGTCAGTAAGTCCCTGGGACAGAGCAACCATAGACTCTCTAGAAACGTGGCCATGTGGAGTTCAACTTGTTTCTATGCCTCTTTTATAAAGCTTTCTTATCTACCTTGAAACATAGATTCTACTACTCAGAGTGGACCACTGTTGTCCCCAGAATAAAGAAACAGAAAGAAGGTCAAGAATTTGCTGCCAGCCAGCTTTCTGTCCCTGTGACAAAATTCTGAGGAAAAATGGAAGATGGAGTTTCCTTCAGTCCATGACTTCGGAGGTTTCACTCTATAGTTGCTCAGCCCTGTTGCCTTTAGACTTCTCAAGAGGCAGAATGTCGCAACAGATGTGCATGGCAGTGGACGCTAGTCGTCTCTTGATGGGATAAAGCAAAGGGGAGTGATGGTGGCAGGATTCCAAATCCTCTTCAAGGCCATATCTCCCACTGACTTAACTTCCTCTCAACTTTTAAAAGTCACACTATCTCCAGCATTCAGAAAGAGAAAGTTCCAGAACCAAGGTGACCACAAGAACCCACAATCCTGGAACTCTTCCATTGTGCTATGTTGCTTTCCACAGGATGTGGAAGAGGCATAGGTAATAATGCTAGTTACATTTTAAAAGCCAAACAGCCTCCTCAGATAACAAAGAGTAACAAAAAGCTATATAAAAATTTAAGCCTCTCTATTCCACTTTCAGCTCCAGGGACACTTGTCTCTGTGACATGGCTTTGCTCACCACATGACTTTGCTTGTCACACTTTAATCTAGTATGCATTGAAGCCTAGTTTTAATTCTCATAGAGTAATCCTGTATCTGACTGTCCCCATGTACCAATCATAGCAAAAATGCATGTATTTACACAAGTTAATGGTTTTACTTTCTACTGGCTGGAAGACCAAAATCTTAGGAAAATAACTAGGATTGCATGAGGCACAGATTTCCCTGGTCTTGTCAGTTATTTCTTGCCTCTTGAAATATTGCAAATGGACATGACAACCTGGTCCAGTTCCTAGGAGGAACTTGGCCATGAGCTTCAACATAGTAATTTGGGCATATTTCTGAGTTAATATTAACAAGATAATATTGAGATACAATTCAGGGACATCAAAAGGATGCAGTGACTGATCTTCTGTCGAGCTCCTAACAATCTCCAGTAGGAGAGGTGATATAGTGTGACTCAGTACAATAGGTTCTCTGAGAGCAGAGCTGGAGTGATAGCACCATGGGTAAAGCTCTTACAACAGTAGGCAAAACCAGACCCTTAGAATCCACACAGAGATAGATGAATAACATCCTTTTGCAATGTCAACCTACAGCAGGATGATAGGCGGAGAGAGAAGAATAGGGCAAGTTCAACATCAAAGGATGTCATGCCTTAGATAAGGCCTGTCTCATCTATTTGGTTTTATGTAAATTTTCCTGTCTCTGTCTGTCGTCTGTCTGTCTGTCTGTCTGTCTGTCTCTCTCTCTCTCTCTCTCTCTCTCTCTCTCTCTCTCTCTCTCTCTCTGTGTGTGTGTGTATGTGTGTAAATATTCTCACAATTCCAGATTGTAGTCTATCATTGTGGGAAAGTCAAGGCAAGAGCTTCACTTAGCTAGCCACTCATATCCACAGTCAAGAGCATGAAAAAAAATAAATGTATATACTTTCACTTGCTTTTATTCACCTCTATTTCTTTACTCTTGGAGAGTTCAAGACCTCCTTTCATGGGGAACGGTGCCACCCACAGTGGGATGGGCAATGTCCTACAGATGTGCCCACAGGCCAATCCAATGCAGACAATCTCTCCCTGAGACTTTTTTCCCAGGTAGTTCTAGGCTACCACCTAGGCAATAACCACCACAGAACAGCAGTGATTGAAAGCATCTCTTCCAAGGATTTGGAAAAATGTGACTCAGAAACATATACAAATTGTTCATGCTCATGATCAGAGGTTGCCATGGGTCTATGTAAGGTAATTCCATTGTCAGTGTGCTAGTAACTGTCAATGCCATGTATACAAAACCACTTAGTAGAGTTAGGGTTGATATAGATTTTAAACTCCTGAAGACAATATCCAGAGATTACTTAGTGTCTCTGGGAAGCTTTCCATCTCAAAATTAAATATTGTCACCTTCATAGTTTTGCCCGAGTATGATCCTGATTATAGACTTGGGGGCTAGTGATGGTAGATGGCCCTGGTTAGAGACAACTCCAGTGGACCTGAGATGACTTTATGCAATGGATGCTACTCCCAAAGACTCATATCTTTTCTCTATTTCCAAGTAGCTACTATCAGGAAAATAATCAACTTTGGGGTTTTAGTCTGGTATAACAGTTATAATTATGGTGTTTTAGATGCTCATTGAATAATTCAGCAAGTAAGTATTGATCTCCTATCACATGTCAAGCGCCAGGCAGAACCTCAGATATTGAAAATATAGCAGTAGGCAAGCAGGCATTCCCTCCCCTTCTTGCCATTCCAGGGAAAATAGGCATTAAGTAATGAATCATAGAACAGTTATTTTAAGATAAAAGTGCGACAGAAGCTGTAAGAGAAAATATGGAGTGGAAGGAGAAGGAAGAAGGTTGTTGTGGCTGATAGAGTTATCAACTTGGCTACATCTGGAATGAACTACAGTCCCGAGATGGAAGGTACACCTCTGAGCTGTTTTTTGCTTGATTTTAGTTGGTGAATCCACTTCTAGTTCCAACCTTTGAAGCAGGAAGACACAGGCCTGTGATTCGGATCTTGAGACCAGAAGATACACTCCTTTAATCTGGACCACACTTTCTTCTGGAAGCCTGTAAAAGAACATGGGAGAAGGAAGTTTTGTTCATTGCTTACCCTAGCCTTGCTAGCAAGTCCGTTCCTCCACTGGCATTAGCACCTGCTTCTTTGGGATTCCAGTAGACTGAATGCCAGCTGAGGCATCCAACCTTGTGGATTGTATTCCTGGACTTTCCATTCACAGCCAGACATTGTTGGATTAGCTGGGCTGCAGCCTGTAAGTCACACACACACACACACACACACACACACACACACACACACACACTCACTCACACAATGTATATGTGTGTGTGTGTGTGTATAGAAAGAGAGACAGACAGACAGACAGACAGATTCAGTCTCTATAAATTCTGTTACTTTAGAGAACCCTGACAAATATAGGAGCCTTGTCAGATTTATTTCAGGAAGACTTGCAGAATGAAACACAGCTGACTTCTGCCTGGCTTTTCAGAGAAGCTAGGAAGGGGCAGAAATGAGTAAGAGTGGGTGAGTCTTAGCCCTCTGGTATATTTACATGTAGAGAACCATGCACCTATATTGCTTAATGTCTAAACCCTGTCAGCTTATTACCAACATTTTCCAAATGGAAAAAAAGAGCTCTCTATCAAGTTCATGGTCAAAATCTAGGCCTAACAGCTCAGGAGTACTCCAACAGTGACCACATGTGTTCACTTGGGCAGATCCAGGATGGGAGGGGAGGCTGGCAAGGCAGCCCTTGGGAAATTGACTTATCTGACCTAGGAAACTGTGCAAGTTCTAGCCTTCTAAAAAGACTGGAAGAGAGTCAGACAAACACATTGGTTTGTTTTCTAAATCTTCCAGCCTTGCAAGAGAGAAGTAAGAACTTAGAGAAAAAGATAATTATAAACGTAAACAATAGTTGTGATGTCTGTACTTACTCAGTAAATGTGGCATAAGGACTCTTACAGATGCACAGATGACAAAGCATTAAAGAGATGGGGGTGAGACATCCCTCCCACCTTCTGAAGTGTTAGAAGAGGGCACAGGGGGCCATGGCATCACAAAGGCCAGATGAGGTGCTGACCGGTGACCACGACAAGGCATGGAAGCATCAGGACCTCTTGAGGGTGATGCCAAAGTCATTTGAAATCATCACCAGGGAAGATCTGCGCTCCCGGCAGGCAACAGACATCGTTAGAAGGGGCCGGAGCAGATAAGATAATAATGGATGGAGACCACCTGGCACCTGGCACCAGTCACTCATGAACACAGGGCAGGCTTTTGAAGACTCTTAAAAAATAATTCCCAGGGTCACTGTGAGACACTGAATAACCTGCAGTAGTGAGTGGGGGTGGGACATGAATGCCAGGAAGACACAAGGAATTAGAAGCTAAGGAAATCAACAGTAATTTCTTTGGCAACCTCACAAGGCATCTTTGGGTCAGAATTGTGGGGTGATTCGGATATTCCTTTTCCAAGGAACTTTTAAATAGGATAACTATTAGTGACAATAATTTGTCATTTGTTTCCAGTAGGTACAAGAGAGAAGTTCCCAACACACATATGTAGTCACAAACACACACATGTAGACACATGATAAATGTGTGAGGTGATGAATGTGTTAATTACCCTGACTAGCTCATCACATAATGTATACCCACATCAAAGACCTATACATACATTCAATTATTTTGTGTCAATTTAATGTTTTTAAGGGACAAATTAATCATCAAGCCCAAATTTCTAGGTTTGTTTTTGGAAAATGTTGGGAAATTTTCTAGTGTAGATGGGAGAGAAACCTAAACAACAGACAGAAATAAGTCAAGAACCTAAAAATGTGGGTTGGGGGCCGGGGACAGGAGAAGAGAGCGTTGTGGAAGGCACCATCTGAAAAATCAGACAACAAATTTAAGAAAGGAAGTCAGCAATCTTCAGGAGACCCATTTTTAACCAGCTCTGTGGACCTAGCAGAAAGACCAAATCAGGGAAGACAGGCTGAGAGACAAAGGAATTGGAGGAGCTGGATTCTCTTCAAGCAAACAGACCTGCAGGCACCGAGACAAGCCATCCCAAGGTGTGAGGGGACCAGCAGACAGCAGGTGCCAAGTTGGCTACACACAGATCCCCGCAGAGCCCTGAGAGGCAAATAGGGCCAGATTGCTACAGAAAAGCTTAAAGAAATAGTGCAATTATGTGGAGAGAAGAGAGACAAATTTTTAAAGACAACTTTCCCAGAAAATAATAAATAAACTTTCCACAGAAAAGCCCAGCTGAGAGTCTTTCAGAGGCAAACTATGCCCCAGGCAGTATGAGAGGACTCTCAGCCCCATTTCTGTCCCCACAGAAGTAAGGTTTATTCCTCTGGAGATAAAGAAGTTGGCTCCTGCACTGCTTGCCTGCCTGGGGACAGGCACCACCTGGTCCTTTGGGTAAAAACGTGCTGCCCCCTGCATGCTGTGCCCTTCACTGCAAGCAACAGACACAATCTGGCCACTCTAAGCACAGGGGCTTGTTTTTAAGATATTGGTAACTTCATAGACATGGGGCACCTAGAGAAGCAGAGCCCAACTGGGTCTGTTAGCAAGAAACCCTGCTGCTGCCACCAACCTGCATACTGTGGGGAGTACCGCAAAGACCCCCAAACTGCTGGCCATTGTGGGCCTAGAAAGCTCCACAATCCTGCAACGCAGGATTGGGATGTTGGAATGGGCAGTGTTCTTGCCCTTTCAGGAAAACGGTGAAAGCCAACTGCTGGCGTGTTCAACTTCAATGGCAGAAGACAGCTCGGTGTCCCCAAGGGACCCAGAAGGTGGCGGCTCCCCTGACGGAGGAGGCCAGGCCAAGAAGAGTGACAAGCATCCCACCACAGTGGCACTCAGCCTCCTCTGTGACAGGAAAGGTCACATCTGTCTTGTCACCGGCTGCCATTCCCCAGCTCTGTGCTCCTCCCCCCACCTCTCTGCCCATGATATTTAGTGCTTTTCTTAACCATCGCTGCAGTTTGGAGTGAGGTCCTGGTGGCAGCTGAGCAGTTCTCCCTCTGTCTCCAGGAGGGTGCAGGGGAGGGCCAGGAAGGGAAGCTGTCTCTCCTCTATACCCAGGAGGGCTATGGCTTCTGGCCTCCCTAGCTTGAAGGGGAGGAAACAGGCCCAATGAACATTCCCCAAAGTACAACTGTCCATCTGTTCCACTTGGATGTAATGGGGGTGTTCTTATTTTTTTTCCTTTCTTTAATCATTTGCTGCATTTTACTGGTAGCCTCCATGCTGTTTAAGCAGGTAATTGTCTAGTCCTTTAAAACCCTGGCACGATTTACCGGAGAGTCGGCTTGGCTTTCCAATGAGTGATCATAATAGCTGGGCTTGCTGGTGGCTCCTGTTTTTCATTTCAGATTTATCAAGGTCTGATTTAATTGCCATAAACAAGGAAAAACAAGATCAAATTAACAGATGAAATCATAGGGTTTCAGAGCTGATCCATATTAATGAGCTCTTACTTTTGTGATCTGGCTAATAATGACCCCAGACCTTGATAAAATTAGCCAAAAGGAAAACAAAACAAACATTATCAGGGCACCGCAGTGTTTGCGTGCTTTCAAGATGGGCGGCCGGCAGACTCTAAGAGATGGTTCCGCATTGGGGCGTGGAGTCTGAAGGACCCAGGCCTCCCTGACCCCCACATTTGAACCTGTGGCCACCCACTCTTAGGACTAGCCCTGCCTGCTGGCCCTGCTAGCTCCTGACAATGCCAGAGTCCCACCCCAGCAAACACCCCAACCTGTATCCCTAAGTTGAGCTCTAGATAGAGAAATCAGGCACAATATGAGCTTCTCCTCCTTGGGAGTCACGTCAGCCCTTTTAACAGGCTTGAAGCATTTTACATCCACAGCAAAACCACCTTTGAATTAGCGGGTTTTGTTCTCTGAATTGGGCTTTATATTCGTTCTAATCAAATTCCCTCTCACTCAGATAAGCATTAAATGTGGATCACATCACAGGCAGACACTCACAACTCCCAGCCGGCCTTTGTTATGGAAATCTTTCTGCCAGTCCTTGACTCTGGGAGGCTGCACACCACCACCCATACACCCTTTCCACCCCTGCCTTGCTGGTTTAGAGGCATGCTAGAGAGGAGTCTTGCTCAGGGTGAGAATTTTATTTCTGTAGACACACAGGTTGAATTTTTAAAGGAGCCAGAAGATGACATTCCTGACAAAGGGTGGGGACTCAGGCCTGAAGCTTGAAGAACCATCTTCCCATCTATCCCTTAGGGTCCCCACTGGGTGACTCCAAAGAAGACACTTAACTTGCCTCAGTTTCTCCACCTGTACAACAGGGGTAATAAAAATAACTACACGTAAACACACACACACACACACACACACACACACACACACACACACACACATGGGTGGATACGTACAGTTGCACAAACCTCACTAACAGAAAAGCCACCTAAAACTTAGTCCTCACTTCATTATAACCTAAATAAATAGTTTTTAAATGAGTATTTATATCCTGTAGATGGGTTCTTCCATGGAAATCTTCAGCTCAGCCTCTTAGAATCATAATAAAGAACTTAGAAAAACAGATTCCCAGAAGACGAGAGATGGTTCTGCTGGTGAAAACACTTGTCTCACAAGTCTGGCCCCCTAAGCTTGATCTGCTCCCCAGCGACCACAATGTCCAAGACCCAGGGAAAGAGCTGGAGAGTGAGCTGCTGTTCACCTGCAATCCCAGCAATCCACAGGAGATGGGCACTGCAGACAGACAGACAGACTGGACAGAAGCTCGACAGTCAGCCTGGGTCTGAAGCACAGAAGCAGAGGCAGGCAACCCCGGCTTAGAACCAGACATCAAATCGTCCTGAGCCCAGGAGCCTGCCTGAGTTGCAGAGCCTTCCAGGGAGGAAGTGGGCCACAGTGAAGAAGTACTGAGCCACTCAGCAGGGTGAACTGCAAATCCTGGAACTCCATGTCTCCTGTCAAAGGGTTTAGATGGCTTGCCCTCCCATCTTCGCTAACCTGTAGCACACTTGGCTCTCGGGCTGCTATCTCGGGGCTCTGGAATCTCTAACACTTGAAGTCTCCCTTGCAATCTGTGCTCTGCATCACTGCTTCTCAGAGCGGCCTCTCAGGGCCTCAGTGTAGCATGCCTGGCTTTAGTGGGTATCCTTAACTTCAGAGGAAGTCTCCACAATCTCCTCTTCATCATGCTGAAGCCACATCACCAACACTGCCAAGGGTGGCTGCCTGCCTTGGGATGGAGCCTGGCCCACTCCTTAGATTATATTTATAACAGCTTTCCTTTGTTGTGTTTTACGGGCATAAAATTCTTTAGGCCTTTTCCTTTCACAAGTTGCAGGGTTAGCTGGGTGGGGTCTTGCCCGGAAGCCACCACTCCCTTTATTCCTCTTTGTATCAGGCCTCTTCTCTCTTTTAGCACAAGCCTTGACTCCAACATCGATTTTTCTGATGTTCCTTTTCTCTCTCAACTATACATTTTGTATTTTTTTTCTTGCCTTGCTTGCTCTTAGACCTGTATAATAGTGATCATTAATAGCTGGGGGATAGAGTCAACATTAGGCTGTCTTGAAATCTCCTCTGCCAAAGAAATTAGTCCAAATTCTTCAATCTAGTGTCAGGCACATTCTTAGGACAAAGGCAGAAACTAGCCACACTCTGCCAAATGTCACAAGAACAGTCTCTAGCCCAGCTGTTCATATTGTTTCCTCCGAACCCTCTTGTCCTGGGTCTCCATAGTCCATATTGCTCTCAGCGCCACAGTCTTCTAAGCTTCTACTAGGATGGCCCTTTACGCCCTGCCTACAGCTTTCAATTGCTTTTCTAGTGCAAAGTCCCAAATTCTTCCACATTTCTCCCCAAAGCAGCATTGTCTGTCTTGTTACAGCAGTAGCCCACTTCCTAGTGCCAACTTCTGTCATAGTTATTTTTTTTTCTTCTGCTGTGACAAAATAACATGACTGAGGCAACTTTAAGATGAAATCATTTGATTGGGCTTACAGGTTCAGAACGTTAGAGGCAGTGATGATGGACTGAAGACACATGCTGGCTGACTGCTGGACCAGCCGCTGAGAGCTCAGGTCATACAAGGAGAAGGCAGAGAGAGCACCCTTGGAACAATGCAAGTCTTTTGAAACCTTGATGCCCACCCACAGTGACACACCTTCTCCTGCAAGGCCACACTTCCTAATCCCACGGCCACACTTGTCTCTTGGGCAAATCTAATCCTTCTCAAACAGTTCCATTAACTGGGAACCAATTGTTCAAACATATCAGCCTTTGACGGTAACTCTCCTTCCAACCACAGTAAAAACCAGAAGCAACTCATGGAAGAAAGGTCTTATTTTGGCTTACAATTCCAGATGAACAAGAGCCCATCGTGTCCTGGCAGGGAAGCATGGGAGCAAATGGCAGGTCTGGCTGCAGAAATAGGAAGCTAAGAGCACACATCTTCTAATGCAAGCACAAAGCAGAGAGAGAGAGAGAGAGAGAGAGAGAGAGAGAGAGAGAGAGAGGGAGAGGGAGAGAGAAACTGGAAGGAAGGTGAGGCTATATAATTTCAAAGCCCACACCAGTTATGTCCCCCTCCAACAAGCCTACACTTCTTAAACCTCCCCGAACTGTGCCACCAACTGGTAAACACATGTTCAAATAACTGAGCCCATAGGAGACATTTCTAATTCAAGCCACCATAACAATACTAAAGATATATATGGAATGTTGTGGTCTGTTTCAGCTCATAAACTTTTGGCAGAGTTTATAGAAAAGCACAGAAGATGGGCCTTAATAGCAGACCTGTGGTGGCTAGGCTTGGTTGTCAACTTGACTAGTCTGGAGAGAGGGAACCTTCATCACAGAACTGCCTCCAGCAGACGGGCCTGTGGGCGTGCCTTTCAGGCATTTTCTTGATTACTAATTATTGTAGGAAGACCCATCCCTCTATATTGTACCATCCCAAGCAGGATAGCCTGGACTGTATGAGAAAGGTAACAGAACATGCTCCTGGAAACCAGTACTCAGCACCCAATGGGAGCTCGGCTTGAGTTCCTGCCTCCTGGTCCTTGCTTGAGTTCCTGTCTCCTGGTCCTTGCTTGAGTTCCTGCCTCCTGGTCCTTGCTTGAGTTCCTGCCTTGGCTTCCTTAGATGATAGACTATAACCCACAGGTCAAATAAACTTTTTCCTTCTCATGTTGCTTTTGGTCAGTGTTTTTGTTTTCTTTTTGCATATGGACTTTATTTATTTATAATAAACTACATATAATAAAAACAGTTATGAAATAATCAGGGAAGCCATATGTAAAAGTTACCTTCAAAATGTTTAGCTCATTTGTATTTGGCCAGCTTGAAGAAAATACTATCTACCTTGTCTAGGTGAGTCTGAAGTTTTGTACCTAAATCATTCTCTGTCATATGTTGCACTTATCAACTTAAAAAACACCTTTCTAGACCTTAAAACATTTTCTTAAATCCTAAACAACTTAAGCCTAACTGAAACTATAACTATCTGGTCTTCAACATTATCAGAGACTTGAGAAGAAAAAAAATGTATTATTTAAGTAAAAAGTATGGGCAAGCAGCTTCCAAAACTAAGAGATGACAGAGACAGTCTGCTGCCTGGTCAGTGACCCATTCCCTCTCTGTAAGGTTGGAGCACCATCCTCAGCCTTCTGGCCCAGTGCCCTGGCGGACATAACTGTGAAGCAGGACGTATGAAGGGCCTGCGTACCCGGCGTGGCAGAGCATACTGGAGCAGCACGACACAAACTGTAACAAAAGCCAGAGAGAGTAGAAAGAGCAAGTGCTTTTCCCGAGAGCAAGAGGCCTAAGTCCCTCGCCTGCAGCCACGGCTTTAAAGGGGGCGGGCACGAGGCGCGCTCTGCTTGTCATCTCAGGGCAGAGAGCACAGACGTGGACTTCTGGAGCTTAACTGGACAGCCAGCCTGGTCTGCTTGGCAAGCTCCAGGCCACTGAGAGATTGTCTCAAAAGACAAGGTGGATAGTTCCTGAGAAACAGTGGCTAAGTCTGTCCCTGTCTTCCACATGTGTGTGCACATGCAGTCACACGAGTGTGGGCGCACGCACACTCACACACACACACACACACACACACACACACACACTAAATGCATTATATCCTCCTCTCCACCATTTCAAAGTGCAATCTTCTATCTTGCACGCATTTGTAGGCTTCTACTGAGGGGATTTTCTGTCTATGGAAGTAGCAATTTGCCCTGAGACAGGATTTTGTTCTCAATGGTTTTTTTCCTTGTAAGAGGCTTGTTTATGTTGTTATCATTGTTAATAAATGAATATTTATCTTAATAATTAGGGAAAATTAACACTCTGTCTTCCCAGAAAGGGAAATAGCATGGGGCCTGAGGCTGCCTGTTCCACTGTGGGGCTATCCACAGATTTTTCATCTTGGATTACTTGTACCCAACATTTATAGCAAAAGTTCCTCTCAGGAAGGCTTGGCAACAACTGTATTCCCACACCAGGCTCTGACATCTGTCAGTTCTATTACAGTATATAAACTGTGACTGCTTTGTGGAGGCAAATTCTGTCTAGTAGCACAGGTTCTGGGACTGCATGCAGGTGTCTCTTGTCTTTAAAACTCATTAAGATCAGAGCTTCTCAGAATGGAGAAATAGCATTCATTGAAATGAGGAAAGGTCAGTGGTTCCACCGTTCTTCCTTCTGCCTCCATGTTGGGTGTACATCTTGCAGTTTTGTCTGATGACTTTAGTTTGCAATGAGGCTGTTTGGATTGAACATAGCTCTTCTTTCATTTTTAATATCATAACTGAATTAGGATAATTAAAGTTGAAAGAAATTTTAGCAACATACATTGATCTATAGAAAAGCTTCTATCGGTTTCAAACTCCTATTGATTTCGACTTCTGTCGTATTTTTTTAAGCATCAGGGATGACAGAGGCATTAGCCACGAGGCAGATCAGGAATCAGCTGAAGACACTTCCAGAGCCTGATCACAGAGGTCCATGTAGACTAAGACTAGAGCCCAGTAAATAAACAGAAGCCAAAATCAAGGAAACCCAATGGCAAGTGAAGAGATTTAAAGCAGACGGAGGACAGGAGGTAAGGCTATGGAGTGTGTATTCGTACTGGGCCCTCTCTTGAGGCAAGGATAAATGGAGCCCTCTGCAGCCTCCACTTCTGCCTGCCCCTCACCTTGGCACCATAGTTAAACCGAAGAAGCAGAAAAAGGCAGAGGACACGTTGGGATCTCTTCAAGACTATGGTAGGGCCGAAGAGCGCTTGTGGTCAACTGGTTTCTATATCATTTCCAATGAGGAGACGGTGATAAGCAAGGGGGTGAGGGATTACTAGAGTCAATCCCTATCTGTCACTCAGCCCTCACACAGATGGAGTGTCATAATTATTATTAAAAAAAAAAGCCTCTGCAGGAGCGTAACCTTGACCTGAGGTTACATTCTAGTCACCATGGCAGCAGTCACACCATGACCATGAGTTATTTTCTGTCAGGACTCAGACTGCCTTGCTCCAATGACCCTTTGGTCATGTTGATCACATCTCAACTATCTGGATCAGTCACAGGGCTGCCATGCTTTCATTATTAGCCTATTGTTTTCATCTAAAGACTTAGTTTTCCAGGAAAAATCACACTGCTAAACTAAGACCTGAAAACTTATCCCTAGAACATAGCAAACTGATGCCCTGAAAGTGGAACCTACAGGTAAAGGGATGAATTTGCAAAGATCTGATGAGAATAAGCTTTTACAAAGAATTGTGGGGCAGAGGGGATACAGATACAAGTCCGAGGGTCAGCTTGGTGTGTTTGAAAGACACATAGACCATAAAAGTAAAATTATAAAAAATTGTGCTGAAGATATGGCTCGATATGCTGAATGGTCTTGTTGTTTTGGGTTTTGGTTTGTTTTCTTTTTTTAAATATATTTTATTAATTTATTCATATTACATCTCAATTGTTATCTCATCCCTTGTATCCTCCAATTCCTCTCTCTCTCCCATTTTTCCCTTACTCCCCTCCCCTATGACTGTGACGGAGGAGGACCTCCTCCCCCTGTATATGCTCATAGGGTATCAAGTCTCTTCTTGGCAGCCTGCTATCCTTCCTCTGAGTGCCACCAGGTCTCCCCATTCAGGGGACCTACAAGAAGAACATTATGATGGGCAAATCTGGGCCCAGGGGCCCTGCTCAAACTATGGCACCAGCCAAGGACAATACGTGCAGTAAACTTCGAACCCCTTTCCAGATCTAGCCAATGGACAGGACATTCTCCACAGTTGAGTGGAGAGTGGGGGCTGACTTTCAGATGAACTCCGGTGCCCCATGTTTGTTTTATTTTCAGTTTGACACATACTAGAGTTATCAGAGAGAATAGAACCTGAATTGAGAAGATGCCTTCGTAAGCTGGCTTGGGTAAGCCTGTGAAGCATTTTCTTGATTGATGATGAGTATAGGAGGACCCTCTGTCCCATTGTGAGTGATGTCACCTCTAGGCAGGGTGGCGTATGTAAGAAAATAGGCTGAGCAAGCAACGAAGAGCAAGCCAGTAAGCACACACATCCCGCCGGCCATAGCCTCTGCATCAGTTCCTGCCTCCAGGTTTCTGTCTGAGTTCCTGCCCTGACTTCCTTCAGTGATGGATTGTCACCTGAGAGTTTTAAGATGAAGTAAATGCCTTCCTCCCCAAGTTGTTTTTGATCATGATGTTTAATTACAAGAGTAGAAACCTTAGTAAAACTGTCAGTAAAGAGCTTGCTGTTCAAAAGTGAGTTCCCCCCGAGTTCCATACTCAGGGTTCACATTAAAACAAAGCAACCCCCCCAAAAAAAACCTGGCATCTGCTTTAATGTCTGGGCTGCAAAAGCACAAACAGGCAGGCCCTGGGCCTCTGTCATCCACCCACCTAGCCAAAACAGTGAGCCCCAGACATGTGGGAAACTGCCTCACAAAGCAAAATGGACAACACCTGAAGAGGGCACTCAAGGTTGTTCTCTGCTCCCCATAGACATGTAACTACCAAATACATGCACACACGCCTGTGTACATGTATGCATACCCATAAACAAACTAAATGATTTTATAGGTCATCAATTATCCAGCAAATGAATACAAACAATTTGAAATAAATAGGTAATACATAAATAATTCTACCTGTCAGAGTTTCCAGCCCCTACTGAGCCCTAGGATATATTGGGTCCTTTGAGCATCCTTTCAAGAGAACAGAATTTACAACTTTGACAAAGTGGGCAGATGCTGGTGAGAAAATACGTGAGTGTACATCAACTGCGTTGTTGAAGAGACAGAGAACGAGTGTGCCTTCACGGAGACGTTAGGACCAGAAGTGTTTCTTTGCACCTGAGAGTATTTGTGTTCACATAATGTGATGTTATGGGGATGGGACCTAATGAAGTGGATATCTCATTTACACCTATATAGAGCCTAAAAGATAACTTGTTACAATATGTTTAAAACTTTTGTGCAGGGAATGAAGTTCCACAGAGTAAGGTCTTCTATTTATGGCATCACCCCAGTGCCCAGGAATGTTCTGGATTTCAGTGTTTCTCAGATTCCCATGTTGTAAACACCCACTGTGCATTTTGTGGAGATACCGTGGGGGGTAAATCATGTCTTCAAAGTGTCTCTGCCTTTTAATAGTGCTCCATGCTTTCATGCTAATTCTTCATATTCTAAATAATAAGTGACCTCTCCCACAGTTCACCCGTTCTACAGATGTCTCTGTGTGAGGAGCAGCTTCTTCTTAGTCGTTTTGATAGCTCTGGGAGTGCAGGGAAGCCACAGTAAATGGAGAAGAGAGTGGAGTCGGCTTCCCTGTTCCAAAGCTGCTGTGACTGGGGGGAGGGGCCTGCTGGTCTCTGCTGAAACCCCAAAGAAGACAAAGGGGAATAAAGATCCGGTTAGTGATCCCTTACCAATTCGCCTGAGCCTAGGAGGCCATAAGCAAATGAAAAGACACCCTGATCTCAGACATGTCTCAGGGCTGCAGAGAGGACACATCCAGTGGGATGCCTTGCAAGCACTGGGACCTAAGTTTGATCCCCAGAACCCACATGAAAAACAAAGCTCCAAGTGTGGGTATGTAGATTTATAATCCTAGCAAGCTAGGGAGGCCAAGAGATCTCTCCCTGGGGCTCCCAGGCCAGCCAGCTTGGCCGACTTAGTGAATTCCAGGCCAGTGAGCGACCCCATCTTTATGAAAAAAAAATTTAATATGGACTGCGTCTGGCTAATAATACCTGAGTCCATCCACACATACATATGCAAACATGAACACACACAAAAGAAAGAAAGAAAGAAAGAAAGAAAGAAAGAAAGAAAGAAAGAAAGAAA
>OU015744.1:69466951-69526811 GCA_907169655.1 Acomys percivali
GTGTGTGTGTGTGTGTGTGTGTGTGTGTGTGTGTGTGTGTGTGTGTGATTGCATGAGCCCACTGTGCACAATTGCGTGTCCAGACTCAGCAGGGACCAGGTATTGAAATTCTGAAATACAGTTTTTGTCTTCATTCCAGCGACTCTAACACAGGAAGTACAGGCAATCTCGGCCACCCCTCCTCCATGCTGGAAGAAAAGTTTCTGTTCTCGTGAAATTCGCAGCCTAATAGCTGCAGACCCCGGAGGCTCAGGCAGTTTTGGGTGAGGTTCATATAAACATCTCCAGCACCATCTGAAACCCATAAATAATGCTCTGGGGAAAGAGAAAAAGAAACTGGGCTCCCCCCTTTTTCCACACTACATTGGCATCTTTTATCTTCGGGAAGACATTGTTTGGGGCAGTAGAGACCACTGCAGAGTCTGAGGGGAAGATTAATAGGTGGACTTAAAATAAAGGCTCTGAGTGAAAAAGACCTGATGGCTTGCACCCCGACATCAAACACACACACAGAGCCCCTGTCTGGCATCCCCAGACTTTGGTGACGTGCAGCGAAGGTGGACATCCTGGCCTCTGTGGCACCCTGACATCCCCCGTGTAGGCACCATGGTGAGAGCAGAACCAGGCTTGACCTTTGCTTCCCAGAAAAACAAACAATAAAAGTGAACTAAATGGCAAGTTCTGAAGAGTTGGAGGTTACACGCACATGCCCTCAATGAGCAGTGCCCCAGGGACGCATAAAAATTCAGTAATACACCCACTGTGCAAATTTTCCCCTATTGACTATGGTGCAAAGTTCAAATCTAAATATTCATCACTCCTATATCCAGGCGCTTTGGTCTAGAATTCTGATTTGAAGATGCCAAAAGACGGCATTTCTTAATTCACTGGTGTGTCTTGGACTGACAAGCAGTTTCCCCTTCAGAGCCTAGATACATCCACATGGAAGACAGCAGCCTGGGCCACTCAGCGATTCCATGTTTGCAGAACTCAAGGCTCTGGCCAGCACATTTTCCCTCTCAGTAAGCCAACATGTTGTGTGTATGTGTGCATGTGTGTGTGTGTGTGTGTTTGTGTGTGTGCATGAGTGTGTGCATGTGCGTGTGTGTGTGTGTGTGTGTGTGTGTGTGCGCGCGCATGTAAGTAGATAGGTATTTAGGCTGGCCAGTGAGCAACTTCAATGTCAGTTATCACATCATGTTTTTAAAGTGTTTTACATTATATATGTATTATATACAGTATATATATATATATATATATATATATATACATAATATAATTATATAACTCCCCTTTCTCTTTCCTCCCTCCACACACCCTTCCCTGGCTTTCTCTCAAATTCATGGCCTCTTGTTCTTTAGTTGTCACACACACACACATACACACACACCTACGCATGCACGCATGCACGCACAGGCACACATACCTAAGTACAACCTGCTTATTCTCTGTCATGTTTTCAGACCAGATCTCTTGTTTCACTGACTCACATGCCACGCCACCCCCACCCCCGCTGGCCCATCAGTTTCTGGACAGTCTCCTGCCTCACCTAGTCTACAAATGCACATATTCATCTTCACATGGGTAGTGAAGATTCGAATTCAGGGTCTCACACTTGTACAGGGCCCACTGAGCCATCTTTCCAGCTCCAAGCCAATTGAGTACGTGATAAAACTAGGAAAGGTGAGTGGAAATCTCTGCCTTCAAAGTTCAAACCATTTCGTTTAAACACACTATGTCTTGTAAAGTTTTTATTTTTCCTTGCAACTTGTCAAAGATTTTTGTTTGTTTGTTTGTTTGTTTTGTTTTAGTGTTTTGGAGGCAGTGTGTTGTTTGTTTGTTTGTTTGTTTGTTTGTTTGTTTGTTTGTTTTTCCGATGTACTTAGTGATTGCTCTAGCTGAAGCCCTTGGTGTCCACAGCCAGTGGACTATTCATTGAAGCTGAATACCGTGAGGAAAGGAACAGGCGTGTGCATTGTGAAAAAGAAAGTAACCTGCTACAAACAAAACCTGATGAGATGAGGAAGCGCACAGGAATCTCTACAGGGGCAGAGCCACCCTGAGGGACGTGGGTACAGTACGCCGCTGGTTCTTGGCCTCCTGTCTCTAATCATCCAGCAAAGGTGGCCAGGAGGACAAAAAGGATACCACAGACGTTTAGCTGACTCAGGTATCCCTGCAGCGGGCCAGCTAAGAGGGTCAAGCTCAGTGACCTCAGATCAAGCTGGGAGGGCCAGCCATTTACTACAAGTTTGAACCAAACCATCCACTGCCAAAAAAGAGCACTCCAGCAAACTTTAACACCAAAGGGTAGCTTAATTACACACACTGAAACCTCAGAATAAGACAAAATTCAAGAAACGTTAAAAGCGGTACCTCACTAAAGTAAGGTCAGAAAATGCTTTTGTAATGGTTAAATAATAAATGGTTTATGGTCTGTGCTGCATAGCGCTCTCTCTCTCTCTCTCTCTCTCTCTCTCTCTCTCACTCTCTCTCTCTCTGTGCATGTGTGTGTACTTTCTTTAAACTGCCTAAAACATTCTCCACTCTAGAGTCTTACCAAAACAGGTCACAGAATGGAGTTGGCCAGGAAGACAGGCTTGTCCTGAGAATATTGATTTTTCAACCCAGCAAACTCCATTACTGACCTACTGTGTGCTAGGCCTTGTGTCATGAGTAGACCTATACAGATGGGTGGATTGTCCCCATCACTGAGAAGCTTCTCTAACAGCCTCTAGCTATGCCTAAAGAAGATCAGGATGTATCTGGAAGCATCATCAGCTGGGCTGTATAGTGTGGAGTGGCATCTTCATGCAGTCAGCTTCCCACCTGGACCGGGGCTTAATCACCTTGTTATCTCTGCTCCTAGGACACAGAAGGATCTCAAAAATCTCTATATTTGTATACATGGACTAGCTCTCTAGCTGAGATTTGTGTCCTCCTTAAAAGCTTCTGTGTACTGGGCAGTGGCAACACAAACCTGTAAACCCCCAGAGACAAGGCAGGGAATCAAGGTTGAGGTAAACTGATCAACATAGTGAGTTCCAGGCTGGCAAAGGCTAGCTACATAGTAAGACTCTTTTTTTTTTCTTTTTATGTAAAGCATTCAGTACAGTATTTGAGTGCATAGAAACACTGTTTAACAAAGCTTTGTTATGGCAGAGTTCACTAAAGCATTTCTCTCTAATTTGTACCTTCTGGAACATCCTCTACTTATCCTATGCCCTCACATGACTAAGTTAACATACCATCTGCGTGTGCAGTACACATGTACTAATGGAGTAGGAGTTACAGATCAAGCTTCCTAGTCACTATTCAGAAACTTGAACAAAATTGATGGGACTAGAGCGATAGCTTTGAGGTGAAGAGCAAGTGCTGTGCTCTAGAGGACCCAGAGTTGATTCCCAGTATGCACTTGGCAGCTCACAGCTACCTGTATCTTCAGTTTCAGGGCATACAATGCCCTCTTCTGGTTTGGAGCATAGGGATGCTTCATATGTGTTGTACACATAAACTCAGGCAGGCATATATGTGTATGTGTGTGTACATATATGTACATATGTTTATATATAGATATGTGTATATATACATACATATATATGTTTCATAATCTTCAAGCTCACTGATCCTATATAAAGTTGGTTGGTATGTCCATGGAAGACAGTGTTTTTTTCCTTACCATGTTTTTTCTCTCCAGAATTTCCTCTGATTCTTTCTCAGAAGTTCTATCTCATTATCTCTCTTTCCACAGATGTGTTCTTTCCTTTGAGTCTTTACTTATTTCCCATCTGACCACTCTAGTGCCTTCTATGTATCAGAATGAGGTTCTAATGATTGTTTCATCTCTTTAGCTTCTGCCTTTTGGAGGGCTTTGGGATTTTTGTTGTTGTCATTTGTTGTTGTTGTTGTTGTTGTTATTGTTGAAAGCAGGACCTAGTGTGTTGGGCAACTAGAATTTTAACATGAAGATTTAATCTGGGTGGGTCTGGCTATAGTTAAATGTTTCCAGTAGCTGGGGTGCCAGAGACTTAAATTCCTTGAGTGCCTTTAATTTCTTACTTGACTTGGCCTAGTAAGGACCTGTCACAGGGAGGCCACATTCCACAGCTCTCCCTTTGGCTGCTTTGACTGTGCCAGAGCCCATCTCTGTGGGTGGAAGTGTAGGAGGGAGTGGTCCATGGTCTTTTAATTTGATCTCAACTAGGCTGTCTGATAGCCTGTTTCCCTGGAGACCTGTCCTCTGTACACTGTTTGTGAAACCACCCAGTGTCAGATGAGGACAGATTGAAGGTTCTGGGATAAAAGGAAGCCTTTCACCATCTGAAATGAGTATAAAAATCCTTCCCCATAAGCATTTGGGAAACTCATGGGAAGTCTCGTGGGAGTTTCCACAGTGATGACTCCTCTCCTCTTCCAGACCCACAGGGGAATCTTCCCCAGGCAATAAGCCTAAGCCCTGAGAAGGTTCTAGGGGTACCTGTCAGCCTCCCCTGAGGAGACTGCAGGGCCCAGGTTGTCTCACTGTGGGTTGGCTACACATTCATCTCCTACACTTGTTCAGACATACACTGTAGTGTTCTTACCACTTGACCAACAAGTTGAGCTCCAGGTAAGCAGAGCTTAGGTAGAACTCCCTGAATGTGCTTCTTCCCTCAGTGTGGCTCACTGATGACTGAGAGAAAAGTGGTTTTCTTGTTTGTTAGTTGTTTCTTATAGAAAGAGTGGGAGTAACACCTTCTATGCTCTTTACAAATCAGAACGTATCGTGTAGATGTTGAAATGTGTTCATGAATAAATGGTCAGATAAGCACAAATATGAAAAAGAGGAAACATTCTCAAGTCAGTCTCAATGTTTAATTTTTCTTTGATGGTTGCAAACTAAGACTAAAATACCAGTACCATTGAGTTATCAGAAAACACATAAGATGCAAACATCCAGCTACAGGAGTGGTAATAAATATTTTATACATTTCATATACATGGCTTCACACATAGAAGGATCAGTGATGTGACTGAACTAAAGTATGACTTCAACTCTTAATCTACTTAGAATGTGCACCATTCTCTTTACCAAGCATTTATGCAACACATGGCATGCTAAAATTCTTAGGTACTTACAAAGGCTCTGGTCAGTGAGCCTGAAAAGCTCTCATGATCGTTGATGAAGGCACAAATGATAATATCAAAAAATTTAAAAAGGTATATAAAAATAATGAGTGCTCATATATTTCTGGAAAACATCCATTGCTTCAGTAGTATCCCACTTTGTTTTCTGTTGCTGCCTAGGGATAGTATTGCCCATCACAGCCTGGATTCTCCTAAACCAACTGGCAAGTATGTATACATAGCATGGACATGCCTACAGGCTAATTCAATGAGTGTAATTTTCATCCAAGGTTCGCTTTTCCCAAGAATGCAAAGTTGACCACCAAGATTAGCAAGATAGTAGAAGTGGTATTTTAAATATGTTTATAGCTAGTCTATTGGTCTACCACTTCATAGCTGAATATTAGATTAAAGTAAATAATTTAAAACCATGTTTACTAAGCACTGAGTGGCAGAGGCAGTGGTTCCTGAAAAAAGATCAGATACCCTAAGCATAGTAGTTAGTAGGTCACCACCTCCCATTGTAGACACTTCAAAGAACCTATTCACATTAAATGGCACTGTTAGCTGCATTAACACACCAAATACATGTCATGTTATGTGATGAGACTGAGGCCATCAAGCAAGAGTTGTCAAAGAAAACTTAAAACCACTCCGTAGTCCTTTGTTCACTTTAGGTGAGGAAAGAAAACTGAAATATAAGAGAAGGCTTTGGTAGGAAAGAGTGGCACCATGGGCTGCCTTTCTACAAAAAGTGCGTTGTGAAGGAATGTGCCTTTAAAAAAAATCCACCCACCCCATGTGGAAGTTGAATCCTCCCATCCAAACAAGGATTCTTGATCCATGGCTCCCACTTCAGATATGTGGCCATTTAAATAGGAGTTGATAGACTTTATGAGGTAAAGTTAAACACTAGCCTTGAATCTGCTGCCCACTGAGCTCCATGGCTATAGTAGCCCTGACACTGCAAGGTAAGAAACGTTATCAACTCTGAAGGGCCTCCTGGGTCTGTGCCGTGCCACACTCTTCATTTCCTGCATTTCAGTTTGCAAGAAACGTTTAGCAAGCCCACAGCTAATGCATTTCTGCAGTGCCCAGGGGGCCTTCATGACACATACATTTTGTAAGCATTTTTGCTTTTGACTTTAGAAGGAAAACTCCTTCCCAGAAAATGCTGGGACACCTAGGCGAAGCTTTTGATTTCAGAACTAGCTTGGACCCGCGGCATCGATTTGTCGTATTGCAGTTTTGCTTATGGTTGCTGTCTTTGTTAAGGTAGCCTTGACTGAAGGTGTGTTTGCATTTACTTACCCTCTCCGGTTTTTCTGACACTTTGTTTTCAGAAAGATTCGCCAATTTCCCTTGCCAACTTCCTTTTCTTGAGCCCTTGCGTGAAAACAAGGTTTGTTCGGTTTTCGTCTTTTCAACTCTGGTCTGGCCTCTTCTTTTTACCCTGTCTTTAATTCTGTGTTCCTCACTCTGTGGCTGCTAGGGGAGCCGAGGAGTAAATAGCAGAAGGCGCTTGCGCCCCCCTCACTGAGGTTATAATTGAAGAGAAGGCCTGTGATGAGACAACGTCAAAAGCAGAGGCTCATTAAGTCACTGGCAGTGGCTAGCGAGTAGTAACAAGTTAAACTGTTAACGCCGCGATTAGCTTCTCGTATTAGGAAGCTATTGCTGAGGCAAGGGCAGGGCCCAGGACGATGGGGAGTGGAAGAGGCAGCTTTTAATGGAAGGGAGGTGGGCAAGGTTGAAGCCAAAGAGGGGAAAAGACATGAGAAGGCTGCAGAGAGAAGGAGGTTGGCCCAGAAAAGAAAGGCATCAAGTGGCACAGAGGTGCCAGGGAGAAAGAAAATGAGATGAAAGGGGAAATGGATGGAGCCAACTGGTCAACTTCCGATGTAGACACCACAAGGCAGCTGCTTACCACTTGTTTATTGAGTTCCTGTTAGGATGCTAGTTCCCTCTGATGGAGGGAGCCAAGTATAAGGAGGGGATGGACAAGCACATGGGTTCTTGGAAGGAATGGTCTTCGGTCTTCTGGGCCTTCTCATGAGCAGTGGGCTAGGAAAGGGCTCCCCAGAACTGTGAAAACAATAGCACAAGGAGGACCAGGGAGCTAAAGCCCATCACTGCTGAGCCTGTGACCATAGGACACTCAGTGTTCTCTGTTCTCTTTTCTACAATTGAACCATAAGAATAGGGTGTCTCTGGTCCTGTGATGTAGGGCTTTGCTTCATAACCTGGGGTGGGGAGAGCAATAGCGGAGCCTGGTACATACTCACACTCCACACAGACAGCCTCCATGTTTATCTGTTTGTACCTCAGACTCTGTAGCCCACTGGTTTCACGGTTGTGGTTTTTTAGAGCTGCCTGTTCCAATGATGCCACGTTTGTTAGAACTGGCTGAAGCATTGCCTCAGACCTTTTCTCAGACTCTTAAAATCTCATGTAGATCGTAGAAAGTTAAATATGCAGGAAGAACAGGGGCAGAGGGAGGAAGAGACAAGGAGGGAGGAGACGCAACACTATTGCCCACCTGGGGCAGAAGAGACTGGTTGTCTCCGCAAAGCAAGCCACAGAGTGTGTTTTCCAGTAACTGCTACTTGTTAATGAGACAGGGTGATGAAGACTGCCCAGCCTCTGTTTTCAGGAAGCTTGTAAGGGAAGTCGATGGCTCATTAAACAAATACAGCAAAATTCATGTGTGCCCATGACTTACGATTTGGGGAAACTGTGTACTTTCTGTGGAGAGAGGTGAGGTTTGCTGACCTGAAAGGCAGGCTGACTTGTGATGTCCCAGTTGATGGGCCCAGGGTCACCACTTTTAGGAAAGACTCGCCCTCCCCAACCTACACTCCTTGCCAAAAGGTCAGCACACAGAACTGTCTAGTCGGAAAAGCAAACCCTCCAGCTGAGAGAAAGAAGTCCACCATGATGCAGAGAGAAGCTTATTCCTCTTTTCAGAGAATCTGACCTTCCTGTGGTGCGTTCCACATCTGATTTCATTAGTCACATGGCATTACACCATATCCGATGTGACACGATGCAATGGGACTGCAAGCCATGTATAAAGATGTAGCAACAGCCACTCTTGACGGCAGAGCCCAGTCCCCCGTTTTCCTAGGAACAGCCTGTTAATTCAGGTGAGGTATAGGATTCTCCTGCAAGGAAGGATACTCCACTAGCCCAACTAGTCCTCACCTAAGTCACCAAATATATGATTCTAGAGCCGTTCCTTAAATACAGTTTCTGCAATCCTAGGCTTAACCTATAGTTTTCTTTCTCCCAGACACTATCAGTGATGCCCTCAAGTGTCCAGAACATTCGAATTTTCAAATTCTTATCCATATCCCGCATTCTTAGAAGCCCAGCCTTAGCAGAGCCTGCCACATTTGCTTACCTGATGTGTGTGTGTGTGTGTGTGTGTGTGTGTGTGTGTGTGTGTATTTATGGGTTGATATACATGTGTGCAGAGGTCAAAGGGCAAACTCTAGTGTTATTCCTCATGCCCATAAACCCTGTTTTTTGACACAAGGTCTCTCAGTGGCTTACAACTAGTCAAATAGGCTAAGCTGAGTTGCCTTCAAGCCCCAGGCATCAACCTGTCTTTAGCTCCCCAGCACAGGGAGAGCAGTGTGCTCTGACATCTACTCTTTTTATGTGTGTTCTGGGGATTAACCTGGGTCCAGATGTGCTACTTCTCTAGTTTTAAATGGCCAGAAAGAAGTGTCTTTCTCTCCCCGGGACTTTTCTTTGTGTTGGGTGAGGAAGGCAGCTGCTAGCACAGCCCTACTCTTGTAGTAGAGAGGAGCCATCCAGCTGTGGCCATGCTCACATGTGCCGGCATGAGGGGCTACTTTGCATCTGATGCCTTACACGACTTAATTTTATTTTGACCTAAGTTCTGATCAGAAGGAAACTCTTGGAATCATACATCACACTATTAGCTCAATAACTTCAGGATGAGTTACAATGTTTTCCCACAGAGGGAAGTAAAAAACAAACAAACAAAATACTGTCTTCCCAGGAAACATAAGCCTGGCCATCATAGCATGGTAAAGACAACCTTGCTGCAGCTTGTAGAATCTTGTCACAGAAAGCCCAGCATCCTGGCACCAGTTTCATGCTGTGTGAGGGAAAATTCTTAATGAGCATCAGCCACTATAACCTGACAGTGACTTCTGGGGCAGCAATGTGGGTGGCGTCTCCCTTCTAAGAACTGCAGTCCCCTACCCACCAGTGAACACCCTCTCTAAATTCCAGAATTTTGCATCCAATTGGTGTGTAGATATGCATATGTGTGCATGTGTGTATTTATGTGTGTGTGTGTCTGCATGTCTGTCTATGTGTCTGTGTATCTGTGTGTGTGTGTCTATGTGTCTGTGTATCTCTGTGTGTGTGTCTATGTGTCTGCATGTGTGTCTATGTGTCTGTGTATCCGTGTGTGTGTGTATCCGTGTGTATGTGTGTGTGTGTGTGTGTGTGTGTGTGTAGGTCAATACCAAGTGTGTTCTTCTCTCACGCACCACATTATTTTTTGAGGCAGAGTCTCTCCCTGAGCCTGGAGCCCACTGCAGGAGGCTGACTGATCATCCTGCTCAGGGACTGCAGGGATTAGCTGCTGTGCTCAGCATTTTTGTTTTGTTTTGTATTTTTGTTTTTTAAAAGCAGGTGCTGTGGATTGAACCCAGGTCCCCTCACTTTTGAAGGCAAGCTCTTTACTGACTGAGTCATTCCCCACCCCTAGATATCCCCATAGTTTCTTAAACCAACTTTTTGCCAGAAGAATGGAACCATCCTATCAGCACAAGGCTGAGGCTGCCTTGTTTTGAACATTGCAACTGCCCTATACGGAAGCCCTAAGAAAAGCCCTGTTCCAACAAGCAGACAGGACATAGTGGAACATGACAAAGGCCACTGTAAAATCAGCCTGCCCTGCAGTTCCCCTAGAGGTGGGAAGGGTCACATCCTAGCTGTCTTCGCATTGTTATACAAACCGCTCACCAGTAGAGGTGAAGGAAGGTCCAGCTTCCACACAGTGGTTAGCTCCCTCAGAGCAGATCATAATTTTGAAGAAATATGTATATGTTTTCCTTCTGCATGGCAGGCACATATATGTGTGCAACGCATATATAGGTAGAGATACATATGTGTTTATATCTATCTACTGTGACCTTCCTAAGATAGTTTCCCACCAAGCTTTCTAAAAAATCATCTCTGCAATTCCCAAGAGTGAACTTCTCTTGGCTTTCTAAGGTACCTTGGGCTAACTCTTGATGTTTACTGGCTAACGACCACCTCAGTATAAAGGAATTTCATAAAATAAAAACATCTACAAATTTTTTGGGGGGCGGGGGAGTACTAGGAGGCAGTGGAGAAAATAAAACCCAAAGTGAACGGGTCACGGAGACTGCATCCTGGTGTCATTCACTTCCCAGGATGCATGCTGGCTCGCTCCTACATCTCAGCTCAGAGAAGCAGCCTAGTAAGCTGGGCTGAGCTGAGACGTAGATGCACTGTGAAGATAAATTTCTAGTAAACACTGGAAGGAAAGTCCTGGCTAGAGAGAGAGTGAATCCATTCCCTGGCCAAATCATTCTTGAATGCCGACTCTGAAGCAGGCACTCTGCTAGTCATCAGACGTGCAGTTAGAAACACGAGAAACAGAGTGCCAACTTTGTCTGGGGAGAAGCAGAATGTGTCCCAACATGGAGTCAGAGATGACATGGAAAATCCAGCAACATCCTGTCTAGTGGGAGTTAGGTGACACTCAAGGCTGCAGGAACCAAGGCTTGGACTTTGGTAATGAAACAGCAGTGGAAAACGGCCACTCCAAACAGACGAAGTCATTAGAGTGAGAGTCTCAAGGCACAAAGTGAAGGGCAGCTACCATCATGACCAGAATGAATTGTGTCTACAGAAGGAAACCTTCTTATGAAAATTAGAACACACCAACACAGCTGAATAGATAACAACATTCACGGAGCGCATGGGGAGATTACAACATTCACAGAGCACCCGGGAAGCTCAGTCTCCTAGTCTAAGATCAGGATTGGACCTGGTGCCGCAAGCAGAGCTAACCACTACACAGCTCCCAGGAGAGTCTCCAATCTCAGGCCACCACCCTCTTCCTAGCATCCCCTGTTTCTTGACATGCCAATCCTCATTTCTTCCATTTGGGAGCTGCTGTGGCCCATTAGAGCAGGAGGCTGCTGTGATCTACTCCCCCTTGAGGCTGCTTTTGAAGCACACCAGGTTCAACCCGAGCAAGACAGTTTGTTTCTCAGCATTACAGGAACTACTAAGCAAGACGATACACAATTATAGTAATCCGGAGCTGAGGACACTTGGGCCATGCACAAACCATGTTGAAACATTCAGCTCTACACAAAGGAAAGTGAGTCTATAGTTTAGTTAGACTTGACTCGCAGCCTTCCAAAGCCACAGTCGCCCCGAACTTAGCAGGCTGGAAGACAAAGCACTTTCTCCCCTGATCCCCACCACCTTTCGCCCTCCTAAGCATGTTAACAGTTGTAAACTTCAGGCAATTGGATATTCTCCAGCACTACCACGCTGTAGTGTTACATAAAGGCTTATTGCTCATCAATTTTAATTAACAGCCTTGGCTGATTTGATGGTTAGATTCTTGGAATTTACCACTTAAACACCAGCTCGTCACATGACGGAAGGGTATGATGCCTCTCTTCTAACCAGAGCAAATTGCCCCAATCGTCTACGAATAAATTCTCCACTTCCCAGAACCAGTGGCAAATTCAGAGCTCCATAAAATTCACGCATGACTCGCTGCTGTAGCTGCGTAATTAAAAGAAAACTAATATATCGACTCCTTCTCCTCAAAATAGCACGCATAAGTCACCGCTGCCTGAGGGAAGCTTGTTGGTAAAAGGATTATGGGCAATATCATCTTTATGATTAAAGAGAAAGCATAGCCTGTGCTTCCTCTCACACAGATCCAAAATGCTCCGTGCTAATGCTTTACATAAGTCTTGAACTATCGTGATAGCCATAAGGAAATAGTTGTCTACCCTACAGATTTACCACTCTATGGCACTGGCCCTCTGCAGTCCAATCCATAGAAGGCTTATTTTTAAACAGTGACTAAAGGGCTCCACACTCTAATTTATGCACACATATAAAATCAATAATTACTTAGTCGACCTTTCCATTCGTCTAAATTTGGCCTGGCATAATGGAAGCCGTCCGCCGCACAGTTCCCACTGAGAATGATAAACAGGAGACAGTTGCGCATCTCCGTCTTTTCACTCAGGGTCGGATGAAACTGGAGGCAGTTCGAAGCTCATCCCATCCTGGATCTGAGCCGCACGAGCTTTTCTTCAAGGCAGACTCTGTTTTGATGAGCAACGGGTCTCTTTCCAAAGAGGAATGCTAACTTTGACTCAGCCCCACCCTGGCTTTGTGTTGTCCTCACCTTCAGTAGGTTTATCTACCCAATTAAAGAGAACAGTTCTCATAGGGAACAGCAGGAACAGCGATGGACGCCATCCCAGAATGGACACAAGCTTTAAAAAGGCTCAGATAAAAGTCCCTTGCAAGTGTCCCTGTACAAGGTGCAGGAGGGAAATACCCGTGGGTCCAAATAGACTTTCAGAAACATTTACCCATGCCTAATTCTATGGAGCAGCTTTTTTAATGTGATGCTTTCCTACTGTTGTGCTTGGATATTTCGAGAAGGCTGACTTACCACTGAATGCTCACAAACACAGCCTCTCTTTATTTTTAAAGAATAAATTTTGGGGTTTTTTCCTTCAAAATTACCAAAAGAGAAAAATAAGAGGATGGTTGTACCTTTTCCTCTATTCCTTAGACTATTCACCCTTGCCTGAGAAGGCTTTCGCTTACTGTTATGAGGGCAGAAATGAGATCGCTATGCCTGCTGTTAGTCACACCCTGTGTCTAGAATTCTATGCCACTGTTCACCCTGAGCGAGAGGCTCAGCCATCTTTGCCAAGTGGTGTGGCCAACCAGAACTTGGATGGGAAATTAAATTTGTTCTCTAAGCCTGCAACTCTGTGTGCTATCCTACATCACCCAAATGTTACAGGTATGGTGCTGGAGGACAATCACAGTGCTTAACAACACGGAGCGATATTTGTTATGCATTCGTTACATTTTGGGCAATTTTTAAGGCATTCAGCATCTTCCAAGTCACAGTCTTTACCACAAGACCCACGAGGGTACAGATGAAACAGCTAAGTGACCTTACCCAAGGTCACACTGACAGGGAGTGACAGATGCATGTTTACAGTCTGTGCCCTCCAATTCCAAGGCCTGAGTTGGTCTAGGAAGCTCTCCTGGATTTAGAATGCTACGTACATTATCCGACTGAAGCCTCATCACAGGCTCTGGCCTCTGACCCCGGCTTCAAGCCACTGTGCTGTTCTAACCTCTTTAGATTTCTGCCTGGCAACACAGCATCTCTTTAGAAGGCTTGAACAAAGGCTCAGTCAGGAGGGCCTGTTACTCATCAGACGTCCTCTGACACCGATCCTTGTGTTTATCAACCTCTGCTTAGGGAAGTTCGGTATTCCTCAGCAAGGATGCCTGGCATGCAAAAAAACACAGTGCACATCCAGTGAGTGCTGGCACCAGGGAGCAGTGAGGGAAAGATCACAGGGCTTGGAAGCCAGGAGGGGAGGGGGAAGGAGGCTGAGGAGAGGCTTTGGAACACAAAAGCCCCAGACTCTCAGGGGTTTAGTGGCCAGCTGCTCACATCTTTGCATAAAACATGGGCACAGGGCTGTCGGGGGATGCGGTAAGGATGGCTCCTGGGGGCAACCAGCAAATTGGAGAATGTGCGTTGGTGAGGAGCAGAGTTAAGGGGGAAAGGAGGCTTTTCTCTTGTATGTGCCTAAGAAATGCATATTGCAGAGAGCTAAGGGGAGACTCTGAGCAATTCAAGTGCTAAGACTGCTAAGACGGTCTGTATGTCGCTTTAAATTCTCCTGGCAACATCCAATGTCCTCACCAACACAGAGGGGAATCTAGCCACCTGTCAACCCCAAGACGCACTACCTACTGTTCAGGGAGATACTGTAGACAGGAAGGAGCCTGCCACAATAATTACAGCACACTGTGATGGCCTTAAACACTGCCATCCTCGGTACAATATCTAAAGCTTTTGTCAGCCCCTCTGAAAGCCGTCAGCTAACTGAGCATGCTTTACTGGCCAAAGAAACTGATGCTTGGCTTTGCATGATTTGTGGAATTGGAATTCTTATTATGCTGAAAGTGTTACAGTCCACAGTTGAAAACCCCCTGAGGAAGAAACGCCAGAGAATCTGGGAATAGGACACCAAGATTGTTTAATCATACACACTGGATTGTTTTTAATGTGTTTATTCCATTTAAAGAATGTACAATTTTTAAAAAAATATTAGACACAAAACATTAAATATATTCACACAACAAAGCAGTGACAGGGAGGAGCTTAAGATTATTTACAGTATAATTAAATGGCAAATTATGTGTGTTTATCAAATGATTATTTCAGATCCCATGGCTGTGGTTGGAAAAGATGGGACATGAGCCCCACAGCTCAGCAGCACATGCTGCTTCTGTCTTGTCTGTACCCAGAGAGAGGACATCCTACCACAGCCAACATGGCTGTGGATTATGGAGATATTTCAAAATAGTCAGACATGGATGGCTTGGTTAAACGATGAATGGTAGGGGCCATAAGTTTGTCCTAAACTCTGGAGTTGTGAACTCTAATAAAACAATTGTGCATACATCCTAATGTATGAGAGAAAATGATTAGAAACAAATCCGAAGATTTGAAAATTGAGCACTGCTTCATGGAGGAGGAGCCTGGCCCCTCAGGATGATGTTCTGAGCTATCCCAGTGGAGATTCCTCCAGGAGCGGATCAGACTGCTCTAAAGGTGCAGCAGTCTGGGCCTGGTGTCCACTGGAAGGCATTAGTGGGTGGAAACCCTGATTGCACCGTGGAATAAAGATGGACACTTTGTATCAGTGTGTGGCCTGGGGGCCACGGTGGAACTGACCTGTTGCTCAAAGAGTGTCTTAGGATTCAAGCAGCAGGGAGGTAACAGGTGCAGCTACCTACACAGTCCACTTTAAAGCTGGGCAAGTGACCATTGCCAGCGGTTTATAGCATAGAGGGAATGGAGAAAGAATCAAAGCCTTGCAAGCCATACTCAGGACAAAAAAAAAAAATCTGAGCCCGTCACAAGTCTTACAGGGACATGCCATTGCAAGTAAGTGGGACAACAGGCATTACCTTACACTGAGAGTTTTGTTTACATTATTTTTTTATTTATTACAATGTATCTGTGACATGGTGGTGTTTGGTCTTTCCAGAAAGAAGAGTTAGAAGTTTGTTATTGGAGAGGCAGAAATAATTGTTGAATCTTTCTACATAAAGAGACATCCGTCACTGTGCCTTAACTACTCCAGTGTTTACTTGGGGGGGGGGGTATCTTTCATTTCTCAGATTAATTGGAATTCAGGGTCACAGAGGCAGCTGGATCTGATGAGGTAGAATGAAGCAGAGAGGTGATACTGTCCCGAGAGAAGAAACTCTAAACATCTCAGAGAGGTCCCGTTAAATGAATCTGCCCTTCAGCCATGCACTGGGCCACTTGGGGGAACTTCTGGGAGAGCAGCCACTGGAGAGATACACAGAGTGGGCATATGAAGGCACACAGGGCAAGTGCTGAGGTTCCCATCATTGAGATAGTCCTCTGACAACCTTAGCCATCCTGCTAAGATCCTCTGAGTTCATGTCAGTGGGAGAGCATCAACGCAATCACACGCCTGCGCCATGGTTTCCAGGCTTGGTCACACAGGATTCCACACCCTTCAAGGAGGGGAAAAGTGTATTTTGAACAAGCTAATAATCTAATGTATACCAGATAATTTAAAATTCTTAGGGCTGGAGAGAGGGCTCAGAGGTTCAGAGAACTTCCTGCTCTTGAAGAGAACAGGAGTTTACATTCCCAACATCCACTATCAGCTGCCTCACAACTACCAGTAACTCCAGCTCCAGGGGATCTGATGCCCTCTTCTGGCCTTGGTGAGCACCTACTTACCTGTGGCACAGGCATAGCCAGAGTTACACAGAGGCATAAAGAAAAATACATCTCAGGAGAAAAGAATTCTTAGACATGTAAAAAATCAGGAGAATGTGACTAACATCCAAGGGAAAAAAAATCTGTCCCTGTAAACAGATTTAATACAGTGTAGATCGTTCTTGAACCATCAACATTTACTTTGAAGGAGTTATTGTAAGTGTGTTTGGTGACTTAATGGAAAAGGAGACCATAGTAAGAAGAGATGCAGACTCTCAGGGGAGATGGGCAAACTATAAAGAGACATTTTAGAGCAGGCGCTGAATGGGGTTGGGAACCCAGGAAGGCAGCAGGGCAGCACAGTGGCTCTCCAGGAGACCTGTTCTTAGGCTCACACCAGCATCTAAGGCTGCTGAGTAGAAACCGCTACACTGCACTACTAAAGGAAAGCTAGTGACCAAGGAAAAACAAAAGAAGAGAGCCTCAGTGACAGAGTAAAGACAAAGCAGCTGCAGATATAGCTGGAGAAGCTGAATTAAAGAAGAGGGCAATTGGAGCCCAAGGAAAGAAAGATATTGCATATTTTTTTTTCATTCAAGAAATAATAGCCCAATATCTTTTCAATTTTGTACCTAGATACAGATGAAGGAAATCTTATCAAACCCTAATCAGGATCAATGTAAAAGAAATCTTACTAGGGTAAATGGTGATTTTACTGAATACCAACTGTAATGAGAAAATCTTAAAAGTAGCCAACAACCATGACCAAATGTTTACACTGGTCAATTATCAGTTATTAATCATGTTTACATCAATTATCTATCTATCTATCTATCTATCTATCTATCTATCTATCTATCTACTAACCTAGCTATCTATCTATTGACCCAGTGGCCACTTATTTGAATCACTTGTACCATAAGAGTAAGTATTAGGTAACAAAAAATGTACAATATTTTTAGTTAACTTCACAGTAATGCTATATAATTATAACACTTTAACTGAGATGTGTTATTGATTCAGCATTGAGCTAAATTCAACCAAGAGTTTGAATGTAAGCAAATTTTTAAAGAACAAATAAAGAAGTGTTGAGCAGTCAAAAAAAAAAAAAAGTAGCCAACAATAGAAGGCGACTTCTATTAAAAATTCAGCAGAAGAGAGGGCACTGAATAATGTGTGAGAAGAAAAAAAAATAGCTACCAATGCAGAATTCTATATCTAGCTGAAACTCTCCCTCCAAAGGTAAAGGAAAGAAAACCAATTTTAGATGAGCATTGGCCAGCAACCTTTATCAACAGCTGTCTGGCTACAAAAGTTAAAGATGTTTTCTTTATAATGAAGAGAAATGACATTTGAACCTAGTCTGAGAAAATTAAGTGTTGGAAACAGTAACATCAAGCCCCCAAAAAACATTTTCCATGTTTGCTGCGTGAGACAGTAGTTTTCAAAGCAATGATGTTAACAAAGTACTTTAGACTTTGTAACATACTTAGAGTCATGACAGAGCAAATTAAAATACAACACTGTAAGTGGGCTTTGTGTTTGGGGTGACATTAACAGGAATTCAGAGAGTCTAACACACAGGGGTTGCTACCCTAATCCAGAGCAACATGCTTAAAACTAAAACAACTAGGGGCTGGCAAGATGGCGCAGTGGATAAAAGCTCTTACCGTGCAAGCCGGATGGACCGAGTTTGATCCCAAGAGCCCATGTGAAAAGATGCTCTGGGATGCAGCTGTAACCCCATCACTCCTAGGTGGAGATGGGTGGGGATGAAGACTCGAGATTTGTTCAGAAGCCCTTGAGCAGCCTGGAGTCTGCAAATCTTCAGATCTAAGTACGCTTCACCACAAGGAGCAGAAGGAGAACTGCTCCTGAGGGTTGACCTCTGACCTCCACACACCAGCTGTGGAGCACACATGTCTGCACAGCCCGCCCATCCCCCCTGCCTCCCCCCTCCCCGCACCTCCGCGACATGCTAGTCAGATGAAATAACAATTTTGAAGATAGATACTAGCTAATAAGCCAACAGTAGAAATAAGTCATAATACTAAAAATAAATCAAAGTAAGCTCACAAAGGAGACAGGAACAAAAACCAGATGTAAAAAGACAAATAGTATGATGACAAACTCAAACCCACTTACATTAATAATTACATCATCTCTAAATGTACTAGCACTGCGAATGACAGACAAAGGTAATCACAGCACATGGACAAGCATAAATTCATACTACTCAGAAGAGGTGATGTTTTAATAGATACACACTGAGTAAAAGCACCAGATAGAATTTATCACACAACACGAATCATAAAAAGGCTGCAGTGTCCATTCAGGTATATAACTACACTTCAAGACAAGACAGGGATAAGCTGAGATATTTTGTAAGATTAAAAGGATCATATTGGGAACTGGAGAGAAGGCTCAGTGACTAAGAACACTTGTTCTTACTGAGGATTGAGTTGAGTTCCCAACAAGCAGCTGGCAGCTGGCCCTACATGTGGCTCCAAGGGATCCAATGACCTCTTCTGGCCTCCATGGATGCCTGCATTCATGTACAGATACCTTCACACAGATAGGCATAATTAAAGATAAAAACAAATCATTTAAAATGCTCATAATTAAGATATAATTCTTAAATATAAACGCACTCCCAATTACAGAGTTTCAAAATTCTTGAAGCAAAATAAACAATAGGAATAAGAGACAAATCAAAAAGCATAACTGGAGGTAATTGACAAAATGTAGATAAGAAATTAACAAAGCCAGAGGATTGATAAAAGTACAAAACATCTTTCTCCCTGGATCTACTGCTGCCCTTCTTGGACTCACAGTAGATAAGCCATGGGCTGACTTAGTGTGTAGCCGTCAGCAGAGTTATATTAAAACTATCCAACCAAACACGTCACTATTTTTTTTAATTGGGAGGAAAAAATCCAGAAACTTGTCAAGTGATATATCTGGTATCCAACCTGGCGATTTTTTTCTTCTTTATAGTCTGAAACCCTAGGACTCTGTGGAAATCCATTCTCTTCCCTGTGGGGTTCTGTAGAACAGACGGTCAGAACTGACAAGGTTTTAAACATCACATGGTTCAAATGCTGCTTTTTACAGAAGAGAGAGTCCACAGATGCTTTGTGGCTCCGTTCAATCAGCACGTCCACATCTAAAGGTGAGGAAACAGTGGGCCTCAGAGAGGAAGTGTAGCTTGAGCGAGATCACATGGCCAGAAAGTGGTAGTGTCTGTGTCCTTACCTGCACGGTCTCCTTCTGAAGCCCACCCTGTCCTTATAAGAGAGTTGGTAAATGCTTACTGGATGGGCCTAACAACAGAAAGAATTCAAGACACTATTGAGTTCTAAAGACTTGATACAGGTCATCGATGGGGCCTTCTAGAACATTCTACTCTACCACAGTGCCCGAGAAAAGGCAGGAAAATAAAGAACTAGTTTTTCAATCTACTCCTTAGCTGTTCAGTGTAATCTGTTGATTGAATCAGCTTACTTTAAAGCACCAGAATGTTTCCTGTCTATTTTAATCAGCTTGTAACTAAAATCTAACCAAGGACTTGAAATAAACAAGGGAGCTATCCTTGCCAGACATTAATAACACTCACTGTGGCTTTTCAGCATAAATCAAGTGCAGTTTATGGCCAAACAGCCTGGACTGTATTTAGATACAACACTCATTATTCTGATTGCTGTCTGTACCTTGATGTCAAAGCTCTTCTTCTAAGCCCTGGGTCCCAGAAAAATCTCACAGCTTCCCAGGCCTTCCTAGTTAAATGTTCAGACCAGGGTAGCCCAGTATTATAAACAAGTTCTGCCTCTCACTTCAGTTGACAGGATGTAAGCTGCTCCACCCTGCTGCACCCTGCTGCACCCTGCTGCATCCTGCTCCACCCTGCTGCACCCTGCTCCACCCTGCTCCACCCTGCTCCACCCTGCTGCACCCTGCTGCACCCTGCTCCACCCTGCTCCACCCTGCTGCACCCTGTTCCACCCTGCTGCACCCTGTTCCACCCTGCTCCACCCTGCTGCACCCTGATCCACCCTGCTGCACCCTGTTCCACCCTGCTCCACCCTCCTGCACCCTGTTCCACCCTGCTCCACCCTGCTGCACCCTGCTCCACCCTGTTGCACCCTGATCCACCCTGTTCCACCCTGCTGCACCCTGCTGCACCCTGCTGCACCCTGCTGCACCCTGTTCCACCCTGCTGCACCCTGTTCCACCCTGCTCCACCCTGCTGCACCCTGATCTACCCTGCTGCACCCTGTTCCACCCTGCTGCACCCTGCTCCACCCTGCTGCACCCTGCTCCACCCTGCTCCACCCTGCTGCACCCTGCTCCACCCTGCTCCACCCTGCTGCACCCTGTTCCACCCTGCTGCACCCTGCTCCACCCTGCTGCACCCTGCTTTCACCCTGCCTTCATGATGTGATGAACTGAAGCCCTTTGAAACTGTGAGCAGAAACAAAATTTTCCCTCCAGGAGTTCTTTGTGTCAGGCATTGGGCCACAGGAAAACAAAAGCAGTCAATGCAGTCTTCATTGCTTTGAGGGTCTCACGTGAACAGGCATGGGGATTAGAAAAAGAAATCCTGAGTTATAAGACAACTGGGTAGCCAACATGAATTATTTCCTCCCTACCATAAAAGAAAGAAGCCTAGGAGAGGTCATTTGAACAGGGACAAGGACCAAAGGATGGCATGAGCTTGTTTTCATGGTAGTGGAGTGTGTGTGAGCAGGAGGCAGAGTAAACAGGCCTGAACTGGAGGTGTGTGTAACCTTTAAATGTTTCCCTGCTCCTGCAAGCCAGATCTTACCTCCACAAGGTTCCATAGCTGTCAAAGCATCACTATAAACTGGGGCTTGTGCACTCCAAACCTAATCCTGCGGGTGACGTTTCTAATTGAAAACAGCATGATGACCCCGTATCTACCAAGGCCTTCAGAAAATCGGTGTTTGGGAAGTAACCTGATTTTCTTGCCAGAGCCTCTCACTGCTATTTCCTCAGGACTCAAGTGAGCAAGCATCTCAGCTAAATCCAAATTCTGACCCCTAGAGTCAGAAGTACCTTCACATTTAAGTATTTTCCACAGGGAAGAACCAGTGCTGACTGCAAGTCCTCAGCCAGGGCCGGGTGATGGTCACCATTCCTTAAAGCACTTCCGGTCTTGCCAGTGAGCGATTGGCTTGCTATTCCCTTCATGTGGCTTTTTAGCAAAGAAGGTGAGATCCCCGCATGCACCTTCCACCCACAGAAAAGTGAATGAAGACAACAGAGCTTGGTGGACTTGAACCACGTGCCCCATATCAGCATGGGACAGCCCACATGACCTCTAGGATAGATGAACAGGAATAGGGCTAGAAAGGCAATGCACAGACGCACACAAAGCCCAGAGTCCCAGAAAGCAGACAGCTCAAGACCAGTGGCCACAAACGTGACACCCAATGAGACAGATGAAACGTGAAACAAGCTGCAGTTCATTTCATTGGACTCCACACAAAGTCGGGATACGTGAGGCAAACCAAGAGTGGAAGGAGTCTCTGCCTCCTCAGTAAGATCTTATCAACAAGCAAGGCTCAGACTGAAAGCCTCACCCTACAGAAGCAATACATGACTTAGAGGGTTTTAGCTCTGTGAGCTCGAGGCCAGCCTGGTCTACAAAGCGAGTCCAAGACAGCCAAGGCTACACAGAGAAACCCTGTCTCAAAAAACAAAATAAAACAAACAAATGAAGAATAAAAGAAAGAAATGAAGCTATCTTCAAGAGATTGCGTTAGACAGGCCCTTAAAGTCAAACATCATCAAATTTCAATTCTGACCTAAAAAGAATAAAAAAAAAGAAATGAGGCTGTCTTCATGAGATTGCATTAGACAGAACCTTGAAGTCAAATACACTCAAATTTCAATTCTGGCCCTGCTTATGGTTTGGGTCTAAATGTTCCCCAAAAGTCATATATTAAAGGCTCAGTAGCTATACATGTATTTTCTTTTTTGCTGTGAGTAAATAAGTAACAAGAAGCAATCAGAGATGAGTTTTCCGGGTGACAGCTTATTGGGGTCCTCCCATCATGGCAGGGAAATCATGGCAAGTGGAACAGAAGGGTGGCTGTCACAGAGCATCTGCTGTCAGGAGCCAAAGAGCAATGGGTGCTGAAGCTCGGTAGCATTTCCTTTTCTGTGCATCCCAAGATGCCAGCTCAGGGAATGGAACCACCCACACTTAGATGACAATAAAGGGAAAGGGCTTGTCTCCTCCGTGATGCTAGGCCCTGTCAAGTTGATGACAGAAACTGTGGTACTACTGAGTGGTGATGCAGCATTCAGGAAGCCAGGCCAAGCAGAAGAAGGTGGTATAGCTGGGGCCCATTCCCTTGAGGAGACTATGGCACACCGGCTTCCCTTCCCTCCCCTCCCCTTCCCTCCTTTCCCCTTTCTTCTCCCTTCTCTTCTCTCTTTCCCTCCATCCCTGCTACCCGGTCCTCCTCCCCCTTCTCCCCGCCCCTTAGTGGATGCCAGGAGGTGTGAATTCTCCCTAAGGCCCTATAATGATGCCCTGCCTCACTCAGCACAGGCCCTAAAGCAAAGGAGTTGAAGGACTAGGAGCTGAAATCTGAAGCTGTGAGACCAAATAAATATGCACTCCTTTCGAGTTGTTGACTTACATCGTTTGTCCCAGCCACAGAAAGCTGTCTAATACAGTCTAAAATCCTAGCTTGCTTTGTACTATTAGAAAACCTCTGTGGTCCCATCTGTAAAATGGAGCTAACTTCCAAGCTTGTTTAGGATGCAAATGCAATAACACAGGGGTTTTTTTTGAGAGAGGGTCTCACTATGTCCCATATGTCCCATAGCCCGCTATGTAGACCAGGCCAGCTAATGGAGAAAGTACAAAGACGAATGTATTCATGCTGTCTGAACATCAACAGACATGCAAGTGAAGTCATAGCAACAGAGCCATCAGCTGCTCTGGTGAGGAACTGAGCTGTGGTAATCTTTTGCCTGAGACAAATACCTAGTCTATTACAGATGTGCCATGTCTATTATACCAAAAGAACTTTCAAGGAAACGCATCAGACATAAAAAGGGAAAGATTACACTTCATTCCAGGGATGTTTTTTGGTTGAGATTTGTTTGTATATTTTTGAGATAGGATCTCTCCCCATTGCCTTGGGTATTCTAGAACTCACATGTAGACCAGTTTGGCCTCAACTCACAAAGATCCACCAGCCTCTGCTCCCAAGTGCTGGACTAAAGATGTGCTCCACATCTGTCTCTTCAAAACCAAGGTCTGATCACCACACCTAATCTAGTACTAGCTCCTCTTCGCTTTCTTACTATGAGGTGACTGTGACAAGGCCTTTTAGAAGAAGATTGAAGGTGGCACCAATGAAAGGAAAGGAGCTCAAAGAGGTAAGAAATTGCTGGAAGGAAAGATCTAGGGTCAAGGAAAGGAACAGCAGACCAATGTTACAAGTGCTTCTTCAAGATCTTGCTCAAGGGGCTGGAAAGATGGCTCAACACTTACAGGCACTGACTGCTCTTCCAGAGGACCAGGGTTCAAATCCCAGCACCCACGTGGCAGCTCACAACTGTCTTTAACTCTAAGGTCTGACACCCTCACATAGACATACATGCGGGCAAAACATCAATGCACGTAAAAGAAAGTTAACTAAAGCTCTCAAACAAACAAACAAACAAACAAACAAACAAACAAAAAAGACTTGTTTGCAGGAAAGCAGTTCTTTCCCAGTCATTAGCTCAGCTGGAAAATGGAACCAAGGAGATGAAGCCAGTTCTACTGACCATCAATTCCTTCTCAGTATGCCCTGGACAGACAGCCCCGATCTGCACCCCATTTGACCCTTCAAGGCAAGAAAAGCAGCTCCCCAGTGGCATGGAAAGAAACAGCAGCATGTTAGCTAGAATTCCTAAAGTCCATTTGTCCTGACCTTGATCAAAGTTTCACTGCCGGGTGCGGCAATGTGGCCGTCCTGTGTCTGATAGAAAGCATTTGCTCTCTGGAGATCATTTCTCAGGAAAGCCACCCAGAGGATGCTGATTATAGAGCACTCCTGTGGCAGGGCCGGCAATTCCCTCATCCAGATGTCAAAAGCTGGTTAATTAAGATTAAGACGTATTTTCTTTAGCAAGTCCAGCCAATCATTTTCCTGTATGGTTCTTTTCCCATTGTTCATTTCTACAGAATTCCCTTTGTCTCCGGAGGAGCTGTGAGTGTAAAAAGAACCAGAATTTCACAGCACAGTTTCTCTAGGAAGAGTTGAAAATAGCTTATTTATTATTAAAGAAAGAGAAGGGAAGTTTTTTTTTTTTTAGAAAGGAATTGAGTTGTCTTGATTCAAGCTATCATTTTTAAACACCAAGCAGTGCAATAACTTTTAAAAAATACAAAGGGCGAGCTGGAAAGACAACTTGGTGGTTAAGTGCTTGCTGAGCAAGTGTGAGAACACGAGTTTGAGTCCCTAGCACCCACGTAAAGGCATGCACAGAAGTGTGAATCTGTAACTGTCATGCCCCTTCAGAGAAATGCAGGTAGTAATAACAAAATCCCCAGCAGCTTCTGGGCCAGCTGGCCTGGAACACAGGTGAACAGAAGAAGCCCTGCTTCAACTGAGGTGCAAGCCGAAGAACGGCACTCAGGGTTGTCCTGTGACTGTGGCACAGATGCACCTGCACTCACACGAAAGTGAGCACATGAGCACACACAACATGAGGACACACACGTAAAGAGAATGCAAAAGGTAAATCTAAGTGTTTCTATTGGCCAGAGACTAGTGGCCGAATCCCATTCAGACATCTTGCCAGCTCCTTCTGCTGAGCCTGTGACTGACTCATCCCAAATACTCCACCGCGGAGTTCTCCATCGCATCCTTTGTTTGACGATAACACGAAGACCCGGTAAACAGGGTCTGAGCACTCTGGAAATTAAGTTGGCTTTTCAGCACACATAAACTTCAAGAGACTATTTGGAAAGCTATGGTAAAGGAGGCAGTAACAGTTTTATCTTTTCCCATAAAACTCTAATGTGTTAGAGGGGAAATAAAGAAAGGCCATGTATAAGCACTGCCATTGTAAGCTCAGTGCACAACCTCCGTGTTCCGCCTGCGACAAAGTCCGGTCTCCTAAATGTGGATAATGATAAAATTCTAAACAGAACTCGTGAGAGGAACCTGAACGATGTGAAAGGGTGGTTTTAATGGGATTTATTAGCAAGACCATCCTTGGGAATTATGGTGACATACATAGAAGAGTTTTGCAAAGGCAAATTATACTATGTTGGGCATTATTCTACCTCAATTTAAAGGTAAAAGGCAAGAAACCAAAGGTCATCAGCCCCAGAGTATATTAATTTATATCTAATGTAGGGGTTTTTCCACACATGAAAAAGTCCAAAGGGGGGGAAATTATAGCTCCCACAAGAAAGTTCTGGCAATAATCTTACATAATTTACAACATAAAGGACATTTCTGTGTTCGGGAACTGTGGCTGATGAACAGTGCAGAAATGGATGAGAGCAGAAGCCATGCTAAGGCCTCAGCCACTCAGCCCCTCCCTTCTGCCCGAGTGCCGGCTTCCCGGCTGTATTTACAGGCTCTGATGGAGAGACTACTAGCTGACCTTCGGATACAAGAGGTCAAGGCCGGAGTACAAGGGCAATTCCTCAGAACCGGAAGTTGCCCAGCAAGGCTCAAGCTGCCCGTGTTCTCTGGCTAACCTCACACAGGCTCCGGACACCCTGAACAGTTTCATTATCATGTGCCTTCCGAGGGGAGAAAGTGCCTGCTGTCCTATTTCATAATAATTGGATGAAGAAATGTAGGTGGGAACACAATTCATTTCAGAGTTTGATGAATTATTTACTAATTAAGGAGACGTGCAGAGGAAGGGGAAGGCTACATGACTTTGGTATAAATGCTCCTTTTATTATATAATTTATACACATGAAATTGTTGCTTTTATTAACCAAGAGGTTAATCACTTGAATGGGATATGTAGCATCCTTTCCAATCCCATACACAGGCAAATTGGCTCATTTTATGTTAGTAAAATAACTCTGCAATTTTTCTAGTGCTTATCTGTACCGTGTAGTGTTATAATGTTTTATAATATGAAAATGGGGAAGTTAACCTGGCTGCTGGGGTTGCAAAACCACTCTGTTTAAATGTGAGGAAAAAAGAAAAAGAAAACAAGATTTTAGTAAAAAAAATAATAATAATAATGCCATGAGCATCACATCTTCCACTGTTCAGGAGACAACACGGCTATCTGCATGGTGTGGAACGTGGAGTTGGAGGGCTGCGGATGTTCCTCGGTTGTATGGTGTTTGCCTAGCAGGCATGAGGCCCTGGGTTTGGTTTCCAACACCTCAGAAAAGAAGGAGGAGGAGGGTGGGATAGGGTGGGAGAAAGAGAGGGGAAGAGTGGAGAGGGAAGGGAGGAAGGTGCATGAAGGAAACTAGCTTACATCTGGCTTGAGATAGGAAATGTACCTGGAAATCTCACTCTGTTCAAATCATTGTAACTAAGGCAAGTCACATGTCCCTTAAGTCTTACCTTCATTTGTCTAATTACTAATTAACTACCCAATTAATTAATATATACTGATGGCTTTGTGTTTCTCTTACAGGGCATGTGGATACAGTGATAAAACTAACACAATCCTTGTTCTCTTGACCTTTTCATCAAGGTCAATACACGCATAAAATATATTTTAACATCTTACAGTCAATATTATCAGGGAAATAACAGAAATAATGGGAAAGAATAAAGACCAGCACTTTCTATGAACTTGGATAAAGCCTGTGACTGAGATCTATCTTCTGAGAGATTTTCAGGAATATAATACATTGTGCTTGGTTCTAAGTACCGTGTCATAGAGCTGATGTCTACAACCTTTTCATCTTACATGACTGGACCTTTATGTTTGTTAATATCTTTAAATCCCTCACTTCCTCAATTCTGGGCCCCTCCTGGCAGGCATCAGTGCAGTCTCTTGTGCCGTAAACTTGACTCTGAGATACCACATATAAATGGAATCATGCAGTCATTTTCCTTCTGGGTTCTGCCTATTCCAAATAGCTTGTCCTCGGTGTTTACCATTGAGAATGCTGTCTGTCACAGAGCACACTGGTTCTTGTTTTTGAGTCTGAACAGCATTCCAATGTCTTTAGCTAGCCCTACTTTGATAGCAAGAGCAGTGTGCAAAGTGATAATTAAGGTGAGACCTAGAAAGAGTAGAAATAATTTTGAAAAACCAACAGAGGAAAGATCTACAGAAAGCAACAAGAGCAAAGCCTCACTACATCTGGAATGCTTGGTTTGTTCAAGCACAACTGAGTTTGTAGTCAGACATGTCTGTGACGGGAGGGTGGTCAGGGATGTAAGGTATGAGGCTGACCTATGGGAAGCCACAGTAAGGATTGTTTTAATATTGATAAGTTTTAATTGGGTAAGTTTTCATGAGAAGTCATACTAGGAAGTTGACATGATGTCACATGTTTTATAGATACTCTGATTACCCCACAGGATCAACTGGAAGGACTAGAGAGATGACAATGGTAGGCGATTGTGCCCCATCACATTTCCCACGGGAGAAGGCTGAAGCTTTGGATAGCTCTGATTTTGATAACAGGACACACTGATGCCAACAGATGGTGCTGAACGGAAGATGTCTAAGAGCCCTTCAGGAGTTCACTTCAGATATAACTTGGAAGTTCTTTTTTGAGACATCCAAGTAAGTCAAGCAAGACTGACACAGATTGGTGAGCCAAGGGGAAAGCATGGCTTAAGGATGGGAATTTGGAGCCCTCCAATGACAACACGGTAAGAACTGTGGTGATGTAAGTGGTGATGTATCCTTATGGATTTCACAGGTTGCTTTTTATTTAATTGCAAGCTCCCCATATTGCTGAAGTTATGATGTGGGAACAAAATCTTGATAACATTACAGACTAAATGCAGTCAGCATTAATTTCTTTCTCATGTTACATGCCTGTGGTAGGTTGGCTGGTGGCTGTGTTCTAGGTCTCTGTTGTCATCATTCAGACCTAGGCTGACAGAGATAGTCAGTCTAGAGAGCTGTCAGTCATGGTAGTTGTGATAGTTAACTGCATGTACAGCTTGTTGGGACAAAAGATGCTCAGAATTGTATGTCACTATGATTCCATATGTTTCTGTGAGGATGTTTCCAGAAGAAATTAGCATTGCAGACTAAAGAATGCTCCCTGCTCTCTACAATGTAGGTAGGCAGCATCATCAGATCCAAACCCCCCTAAGACTGAGGGAAAAACACACTTACTATGTGTCCTGCTGTCTTGGGCAGGGACATCAATCTCCTTCCACATTCAGCCTCCAGCTCAGACCAAGTCCTATACTGTCAACTTTCCTCATTATTACATCTTTAGATTGTGTCCAGAACTGCACTATTAGCTCCTCTGAGTCTCTAGATGCTACCTGCAGCATTTCTCTGCCTCCCTAATCACATGAGCAATGTCTTGTCATAAGCATATAGATATAGGCTTAAAGATATAGATATAACAACGGCCCTGTTACTCTCTAAGACCCAGACTGATAACAGTGCATGGGGTAACTCAACTCACATATGTGGCCTGGGCTGAATATAGATATATTTGTGTTGAAGAATGACAGTGGATGTAGGTGTAAACAGGTAACGACTCCAGTTGTAGTTACTGTACCAGATGTGGTGTCACCATTTGAGTAAATTAACATATCCCTTGGTACATGATAAGTACGTGAGAAAGTAGACCTTTCTCCATACCCATCCACAAGGCTCACTCAAATCAGTTTGTTTTCAGCTGATAAAGCCACAAACATCTTTCCACAGAGACAACTCCCTAGCCTGACGTACTATTTACTACGCTGGATTCTTGACACCATGAGCTGTCACACTGGTCCAGTATACTGTCCTCATTATGCTAATTAGACCTAGTGAAAAGAAAGTATCAACTACTCTAGACTTACTGGTAAGACATCCGTGTTTCACAGAGCAGCAACTAAATGTAATAACATTCAGAGACATGCTGGATAAGTTCTTAGAGGTCAGATTATATGGGACCTGTAGAAAAGTCCTTATAAAATTAAGGGTAAATTGCTGTATCCCATCCATCGCATAACCAGAATATAGAAAATATAACCTAGAACTCAGGACTTGTGGAGGTAGCACGGTCCTTACCTGTGTGTATAACTCTCTCCTCCCATTTCACTAGTGAAATAACCAGTGTCCATTGGGGCCCATAGCATGAGAAGGCTCTTCAGGAACTCCAGGATGCTCTGAGGATGACCCTGCTTCTTGAGCTTTATGATCCAGCATATTTGATTCTTGAAGTATCAGTAGCACATAGGAGATATATTTAGGGCCTTTGTCAGGCCTCTATGAATGAAATACGGTGTAGACCCTTAAGATGCTGATGTGGGGCCATCCTTTATCTACATACAGCTAGCTACCCTTCCCCACAGCAGGCACAGCTTCATTGTTGCACACTCTGCTTAGAGGGAGAAAATATCCCCAAGTAATTTTGTACTCAGTGGTTGTAGCCAATAATGTGGTGGGATAATTGAAAGAATGATTAGAGATTAGTAACAAAGATACTTAGGGAAGAGGCATATGGATGTGTCTCTATAACTGGCAAAAATATTATATGATGATGTTTCTATCTTCTACATTAGCTCTTCCTCAGAGAAAAGCGGTCTGCTATTCAGTAGTTAAGATGACACATTTTATGGATTCTAGTCAGTCCACTTCCCCAGATGCCTCTGTCATCACCCATTGGGTTTACAAACAAAGCAGCCAGCCAGGCATGAATGGAGGTCATGTGTAGACTCCGCCACACAAACTGCTTACCAATATGATCCTGTCATGGCCACTTCTGAGTGCCAGATATGCCAACAATGGAGACAAAACACTGATCTATGAATGACAGTCAGTCCTGGGTATATTTCTAGGTATGATCAATGGAGCATCTTGTAGACAGCTGATTAAGTGGCTTGCTTTCATCATTTATTCTTAGTGGACGATTCTGGATGTAGTCTCTCTGCTCCACAAACATGGTTCAGGTGTAACTCTCACCTGTGGCGTTATCGACCATCTAGGTGGCCAGATATAGTGAGACTCAGCTCCAAGAGCTCACTTCCCAGCAGATGAAGTCCAACAAAGGTCTTACGCTCCATCAGTTTGCTAGTCTACCGCATTCCCTCACCAGCTGTATGAGATTCTCTGTCATCTATGAAGCATATAGCTTATATAATGGTCTTTTGAAGGCTTTGTTCTGATACCAGCTAGGTAACAACACTGTACAAGGATGGGGAAAGATTATCCAGAGGGATGGCCATGATGTGAATCAGTTTCTAATCCGTGGTGCTGATTCTCCCACAGCCAAGACTCACGGGCCAAGCAACCAGGCCCTGGAATAGAGTGGAGCCAGTCAGCGTCACTCCTAGTAACCCTCTTGCAAATATTTCTTCCTGTTCTTCCTACTTGACATTCTGTTTGCTTACATGTTTTGCCTCCGAAGACAGCTATACATAATCAGCAGATTAAACAGACTTCATTGAACTGCAAGATAAGACTGACACCTGGTCTGTCACAATGACAATTGCCTTAGAATCAACAGATTTTTTTAAAGGTAGTTACCCTGCAGCTGCATTAGCTAATTCTAACTGTAAAGGGTGGGTGACTAGGGGGGCTGGAGCACAAGAGATCACAGACATCCCTTAAAGAAGCTCTATGACTTAGAGTTAAGGTCAGTGGAAAAACTTCAGTATAACCCAGCCAGGACCATTAAATAACCCAACGCCTACATTCATCAGTCATGGTGCCACCAGGAGCTAAGGTGCTTGCTGAAGGTAAAGAACACTCAGAAAGAGTGGCATGAGAGAGTTTTGTAATCAGCTACAGAAACAAGTATTGTACTCACGACTGTTTCTTTTTAGGTTGTGAATATGTTTGTGTGCACATTCAGCAAATATTTTTTTGTTTTCTTTTCTCTCTTTTTCCTATTGCATGAGATGGTTTGTATTTATACTACAATATTAAGATCTTCCTAATTATATGCTAGAAGTTAGAAATCTCAAAATGATTTTACCTCATCTGGCAGAGGAGTGTGATGGTCTTAGTGAAAATCTCCCCCATAGGCTCATGTATTTGAGCACTTGGTCTCCAGATGGCACTGTTTGGGAAGGTCTAGGAGGTGTGGCCTTTTTGGAGAAAGCACTTCACTGGAGGTTGGTTCAGAGAGTTTAAAGACCTGTACTATTTCCAGTTGCCCTCTTTGGTTTGGTTTACAGTTTAAGATGTGATCTCTCAGATGCTCCAGATATGCTGTCTTCAGCGTGCTGCCATGCTGCCACGCTGCCTTTGCCATCATGGACATTAATCTTCCAGAACCATAAGCCACACTAAACTCTTTCTTCTTTCTATGTGTTGCCTTGGTCCATAGTATCACAGCAATAGAAAAATAACTAATTCCAGGGGCTACTGTGGTTTTGTTCCGATGCAGAATGGTTGTGTCATTGTCTTTATTTGATGATTAAGTATGGTTTAGGGAGATGGCATGGATGCCAAGTTGACAAGTGATATGGGCTGTGTTGGCCAATTAGTTGTGTGTCTACTTGACTAAACCACAGGTCATCAAGGTATTTGTCTACATGTTCTACTGGTCATGCCCGTTAGCCTCCTCCTCCAATACTTCTAAGTTGAAAATAAAATGAGTTGCTATACTAAATAAAATAGATTCTTCTCCTCAGTTTAGGAGGGTTTCAGTTAACCTGCTTAACAATAAATAAACAAAAGCCTGGGTAAAGGGCATTCTCTACCCCCTTTCTCCCTCCCCCCACCTCTCTCTCCTCACCATCATGGTTTATGATGAGGTTGTTTGCCTAACACTCAGACTGGAGCTTAAGCTATTCATGCTTTGGGTCTACAGATGGCCAACTTGACATCTCAGAGCTTCTTACCTATTTCTTATCATTTATATTACAATACTATCATAAGGAATTGATGCAGACCCAGAGACATGTACACACACACACACACACACACACACACACACACACACATTCTCTCTCTCTCTCTCTCTCTCTCTCTCTCTCTCTCTCTCTCTCTCTCTGTTCTGTTTCTCTGGAGAGCCAGACTCACACAGCAACAAAGGGAAAATTGAATACTGAAGGATTTCACATTGACACTAATTTCCTGGCAAAGTAGTGACATGCATTGCTTTTGCTTTCAATTCATTGACCTGAACTCATCACCCGCCTCTATCAACAAGGGGATCAGGATCACAATCCCATTGTATACCTGGAATGGGAAGAGATTGGAGTATTTGGCCAACAACACTAATTAGCATCCTTCCGAGGAGATGCCGCCCCTTTGAGGACAGGGGGGTCATGGAGCTGTGGGTGTTAGCTCTACCAGGTTCTGGGTCTCACGTCATGTTTCTTGATGCAATCTATTGATGTGTTATAAAATGTCAAGTGGGAAAAATAAAGAATGGAAAGTAACTAGATCTTAAGAAAGGGTATTTTCAGCGTAAGCTCAGGGCCCTGGCCTAGAAGGCAGTGTGGTCACTGTGACACAAAGCAGATCATTAAGTATTTAGTAGCCACTGGTTCTCAGGGCCTGGGCTCGACAGCCTCATTTAGGAGGCAGCTGCACTAGCTGTATTGATTGAAGTGGTGTGTGCAGACAGAAGCTGAAACCTTCAGATTTAATGAAGGCAAGGAGTCATCCGTGGGCAGAGAGCAACCGTTGAACTGATTATGGGAGACAAACCAAGAGTCTGATTAGTTCCATAGAGCATCACGTGCAAGGAGAAACCAGCCATGGTTTCCATGAATCAACTCCATCAAGATCAGAGATGCCCGGCAAATTCCAGTTGCCTCTCAGATGGTCAGCGGTCAGTTAGAACACAGATTATCCCTGTACCAGATCCTTCTGACTCCTTCCTGCTCACACTTTACATATCCAGGTGCTCCTTCCCATTCCCTACAGTCATTGGATGTCCTCCAGACTTTGTCCTCTCTGAGAAGCCTTTTCAACTAAAGCAGGGATGTGTGCCTTCAGATTCTAAGAGTGCCGTAGCTTTCCATATATTCTGTCCCAACCAGTGGCTAAAGAATGCTACACATCAAAGGCCACACTTTGCTCTCTCCACCCGCTGTTTAACATTGCAGACCGTACTCTCTTTTCAATTACATGTATTTAATTAGTTTTCGTATTGATCTTTGGTAAATAACCCCAGTTCTGACTTGCGTGCGCAGGTAGAATAGAAGGCAGACAGTGAGCCTGAGAGAAGTAAGGGTCTGGGAGGGCAGAAGAGGGAGGTAATTCCAGGGCAGAGTGCACAAGAGAATTAAGGATGGATGACCACTCAGCAAATGGACCCTCACTCCAGGGATATTTGTGTGTAACATGAGGACAAAGGCCATTGTTAAGGGGGGAGCATGAACAGCAGTGATTTCTGATGTGCTATGTTTTACACCTTATGATGAGAATAGATATCAATGGCCACTGTAAAAGAATTAACTATTGAGACCTTTTATTTCCGGTATCAGGGACAAACATTAAGGTTTAAGGTTCTTCACTACTACTGAGATACAGTGTCCCTACCCCTCAACACACACACACACACACACACACACACACACACGCACGCACGCACGCACGCACACGCACACGCACACGCACACACGCACACGCACGCATACACACACACCTGCTTTCTTTTTTAAAATTTATTTTTTATTTAATTAATTTATTCAGATTACATCTCAATTGTTATCCCATCACTTGTATCCTCCCCGTTCCTCCCTCCCTCCCCCTTTCACCCTATTCCCCTCCCCTATGTCTATGAGTAAGGGGGAACTCCTCCCACACTACATGGTCATAGGCTATCAAGTCTCATCCTGATTGCCTGCTTAGTCTTTCTTTGAGTGCCATCAGGTCTCCCCATCCAGTAGAGATGGTCAAATATGGGGCACCAGAGTTCATGTCAGAGTCAGTCCCCGCTCTCCACATAACTGTGGAGAATGTGCTGTCCATTGGGTAGATCAGAGTTTGATGTTTACTACTTGTATTATTCTTGGTCAGTGCAATAGTTTGAGCAGACGCCCATGGGCCCCGATCCATCTGTCACGATGTTCTTCTTGTAGGTTTCTAGGACCTTCTGCGTCCTTCTATTTCCCCATCTCCTATATTTCTCTTACCTAGAGTCCCAGTAGGATGCCCTCACATCTACCCCAATCTCCTGGAAAGTGAAGACTTTTGTGGGACATGCCTTTTGGGCTAGTGCCCAATTATAAGTGAGTATATACCATGTGAGTCTTTCTGCTTCTAGATACCATCTCGTTTTCATGAGACAAGTTTTCATCATGTATCCTGGCCTGACCTCCAAACCAATCCTCCTGCTTTAGCTCCCCAAGTTCTAGAATTACAGGAATGCACCCACTGTGACTACTAAGCAAAGAAGAGACATGAACAATATCTTTAGCTGGGAAGGGCCCTGGGAAGAGCTGAGTTTCAAAAGGAAGCTAACTCTAAGCAATGGGAAGGTAAGCAAGAAGAACCATGGGAAGGATTCCAGGACTGGGGCTACAATAGCGCTCCACATGGTCAGTCTTCACAACTGTTTTGGGACTACCATCTCCCACGTCATGGGTGACAGCTGAGCTCACCCACCTACAGAGTGTCTATTTTCTCTCAAGGTAGAGAAAGTGCTTTCTTTGAGCACGAAGAAGCTGAATCTCTTCCTCCACAGGGATTTCCTTTGTGGTAGGGACCTCCTTCCAGAACTGAAAGACCAGAAGCCAATTGGGCTTCTCCTCCTCTTCCTCCTCCTCCTCCTCCTCCTCCTCCTCCTCCCCCCCCCCCCCCCACTGCTTCTTCTTCTTCTCCTCCTCCTCCTCCTTCTCCTTTTCCTTCTATTTATTTTTTTTAAGTTTTTAAACTGCATTTACTTTACATTCTGATTGTAGCCCCCTCCCTCACCTCTTCCCAGTACCACTCCCCTTCTCTCCTCCCCTCATTCCCCTCCTAGTCCTCTGAAAGGAGGAGCCCTCCTCCCCTACCAACTGACTTCAGCCTATCAAATCTCACCCAGACTGCCTGTGTCCTCTTCCTCTGTGACCTGGTCAGGGAAGAGGTCTAGGTCCTCTCCATGCATGGACCTTGATTGGTACATTAGTCTCCAACAGCCCCCTGGGCCCAGATTTGTTTGTCCTGTTGGTCTTCTTATGAAGCTTCTGAGGTTGTTTTTAATGTTTCTTTCCTCCTTCTCTGTTGTTTTTCTTATTTTCATGTGTGCATACGGTGTGCATATGTGTATGTGTAGACACATATGTATGAGGGGGGTATATACATGTACCAAGAAGCCAGAGGCTGACATCGGAAATCGTTGACCATTACTCTTCCATCTATTATCCACTGAGGCAGGGTTCCTCAATCAAACCCAGAGCTCACCAATGTGGCTAGTCTGATGAGGCAGCTTGCTCACTCTGGGGGTCTCTTGTCTGTATCTCTGTTTACTTGGGATCTGGAATTCTGAGCTCCAATCCCCAAGCTTGTGCAATGAGTTCTGTAAACACTAGGCAACCCTCTCAGCTATTTCCTTGGTGGTTTTAGATATTATATTTTGCTTGCCCTGCCTCATCTTCTTGATCCATGGAGTCCAGTGGCTACAACCACGAGAGAGTCCCATCCACAGTGTGTCAGGAAGAAACAGGGAATAAGTGCTCTTGGGTTAATGGAACACTAGACTTCAAAAAACAATCTACTAAATTGACAGATCAAACAAGGAACATCAAGTGCCAATGTAGATACAATAATGTCTGGGGGAGGGGAGATGGAAGACAGGAAGGGTGGGGGAAACTGTCGAGGGGAGGCATCCATGTTTATAGGAAGCAAAGTACCAGCCCGTAGCTAAGCATCTTCCTTTGTTCAATATTCTCCTGTCTTATATTATCCCCCACATAATATTGTGAAATAGGTCCAATTAATAGCCCCATTTCTCAGATGATAAAACTGAGGGCTGGTCAAGGACAGATAGCTAACAAACAACGGAGGTCCACAGCCTGTGGCTTATACACTACACTATGTGTATGGCTTATACACAATGTCTTCCCTCTAGATATTTCCTAAATTGTTAGGATTTTATCTGGCCACATATCTCTTTTGCAATTACCCTTGAATCACATGTCTGTTCTGTGTCCTTCTTAAACCTCTCCTACCTGGATAGGTACAATAAGAACTTCCCTTTGAAAGTCCAACAATGGCCCTGTCTCCTACTCCCTAACTGCTCCTCTCTCAGTGTCTTTGATCCTATAAAAAAAAAAAGTCTACCTTTCTCCCGGTTACTCATCCACCTTTAATTGGTCTTATATCTCAATATTAGTTACTTTTCTGGTTGCTGTGACAAAATCCCCAACAAAAAGAAACATAAAGAAAGAACAGCGATTCTGGCTGACAATTTGAGAATAAAGGCAGGTAAGGTATGGTAGCAGAGAGAGGCAGGAGGTCTGCAGTAGTATTGCGGAGAGTAAACAGGAAGTGAGGCTGGACTATAAACAGTAAGGCCCACTCCCAGGGACCACTTCCTCCAGCAAGGCTCCACCTCCTGAAGCTTCCACAACTTCTCCAAGCAGTGCCACCAGCTCAGTGTTCACAGGAGTCCATGGGGGACATTTTTCGTTCAAACAACAATTTCCCAATACTCAATTAACACCTAAACATGCATGCCTTCTCTTCAGCTATTTCATAAGGCTCTTAAGCCTTTTCAGAGCCAACTTTCCAATTCTTTCCCCACTGTAATCCTCTACCTGCCTCTTGCAAACAATGAAACTTTTTTAAAAAGTACATCAATGACAGGACTCTGTGTGATAAATGAGTGGAGCGTGGGATCCAAGGAACTCTGGAGTGAGGTAGCGAGAGAGCCTCAGCTTAAATCCTGGTTTCTACTTTTGCCAACTAAAGCTTATGGGAAGCAATTGAGGTTGCTTTAGTTTCACATTCTAAATCTATTAAACTAGATATCTATCAAATTAAATTAGATAATTTCATATCCTAAACCTATTAAATTAGAGTAATCATGACACCTGTCTCATTAAGTCTTTGGAGAATTGAATTGAGACATTTCAGTGCAAGGCTATAAGAAAAGTGAAGGGACTTTGGCCAGCTCGAGCATGAGGCGAGCATGGCATGAGCATGGGGGAAGCATGGCACGAGCATGAGGTGAACATGGGGAGAGCTTGGGGAGAGCATGCAGCAAGTTCAGAGGGAGCACAGGGCGAGCATGGCTTGATGGGGCTAACATAAGGCGAGCATCGTGCGAGCTTGGGGAGAGCATGGGGCAAGCATGGCTGTTCTCTTTCTTCCTCATTCCTCTGCCTCGCTAAAAACAGGAGAGATGCATTCCCTCAGAGCTGTGCAGGTGAGAAGTCTAACATCCAGGCGTCAACAGGCTCCCTCGGCTGTAGGATGAGATCTCCAGGCATCCTCTAGCTCCTGGGGGCGTTGCTGGAAATCCTGTGCAATCCTTGCCTTTTGGCTGTGTGGCTATCATCTCTGCCTGCATTGTCACGTGGGACCCTTTCCCTGTGCTCTTGTCTTCACATGGCTGTCTTCCTCTAAGGAAGCTCGTGAATGTGTTACGTAATCACTTGCCTCTTGCTACTGCTCCGTATCCTGAAAGGTTTGTGTACTGAGAGACCTTGGGTTGCAGACCCAGCACATACGTTTTAGAGGTTATTACTCAATCCAACTTAGGGAACACTGTCAGTCATATGCTAGTGCCATGGAAAATAAGTTCACTGGCCTGGATTTTCCTTTTCAAAATTCCTACACAACTCTAATGTCCAGAAAGAAATTGAAAACTCACTGCCTCACGTTCACATCAACGAATTTCAGAATTGGGCTGCCTGGTGTTGACTCTACCCATGCCACTTACCGGATCATAAGAAATCAGAATAATCTGTGGTTTAGCTTTTCCTGGTGGCGTAGTAAAGACTGAGACTGCCTGTTCCATAGATGCATTATAAGAATCAAGTGAAGCTCCAATAGAGAGAAATAAAACCATGCCTTGGAACTTAGTGTCCACACACCTGAATCCTAATGTGAGAGGAAACGAAGAGCAGTCTATTTTAGAGACGAAGGGAAGAGTCCTGATTTGCAAATGCTGTCAGGCAAGAGCAGCCCCTCTTATTTCAGAGATGAAACAAAGCCAGTCAGTGATTTACTCAAAGTCAGTGGGGAGACCTAGAAAGAACCTCAGATCTCCCATCCAGATCACAGTACATCTCCCCAGGACCCATGGCGTTTCAGTCTAGCTCTCAGGGGTCACCGTGATGGAGGACAGTGAGGGCCTGGGACAGGATGGCTGGCTCCCTTTTATCTACTTGCTGTGTTCCTATGCTGGTAGGATTTTATTTCTAAAGAGAGAGGTGTCTGGGGATGCAGCTCAGTTGGCAGAGTGTGGAGTGAATGAAGCCCCGAGATTAATCCCCAGCACCACATAAACTGGATGTAGTGGCACAGCCAGGATGGAGCCAGGAGGGTCAAGCTTAAGGCTGTCCTTGCCCAACATAGTTCACAGGCAGACACGGCCACCCTGCAGAGCGAAAGAGGTATTGGATGGGGGCAGAGAACAGGAGGGCCGGGATTGGGGTACTTTCCATAGTTTAGAAAAATACCACAAAGTTCTGTGCCTAATTATATATATTCTCAGAATCCTAAAGTGACAGAGCTTATCTTGAATTCTGCATCTTCCCAGCCAATAACGGAGCAGTTAGGATTTGGGTTTGGGGAGGTTGAGGATGCTATAAAAGGGAACACGGGGCTAGAGAGACAGCTCAACTTGGTAAAGGGCTTGCTGCATAAGCCTGATAACCTGGCTTCAGATCCACATGACCTATACGAAACGCAGATACAGAAGCACACAAATTGTCCATGTGGGAAAATGGGTGGCAGAGAAGGGAGAACTGCCAGAAACTAGGGAGCCGCGTATCCTGGCTTATATACACAGGAAGAGGCTCTATCTCCACAAAGATAAAAGGGGAGTTCCAACACTCAAAGGTTGTTCTTGAACCCACAGGAAACACATGAAAGCCCTAGCATGCATGTCCATAGAGTATGTGTGCATATGTGCGAGCGTGTGTGTGTGTGTGTGTGTGTGTGTGTGTGTGTGTGTGCGCGCGCGCGCGCGCGCGCGCGCGTGTTTAATTAATTCATTTGACTTTAAAACAGAAGGGAAGTGAGCGTAAGCCGCCATGTCCAGTCCAAGAGGGAGCACACAGAGTCAGCTGCAGCGTTTCCAATGCCTGCTCTGTACTCATTACTAAAATTTGTGTGAGAGGAACAGAGAACCAAGACCTCCCAGGGCTCCAATCAGAGCCATGTCCACCGAGAGCCAGGATGAAACGGACAGAGCAATCTCTTATTCTTACGCTTCTAATCACCAGGAAGCTCGGGAAATTGGAAATGCCCCAGAAACAACATGACATATCAAATACCAGAGCCTGGGTGATCCATCACCATCTTCACCAGAGTGGCCATTAGCCGTCACTTCCGCATCACAGGCAGTCCGTAAATCAGTGGTAGAGTTCTTTGGGATCTCTGAGTGAAAGGCACTGGATAAATGTCAGCTGGGATCATTAGGGTCACCTTTTGCTTTAGGCAGATAAATGTTAGTAAGTCCTGTTCCAGGAGGCTCCAGAAGGGACATGGGATACGTCCATGGGCCCCAAGATTCAGTAATGCTTTGCACAGTCTGAAATAAAGATAGGAAAGGAAAGGCATTTTCTACTCACACATTAAAACTATCCCTCAGGTGTGAAAGTTCTTATCAAAGTGCTCACTTTGCAAGCTGAAGGACCCAAGTTCAAGCACCATTACCCATGGGTCTGCTTGTTTGTTTCTTTTAAATTGGGTGTCATAGTCTGCATTTGTGCCCCAGTGCTGGAGAGGCAGAGATAAGAGTGTCCCTAGGGCCCACTGGCCGGCCAGCCATGTCTGAAAACGTAAGGCACACAGCACCTCAAGAATGATACCTCAAAATCCACTCATACCACGTGTGCATACACACACACATCCACACCTATATTGGCATTTGGGGGGAGGGCATTGGCAGAGGGGAACAAATCTCTTATCCACTCTGTTTCCTCTGAGATTCTGACATAAAACCAGGCAAAGAAAAAAGAATCATTTTCAAACACCATCGGTCCATCAGGACAAAGCTTTGGAAGCCCCACTGAGGCACAGGGATCAAGGCGAGGTCACACAAGGGAGAAACTTCTGGCTCTGTGTTCCTTTTGTCTCCATGAGCCCCAGCCTTCTCTTTTCAGCTGATGGCTCTTTGCTGTGGGCCAAGCCTGTCAGCTAGAAAAGTCTAGGAACAGTTCAGAACCGGATGCCTAAGCCCTTGGATTGTGACTGCTTCCTCGATTCGGACATTGTGTTCCCCACACACGAGTGGGTCGGCCTCTTAGCTCAGTTCATTCCATTTGTCTGATCATTCGCCTAGTCCCTAGGACACGGTGTCCATGTACACTGCAGGTGGGCTGTGCCTTCTGGGTAGATACTCTATTGTTCGTTGTTTGCTTCATACTAAAAGCATTCTCAGCGCACAACTAGAAGTGTACTCAAGGTCCCCTGAGGCCCAAAGTCCAAAGCGAAGAGACAAAGTGACTCACACAGAAAACTGCTCTCCTGGGAAAAGGGGTTCCTTTTGTTCATGGTCTGTCTGGGAGCCAGGTGGGTGGGAGTGTTTATGTTGGAACTTCCAAAGACCAGCTCCCAGGGAGGCTCCCTGGGGAGAGGAGCCTCTGTCAACTCCAGCCTTTGGGGAAAAAGCTTCTTCCTGTCTCCTCAGGAGTGTGGAATTTCCTGGTTAGCAACTGAGATACAAACATATTTTTCAGTGCTATATTTATTTCACGCTTAGGAGTGAGGTGGAATGGAAGAGTCCAGCATTCAGAGGAAAAGTAAAGCTAAGAGCACACTGGCCTCAGTTCTTCTCTTCCGGGAAGACTGCTTCCTAGGCTTCACCCCAGGCTCCCCTCACACTCGGTTCTGGAAGTCCACAGGTAGAAAGCCAACGGCAACCCAGAGGCCACCCACACAGAGATTTTTAGCCATCAGAAAGAAGATGGTAAACTCAGGCTGGCAAAATGTCTCGGCAGGTAGAAGTGCTTACTGTGTGAGACTGCCCTCCTGAATTCAGTCTCCTGAATACAAAACAGAACCAAAAAAAAAAGTGGTGGGACATGGTAGCTAACATCTGCAAGCCAACCATGGATGTGGGAGCACATGTCTGTAATCCCAGCATTCTTACGGAGGGATTGGAGGCAGAGACCAGAGACTCCTCTAGAAGCTTGAGGGCCGAGGAGACCAAAGTACATAACATGACCACTATAAGATAGACCGTGACTATACGAAGGTGGAAGGTCATAACTGACTCCTGACCATCAGCTCTTGACAGGCATTCTCCCACCCCTACATGCGCACAGTGGCCCTTGAGCCCTCCCTGGAGAGATACACACAAACTAAACATTATAAAATTCAGCAAAACACTTAAGAACGCTCACGATTCCACAAACACATGTGACTGAAGGCATTGCAATTGGCTCTCAACTCAAACATACTGCAGGCCACCCTCTCGATGTGGGAAGAGGGCTGGCTCCTTCTTGTCTCGTTCATTCCTGCCTTCATCAGTGCTCTCCATTTGTTCTTGATACCTCAGAATAGGTTGGAGGAGGAAAGCAGACCACTAAAGGGAAGTAAGAATGCTCCCTTCTTTGAAAGAAGGCTGCGTCAAGATCGTATCCCACTCTTGGGCGAAAAGGTGCTTAGATGCTTAGAGCTCATTCCTTCCTTCTCATGGACATGCTGTGGTGCCATTCGAGCTCACCTAACTGTAACTTCTGTGGTTCTGCAGTGTTTTCTTCTCATCTTCACCTCTCCTTTCACCTGCATCCTCTGGCTCCTACAGTCGAGTTAAACAGCCTTCCTGGGAGTTTCCTAGCACCCTCTTTATATTCCTGTCCCGAAAGGCCAGAATGCAGAAGGAGGAGAAAGAGATCAAAGTGAGCCCTGTTCTAGTTGCCAATAGTCCCCTTCAGGGCATTTTTCCAATTTCCTTCATGGAACATAGACACTAAACAAAAACCAACAGCCAAGAGTTTATTATAGACTTGCTTGCAGGGGAATCAACGCTTGGTACAGAGGGCTAACTTCTCTGTGACTTGAGAAGTCCTTATCAGAAGGGGAAGCCAACTGCAGAGGTATAAAGTGGGTTTCTTCTACAATGTTTCCTTGAGGTGTTTTCCAGCTTCTAGATGCACATGTGAGGCAAGGTGCCAAGAAAGTAAGCGAAAAGCAGCTGCTACGAAACTAAAAATCAAAGCAGACACTTCAGGAGTCTCCTGGTACTAAGGATATAAAAACTGAAGTGCGTAGTCTGCCAAGAAGTGGGTCCCTCATACACATGCAAGGCTCACCCTTGAGATCCTTGCAGGGGTAGGCTCCAAGAATAAAGACAAGCCTAAAATAGGCCAGCCGTGCAAGCCCCCAACCAAGCCTGAAACCCAAGTACAGTGGCTCAAGATATACTTTCTGTGGCCTATCTTCCTGTCACAACAAAATTAAATCTTTTCTATGGGGGAATGTCATCCACAGAATCTAAAATTGTTCACTCATAATGTCTATCTTTGGTCAGTTTATCAAGCATTCCAGAACATTTAATCAAATGAGCAAAAACTATAAAAATAATAATTTTGAGCATAAACTCAAAGATAAATATTTGAATTGATAGAAGTTGATTTTTAAACAGCTATAAATAATAGAATTAAATAAAAGAAAGAAAAATTATACATAATTAGAAAACAAGACGTTTAACAATAATTCAACAGAAGAAAAACCCAATAATTGTGGGTATATGCAGATTAAACATAGCAGAAGCAAAGATTAGTAATATGGATACAAATTAGTAGAGGATATTTAGTTGTGTATTTCCTTAGCGGGATAAGACAGCAACATGGCATCAAAAAGTTGAGGCCATGCAAGTGATAGGATGGAAACAGTTTCTGTAAGTGTGATTTCAATCTAAAACAAAAAAGAGGGAGAACCCCAGAAAGATGTTCTGAGAATTTCCTAAAAGAAACACAGGGTTAGAAACAATAAGTTAGAAAAACTCTCCAAATTCCAACTAGAATAAATAGAAATAAAACAAATTCACTAAGATTGAAAGGAGCATCTTATAAACAGAGAAAATAGACGTGTGGCTTTTAATGATAGAATTGTAGCTAATGTTTCTACCGAAATTATGGAGAGAAAAGACAATAGAAAGATCTCTTTAAGCACTAAAAGAATTTACCAACCTAGAAAAATAGCTTTCAAAAACAAAAAGCTTGCCTATGAGTGCTTGGCCATACATGGGACATCTATATTACACCCTCTGACCCCAAGATTCAGGGAACATCAGAGAAGGGAGAGAAACACCAGCAAGAGTGAGAGCTCCCCAGATATGACAGACCATGATACTCCTGAACTCACAGCAGCTGTAGTTTCCTGCACAAGAACCTCGTAAGATGAAGGCAACCAACATTCGCACATGGATGGGGGCAGGGCACATGAGCTGCTCACAAGGAGGAGAGTCATTTTTCTTTGAGGATGTGGTCCCTGGTAGGTTAACCCTACTCCAGGAAATGACCAAACATCCACGCGTATACGGGCAGCACTGACTGAACTCAGTGAGTTATAATAAAGGAAATGAGAATGGGCAATTGGGAATGGAATATGGTGAGGGATCTAGGAGAAGTTGGAGAGGGTAAATAGGAAGTATGAATATAGTAGAAATACACGGTATGGATGAATTGATAAAATACTTTATAAAAATAAATTAAGGCTAATAATAGAAGTATTTTAAACTGAAGACAAGCAGTTAAAATAACATACCTGGAAGAAACAAACAACTTAAGATAGAAGAAAACAATCCCAGATACACAATCAGAGAATGGTGCTGCAAGTCAAGGTGTTTTGTTAGAAGGTGTGCACCCTGTGATATATAGACTAGAAAGAAATAAAAGGTTAACAGCCTACAACATGTGCGTGTGCATGTGCATCAAGTGGTTCGTGAGGGAACTACAAACCAAGACAATACAAAGGAGGCTGGTGGGAAACGTTAAAGATGAAAATCAGAATTTTTAAAAATAGGATAAGAAGCATGCAGAGAAAAGTCAAGGCAGTAACATTAATCTTTGGAGATACAGATGAGACAACTATTCAGCAAGTTTAATCAAGAAAAAGGTGAACTGGAGTATGTAGTCTGTATCTTAAAGACATTTTCAGAGATAATAAGTTATTATACACAAATTTAGGTGAAATGAATAAATCCTTGAAAAATGCAACAAAGCTACTATAAGAGCTAGCCCATCTGAATAGTTCTGTATTTGCTTGAAAAGTGCATCTAAATTATGAGAGCTCACGTTCATCAGCAAACACCCCTCTCCTTTGCCTGGAACTATGTGGCATTCTCTTTTCTCATTACACTTTTCTGCAGAAGGCATAAGAAGCAGAGGGGAAGACATTGTTTTTTCATGATTGCAGGGTGCACCTCTACACACCACACGAGGCCGCAGGAACCCAGGGAGGGACACTCAACTCTCTAAGCCACTCATTTCCCTATGCACAGCCTCAGCCTGATGGTGTTCCAGTAATGGATTGCCTACTTGGATGCTCCTTGTGGGCTGCTAGGCCTTCAGCTTGAAGCTTCCATTACCATTTCTGAGCTATGATCCTACGCCACCAGCCTTGGGCAACATTGGACCAGCTTTGACCCTGGGAAACTCAACATATTTCTCAAGTATTCCAATGGGCTATGACCCATGGACTTCAAGCAAGTCTGCATCTAGACCAAAAGAGGAGAAGCTTCACTCCCACACTTGCTCCTGCCTGGGGAACTGTGCTATAGCTCCAGGACATTCGAGAGTCTTTTATTCTACTCTCTTAATAGGCAAAAAAGTAAGTAGATGATGATTTTTCACATTAGCCCTTCCTTTTTAAAATTCTCTGTGGTATTTGTCTCCTAGCTATACCAATATGCATTGATAATATTTTTTTAAACTTCCTACAACACTAAATCCAAATATTTTGTGTTTCACTAATATTTCCTTATAAAAATGAGAGCACTGCTTTTCTAATACTTATTTGAACTCACAACATCTTAGATGCAGGTGTGTCCCATCCCTGTCTTTTAGGGGTTTTGTTTGTTTGTTTTGTTGTTTATTTTTAAAATCTATCCAAATTCTGCCATGTACCACTTTCTGCTCTCCTTCAAATTCATGACCTTCTTTTTAAAAAACAGCCATTATTGTGTGTATATATGTGTTGTATATACATGTATATTCCTAAATATAACCCATTGAGTCCTATCGTTGAGCTCATAAAAAGACTTATGAAGAATAAAAATAAAGAATAAATCTTTCTCTACTCATTATATGAGGACATTTACATTTTTATTTATTTTATTTTTATTATGTATGTGTGCAATTCTGTGTCCAGTTATGTACCCATGAATGCAGTGCCCATAGTGGCCATAAGAAGCCACTGAATCTTCTGGAGCTACATTTGCAGGGAGTTGTGAGCTACACAACTTGAGTGCTGGTAGCAGAACTTGAGTTCTCTGGGAAGAATTGAACACTGCTAACTTGTGAGCCATTCCTCTGGTGCCATATGAGGCCATTATAATAATTATACAAATATCTGACAAAGACAGTACAAGAAAAGGCAATATCTATCATGAGCACAAACCATGAATTCATAAATTTAAACATAGAACTATATATTCCAGTGATATTTAGAAAGAACAGTTTGTCATGACCAAGTACAGCTAAAACTATCATTTACCATGCTATAAATATATGGGATGAAAATTTTACATCAGTAAATTTAGAAATTCAATACTAACCCCCAATTTTTTAAAATATAGCAAGAATTATTAACTTAATCTAGCAAGGCTGTTATAAATACAATATATAAAAATAAATCTCTCTATTTAGTAACCTATATGTAACATACTGCACCCTAAATGCCATTTATAATAAGATGAAAACTGTCTAATATGGGTAAGGGAACCAAATGAACCAGGGACAAAACCATGTATACACTATAAAATACTCCTGAGAGAAATGTCATGACTTGAAAACCTCAGTATTGTAAGGATGTAAGTCTCTTTCCATTGTTTCATCGTCTAGATACAGTTATAACAAACAACACCAGCAATTTCTGTGGAAATGAAGTGAACGTAGAAGGAAGGTATTAGTTGAGACAGAGCAACAGTTGGTACACGGGTAGGACAGCATAAGCCTAGAAACAGAGCCGTGGTGATACAGCCCACGGCTCATGACAAGTATTCTGTTGAGTTCGCTGGGGGGAAGAAATGCTCTCCTCAATAACTGGTGCTAGAATTATTGAATATCTATATATGAGGAAAATGAACCTTAATCCATGCCTCAAACCAAACCCTACAATCAATTCCAGATGGATGGTAGACCTGAAGTGCAAGAGGAAAGGTAGCACAGGCACTCAGAGGTAATGCCAGGGAGTAACTGCCAAGCAAGGATTCGAGGCAAGAACAGAGTTCCTAACCCATACAGAAAACACTGCCTGGGAAACAGCTGCTGCACTGGACTTCATTAGCATAAAAGCTTTGCCTGGTAAAAGAGAGTATGACTGGAGCGCAAAGCAGGGGTAGAATAGCTCATATAAATTTTAAAAACCACAACAAACTTCCTGGTTTCTTTAAATGGGCAGAAGTAGGTCAAAAGAAAGAGTATCCAAACAAGGACCCCGCAGACAGAACACAGCTCCGCTGGTCACCATGAACTACAAACCAAATCACAAAGACTCTCAAACACCATTCTCACAATGAAACGCCAAAACAAGAAGGGAACAGAAGAAGGAAACCAGCAAGCCCACACACTGGCACAGGCACAGAAGCACTGCGCCCCTCTCACCACTGTTAACATTTTCTAGAAAACCCAGTTGGTGTCAACTAAGGCCAAGTATGAACATGTTTGGTAACACAGCAGTTTTACTCTGAGGTGATGCAGGAGAAAGGCGTGTGTATTTAACCACAGTGTATAAAAATGAGTTCTCAGGGATGGAGCAATGACCCAGTGGTTAAGAGCACTACCTCTTCTTCCAGAGGACCTGGGTCCAGTTCCCGGCAACCACATACTGACTCACAACCATCAGAAACTCCAGCCTCAGGGCATCTGATGCCCCGTTCTGGCTTCCACAGGCACCAGCCACATACATGTACACAGATACACATGCAGGCACAACACCCATACACGGAACATGAAAATAATCTCTTAAAAAATGTGCTCTAGTTGCAGTATTTCTTGTTGCCCCAAACTAGAAATTATTTCAATTCTTTATTAAAACAGAATATATGCATAAGCCAATGCATGTTATTAAAAATTCTAATAACTTTTAGTAATGAAAAGAAACAAGTCAACCAATTACTGCTCCATGAAATGGCCAGGATAAGTCTGAGGTTGTATGTCACAGTCGTCCAACTGTGCATGGGGCATGATGCTCATCACAAAACTTTAATTTTTGTATTTTTGAAAGTAAAATATATTATCTGCTTTGCCTCTATTTATTTCATGAAATCTCATCAATATAGCTGCCTAAATAAGACCTGAACAAAGGTGACACCCATAGACATGTCACGTGGAAGAGGAAATCCCAACCCTAGACCAAGGACTACAGAAAACTAAGGAATACTGAGGGTAGGAGAATTTATCTTCCTCAGGAAGGAGCCACCAATAAGTTATCTGATGCCAAGTGGTCAGCCCTGAAATAATCACATATTAGCCCGCGCGCGCGTGAGTGTGTGTGTGTGTGTGTGTGTGTGTGTGTGTGTGTGTGTGTGTGTAAAGCATGTGGACTGAGCAGGTAATGTTTATATACTTAGGAAGCCAATGGACAGCTTATTCTCCATGTGGAGGCGGGGAAGCGGGGACTGCCTCTGACATGAACTCAGGTGCTCCTGACTCAATCACTTCCCCTTGGTGGGGAGGCCCAGCGGCACACAGAGGAAGGGGATGCAGGCTATCCTGCTGGGACCTGATAGCTGTGGTCATACAGTGGGGAAGGAGGTCCCCTTCTGTCAGAGATCTAGGGGACAGGATTAAGGCAGAAGAGAGAGGGAGGGTGGGAATGGGAAGATAAGAGTGAGGGGATAACAATCAGAATGTAATGTGAATAAATTATAATACATAAAAAAATTTACGTCGATAATGGGAGATCTGAACCCAAGCCTTCATGCTTGTGTGGCAAGTACTTGAGCAACGGAGCCATCTTGATAGGCCCTTCCAATTGATTTTTGACAGATGTGTTAAAAAAGTAGTTCAAGAAAACAGTATTTTCAACAAGTTATATTCAAACAGTAGGAATCTGTGTTAGAAAATGAACCTCAGAGTACCTCAGAATTTAATCTAAAAAACTAAATCATACATCTAAATGTAAAATTAAGCTCCCCCAGAGGAAACAGAAGAAAACACTGGCAACCCTTGATATTGTACAATTATTAGACTGGGCATCAAAAACCAACCAGCCAAAAGTAACAAAGATGCAGAAGAGTAGACACATATCAGCAAATTAAAACAGTGCTCGTAGTGTGAGGAAAAACAAACAGTCAATAAGAGCAGAAGATAAGCTGCCAGAAATATTATATGAAATTCTTGGATCTTCTTAGCAGTATTTGTAGCCAGAACAGAGAAAGAACTTTCCAGGCTCAACAACAGAAGAAGCACCACAGCCGTTGACCTGCACGCATGGGCAAGGTATCTACAGGCACCTCATTAAAGAAGACAAACTGATGGTGACTAGGTACCAGAAATGTGCGTGGTATCTTTAACTATTAGAGAAATGTACAGTGCTAACACTGTACACCTATCAGTGTGTGTACAACACAAACAGACTCATGGAGCCACACATTTTACAAAGTTAGTTTTATCTGCGGTAAGTGTAAAATGTTTAATAATTTCAAATATTTGTGTGATTTAATTTTTATGGGTAAGAATGTGTGTCTGTTGATTAAGAAAGAAGCACAACACAGGTTGCATTGTGGAAACCTGGCTGACAGAGGAGGCCAGCAGCTCATGCCAACCATCTACCCCAGAGCAACAGATTTCTCCAAGGACCAAGATTTAATTGTCAGAGATGTTAATATCCACAGAGCAGCTGGATGTCTTGGGGCACCCTCCTCCCAACACACACCCCACCATCACCATGAAGCAAGCCTGTCGGGCACAACACAGAGAGGTGGACGGACAGGCGGATCAGACAAAACATTCATCCAGAGTAGGAAAGCACATTAAGCCGGCCCCAGACACTGATAAATCACCAGGGACACACTACCTACAGCTCAGACATGAATCCGATGCCTAATCTAAGCCTTCCAGGATTTTCTATACTTATAATCAAGATTTATGGGAAGCCGTGTGGTTAGAATGCAAATCGGGGGCATCAGGAACAGAAGAGGCACTTGTGATTTGAAGAAGCAAGCCTCTGTCATTCTGTATGCAGTATGAGACACTGGCTTCCTGCAGAGGTTTTTTTTTTCTTGCCTAGGAAATATATCTTCCCCATCCATTCACTTACCCCTCCCCTTTTTTTGCGCGGGTGCCTCTGTGAGTTTGTATGTGGTGTTTATACATGTGTGTTTCTGTGAAACTACCTGTGGGCGTCTGGGAAGAAGCCAAAGGAGAAGGCTGAGTGTCTCGATGTATCAGTCTCTACCTTAGTCCCTTGAGACAGGGTCTCTCAGTGCATCTAGACCTAGGCTGGCAGCCAACGAGTTTCAACGAGCCTGTCACCTCTAATTCCCACCTCAGTACTCTATTTATAGACATATTGTCATCTTTCCATATGGATCTCTACAAGGATGCTGGGGATTCAAACTCAGGCCGTTGTGGTTGCTCAGCGAGCGCTCTAATCTACTGAGCATCTATAGCCCTTCCTTTGCATTTAAGGCTGTCACACCACTCCCCCGTTAGCTTCTACAATGCTTTCCTGAGCTGAATTATGCAAGAAGAGGAGTCAGCAACATATACTGCAGGTAAACAGACTAGCATGAGCAAATTATTTATGAAATGGTGTAACGAGCAGTGTGTGTCATTGTAGTATATATGACAAAGGGGAGGAGGTGTCACATCTGGGCCATCCATATAGAGCATCAGCTGGAGAGCGTGTAGCACAGGAAAGCTGCTCACCTCACAGTGGCCAGGAAGCCGAGCAAGGGTAGTGGTGTTGAAGGCGGGAGAGGCAGGGAGGGCAGGAAATACTGCTTCAAAAACATGGCTGCAGTGACTTGCTTTCTCCAACAAGGCCCTATTCCATAGCATTTCTACAGCCCTCTAACAGCCCATAGAGTTGTGGACCTATGGATGTAACAACCCACTCCTGAGGTCAAAGCCCTCGTGGTACAGTCACATCTAAAGGCCCCGCCTCTGAACATGAATGCTCCGAACACTGGGAACCAACCCACGAGACTTAAGCACATAGAAGGCACTTCAGACCAAACTGTGATACAAGCCCCACCTCCCCGTGGACCCTCAGTCTCCGACTGACTGCAGCTCTCCCGGTACAATAGAGCCGTCTACTCATTGCTCCTCCTTGGGGAGTAGGAGCTTCCTTCTTTCTTAGTTTTCATCTTACCTCAGTCAAAGACATCCACATATGCTATAGCCCCTCCATCCTAGTAGGAGATACTGCCAAATAAACACAATGATTTTAAGATTGCTGAATCCACACCAAAAATCTTTCCTGTTTATCTCAAAAGCGTGTAATTACAACAAAAATACATACCATGGGAATGACTAATGTGCTCACGAAAGTCATCAAATGTCATTTTATTTATCAGGCCCACGTGTCTGTCTGAAATGATTCTGAGCGTTGTGACGTCAATATCTGTTGAATGCCAACGTTATACAGGGATACATGAATTAGCCTCCAAGAGAATTAATGGCACAGAAATAAATCTCCATTAAGCAGGCCTCAGATTTGGTTGTCCCCCACTCAGCAAGCGCATCAGCTTTGAAATGTTACATTTTTGGACAAGCCTCTTCTAAAACCACAAGCTATTTTTGTTGTTTGGGGAGATAAGTGGAGCTTCACGCTAGGACAGATATATCCGTGATGATAGCTAGGAGCTCAGATTACCGTAGCTACAACATTCAGACAAGAGCGCACAAAACAGCTGGCCTGTTCTAGGCTGCAACGAATTAGAGGCTCCATTGTTCCTTCTCGAAGTGTCTCTTGGGTGAGTCTTTCAGGCTGCTCTTGCTGTGGGCTGCCTCATCTGGACTTGATGAAGGAAGAACTATTTCCAAGCCAGGATCTGCAGCTCTACAGAGTTTTCACAGGCACCTGGGGGTCCACCCACCATGTGGGTGGTTCCCCCCTCCTAAACCTGGAGAGGACTGGGTTCAATTTCCCGTCACCACCCTGTACCCAACTGGTTCTTCCTTCCTCCCATTTTGTTTTGGGGAAAACATATTTTTCCACTTTTACTTGGTAAAGAAATAGTCACTAGTTTTTTAAAGTGAAGATTCAAAGAAGTTAGATATTTTAGTTTTAATTAAGCCTCTGTAGTAAAAGAATGAAAACTGTCCCTAATATAGTACCTAAGTATCCTTTCAGCCAAACTCAGCTCTCTAGTGAGGCCCTTCCTGTGCCTGGGTCTCATACAGGGAGCAGAGAAAGGCGAGGAAGCTAGATTTGGTTGCGTGTGTTCAAATCCTGGCTTCAGTTCTGAGCCAGCTGGGTGGGTGGCATTGGCAACTGAGCCTGTGTCCTGTTCCTTCATTTGTGAAGCTGAAAGAAAACAATTGGTGCTGGTGAGATGGTTCCGGGGACGAAGGTGCTCTCCATGCAAGCCTGGCAACCTGAGTCCAACGGCCCGGAACACTCAAAAGCAGGGACTAAGAGAAATGACAGCCATATGCTGTCCTCATGCTGTCCTCTGAGCTCCTCACACGTGCAGTAGCATGTGTGCAAACCTACTCACACAGCACATCATGGTACACAGAGAGACAGACAGACAGACAGACAGAGACAGAGAGACAGAGAGAGACAGACAGACAGAGAGACAGAGAGAGAGAGACAGAGAGGGAGAGTAATAATACCTTAGATTTTTAAATGAGGGCTAAAGTATTAAGAGCTGATTTTGCAGAAAACCAGAGTTTGATTCCAAGCATTCTTGTCAGTCTGTTCACAACCACCTGTAAATCCAGTCTGACAGCCTCTTACACATGCATGCATATACATACACATACATATACACACACATAAAAATAAATCTTTAAAATATTTTAATTGAAAAAATGGTCCGTCTGTTTCTTGTTGCTATCACGGGGATTAAACAATATGTGAAAGACACTTAAAAATCATGTCTGGCATACAGTAAGCACTCAGAAAAATGATGATTATTATTATTATTGCATTATTTTATATAAGAGAAAGCTGAAATACAGTCATCCCCGAGGCTGCAATTACGTTAAAATGCAGTTGGTATTCAGATTCAGGTCTGACTTGCTCGTTCATTCAGTCTCTAATCTCTTTCCATTACCCATCATTAGGTGCACCTGATATAACTCACCATGACCCCTGGCAGCTCTGCACTTTAACTGGCCACTGTCCTCAACTGTTGGAGAGAGTCTATCCTGCAAATGGATTTCAAAGAATGAGATAGCGTCTCCTTCTAGATCAAGCTGTGGACATACTTACCATCTATCCATCATAAGACATGGCTCTGAAATCCAGGTATCTTTCTTGAAATACAACCTGCTTGGTCCACAGGCATGGGGAGCTCTCTCAGTCTCTTTACTTTCTCTCCAGCCCACCCTGACGCTTGTGGGGTAGGAAAGCAAAGGCAACTGGCATGCATAGCGACACGGCCATGCTATCAGAAGTTAAGTCGTTTGTCTCTGACCCAAGGAACTCATGTCTCCTGTCAACACTCAGGGAGCTATGGAGGCTGCCCCATGAGCTCAAGAAGATGACATTGCATACTCTTCCAGGTACTGAGTGCACATCGCAGTTGTGTAGATGTGATGCTCCCAGAGACATGGATTCTGAAGGAAGGAAGGAGACCCTACAGGTGTGTTTGGGGATATGAGGAGAAGGCTCTCCCCAAGCAGGAGCAATCCATGTTAACAAATCTTCACCTTCTGTCAGTGGTGTCCAGACACTGGGACACAATGCTTTTGTCTTCAAAGTCCATGCTTAAGAGCCTTCCAATAGAACCTAAAAAAAAAACCAAACACATTTTTAAATGTGTGTATGTGTGTGTACTCATGTGTGTATGTTGTAGGTCATCATATACATACATACACACCAGAGGTCAACTTTCAGGTATGGATCCATAACAATCATGCAACTTATTTTTAAGACCAAATTAGTTTCCCAGTCACTAGGACCTGGACTCAGTGATTCAGCCATACTGGGTGATCCTCCTGTCTCTGCCTTCCTGGTTCTGAGATTACACTACTTCAGGCTTTCACATGGGTCCTGGAATCAAACCAAGTGTTCGTGTTTGCTCAGCAAGTGCTTTACTGAAGGAGCCATCTCCCCAAATCCTCCCCTAATGTTTTCATGTTGGACCACATTCCTATCTAACTTTGGCTGCATATAACCTGTGAGTCATGTCTTGAAGATGGAGATGGGATAGAAAAAAATTCCCGATGAGAACCTTGGTTTCTTCCCCTTCTCCTTCAAGAGTAGTGGGTAAGAGCTGCTGAGCTCATGGACCCAGCCAAAAGACGAATGGAGTCAACAGTGTGTACATCAGGCTTTAGCTGGACCAAAATGCTTACAAATTTATTGTGTTGCCAGGGTACAAATAGCCATTCAAGACTGAAAATTCAAGAGAAGTGTAAAGCCACTCTCTCCCTATTCCCTTGAGACACCCCACCTCACTTCTGACCTCAGGTGTTTTAAGAATGAAGATAATTATAGATGGTACCACAATCCCCCATCCTAGGCAAAGAGAATCCCATATAGGTCCATGGTAAGTACAAAGAAAACTGTTGGGGGCTAGGAAAGAACTGCCAGGATGTTGCTGATACCACTGAATATCAACCAGCACCTGAGGCACTATTACATACAGTTCCATGGGAGAAAGGGACACCCAAGTTCAACCTATGCAGTCTGAACAAGGTTCCGTATAGAGCAGAGAAGCGCAAGTGGGGCCTTTGGGCAGATCCACCACTGTTCTACCTTTGACTATACAGCTGTGTTCAGTCCTTGCCAAGGGGAGTCTCTCAACCAAGAAGATGTCCACGGAGAGAGCTGGTGGCACCCTGGGGAGCCTCTAACCTGAATGCCCACTATTCTCTGTGACATGATTGTACCCAGCGGAGCGTCTGGAAGGGCAAAGCCACTTGTATTCAGAGATGCCCCTGGTGACTTTAGACCTGTCATCTCCCTGACATGATTAACATGTGCAGCCACTTGGGGAAGCAGCTATGAGCTTGCTACAGGGCTCTTACTCAAACCAAGCACCTGACCCCCAGGGGCCTTGTGACTCTCATATCCCTCTTTTGGCACAAGTCAGCTTAGAACTCAATGACTAGCAAAGGAGATGACATCAATGTATGATTCACCAATAAAATAAAGTAAAATAAAATAAAACTATAGAAGCCAACCTGGGCACAGCTGCACCTCTGCGTTATACAAAGAGGAAGTGGCCACGACTTGGGGGAAATCACTACTTCTCAGGGAGGCCCGTATTCCAGAATCTTCCCTAACTACCTGGGCCTATGTCACTGAGGGTTTAGCTGCACTGAACTCATGGGATCTGCTGGCCAAGCTGTGGCTCTTTGGCTTCCTTGCCAGGCATGTGAAGGCAAGATTTTTGCTCTGTGGGCAGAGCTCAAAGCCACCCTCCCAGCTCTGGCCAATGCTCCCTTTGATGAACCAGATTATGCTTTGACTCTTGGAGTGTTGCCAGTGGCGTAGCTGCTTCGTCTGCCATTTGGAAAACTGCAGACTGACAGATTAGAGCCACTCTGCTTTGGGGGCTGTGAAATGTGGAAGTGTAGCATGGCTGTGAGTCAGACCATCTGGGTTGCTCCTGTGGGTATGCAAAGGAAGAGCCTGTGCTCCTAGGAGACCTGCTGAAACCAAGCTTGTGATGGGGACAGCGGTGGCCAGAGTGCCACCATTACTGCTGCATCTTTCATTGTCTAAGAGCAGAACTCTGTCTCCCATGATTGACGGTGAAGAAGGGAAAGGCAGAAAAGCTCACTGCCTTTCAGATGAGTTATTCCTATCAAAGGGATATTTGTTTATTTCTCACTTAAACACTAAGGCTAAGATGTCATGGTTTTGGCTTTCTGGTCCATTTTGACACCCACAAAGGTAAGATTTTTTACTTTAAAGAAACACAGTTGGGGCTGAGGAGATAGCTCAGTAGGTAAGAGCATTTGCTAAGTAAGTATGGGACATAAATTCAAATCCCCGCCACCCATATTAAAAGGTCAGATGTGGTCACATGTATTCCATGATCTCTTTGTAGCAATGTACAGACACAAGACTATGATAAGGGCTTTCTGGCAGTTAGCCTGGCTTTATAGAATCTGTGAGACACCCTGTCTCAAGGGAGTGAGGCAAAGCAATACAAGGGAGCATCCTCCCTGGCCTGTGTGAGCCCTTGAGCAAATGGAGGGTGGGCACACATGCATGCACGTTCACTCACATGCACTCATGCACACACATACACACACACACACATACACAACACACACACTCAAGCACACATGCACACACATGCATGTACATGCACAGTAATGATCAACATGTAGACATTACCATCCACAGGTGTGTGGTACCTGTGAGAGTTAGAATGGCCTTCTTGAGTTTCTGTCTATGACACCATCACCACCTTCTAGAACCCATACTTCCAAAGCAATTTGGAGAATCTGCCACTCCTCCTAACAGAAAAGCATTATTCTCTCTTGGTGCCTCCCTAAGTCACAGGTATCCTGCAAGGCATGGGGCTTCCCTAAGCACTGAATCGTGGATTCCACCTGACCATCCTTTAACTGACCTTCTTTCCTTGCCCTGACAGTAGCCTTGGGTCAGCCTGGTAGGATTATCCTCTGTGTAAAGGCATAGCCAAAGTGTGTTGAGAACCCAAACTTGATTCCAGTTTAGCTATCTGGATTATCTGCCTGGCACAACCTAATGATAGTACCAGACAATGAGAGAGTTTGGTTGGTCATTATATTCTCCTACGGTGGTCCACTGGGACCAAAACAGGGCACAGGTTGCTACATCAGGTACCCTGGTCCCTTCCACATTTAGTGCCTCCGAATGAAAGGCCCATGCGTGAAAGGGGGGATGACCAAGGTGAATATCATATTTCAGCTCATAAAACGAGACTCATCACTTTAGTGATTGTGGAAGGAAAAGAGCACATGGGGACATAGGAGGATGCATCAGTTTCTTTTCCAGTGACTGTGATCACACCTGACAGAAACAACTTAAAGAAGGCAGACATATTTTGGCTCCTGGTTTCAGTGACTTCAATTCAATATGGCGAGGAGACCATGAGAGAGCATGGCTCATGCCACAACAGTGAGGAAGCTGAGAGAAAGAAATGCAGATGCCAGCTGCTCTTCTCTTCCATGGCATCCAGGTTCCCAGTCTGTGGGACAGGGCCACCCACATTCAGGGTGGAGTTTCTTCCCTGAGTTTTCTTTTCTGGAAATGTCCCCACAGATGCAGACAGAGGTGTGCTTCAGTCTTCCAACAGACTTCAGATTGAGTCAAGCTAACAGCTAATCATCCCAGAAGTGGACTGACAGGTGCTAGGAGAGCTCTTTATGACTCTTCGCTAGCCCTTTGTTCAGAAATGCCCTCCACTCACTCTATCAATTGATATTAGGATTTTAAGGCAGGTTGCCTCATGTGCCTGCCGATCTCCCACAGACACCCTAATAAGTCTAGCGAAATAGTGAGGCACTACTCCAGGCTCCACACAAACCATGCCAAGCACCTGTCAGTGCCTCTGCACATTTCACTCCTCACCGTTTCCATGACTCCAGTCAGTCACTAATGGTGCAGGTGACTGCCTCCAGTCTGGCAGTGTGGACAAATGGGACAGACAGGTTGGATTAACTTTTCTCAGACTAAACCACAGACACAGGGATGGACTTGGAACCTTTTTACAGGCTAATTGAGAAATCGACTTCCAACTGATAGAGGCCCCGCCTTAAGGAGGATCAGTCATAAACAATGCTTTCTTTGCAGTGGGGAGAGGGCAGTGGACAATCCTGGGACTACCTCTGGTGTTGAAGTAAGAATTAAAAATAGTAACAACTATATATAGAGAGAGGCAGAAAAACATGGAGATGCATTTGAAGGTTTTGTAGTGTAGGGACAGGCTGTTTAGTTAGAATGGCAGAAACAAAGGGTAGCTAAATTTAAGACAAATTCTGTGGAAGCTTGTACCTCAGTAGTGGCCATAAGAGACTTAGCGTCAGATGTTTAGGCAAACATCACTAGTAAGTTATGTGGCCCTCAGATGACAGAGAGATCTCACCAGAGCAAAGCTATACTTGGTTTGGGGGAAGGCTTCCCAGGAGGCTAGCAGACATGCTATTTATGCACACCCTGGGGCAGCTTTCTCTGCAATGGGAGTCATATGACTAGAAAACTAGTGTAAAATGTGTCCCTGACTCTAGCTGAAGAAATCAATGACAACACTTTGGGTCTTGAAGTTATTGAAGTCAGTATCAATAAACAGGCCAGGAATATTGCTTGGAAGAACAACAAGTGAGGCATCCTCCTCTTGAGTCAGGGTGGAGTCCAAGCAATCGCTAATACATCCTGGATTAAATCCTTGGGCCACATAGAAAGATGGACTCAGAGGATAAAATTATCTCACTTTCAAATTAAATCTTTTAGCCACCCAAGGTTTGTTCGGCTGGTGGGATCCAGAACGCTGGGGCCATGGTTGGGGTCAATAGTGTAGGTTACCCTCATCCTGTTGTGTAGAGTTGTTTTGTTGATAGCAGAGAATAAAATCCACCAAGAGACGAGCTAATGGGATTTTGTTCTAGCTTTTGTCAATCAGATTAATTAGAGGGACTTCATACTCATGGAAAATTAATCACAAATCAATACAGTAGCTTGACCAAATGCTAGAAGGGGGGCTGCCTTTTGTATTAGTGTCTACTAATTGTACGTACTGTGACATTTCCATACATGCCTATAAATTCTTGGGGCATATTCATAGGGGCTGATATTATGGCAAGAAAATTCTTTACAGTTCTCCCATGGATCTACACATATTCTGAGTGGTGAGAAATTGCCTTTCTCCAGGACTGCATTTCCAAGGGTATCTTTAAAGCAACCATGCTTGGTAGGTAGACTTAGTGCCTCCGACCAGATAGACTCAGAAGATAACGATAGTATCTTCTTTGGTACAGATGCCCAAGAGGTCTCCTTTTCATTATAAAATGTTCAGGTTTCTTACCCTCAGGATTCTTCTGCAGCATCCACTGGACTGGTCCTCATTATTCTTAGGGGACTGTGATCAAAGGGAAATTGGCAAGTAATTGATGCTCATGTTACTGGCTGTGCTGTAATAGGTTCCATGTCTTCATTCATGAAACTGTGCTAACTTGTGAGTTCACATGTAGGTAATACCTAGACTTCTTCCAGCTCCTGAAAATCATGAAATGTTTTCCTCCAAATAAAAAGTGATAGTAACAAATGGGGGAACCTATAGAATCTAAATGCTCCCAGGTCATAGCTACAAGCTATTATTCATTCATCTGCCCTTTTTACCTTTTTTATTCCATTCTTCGCCCATTTTCAAATGTTTATCCAGTGCACCCTTAAAAGTGATATAGCAACATAAGAAACAAAGTATATTTGTGCCTGTAAGGGATCGCAGTGTTGTGGGAAGGCAGATGCCAGGCACACAGAGTTAAAACAGAGAGTGCATCTGTGGTGGTTTGAATTAAAATGACCCCCATGGGCTCTCAGATTTGAATACTTGGTCTGCAAGGAGTGGCACTATTTGGGGAAGGGATTAGGATGTGTGGCCTTGTTGGAGCAAGTGTGTCACTGGGGGTGCACTGTGAAGTTTCAAAAAGTCAATTCCAAGCCCAGAAGATTGCTCTGCTTGTGCATTCAGATGTAGAACTCTCGGCTGCTTCTTTACCACCATGTCTTCCTGTATACCACCATGTCTTCCTGTGTACCACCATGTCTTCCTGTATACCACCATGCCTTCCTGTATACCACCATGTCTTCCTGTGTACCACCATGTCTTCCTGTATACCACCATGTCTTCCTGTATACCACCATGTCTTCCTATATACCACCATGTCTTCCTGTATACCACCATGTCTTCCTATATACCACCATGTCTTCCTGTATACAATCATGTCTTCCTGTATACCACCATGCCTTCCTGTATACCACCATGTCTTCCTGTATACCACCATGTCTTCCTGTATACCACCATGTCTTCCTGTATACCACCATGTCTTCCTGTGTACCACCATGTCTTCCTGTATACCACCATGTCTTCCTGTGTACCACCATGTCTTCCTGTATACCACCATG
>OU015744.1:69529338-69561929 GCA_907169655.1 Acomys percivali
AGAGAGAGAGAGAGAGAGAGAGAGAGAGAGAGAGAGAGAGAGAGAGAGAAACATTTTAAAAAAGATCTTCTGACTCTCATCTGCTTTTGTAAGGTCAGCTGGTCTGTTTTGTTCCCTCACATTCCTACTTAATATTCTCATGCCCACAGAACAGTGGCTAGTTTAAGCAATGACTGGTGTGTCCCCAAATGGCCACCTCTCACTTTCACTAGGATACCCACAGGCATCAGATCCAGGCAGATAGTAACTTTCCAGGGCTACAGTGAAGAAAGGCTGATAAGGCTCTATAGGAACTCTCTGGTTTGACAACAGGGTTTCACAGATAAAACACTGATTTTTCTGAATGATCTGATGGTTGTTTGTGTCATGAAAAGTACAGGTACAGAGAACCTGAGAAAGAAACACGTAGTTATTTTCTTATTCTTGACTTTGTCCACCATTCAAAATTTTTCTGGCAGCCCCCACACTTCTCACCAGATATCTACCTATCTTTTGAAAGGCATTCTTGAACCAGTAGTCTTAGCAGTGTTTTAGATAAAGAGCATGTAGATCAGCCCTATACTCACTGAGCTAAAGATCACTAGAAGTATATAATAGTCTGGGCTTGGGAGATGGTTTGACAGTTAGATGTTCACCATACAAGTGTGACAGCCAGAGCTTGGGTGCTCAGAAACCCACCTACACATCAGCTGGCATGACAGCCCATCTATAATTCTAGCCTCAGAAAGCAAAGACACAGGAAATCTTCAGAGCAAATTGACTAACAAGATTGGCCATGTTTGTTTAAGAGACACTGCCTCAAAGAATAGGGCATAGTGGAACACACCTTTAATCCCAGCATTCAGGAGGCAGAAACAGGCAGACCTCTGAGTTTGAGGCCAGCCTGGTCTACAAAGAGAGTCCAGGACAGCCAGGGCTACACAGAGAAACCCAGTCTTGGGGGGAAAAACACCAAGAGTGATCAAGGATGATTCCATCAACCTTGAGTCTTTACATGCATGTACACACACATGTGCATGTATCTATACAGGCACATAAACCCACACATGTACTTACACACATGCAAAAACATGCACACACGTACAAATACCACACATAAAATGGCAAAAAGAAAAGAGTTTATAATGATTGGTTTTACCTTGATTAGGATAAAAGGTGTGCAGATGCTTTGTAGCAATCCTTCTGGGTGTCCATGTGAGGGTGTTTCAGCATGAGACTAACTTAGGAAGCAATAAAGTAAGTAAACCTCATGAGGCCGTCAATCTCCCTCCTTCCTTCCCTCCTCCTCCTTTCCAAAAGTGACTATATGACGATTTGTTCTCTAGAGCGGCACTTTGGGAGCTCATGGCATCTTCAAGATGAAGGACCTCATAAAATTCCTCAGATTACCATGTTGTCAGAATGGACAATGCCTCCTGTTCTCTTTCTTGATCTTGCTGCTCCTCCTCCTCCTCTGTCTCTTTCTTGCCTTGCTCTTTTTCCTGCTCATAGTGTGAGCCACATCCTGACACCCACCATAATAGACCTCCCTGGCAGGAGGCACAAATCAACGTGGTTGTCCAGCAACATGAGTCAAAATGAATCTCTCTTTTCTTTATAGGCAGCCAGGTAATTTGTTTTAGTGATAGAAAAACTGACTAACACACACACACACACACACACACACACACACACACACATCCACACACCACATACACACACACAAATATGCATACATCACACACATATACCATACACACACACCACAAACCACACACACCACACACACACACACACACACACACACACACACACACCTAATACAGTATTCCACTCAAAGCTCCTGAAAACCGTTCTTCATTAGCTTCCTATAGACAAATGGAATGGGCCAAATTCCTATACAAACTTAGAGAAGTAGATCAGCAGCCTGAGGGAGGAGGCCAACTCTCCAAGTTACACCCAGTATTTTCTCCAGTTGTCTTGTGCTGGATTGAATGGAGGGCACCATCACAGCAGGATTTTTCCATTGTAAAAGAAAATAAAATAAGTTAAAAATCTGGATATTCTTGCCAATATTGGTGACCACACCAAGAAAAAACTTGCAATTTCTTGTGTGCCAACAAGCCCTGTCTTCTGGCCGGATCTAGGCCCTTGGCTGCTGGTAAGCAATCTCTGCTTTAGGGAGGTATGAGGAAAGCTTTTTCTGGATCAAAAGAAAGGGCATGCTTAAGAATATTTCCCTATTTCTAAGCTTGGATCGGCTGCTACAACTGCTACACGACACCATTAATTCTTACATTGATTGCTTGTCCCAAGCTTCTACACAAAGCAACTCTCGGCATGTTTACATTGTCCCCTGAGACCTCTGAGAGGAGGGCAAGAGACAAGTATTATAATTTGTGTTCCCATATTACTTAAATGGAGGGAAAGAGTCTCCAGGCAGCCTCACCCAGGGAAGGCGAGAGAACAACACCAATGTCAACTCAAAGTCGGGCTTGGGCTCTCCTTCCAACCTGGCTGCCTTGCTAGCCATTTCTGATGCAGTGGCCCCTTCAGGTCTTTCCCACACTTGCAATTATTTTATGATGCTAATGATGCCAGTTCAGATGCAGAGAGACTTCAATTACCACTCCACCTCCGGACACCTCAAACAATATTCTCAGCCTAGCTTGGTAGTGCACACCAGTAATCCCAGTACTCAGAGAGTCAGAGGCAAGCAGATCTCTGTGAATTTGAGACCAGCCTACAAAGTGAGTCCAAGACAGCTAAGGCTACGTGGAGAAATCCTGTCTTGAAGAACCAAAAACCAAAACCAACCAACCAAACAAACAAATTCTCCTATGAATGAATGGCTTAATTTTGTTTTCATTTGCATCATGATACACAATTTATTTTTGTGTGTATGTGTGTGTCATATTCATGTAGTCCTTTTATGCACTTGCATCCGTGTATGTGAAGGCCAAAAGTCAATGTCTTGTGCCTTCCCCCATCACTCTACACTTACTTTTAAAACTAGAACCTTACACTGAACCTAGAGCTCACTAACTAGGAAAGATCAACAGGCCAATAAACTCTGAGTACCCTCCTCTCTCCACAACCCCAGCACTAGAGCTAGTGGTGTAGACCACCACACCTGGTTTTTCACATGACTGCTCGAGATCCAAGTTCAGTTCCTCATGCTTGCATGACATGCATACTACCAGCTGAACCCACCCTCATAATGCATATTCTTTTAATTATAAAAATTGAAGGGGGAAAAAAATAGAGTGTTTCTCTAAAGATATCTTGATTGCTCCTCAATCTCCAAAGAGCTTCCTGCACAGGCAAGCTGTACATCCAGTGTCCCAAATCATGTAAGGTGCAGAGGGAGTCACAGATGGCCTGAAGATGTTTACTGTGGGGCCTTGGGTTGTATTCACTACATTAGCTGGGAGTGGGAGGTGGGGTGGGCATTAGCTGGGGGTGGGAGGTAGGGTGGGGGCCCCCTTTTATGCTCGTTTGTTCCTGCACTCTGGGGGCTAAGGGCTCCACGTGTGCTCCAGATGCTCTGTAGCTCTTATAAATGAAAGATTAGCGATTTTTTTTTTGCTGCCCCCACTCTTCCCTCTATCCCCTGTTAGAGCTGATATTTTCTTTAGGAACTTGCTTAGTGTCTGAGTCAGAAGAATCTCCTCCCTGAGGTAAATCAATCAATAGCATGCACAAGAAGAGGAACGAACCAGAGAGGAGGGAGGCACGGGCTGTATTAATTTGTTGACTGCAATGGTCTCCCAATGACTGATGCATACATCCTGGGCCTGCTCTGCAGCCCTTTGAAACAAGGATCAAACACACTTGGCGTGTTTTTCTCAAGCTTCAACACAAAGCTGTTTTTTTAGGGGAAAGAGACTGGTTTTTGTTAAGCCCGATGACAGGAATATCAACTTTATTTTCAAGTCTGGCTGACCGTCCCACTAAGCAAGAGAGATGTAAGTGTCTGAAATATGACTCTGTCTATCCCAAAGATGCCACCAACAATGCCTTCCCGGGAGAGAAATAAGGAAAGTACCCAAAATGGATTCCAATAAATGAATGCCAGTTTAACATCCAACATGCCTGCTCTTGTACACAGAGGCACTCCTCGGGTCCTGCTGCTCCAGAGCTGTTCAAGCATTGAATAAGTAGGGTTCCGATGAGACGAAACCTTCTGCCTCGGCTGGTGTTTAACAAGCTGTTTTCTTGCTACAACTCAGTCAGGATTTCTCTTGCCTTCGCAGAATTACCACATTTTGTATCATCTAACAAAGATGCTCCTGGACTTATAATGGGATAAGCCCGTGGTCAGGAGAAGACATTGCCAAGCTGGAGCTGCACTGCATGCCTACCCCTCACCTGCTGAACGCTCCGGCGGCTTAGTCACACAGTGCACCATAAAGACAATGTCCTTCCTCTTCCCCACAGGAGTGCAGTGCTGACTGAGCTGCACATAGAGAACATTCCCCCCAAGCACAAATCTCAGGGCCCAGTCTCCAGTAATACATGTACCCCATAAGGCCACACTGAGAGCTGGAAATAGGCAGATCAGAAGTTCAATGTCATCCTCTGCTGCTGCTGTAAGTGAGTTTGAGACCAGGCTACACTGTATAAGACTGTGTCAGAGAGAGAGAGAGAGAAGAGACAGAGAGAGACAGAGACAGAAACAGAGGAGATTAAGAAAGGAAAAAGAAGGAGAAAAGAAATGAGCCTCAAGGATGGTTGAAGTTTGTGTGGAATCTGATTCTAAACAAAGGAAGTTTGGAAATCTGGGAAGAGAGACATGTTAGCAGAAGGAGAAGGAAGTGTGTACCTACTGACTGTGCATCAACATGACCTGCCAAGAAGACCCTTTGAGGCAACAAGTGATCTTAAGGTAAGTTCTCCTCGTATGGAGACAGCTTTACAAATGGAAATTTCCTTTGTAATTAAAATTTCCTTTGATAAGGAGAAACTTACTTCATTTTTTTTATATACTCCTGGCCAGACAAAGAGCCGAGGTGGGTTTGCAGGTTCCTAGGTGTGTGTGTGTGTGTCTGTGGGTCTTCAGGCATGTTTAGATTAAAATAACCATTAAATAAATGTGGCATATTTAATGCAAGTATAGTCTAATGACACTAGCAGCCTGTGGACTAACAAGTGCTTCTGGGAGAAAGGCTTCTTGCCTTCTCACAGACACAGTTAGCCAGGCAGTCTGAGGCTCATTTGTAGGCAGAAGTAGGTAGCAAGGGTGACCAATGATGGGAATGACATTATGGGAGGGGGAAGGGAGAGAGCCCTAGGCCATGGGTAGAAAGCTAAGAAACAGCTGGGGAGAGGGTGGGTACCAGCCTACTCTTAAGATGATTTCCTCTATGAATATGTAGACCACCCCACAAAAGCCCTACTTCCTCAACTCACTAGAAAGAAACTTTGTGTGTTCCTGTTACGGGCAATGAATCTTTCTACACTTTGTCAGCTCTTGGAGTGTTCTGGACTTGCACTGGCCTAGGTGTGAGGCCACTGCATTTGGTTACAGACAGGAACCCTGCTGCTTCTGGAACTTGCCATGAAGATGACACAGGCTTAGAGCTAAGCTCCAGCATGCTGGCGACTCAAGGGCTGCCTTTGTCCCCTGCGTGCTGCAGCTCAGGTTGGTGGCTTGCTTCTCTGTTCTGATGGAAAAAGCAGAGGCTGATGCTCAGAGTTCAATTGGGGCCATTGCAAACTCTCCTCTGGATAGAGAATAATTACTTGAGTGTCTCAGAGCAATGAGTAGACCTGGCGCTATTCTGCGTCCTTGAACACTGAGCAGTTGGCATCATTAGCTTTTGACAGGCACCTGTCTCTTCTAGCAACTATAACACCATCGCCATCACCCTAGCAGGACCATGCTGGGAATCTAATGGGGGCATCCTCCACCTGCCAGCTCAGCAATGGTGTGAATGGGAAGTCCATCTCTATTCCTTTACTCGTAGGATTGCAAATGTCTGTTCTTCCTCCTCATGGGAAGTAGCTCCAATCCCTGGCTACTTGGTAACTTTTATAGCCAAACCTATTTGAGCCAGACTTGCTGACAAGCTGACTTCCATCTCTTTCCTAGAATGGAAGAAAAGCAATGGAAGGGGAGGGAGAAGGTGGTGATGCTACGACCATCCTAATAAGAGAAGCACACTGTTAACAGCCGAATACAAGCAGACAATTCTGGATGGCCACGAGTTCATTTAGGGAAAGTTCCCAACACCTCCTGTATATGACTTCACGGACTTGCTTCACTCTCTCAGTGCCATTGCTGTTTGCAGAAGGCAATCTCCAGCTACATGACCAAGTGCACTAGTCAGGGCTCTCTAAAGGAACAGAGTCCATAGAGTAAATGTGTATCACAGAGAGGTGAAGTAAATTGGCTAACGCAACATGGAACACTACAGTTCCAAGTGGCCATCTGTATACTGGAGAGGCTGAGAACTAAGGAGCTTATTATCAAGGTGGTCCCAATCTGGTGCTAAAGATCTGGAAGCTACCTGGAAAGCCACTCACTGGTCTTAACACTGTGTTGGAAAGCTGAAAAAAAACTAGGTTCTGATGTCAGGGAAGGACAGCAGTGGCAGCAGAGGCAGCAAAGTAGATGCTTTTACCAGCAAGGAGTGAAGGTGGATAAGGAAAAACCAATAATTGTTCCCTTGGATCCCCTCCTTTGTGGGCCATGGCACAAGGTGCTGAGTTCTTTGGAAAGTCCAGGAAATGACCTCACAGGCCAGACTCTTAGTTTACTCCAGAGCCAATCAAGTTGACAAGTAAGATTAACTGTCACACCATGCAAACAACCAGCTTTGATCTTTGATATTCTACCAAGGTACAGAGACCTTACCCAGGCAGCACTGACCATGTCAGGCTCACCATGGTGGTGTAGCAGCAAATTGATAATGTATGGAACGTGGTTTAATTAGGAAGATGCTTAGTCATGATACTCTCTCCCTCACCAAAGACAAACAAAAACCCTAAACAAGAAAAGACAAAAGAACAAATGCTTCTTTTACTGTGCTGATAGACAAGGAGATACACAGTTATCTAGGAGACACTGGCTGCCTTTGGGGGCAGGGGAGATGAGGCTAGGAGGGAGGCTGGCCTGAGGAAGAAGATGACAATGTATAAGGCAGAAGAATGGAAAAGATAGGCTCCAGTTTGTAGTGTTGGGTGGCTGAAGACATGTCAAAGGCTCTTGACTTAGGGACTATATGACTACGGGGGTCAAAGTGTTCATATATGGTTTAATCCAGTAGGAATTTGGGTTTCTGTTCTTTAGGGCCAGGCAAGCTTTGTCACCCTTCAGGAGACAAATTGCAATGCTGCATATTTGGGGACAATTTGAGAGAGACATGTTCTCATTCCCCTTAATGTCAATTCTACTTTTTTAAAGAAGAGAGAAAAGCAAGGAAAATGGACAAGAGAGCTATGGGCCAACCGTTAGTGAATGTCATTTTGCCTTCTCTCTGCTGTTAAACAGGGGAGCAATAGTGTAGGGATGGGGACAGAGAGGAGAGGGTGGGAGGCAGGGACAGGGAACAGGTGCCACCTGGAGTGTGTTAACATCACCCCACCTTCCTTGAGCTTCCAGAAGGGCAGTAGATGTTTCTGAGAAGATGCCTAGAACCTCCTTCTGCTCTTCGTACGTGTTCTGTAAGTCTTACTTCCACTTTGCCCATGCCCATGCTATAAAGACTGGGTCTCTCTGTGTAGCCCTGTCTCAGAAAAAAAAAAAAAGGCATAATGAGAATTTTCCGGCCTTTTCCCCTAAAATAAAACTGTGTCTTTCCCACATCATAGTATGTTCTCTGTCCCAACGTAGAGGAACACGGACGGCTGTAAAAATCATGGGGACTGATTGCTCAGACATCACATGAGCAGGATAAACAAGGATTCATCCAAGTAAGTGAAACAACTTGAGCTGCTTTAGGGCTCTGCCTTCCCAAGTCATCACACTCTTCAAGCCAAGATGTCCCACCAGCACCCTGGAAAGGAATCCAACTCTTTTTTTTTTCCTCTGGTGTTTACAGAGATGATGATAATTCCATCCTCTAAGTCTCCTCATAATGGTAATGTTTTCCCTTTGTTGTTATCAATACCTAAGTAAACTTGTCTTCCACAAATTTGTTTGCTTTTACAGCCAGGATGTGGGAAATCCATCTGTCACTCAGATACTGGAGACTGGGGTGAAACTTATAAAGGAGGATGGCTGCTGCAGCATAAAGAAACACAGGGGGACATTGGAAGGCAAAGAGGACTTGGAGACAAAGTCAGTAAACGCCATCTGTATAGGCCAAGAATCATTCCAATAACTGGAAATACTAGGATGGAAGGACTCAGGGGAAGAAGAGGAGGAGGGGGAGGAGGGGGAGGAGGGGGAGGAGGGGGAGGGGCAGGAGGGGGAGAAGGGGGAGGAGGGGAGAAGGAGGAGTTTAGAAAATAGGCTTAGGGGAGGGGCGAGCATTATCATATTTTCTCTCCACACAATTAGCTGAACAGCTAGAAGGAGATTTGAACAATTCTACGCCGTCTCCTCAATGCCCTTGCTTAAGTCACCCAAGGAAGGGGAAAAAAAGAAAAAGAAAGACTTTTGTCTTGTGGGAGGAATCTTCTCCTGGCCCTTTTTTCTGCCTCTAGACAAAAAGTATGTAAAACCTTTCTTGACACAAGAATTAAGTTATCATGATTTTAGAGAACTTTAAAATGGCCTAGGAGAATTCTTGGCACTGGAAGTCTTACTTTTTGCTAATCCCCTACATTTCCTTCCTTTATTGGCATTTTCTTGGCTCCCTTTCCCCTCCCCTCCTCTTCCCATGTTTTTTCTTCTTTTCCTGTCTTAAGCATTGTATACTGACTCCAGGTGGCCCTTGCATCTGACCCTCTTATGGCAAACTGCTCAAGCAGAGCTTCAGCAAGAATGGTTTACTGAATGCATGCATACCAACACAAGCACACACACATGCACATAGGCATGTACATATACATATACATATACATATACACATATATGCATGTAACACATGCATACACATACATACACACATAACATATATACAAACATACACATACATATGCAACACATATATGCACATATATACATACACATGTAACACATACACACACATACATATACATGTAATACATACAAGTATACACATATACATGCACACATGTAATACACACACACACACACACACACACCTGGATACTCTTTTGTACTCAACCGAAACCTCAATTGGCAAGTACAGAGATAGGATGTAGCTTATCAGGGAAGTCAGGGTAGCAGAGTCTTCAGCTTTGGCCACACACATGGCCTTACTAGTAAGAGCAAAGGCCTGGCTCACCTATGTAAGCTCACAGGGGCCCCAAACACACACTGGTGCATGCATTCAGGTTTCATCTCCACACACCAAGCTTTGGAACAGTTAGGGTTATTCCTCTCCTAGCCAATTACAGGACCTCTCCCCAGAACTGCATTCACTCCACAGGTGCACAGACATGCAAGGGTCAGTGTGTCACACCAGGCATAACATGAGTGAGTTCATGAGTAATTTGCCATTCCTGTGATCAAAACCTGTCTGCCTTTGTTTTGCAAAAGAAACCTGTGGAAAAGCAGAGAAAGCCAACTTCAACCTGAAGGAATTTTCACAATGTAAAACAAACAAACAAACAAACAAACAAAAACAGGTTAGAAGAGTCTTGGAACTGGGACCCACGTCTGAGGAACATCTGAGGTCCCATCTTCCTGTCAAGACTGCATGTGTCTTTCTTTAGTGCCTAGTCAGTGATCCTGGGGACACACAGAACAGAGTCCAGGTTGAAGGTTCTCTCTCAGTGACAGCTTCCTTTGCACACAAACAAGTGCAGAGGTTGCCTACCACACACAGGCCAGGATCCAGGCCCAGCACAGCACAGCCAGGCTCCGGCTGCAAGGCGATGAGCAGCGCTGCTTCCGGCCCTGCCCTTCCCTTCTCTATTTTTAAATAAGAGCAAAGTGAAGTTATTGCCCTCCAAATTATAAAACTAAAAATAAACAAATCAATGATAAATGTCACACACCATTTCAAATCAAGTTTTAAATCAATTCTGCCTTGAACCACAGGGACGGCATGAAAAGAGGTGACACACCCGTCTCGCTGTCTTACTTTCCTACACGCTCCTCGTGGTTGGTGTTATGGTTCGCCTCACACTCTGAATGGCAACATTTAAATTGATGGAGCATAAAAACAGATCTAATCTCTGTCCCAAGAATGTCCCCTACCCAGCTCAGCACCATCTGCGGAATAGAGCCCAGGGAGCCCTGGAGGGCCTCGGCTCCTCTCTCTCCCTCTCTCTCTCTCTCTCTCTCTCTCTCTCTCTCTCTCTCTCTCTCTCGGACTCACACTGCAGAGCAGAAAAAAAAACTGAAATGAAACAAACCATCAGATCTTCTTCACTGTAAAGGAGACACTTAGATCAACCAGACTGGCCACAGGATGTCACTGTTACTCCACACACAATAGTACCAGCGTGGAGCCGGTGGGGTTGGGTTTGGCTGGGATCTGGGCTCTCCTAGACCTAGCCTCTCATAGACCCATCAGGTGGCATTGCCACAAGCTGACAGAGCCTGGCCCATTGTCTCAACATTTCCATTGTTCTGTCTATAAAGGGGTGCAGACGAGAAAGGGAAGAAAAGGGTTCAGCACCCTCTCCCACGTCACATTGGGGCAGGTTGCACTTTGACCACTTCATGACCTAGGATAAAGCCAACGTTGCCTCCATATATTTTAACTGCACCGCACACAGATGAGAATGCCTTGCTTTTCTTTATTTTCTCAGCTGTCTGAATGGTGCAGGGGCCGTTTAAGCGATGCTTGGACCGGCTCCCCTCTTTTCCGGGAAGCAGTGTTGTAGTCCAGCCTGAGGAGAGGCCAGCTTTAGTTGAACACACTTTCCTTCAGCCCAACAAAGCACCTTTGTGCTCACCCCTGCTCCTCGGACATCTCCTAGACTCACAGGCAAACCAGGCTGAGAAAGAAGTACACGGAGCTCCACACCCGGCAAGCTACTGTCATGTCCAAGTTGGCGTGTGAAAATTGTTATCACAGACCTGGCCAGTAGCTGCAGCTACAGCAGGAGAATCAATCATCTTCTACTCATAGCTGCCAACTATCCTTCCTCAATATGGAGGGGTGGCTTACCACCCGGGCTCCCCGACAGCCCAACCTCCCCTGCCGCCTTCTGCCATGGTTCCCCACACGACCCCCAGTACAAAATGACTAAAGCTAATATTTCAGGCTTGGTGCAAACATTAGTCTTGAAATAGCTTTCCTTTCAATCAAAGCCACAGCCATGGGAAGCCTCTTCCACCTGTCACCCCACTCTGTCACTCAACAGTGGCAGAAGGAACAAGAAGTCGTTGAGCTGGTGGGGCTGGCAGATTAAACTTCCGGTGTCTGTAAGAAGCACCATGGAAGCCATGGGCGGGAGCTGCAGTGGCACGCTTGACCGGGATGCTGGCTTCTACGCTCAGTCTCGGCAGACCCCTCGCCGTCTGAGAGAGCAGTTACCCTGTTTTGAGCGGGCTTGGATCTCTGTGAAGGGAGACCAACATGAGAAAACCAGCAGCTCAAAAGGATCCAAGTAACCCCCAAGGAGAATGCAGCCTGGACCGGTCACCTTAACTACACACGGCCTGAAACGTGAGCAACTTCGCGTTGCCCACAGTCCTGAGTTAGTGCCCAAGCAGAACCTGTGCAGTAAGTCCAGTTTGGTTTTTACTCACATGACAGACATCTTCTTGGGTACTTTCTCCTTTAAGTGAAAATACGAAGGAAGACAAGGTGAGGTGGTCCCTGACCACAAGACACTGACTACGAAAGGAGGTGAAAGTGCAGCCACGTACAGCGTCGCAGGGATGAGAGCAGTCACCAGCCGCCCTTTGTCCCGGGGACCAGGAGCTAACCCCTAAACCTCTGGAGTTTCTGAATGAGCGAAAAGTTTCTTGTCCGCGTTGGCATCCTTCCATCACGTGTGATAGTGTATGCTGAAAATTTGACTCAAAATGGAGGCTAGCCTGCACGGAAAGACGGAGGTATTGGTAGCTCGCAGGGAAAGACGGAGAGGTATCGGTAGAAGCCTGCTGTGTGAGCCTTGACAGCTCAGCTTAGCCTTTGAGCCTGGGGACTACGTTCCACCACAAGCCAAGTCTACCAGCCAGACCTGCGTGAGGAAGTACCATTTAAACCTGGCTCCCTGCAGGCTGGGTAGCTCAGTGGGTAGAGCACCCACACGGGGAGAGCGTGAGGAGCTGTGCTCACATCTGCAAAACTGATATCAAGCTGGGTGCAACGGCCCTCGCCTACAATCCTCAGCTCCTGAGTCAAGATAGGCAACAGAAACAGGCGGCTCACCAGGAGCTCACAGGCCGGCCAGCCAGCCCAGGACACGCATCAGGGAATGAGGGACTCTGCCTCCAACAAAGGGGAAAGCCAGGATCAACACCTGAGGCTCACATTCAAACACACAAGCATGCACAAGCTCACACATACACAAAGAAAGAAGGTTTTAAGCTAAAGATATTGGGGCTCTGAGCTCTCGGGTGGTCTCCTCTGGAGGAAACACAGTGCTCATTGTCACTCTTCATTGTACGAGGATCCCACAGCCATGAAGGTGTGGGGCACAGTCATAGGTGTGGCTGACTCAGGATGCTGCTGTCATGAAGGTGTCAGATGCTAGAGCCTGTTCCACCCCCACCCCACCCCCACCCCACTCCCCCACCCCCGTGAGTCTCTGTTTCTGGCTAACTCAGGATGCTGCTGTCATCGAGCTCCATGACTCTTCCCAGTGAGTGTTGAACCCAAGGTGGCCTTTGAAGACCCATCAGCTTCTGACAACTTAGTCTGAGAAAGGATCCCTCCAGCCTATAGTTCCTCTCGAAAGTTTCAAGGAGCTTTGGCCACCTGGAGTACGTACTGGGTACAAAGGTGATGTGGGATGCTGAACAAATGCTCTTGATCCAGACTACGAGTGAGATGGAATGGGAGGGAGACATCTGGCACTGATCAAAAGAAGAACAAATAAGCATCTGTGTTCTCTGGGTAAGGCTTTTTAAATGTCCATTTGGACCTGTGGAGATGGCCCAATCAGTGAAGTGCTTGTCAATCAAGCAGGAGGACTTGAGATCCAGTCCTCGTATCTCCGGGGAGAGCTAGGCCAGGCACACACCTGTAACTGCAGTGCAGCTCCCGGGGCAGCCAGACACCCTATCTCAGAAACAAGGAGAAGGCAAAGAAGCAAAACACACCCCATTGACCCCTACCCCCCAAACACATGTGCACACACGCTTCCCACACATACAGACACACACATGATCATATTTACACAACAAACAACTACATACACATTAAATGTAAAAGATGAATATGTCATTAAAACCAGTATATTGAAAAGAAAGACAAAACTAAACAAAAAGTAGAGTCAAGTCCACAGAGGTCTTTGAGTTCTCTGCATATCAATTAGTGTCAGTTTTTTGTTTTTGTTTTTCACGTCTCAATTATTAGCAATGGGTTTGCCTAGGAAGTCTTTCTGTGATGCTCCAAGTCAAAAACATAATCAGCTGAGGCCCTGGGAAAGCAGTGTTGACAAGTAATCAAGTGTGCTTCAAAATGGAGCCATAAAACACGAGGGCTTGTGAGGATGAGAGCCTGTTTACACAGGAGGACCAAGGTAAGGACTTGACTTGTCCTATGACACTCTGCCTTCACCACTCCTCTCAGAGGCCAAAGATTATTAATCCCCCTTTCAGGGAGATCACTATGTACTGGAAGTTCATGTAACTTATGAACAGCGAGTCCTCAAGCACAGGAAAGCAGGCCACCAAAATGCCATGTGACAGTAACTGGCATGATGTAATTTTTCTGAAAAGATTGTATTTATGATGTGCTTTATATCCCTGACTATCAAAGCATGTTTCTAAAGAAGCTGATAAAATTGTCAAAATGAAAGTGACCAAAGAGTCTGGAACTCTGCTAGCTGACTTAAGCACCATACTCACCACCCTATTTGCAGGCAAGGTGTTACCTACATCTTACCATACACGAGAGATAGCTCATGTCTGTGTCTACATGCCCCAGCGCAGTGCCTGATCAGGTACTCAATAAATGCCCTGTAAAACAGGGACAGATAAATAAATTATGATATTATAGAAGATGGATGAACTCACCAAGAAAGTGAATAGAAACAGAAGCGACTTAACGCTTCCCAAGCTTGTAGCATTACCACTGTTATTCATGTACATCCCATTAATTACATATTATTCCAACCCTTTGTTTCCTATAAATGTAAGCTAGCTCCTACCCAACTCATTTTCATCAAAGACAGGGATGACCTTGAGCTTGAGAAGAAGGTTTGATAATGACCATTCAGAACACAGACAGGGTCTGGACAGAGTGGTAAGTATTCAATGTACCAAAGTCTCCAGGAACAAGAAATTACTTTAAGGGGAACAGCGTAAAATAGTGCTGAAGCATCCTGACACTATGAACAGGGTCTGGAGAAGCCCAAGGATGCAACTGGTAAAGGCCTTTTCCCCCAGATCCTATAGGAAGCCATGTGCCTGCTTTGCTAAGTTACCTCCACCCAACTTGAAGCTCCACCATCTTCCCACAGCCCACATGATGTCATTCTTCTCAAGAAAGCCAGTTTAGTTGTTAGGTTCGTGAGTGTTGTTTGCAACAGGGCACTCATTTAAAAATCAAGAATTTTAAAATTTAAAAATCAAGAAGAAAATAATTTGCCAACCCCGAGAGTCCTAGCTTAGTTTCCAAGATGATAATGATGATAGTGATGGAGGTGGACGTGGATGTGATGATGATGATGATGGTGGTGGTGGTGGTGGTGGTGGAGGAGGAAGTGATGATGATGATGATGATGGTGGTGTTGATAGTGATGGTGGAGGTGATGATGATGATGATGGTAGTAGAGGTGAAGATGATGATGGTAGAGGTGGAGGTGGTGGTGATGATGGTGGTGGAGGTAGAGATGGTAGTGATGATGGTGGTGGTGGTGAATGTGGAGGTGATGATGGTAGTGGTGGTGAGGTGGAGGTGATGATGATGATGGGGGTGGAGGTGGTAGTAGTGGAGGTAGTAGTGGTAGTGATGATGATGATGGTGATGTTGGTAATGATGGTGGAGGTGATGATGATGGTGCTGGTGGTGGAGGTGATGATGGTGGTAGAGGTGGTAGTGATGATGGTGCTGATGGTGATGGAGGTGGTGCTGGTGGTGATGATGTTGGTGTTAGTGATAGTGGTGGTGGAGGTGGAAATGGAGGTGGTGGTGGTGATGGTGGTGGTGGTGGTGGTAGTTGTGGTGGTGATGATGGTGGTGGTGGTGGTGGTGGTGGTGATGATGATGGTGGTAATGGTAATGATAATGGTGCTGCTGGTGGTGAAGGTAGTGCTGGTGGTGCTGATGATGGTGTTAGTGATAGTGGTAGTAGAGGTGGTGATGGTAGTGGTGATGGTGATGACGGTGGTGGTGGTGGTGATGATGATGATGGTGGTGGTAGTGTTGGTGGTGGTAGTGGAGGTGGAGGTGGTGGTGATGATGGTGTGGTAGTGGTGGTGGTGATGATGATGGTGTGGTAGTGGTGGTGGTGGTGGTTGTGGTGACAATGGTAGTGGTGGTGGTGATGATGGTGTGGTAGTGGTGGTGGTAGTAGAAGAGGTGGAGGTGATGGTGGTGATGGAAATGGTGGTGCATAACACTTTGCTTAGCTAGAATGAAGGTGAAGGCACAGTTAGCCTCAGGCACCTGCTCCATGAATTTACTGTCTCTGAAAAATGCAAAGGTTTTCAAGGAAAGGAACACTAAGGAGGCGTGGCTTGTCATAGCAGGTGGAGGCACCTCAGCCTGGAGCCCTCAGATTACTGTCCTGTCACCTGGGGAATCTCAGACTGCAAATGAGGAGCTAAAGACTAGCACTGCTTCTCCAAGTGGCCAAGCTTGAAACCTTTAAGTCCAGAATAGAGCCCATAGTGTCTGAATGACAATCCAGAACATTCTTTATACTACAAAAACAAAAACCAAAGCTGTCTGAACTCACAAAAAAACTTAATAACCACAACAAAATTCACTTGAGTTTGAATCCACTAAAGTGCAATTCAAATCTCCCCACCCCACAACTTCGTATTTAATAACAAATGCTCTGACCTACAGAGTCGAAGCTGCCAAGCAAGAACACAGCAAAGTTCTGAGCCAGGACATGGGCAGATGAAAACATTGTTTTATTATGAGCAGTGCCAGTGATGGAGGCTGTGGGCGAGGTCAGCAGCAAGCCAAGTGCCTGCCATGAACCTCCAGTCTGGGTATGCCCTCTTTGTCCCTGGCATTGGGGGGGGGGGCAGCGATCCAGTTCTGTGAAATTGGGGAGACAGACAAGCCTGAGCAGGAAGTGGGAGTAGAAGGCCTGGGCACCCAAGCTCTTTCTGGAACTCACTATGGTAGTTAGTTTTAACCATCAATTTGATACAACCTAAAATCCCCTGAAAGAAGGTCTCAATGAGGAATTGTCTAGATCGGTGGCCGGCGGGGAAGGCCTGCGGATGGCATTCGTGATTGCTTTAATCCACATGTAAATACTCAATCCACTGTGGGTGGTATCATTGCCTGGTTTTGGACCCTGGACTATATGAGAGAACAGAAAAACTCGAGTACTAGTCAGTGTGCATTTATCCTCTCTGCTCGGGTCTGTGGATGAGATGTAACTTGGAGTTCCTGCCTTGATATCCCCTAGGATGTAATGTAAGCTGGAATTGTAAGCCAAATAAACCCTTCTCGGTTGTGTTGCTTTGGGCGGGGGAGGTGGTGGAGTGTTTATCACAGCAACAGAAACAAAACCAGGACACTCGCCGCTGTTAAAATCTCCCAGTCCTTTCCTAGGAGTAAGGACAGAGCGAGCAGTCAGGGCTGTTATGGCTTCTGTGCCTCCCCGTGGTAGCAACACGGAAGACTGGGAACAGCGGGGGAGAGAGGGCACTCCAAGCCCGACTGTGCTTCACACATAGCTCGGGCTCCTAAGCCACCAACACACAGAGAGCCATCTCAAATGGCAAATTACGTGTGAAGCGCCTGGCCTGATGCCTGGAACATGGTAGGTGCACCAAAATGCTAGCTATCTTGATGGTGTTGAACAAAGAGGGGGGAGTCAAAGAATGGAGAGGAAGACGCGGCCCAGGTGGGTGGGAACGACCGGATGCCGAGGAGAGCTGTCTGAGAGCCTGCATCCGTGGGCAAGGGCGGGCAGCAGGGCCAGGACCCAAGCGGCACCATGAAGCTGCGAAGCTCGCAGAGAACAAAGCACGTCGGCAGTGTGCGTGCTGGAGCCAGAATCACAGCAACTCAGCGCTGTGCTGGATGGAGTGGAAGAAATGCTATTAAATCTGTGACTCCGTGAGGTAATAATATTCCCAGCGAGCCCACGCCTACAGAAATCCACCCAGCAAGCAGGCTTGCCAGGAGCCCCCTCTCAGTTATAACGAGCTGCCTATCTCCTGCTGCCAGGATGCAGAGAAAAAAATGAAAAGCCGTTACCAACTCCATTATAAACCTAGTGACCTGCTTCACCTCCCCGGGTTTAGTGACTAGTTCCACTGCCTTTTGGGCACGGAGAAAGAAACATAAGGCAAGGATTAACTTTCCTGGCTTTTGAAGGCATCAAGAGTCAAAACTGCTTGCAGCTGGCATTCCTCTGTTATTCAGTCAGCTTTGATGGATTTATTTTCTTTGCCCTACTTCATAGAAGTTACCGGGGCCAATTACTGCAAAGACGATTGCCAGGGAGCTTTTTATGTGATCGCTAGGTGGCGCTGTGCGCCAGGCTGTCTCCTTCAGGAGGGGCCAACAAAGGTGTCATTAAAAGTCTCCTTGGAGCTTTCTAACTTGCTATTTGAGTGAGGAGTTCTATGGTCAGAAAGGCGCTCACTTCCTCCAATCTGTGGGTCTCTGAGCCCCGGGAGGGTGGCAGAATCCTTTACACACTTCACACTCCTGCAATTTTACTCCTCTCTGTGGCAAGTGGAGCGATTAGCCTAACTTGCAGTCTGCGGTGGGCATGCTCCTTCAATTTGCACTGGCTCATTTTGATTCACTTTATAAGCCTTATTCTTTTTTTTTCTGTATGAGCGCTCTGCATGTATATATGCATGCTAGAAAAGGCCATCAGATCCTATTGTAGATGGTTGTGAGCCATCATGTGCTTGCTGGGAATAGAACTCAGGACCTCTGGAAGAGCATCCAGTACTCTTAACCACTTAGCCATCTCTCCAGCCTCAAGCTTTATTCTTAGTACAGATTTCCAACGCATTTCCAATTAATAAATAAGACTTCTGCACCTCCCGATTCCCTTTGGCATCATACTTGTTTTCATGACACTCCACCATCTCCTTACGCCTGTGCATCTGCACATGCCTGGTGGACAGCACGTGTTCCTTGATGCTTGAAAACTGGGTATCCATAATCCGTGATGGGCCTGACAGGGGAAGCACTAGTCTACCTGCTGGCACAACTTCAACCGCCAACGCAGGCGCACCAGACCCGCCTCCATACGGATGCCGAGAGCTCGGAGAAGAGCCTCCTTCCAAAAAATCTGCCATGGTACCTCCCAGGAGCCAGGGAGCCTGGTGGCAGGGTCCCAGACCATCCGCTCAGATCTTTCCTTTGAAGTGTCCCCATCCCTTTATCTCTCCGTGTCCTTCTGCAGACAGGCTGGCCTTCCCCCGGCAGAGTGATGGGAGGGAAGCTGGTTCTGCCCAGCACCGGCACACTGCAGGTGCATAGGAAAGAGCTGGCACTGAGTGAAAGCCTCTGCTCTCCTCCTGTTTATAGGTCTTACTGGTTGGCCTTGGGAGCCTGGAGTTCAGGTTACTTGGCATGTGATTTTTGTCCTAATTACTGAAGGATTAGCATGCGTCTGCAGTGAATGGTCCACCCTGGTCTCTAATGATACCCTCCCTCCCACGGTAACATGGCCTTAGACGCGACACAGTCCTCTGTAGTAATTAGCTGCCTGATCCCACTAATTTGGAAGTTTCTGCTTCTGAGAAGCGGGCTGCTCAGCCCAATTACAGGTAAAATGTCTCCAATTTCACACGTTCCCTTACTCCTTTTAAATTAACAACATGTGAAACCCTTTACAAATACCACTAGTTGCTAGTAAATCAACTACAGTAGGAATGAGAGTTGCTAGGAGGTGGGTGGATTGAGGAACGGAGCTGTCAAACTTCCTAGAGGATCCAACGTGCCTGTAGTGTGAGTCCCTGTGTGGATGCTCTTTGAAGCACCTGTTTAATTATGTCAGCCCTGGGAGGAAGGGGATGATGAAGCCACCCAGGCCAGAAGTTGTCTGTGAGTGACTGGACAGTGAATGAATACGTGGATAAATGAATTTCATCTGAGCTGATTTCACTTCATGTCATTGATACGTAATACTGCCAGTTCTCCTCTCTGGATTGTCACTTTACATGATGCAACTTTTTGGGGTGTGTGTGTGTGTGTGTGTGTGTGCGCGCGCGCATGTGCAGGTTTGACCCTGTGGAGACTAGAGGACAACTGCAGCTAATGACAAGGTGGGTCACCTCAGGGGTGGTCCACCTTGAATTTTGAGGCAGAGTCTCCCATTAGTCTTGAGCTCCCCCAAATAGCTTAGGCTGCCTGGGCCAGGAAGCCTCAAGACTCTACTAGTCCCTACCTCTACAGTGCTGTGTTTATAATCGAGCCCTGCCATGCCCAGCATCATTGGCATGCATTTTACCATGTAGATTAAGCTCCTTGGTCAGGGAGGCCCCAGGAGTTGCTCTCTCTGCCTCCCTAGAGCTGAGCCCACAAAAGCAAGTGTGCTACCTTGCCTCATTGTTTTTGACTTGGGTTCTGGGGATAGGCGTGAGGTTTACCAACTGAGCCGTCTCCCTCTGTGGGAAATCTCTAGTTCAACTGATGATATGAGCTTTTGTTACAATGGTTTAGGCCAAATGAAACAAGTTTGTGGTCTGGTTTCAGGCTGTCAATCTAAGACCTCTGATACACAGTTTCAGTTTCAATACACTTTTTAGAGAGAGTTACAAACCCAATCCACCCACACAGTTGAAAACTGTCTTGGCTTTATGGGGATGGCTTCCTTCAGAGCTAGCACTTTTCAATCTCTAAATAGGAATATTTGGTGATGAAATACATCATTATCACCATCATCGCCATCATCTCCACCATCATCATCATCCCCATCATCTCCATCATTCCCATCATCGCTATCATAGTGCTGACACAGCCTCTGCATGTACCTCCAACTGACAAGCTTGTGCACAAATCTAAGCCGGAAAGGGGAGACAGGTTATCTACTTTGTAATTGCTCTGCTCTTTTCTTTATATAGATGAAAATAAGTGAGTCTGTGTTCCTTTAAGGGCTTCTCATAGTGTATAGGAAAGTAAGAGATTCCCATTACCTTGAAAGAAAGAAAGAAAATAGTTCAAATAAACCAGTCTTCTTATTGCCAAAACAATGCTGGAAAAAAATTCTAGATTATTCCTGTAAAATTTCCCTGTCTTATGAAAGCAAAGATAATTTGGCTGGCCCTTCAGAACTTTTTTTTGTTTTGTTTTGTTTTGTTTGTTTGTTTTTGTTTTTGTTTTTTGGGTTGTTTTTGTTGTTGTTGTTGTTGTTGTTGCTTTTTGAGACAGGGTTTCTCTGTGTAGCCTTAGCTGTCCTGGCCTTGCTTTGTAGACCAGGCTGGCCTCGAACTCACAGAGATCCACATGCCTCTGCCTCCCTAGTGCTGGGAGTAAAGGTATGCACATTCACTCAACAAATATTATAGGTCTCCTAAAAGCAAAACAAAAACAGAAAAAAAACAGGCATCCTGAGATACAGAATTTATTACTCTTTAAAAGACTTTCATCAGAGCCTGGCTTTCAGTAAGCCATTAAGCAGGGACACTGGCTAAGTTGCTTAGATGGCTTCAGAGCAGTCATGAAGCCAGGGGTTTATTGTTCAGAAACACAAGAACTGGACATGACGACACATGCTATAGCCCCAGCGTTTGGAGGTGGGAACAGGAGCATCAGGAGTTCAAAGCCATCCTTGGCTACATAGCAAGTTCAAGGTCAGCATCTAGGCTATATGAGACCCTGTTTCAAAAAGAGTAAAAAATCCAAATTAAAATCTGCTTGCTGCATATTTACCAAATGCTACCCTCTATCTGCTCTATTGTGAGAGCGAAATTAATCTTTTAGTGATAGAACCATGAAGAGGTTGGGTGATATAAACTGTGCATCAGATAATGTTGTCTTCTTATTTCGTGATGTTGGGGATTGAACTCCAGGTCTTAGCTATGTGAGGCAAGCAATCTACTACTGAGATATAGCCATGGCTCCTTGTCTTTTCTATAAACATTTATTTCACCATCGAAAGGAAACGCATTAAGTATTCATTCTGGAACCTGTATAGCAACAGCGCTTGGAAGGGAAGATGGTGACTGAGGCACCTCTCCCCAGGGCTAGCAAGAATTCAACTTGATGAGCTGGGCTGGGAAGGTAGGAGGCCCTCTCTTTTTCTGAGGAATAGGGCAGGAGGAAAGAAGGAGGGGAGGTGAGACCAGAAGGAAAAGAGGGAGGGGCTAAAATTGGTATGTAAAGTGAATAAATACATCAACTTAAAAAAAATGATGGCACACCATCTCAGGCTGGTCCAAAAGGCATTTCCATGTCAAAGAAACTTGTGTTGCCTTGGGGCAAGAAGGAGGGACACACAAGCAGGACTTTTAGGCCTGGAGATGGATAAGTCCATTTGGAAGAGACCCTAAACACCGTCTTTTCTACACCAAAATTGCAGTCCTCAGGATATGCAGCCAACTAACCAGGAATGTAATGGCCAGTCCTGGAATTCAGACAGAAGGACTGAAAACACTCCACTCTGCACATCCCTGGCTGACTGCAAAATGGCACATGTTGGGGTGGGGGCAGCTGGGGGGGAGGGTGAGCCCAAGGATGCTTGGAAATGTGAAAACAGAGAGAGACTCGAGCACTTGCTCTGACTTCAAATGTTTTCCCCAAGCACACACATCTCAACTGGGACATATAGAGTCCAATTCATTAAAAAGCTTGAACAAAACTGGAGCCCATGCCATTAACTTAACATTAAATAACACCAAAGGAAGAATAGCCTTTAGATGGCAAGACTGAAACATAGAAATATGCCAGGTGTGATGATATCTGTCACCCCAGCACCAGGGGCCGAAGCAAAAAAACCAAGAGTTCTGGATGAACCTGGGTTATATACCAAGACTATTCAAAGAATTGGAAGTAAACTACCAACCCAAATGAACACACCATTCCCTCTCCCTCCCCCCCCCTCATGCATACACACACACCAAACTTGAAAGTCTGATGGGTAGCAATATCACTGGTTATAACCTGAGGGGAGTTAATTCCAAAGTGTAACTTACTAGATCTATAAAAACAAACAAGTGGAAAGGGACTGGGTACCCACACTCTAGGGGAGGAAGGAAAGCATCATAAGCTGACTCTGAGCGACCTACAGGTTAAACTAGCAGAAGAGACTACAGAGAGTCCCTATAAAATGTTCCAACAATTAAGAAAAGAATGCTTAAAAGGCTAAAGGAAAATATGCTAATGAAGAGTCTCAACAGAGAAATAAAAACTAAAGAACAAAATGGAAGTATTCTAGAGCTTAAGAAAAGAACTGAAATGAAAGGGGTTTTTTTTTTTTCTAAATAGGACCAACTGAAAATCTGAATTGGCCAGATAAGAGAGAATATGAAAACAAATGAATAGCAATAGCTAGTTCTCAGGACCAGAGAAAAATAAATGAAGTAAAAGGGGACATTCTGAGGCCTCTTTGGACCATAGCAAGAAATTTAACATAGGTGTACAGAGAGTCCCAGCAGAAGCCACAGAAAGGGAACAGGGAAACAGCTGGGAAATTTATAGCTGAAATCTCCCAGAACACGATAAAGAAGCATTAAATAAAATAAGCACAAGGAGAACCACAGTGTGACGCATTGACTCCAAACTGCTGAAAACCAAGCAGAGAAAACCCTGACGAGCAAGACGGGAGGAAATCATTTCACCAGATACAAAAGAGATGACGTGTTGACTAGCAAGCGACTGCTATGATGCTTTGGATGAGGTGTTCCCCGGATTCTTAGGTATTTGAATTCTTGATCCCCAATTTGTAGCACCATCTGGGGAGGCTTAGGAGGTGTGGCTTTGCTGGAGGAGGTGTATCACTGGGGACAGGTTTCGAGAGCTTAAAGACTTCCACCATTTTGAGTTTGCTCTCTCTGCTTCCTGTTTGTGGGACAAGATGCAGCTGTCAGTTGCTGGTGCTTCCTTTTCACCTTCAAGGACCCTATTCCCTCCGCGGGCAGTAAGCTGAGTAAACTCTTCCTTCTCCAAGGTGCCTTGGTTATGGTGTTTTATCACAGCAATAGAAAAGCAACTATTCCACTAGACTCCCTATGCTTTGCCCAATGTTTGGCCATGAATCTCATCATCTGTTTCGAAGTGCTGCTGGTGGGACCTCTCAGAGGATAGCTCTGACAGGCTCCTGTCTGCGAGCTTAGCAGAGTATCATTAATAGTGTTGGAGGTTAGCTCTCTTCCATGGGGTGGGTCTTAGGGTGGGCCAGGCTCCCCTTTTCTGAGGAATTGAGGAGGGGGAACAGGGGGGAAGGTGGGAGCTGGGAGGAAAGGAGAGAGGGAACTATGACTGAGATGTAAAGTGAATAAATAATAAATAAATAAATAAATAAATAAATAAGCAACAAATACAGCTCCTTTTTTAAAAAATTTAAATAATTTATTCAGTTTATATCTAAATTGTTGTCCCTTCACTTGTATCTTCCTGTTTCCCCCTCCCTCTCTCTTTCACCCTATTCCCCTCCCCTAGGTATGTGACAGAAGGGGACCTCCTCCCCTACCATATGATCACAGCCTATCAGGTCTCATCCTGGTAGCCTGCTTACCCTTCCTCTGAGTGCCAAGAGGCCTCCCCACCAAGGAGGAGTGGTCAAATAGGGGTACCAGAGTTCATGTCAGAGTCACATGTTGTCCATTGGCTAGATCTGAATAGAGGTTCTAGGTTTACTGCATGTGTTGCCCTTGGTTGCTACAGTAGTTTGAGCAGAGCCCCCTGGGTCCAAATCCCCCAGCCTTGATGGTCTTGTAGGTTTCTAGGACCCTCTGGATCCTTCTATTTCCCCATTCTCCCATACCCCTCTCACCTGGAGTTCCAATAGGAAATCTCAGCATCTATCCCAATCTCCGGCTAAGTGAAGACTTTCAGGGATCATCCCTGTTGGGCTAGTGTCCAATTATAAGTGAGTATATGCCATGTGAGTCTTTCTGCTTCTAGGTTAACTCACTCAGCATGGTCATTTCTAGTTCCATCCATTTTCCCACAAATTTCAAGATTTCCTTGTTTTTAATAGCTGAGTAGTAGTCCACTATATAAATGTACCACAGTTTTTTTTTTTTATCCATTATTTAGCTGAGGGACATCTACGTTGTTTCCAGGTTCTGGCTATTATGAATAAGGCTGCTATGAACATGGTTGAGCATATGTCCTTGTTATATGGTGGAGCATCTTTTGGGTATATTCCAAGGAGTGCAATAGCTGGGTCTTGAAGTAGCCCCATTCCCAGTTTTCTGAGAAAGTGTCAGATTGATTTCCAAAGTGGTTGTACAAGTTTGAACTCTCACCAGCAATGAAGGAATGTTCCTCTTTCTCCACATCCTCGCCAGCATGTGCTGTCACTTGAGTTTTTAATCTTAGCCATTCTGGTAGGTGTGTGGATTTATTTCTGGGTTTTTTATTTGATTCTATTGATTAACTAGCTTAGTGCTATGCCAGTACCATGCTGTTTTAATTATTGTTGCTCTAAGTACAGCTTGAGATCAGGTATGGAGATTCCTCCAGAGGATCTTTTATTGTATAGGGTTGTTTGAGCTATTCTGGTTTTTGTTTGTTTCTTTGTTTTTCCATATGAAGTTGAGAATTGATCTTTCAGTGGCTTTAAAAATTGTGTAGATATTTTGGTAGGGATTGCATTGAATCTGTAAAATGCTTTTAGTAAGATGGCCATTTTTACTACCTTAATTTTCCCAATCCATGAACAAGGGAGATCCTTCCATCTTCTGATGTCATCTTCAATCTCCTTCAGAGATTTGAAGTTTTTTCCAAACAAGTCTTTCACTTGCTTGCATAGAGTTATTCCCACGTATTTTATATTATTTGTGGCTATCATGAAAGGTGTAGTTTCACTAATTTCTTTCTCAGCACGATTGTCATTTGTATACAGGAAAGCTACTAACTTTTTTGAGTTAACTTTATATCCAGGTAGTTTGCTGAAGGTATTTATCAGCTGTAAGAGTTCTTTGGTGGAATTTTGGGGGTCACTTATATACACTATCATCTGCAAATAGGGATAATTTTACTTCTTCCTTTCACATTTGGATCCCCTTGATCTCCTTTTGTTGTCTTTTTTTAAATTATTTTATTTTTGTACATATACATTTATATTCTTACACATATATACAATAGATTACCTATGGTAAGAAGAACTGTGACACAATCAGGAATTATATAAATGTTACATTCTTAGTGTTTTGGCTATTCATATTTGACAGCCTTGAAGAAGGCACCTTTCCTTCTTGAGACTTGAGAAGGAATAAGCTTGATTATTTGAGTATGCCAAATGAAAAGATGACAGAGACAGTTTCCTACCTTAATAGTCACCAAAAACTCTCTATAACATTGGAGCATTTTCTTCAGCCTTCTGGCCCAATACTGACAGACACATTTGTGAGACAGGAACTATTGAGCACTTGCTTACCCTGTCTTGGCAGAGTTTGGCCGTTGACTCTGCCTGCATCCAAGCTTGCCCTTTTTTAGGCAGAATTCGGTCTGTGGTAGAAGTGAGGACCTTTTGTCCAGTGGATAGTTTGCCACATTTGAAGCCATCTCCATAAGGAGGTTCTTTGATGCTCATCATCTTCTTTGAGGTAGGCTGGGTGTTTCCAGGAGTTAACTTGTCTCATTGTCAATGAACCTTTAAAGCAATAAAAACATTTTAAGTGCCATATTCTGCATGTCTCTGGGGTTTTTGAAGATCGTGTCTTTCTATAGAGTCATATCTATCTGTTGTACCTAAGATGTATATTCTTGTGATAAAAGTAGACTAGCAATTGACATGACCATGATTTAATCTACTAATATTTGATTTGTATAACTTATTTCTCCTAAACAGCTTGATAGCACTTTCAAAGCATTGCAAATAAACCTTGTATTATAATTGAGTTATATGGGTACAATAACTCATATTAGAATAGAAATATATATACATGTATATATATAATGTGTATGAAGAATAATCTTACATTTGAATTCTATACTACTGTATCTAGAATTTATTTTGCATCTATATACAAAATTCTACACCATTGGATTAAAAATATCTTGAGAGTGACAATTAAGGCATTAAGTTGAGGAGTAGATTCACTAATCTACTTTTTGTTCTATCTTCCCTGCACATTTCTATATTCCCCCTTCTTTCTTTTCAAGCACTTTCAATATCCAGTATGCTGTGAGGAATGCATCTTGTCAGGTCTGATCCAATGTCAATGTCTGGTTCTTTTGCTCTGAAAGCATATAATTTCTCACAAGCATCACACAGTCCTAAAATTATAAGTGTATAGAAGGTGTGTGATGCATGGAACAATTAAGGCTGGATTTCTGCCCTTTGTATGAGCAGGAAAAGAAGACTTCTGCAAATCTTCATTCATGCTATATGAAAAATGACATCTAATAGTGATTCATAGGGTTCTTTAGTCAACAAGAAGCATTGTCTATGCATAGACATTCACATTTCAGCCAGTCTCAGAGCTAGTCCCATATGGTGGATAAGCAATATAAGTGATCTGCTTGTTCTGCAGTTTAAATTCTTCACATCCTGATTGTAGCCCCCTCCTTCATTCCCTCCCGATCCCCCCTCTCTCCTTCATCCCCTCTCCCTCCCTCCCTTAGTACTCACACAGGGGAGCCCTCTTCCCCTGATATCTGTCTCAGACCTCAGCCTATCAAGTCTCATCGGTATTAGCTGTAACCTCCTCCTCTGTAGCCTAGCAAGGATGTCTTGCCAGGGGGAAGTGATCTAAGTTCGGTGACCAGAGTACATGCCTGAAGTAGTCCCTACTCTTGATATGTGGGATCCACAAGGAAACTGTGCTACTATATCCAAGCAGTGGGTCTAGGTCCACATCATATATGGTCTTTGGTTGATGTTTTTGACTCTGTTTTGTAGTGTGGTTATCCTGTATTATGTGGCTAATGTCTGATTATGAGTGAGTATATACCATGCATGTCTGGGTCTGGGTTACCTCACTCCTTTTGTTGTCTTATTGCTCTACCTAGAACTTCAAGAACTATATTGAAGAAATATGGAGAACGTGGACAGTCTTGTCTGGTCCCTGATTTTAGAGGATTTTCCTTTAGTTTCTCTCCATTTAATTTGATGTTGGCTATTGCTTGCTGTATATAGCCTTTATTATGTTTAGGTATGTGCCTTGAATCCCTGATCTTTCCAAAACTTTAGACAGGAGGAGGGGGGTTGGATTTTGTCAAATGCTTTTTAGGCATCTAAAGAGATGATCATGTTGTTTTTTTCTTTCAGTTTGTTTATATGGTGGATTACATTGATGGATTTCCATATATTGAACCATCTCTGCATACCTGGAATGAAGCCTACTTGGTCATGGTGAATGATATCTTTGATGTGCTCTTGGATTCAGTTTGTGAGTATTTTATTGAGTATTTTTGCATCAATGTTCATAAGAGAAATTGGTCTGAATTTCTCTTTCTTTGTTGGGTCTTTGTGACATTTAGATAGCAAAGTAACTGTGGCCTCATAAAATGAGTTTGATAGTGTTCCATCCATTTCTGTTTTGTGGAGTAGCTTGAGGAATATCGGTATTGGCTCTTCTTTGAAGGTCTGGTAGAATTCTGTGCTGAAACCATCTGACCCTGGGCTTTTGTTGGTTGGGAGAGTTTTAATGGCTGCCTCTATTCTGTACGAGAAATAGGACTAGTTAGTTTGTTTATCTGATCTTGTTTCAACTTTAGCAAGTGGAATCAATCAAAAAAATTGTCCATTTCCCTTACGTTTTCAAATTTTGTGGCATACATGCCTTTAAAGTGGGATCGGATGATTCTTTTTATTTCTTCAGTGTCTGTTTTTGTGTCTCCCTTTTCATTTCTTATTTTGTTAATTTGGATAGTGTCTCTCTGCCTATTAGTTAGTTTGGCTAGTGGTTTGTCTATCTTGTTGATAGACAAAGAACCAGCTCTTGATTTTGTTCCTTCTTTGAATTGTTCACTTTGTTTCTAATTTATTGATTTCAGCCCTGGGTTTGATTATTTCCAGCCATCTACTCCTCTTGTGTGTTATTGTGTTTTTCCCCCTAGGCTTCCAGATGTGTCCTTAAGTTGCCTATATGAGATGTTTCCAATTTCTTTATGAAGGCACTTAGTGCTATGAAATTTTGTCTTAGCATTGCTTCCAATACATCCCATAAATTTGGGTATATTGTACCTTAATTTTTTATTGAATTTTAACAAGTCTTTAATTTCTTTCTTTATTTCTTCCCTGACTCAGTTGTCATTAAATAGAGAGTTGTTTAGTTTCCATGTGTGTGTAAGCTTTTTGTTATTTCTTTTGTTCTTGATGTCCCGCGTTAGTCCATAGTGATCTGATAGGATATAAGTTATTATTTCAATGTTCTGGTATCTGTTGAGGTATTCTTTGTGACCTACTATAGGATCAATTTTGGAGAAGTTCCCATGAGGGGCTGAGAAAAAGGTATAATCTTTTGTGTTTGAGTGAAAAGTTCTATAGATATCTGTTAGATCCCTTTAATTCATGACATCGGTTTGTGTCATTATTTCTCGGTTTAGTTTCTGTTTCCTTGACCTATCCTTTGGTGAAAGTAGGGTGTACAACTCCTTATTAGAGATGATGTGAACCAGAAACCAGGAACTAATATGTTCAAAGCAAGCACTCAAAGGTTAAGAAAAATTCCACCAGGAAATCCTAGATCTAATAAATATCATTGTTCAGAGGGAAAAGAGAGACACTTCCAGATAAACAAGACTTGGGAAAGTACTTTAATAGCGAACATAACACTGTGAGCAACACTGAAGGAAATGGTCCACATGTGGTCACTAAGACCATATGGGATCAAATGAAGAAAGCTAGCAGTGCAATGTGTGGTGAAGACTGTCTTAGTTAGGATTTCTACTGCTGTGGTAAAAGCATGGCTAAAAGATTGGAGGCCCTTATTTCATCTTACAAATCTCAGGCCACACTCCAACACTGAGGGAAGTCAGGGTGGGAACTCAAGGTAAGAACTAAGCAGAAGCCACAGAGGAATGCTGCTCACTGGCTTGCTTGGTCGGTCTACTTTCCTACACTCTGTGGTGTTGCCTGCCCAGGGCGGTACCACACTCAGTGAACTGGACCCCCCCATGCCAAATGTTAATTATGAAAACTGTTTATGAACTTGCTTACAGGTCAATATTATAGAAGCATTTTCTCAGTTAAGATTCCCACCTACCAGATATGTCTGTTTGTGTCAAGTTGACAAAAAATAACCAGCACAGAGGCTAAAATTAATTTTCAAATAAAGATGATATTCTGCAACTTTTTCTAAGGATGGAAAGAGATTAGCACAAAGCACATCTGTTGACACGTTAGGAAATACAATTAAATTCTGTGTTTCCTTCCCACAGCTATGACCTCCCACTTTACTTTTATACAGGGAAAACTTACTCTGTTAATCTGCCAGTCAGTCGTATGTTTGCACACTAAGATTATCATCTTCAGTGACCCATTACTGCCACCTGCTTCACTGTGTTCTCAACTTGAAAACTCTGCAGTCTCTGCCACAAAAGCCACTACCACCGCTGACATTTCCTCCTGGACCAAAATTGTCATTGCCACCAAAACTGCAGCCTGTTCCAGGAATGCAGCCTGTTCATTTGCAGGCTTGAACATGGCTCATTTCTGACAACAAAGCTACAAGCCACAATTCTGCATTAAACTTTCTACATATCTGCATCGTTTGTATTTTCTAAGGATGATGGAACCTGGTGTAGACATGCCGCTGCAGGCAAGAGACTCTGTCTCTCAAACAACAATATGCCAACAGGTAACTGTTATAGTCCTTTCTTTGTTGGTGATTGGCTCTTTTGACAGCCTGCAGGCTAACAGGCCACACCAATCAGCTCTAGTGGTAAAACAACAAAGCAGGATGGGGGGAAGGAGCAGGCCCACAGCTCAGCTCCTTGTCCCTCACAGGCCATTAGAATTCAAGATAGCTGCACATTCAAATGCCTTGAAGTATACTTCAATCCCCTTTTCTTGAAGGCTCCTTGGAACCATAAAGAATAACTTGATACAGGTCAGTAAAAGTATTCCAGTGATTTGGTTTATTTTAATATGAATTGCTTTTTTATTTTATTGGGTACCTGAATATGTGCCTGGTGTTGTCAGAGGCCAGAAGAAAAGATTGGGGCTCCTGAATGGGGGTTCCAGGAGGTTGCAAACTGCTGCGTGGAAGCTGGGAACTGAACCTGGGTCCTGTGCAAGAAAAAGTATTCAAGAGAATTAAATTGTTTATTGATTACGCATGATAATGGATGATACACAAGCTTCATTCCCATCTGTTACTTTATCTGATCCCATTACTCAATTTAGTTATTTCATAGTGTGTGCCAACAACTATTTTATAAGCAAGTTGTGACTTTGCTTGGATGACCTTTTCAACAGTGAAACTCATTGTAGTCACAACAGTAACTGGTGCTTTAACTACACAAACATTTTTAAAGACAATGGCTTCTCTTCCCAAGCAACCATAAAAAAAAAAAAAAAAATTCCAAATGGAACTTGACTCTGCACTGAAGAAAATCTACCTTCACTCTGTTGGGGAAGTTTACCAAGATGACTTCAGAGTAGACTAACTTTACACAGTACATTTTTTTAAAAAAAAGACATTTATTCAGCATCATGATCAGATTATTACATTTAGCAATCAACAGCATGGGTGAAAAAAGGTCTATAGTAAAACCCTTTGTTGGAATGCTTTACATTTTCCACAGAACAGAAACTAACATAACCTATAACAATTAGTCACACATACAGTCCTGGAGTTCTTTTTGCACATACACATGAGTATAGTCTAAACCATGTCTTCTTGGTAGCTGCTAGGACCTGTCACCACTGTGCTTGGCTGAGTCACAAATCTGCTGTAACCTGAGCGTCCCTGATACTTCTCTGGCTTTCCTCTCCTAAGCTTTGTTCCCTGGTGTAACACAGAACCTCCTGCCACTGCCGCGGCTACTGCTGTTGCTGGAGCCTCCATAGCCACCTTGGTTTCATCATTTAGCCAAGTCCTGGCCTCCACCACTGTAAGGGCCAGAGCTCCTGCCTCCGAAGTTTCCTCCTTTCATTGGTCCAAAATTTGAAGACTGGCTCTTGTAATGGCCAAAATCATGGTACCTTCCATGACCTCTAAAACTGCTTCCATCATTACCAAATCCATTATAGCCTTCCCTGCTGCCACATATCCACCACCACCACCATGGCTGCCACAAAAGCCACCACCACCACTGACGATTCTCCTAGACCAAAATTGTCATTGCCACCAAAACTGCCTCCATGGCCACCACCAGAGTTTCAGGAGCCACTCCGACCTCTCTGGCTGGATGAGGTACTAGCCATCTCTTGCTTTGACAGAGCTTTTCTTACTTCACAGTTATGGCCACTCAGAGTATGATATTTTTGAATTACAATCTTATCAGAGAGTCATGGTCATCAAAGGTGACAAAAGCAAAGCTCCTCTTTTTCCCACTGCCTCTGTCAGTCATGGTTTCAACCACTTCAGTTTCCCTGTACTCCTCAAAATAGTCTCATAGGTCATGTTCGTCGGTGTCTTCTTTAATACCAACAACAAAAGTCTTCTTCACAGTTAAGTGACCATCTGGTCTCTGAGAATCTTCTCTTGACACAGCTTTCTTGGGTTCCACAACTCTTCCATCTGCTTTGTGTGGTCTTGCATTCATAACAGCATCTACTTCCTCCACAGTGACGTATGTGACAAACCAAAGCCCCTGGATCTCTTGGTGTTTGGATCTCTCATTACCACACAGTCAATGAGTGTCCCCCATTGCTCAAAATGGCTCCTCAGGCTCTCGTGGGTTGTTTCAAAGCTCAGCCCTCCCATGAAGAGCTTCCGCAGCTGTTCTGGCTCCTTGAGAGACTCTGACTTAGACATTTTGCAGGGTGATGGGGAGCCTATTGTGATGCTTTGAAAAAGTATTCTTAACGCTAGGCCATCTTCCATCCCTGCAGGTTGGTTTTTAATGGAAACAAAAACAGTGGTGAAAATGATGTTGAAGACAATGAGTGATTACTCAAGAACCAAATAATTGTAAAGACTTAAATGAGAGAGAGAGAGAGAGAGAGAGAGAGAGAGAGAGAGAGAGAGAGAG
>OU015744.1:69562198-69587827 GCA_907169655.1 Acomys percivali
GTGTGTGTGTGTGTGTGTGTGTGTGTGTGTGTGTGTGTGTGTGTGTTTGTGTGTGTGTGTGTATGTATCTGTACTAACAGACAGCTCTGAGGCACTCCTGGAGCACAGTTGCTGAACACATAGCTCATCAAATCTTGCCACTTTCTGTCCTTGTAAAACTCTGTCTCTTGTGGTTTTTCAAGTTATACCATGCCAAGATTGGGGCGGGGGTTGTTGAGATTTTAAAAGAATATTAAATGATGTCAATATACTGCAGCACCCAAATAGTACCAAACAGAAAACCAGAGAATACTTATTAGACCCTCAACTCTTAGAGGTCATCAAGCCTGGCTTCATCCTGCACAGTACAGGATGATCTACCCAAGATGCTTATGCAGAACAAGTAGTCAGTAAATACGGAAAACGGATGCAGGATGCTTATGGGGCCTGTTGCTCTCTGCAGGCCTGGCATAGTCTGAAGCCCTGTCTCTCCTCCATCCGTGCAGGGCTTTGTGCTATAAATGAGTGGCCTATCCCTGCTTGCTGTGTGCCAGGTTTTTGTCCATCTGCTGCCATTATTTCCCCCACATTTCACAGCTCTGTTGTAGTGCATGTGGTGATTCTTCAGTGGGTCATTACGGCATCTGGCTGCCCACCTTGTGTCTGCCCTGTTCCAGTCCAGCAGGCAGCAGCTGCCTGCACACCCTGCCCCCTCCATCAGCTGCACAGGTCTCATGCAGCCGAGCTTGGTCCATTGCTTGGGGTTGGCTGAACTCCAGAGCCCGGTTACAGGGTCCTTGTTCACTGTTTACTGTTTCTATAGATAAGTTTCACAAAAACCAGATGTGCCAGCCACGAGGAATTTCAGTTCCAAGGTTGTGTACAAGGATGCATACAGCCAGATCTTTTATCAGCTGTCACTTTTTTTTTAAGCAGTAAAAGAAGTCACATTAATAATAATAGAGATGGTCTCATTATATATGAAGACTGGACTTTCAGAAACCCCAACCCTCATCCAGAATTGATTTTAAAAGAGGAATGATGCCACTGTCATAAAAATCTATACACTTTCTTCTGCTCTCTTAAGTCGATGAAGTATAATAGTTTGTAGCTATTAGCACAAGGCTCAGATACATGCTTTGTACCATCTGTAGCCCTGAGTAGTAAATTGACTGTCTAAGACTCAGGCTTACTGCTTTCACATTGGCACTTGTTATAATATATAAGGCTATGAGACTCTAGCTCTATCCAAGCCTATACAGTGTGTCAAAGCCTTGGAGTTTTCAAGTCTTATCTATGAAATAAACTTCATGGCCTTTGTCACAGCCATCTTAATTTCTTTGCTTAATTTTATAAACATCATATGACTTTAAAATGTGTGTTTACTATAAAATATTCTCAAACGATATTAGGATTATAGAGGTATGACCAAGATGAAAAGCATTGCCAGTGAGTTCTAAAAACAAGTCTAAGTTCAGCACCCCTTTATCCACCAGGGTGCATGACAAGACCCCCAGTAGCTAAGATCACATAGACGACAGGTTTTTCGCCTATAAGAACATCCCAATGATGGAATGTAACCTATAAATTAGGCACACTAAGAGACTAACAGTACTAATTAATAACAAAGTGGAATCATGTCTACATCTACCATGATCAAAGTTATTTAATCTTATATTTTATTTATGTCTGTAACTTTTTTTATTTGATGCCTTTAAAACACAGTTGACTGTGTAACTGAAGCCTCTGGACATGAAATTTCAGGCAGTGGAAGACCCGGTGCTACTTAATGGTCACTGCAAAAGGCTCTGTGGGAGTGAGCAGAAGAGGAAAGCCAGCCATCCCCAGAGAGGAGAAGAAAGAAAAGCAGTCATTGAAAGAGGAAGAAAAAATAGGACCATATTCTCAGAGACAGTCCAGAGTCTAGGCCAGACCCTGATCAAGCTATTTGTTCCTGGTGCCAGTAAATACCACTACACCCCCATGAGGTTGCTACTGTTTCCATTGTTCAGATGTTGAACCCATGACTCTGAGAGAACCATGTGCCCAATGTCAAGTCCATCTACCTGGCAAAGCTGAATCAGAAGAGCTGAGCTGGCAGCTCTAAGCATCACCTTGCAAACCAGCCGCTCACCTTCAGCAGAATTAAGCCAAAGGAAATGACGCTGAGGTTTTATTCAAGGCAAAGCAGGAAGCAGCGACCCATAGCTCTTCTCCTGGTGGGTTTTATTAAGCTGAGCTAGTGTGCCTAAGAAGCCAGAAGGTCAGACCTTGACCTTCTTCATATGGGTTCAATATGGCAGGAGGAAGTAGCCTCTAAGGTCAGTGGCAAGTCTAGAATGTGTTCTCTTCTCACTCCATTTTAAACCAGTTTCAAAAAAATAACTTTTGAAATTCTGTATTTGGTTTCAACAGTATTGTAACTGGGCAAGTGGGGGGGGTGAAAGACAGGCGGGAGTTCAAGATGTGAGCAGGGTGCCATGAAATACGTGTGCAGTGTGCCCACATGAAACCCAGCCTTCTGAATTGTAACAAAACATTAATTAAAACTATGAAAAAAAAAACCTATGACAACTGGCATCCCAGGTTGGAACTCATACACTGTCTTTCCTCTTTCTTCAGATCTTCCTAGACCTCACATGTTTTCAACACCTCATCCTGAGACACAGCTTTCCACCACGCTCTAACTTTCTCATTCTCATGCACACTGTCCTATTCCTCCCTTTGCATGTGGTTATTTTAATCCAGCAGGAAAACAATACTATACAAATAAATCTTTATTACTGTCAGCATTGTTAAAGAATTGCCTAGTTTGAGCTGTTCATCCTTTGAAACCACCACCTAACTGAGGCAGAGAGGTTCCTGCTAGGCATTTTAAATTAGGGAAGACAGTTTTATTGTCAAGGCAGGTCAATCAAATTATAATTGGCTCTAATTTACACTCCCACCAGCTGTTAAATTCTTTACCTGAAGCACTCAAAATGGTGTGAAATTCTTGCTGGTTTTGTGAAAGCTTCAAACCAGATCCTTAAACCAATGGCCTTGTTATTTTTCACCAGCAATGAGGAACAGCCCCATCTGACTCTGCCAGGACAGAGTGGCTTGGACTGAGGCAGCCGAGCATGACAACAATGGTATGGCACTTCCTCCATAAACAGTCAGTCAGTCTTGACCAGTCAACACTACTGCCACAGGGAGCAAAGCGAGACTTCTTTTAGGCTACAAGACCACTGAGAGGCATTTTCTGGAATTTACACTGCTGGGAAAACCATAAATTGAGCACGTAAGACAAGATGGAACACAGGGGTAGCATTCAGGGGAGGTGTGTCGATGCTGGCTATGTGGGGGAACTCCTCATGTGAGGCCTCTGAACAGCTAAAACTAAGGAAGATCTTTTCCAGGCAGACACAAGCCCTTCAGAATAGTGAGAAGCCTCCAACCAGTGGCCTCATTTCAAAGTGCCATTTTACTGCCTTCCCAGGGTCCAAGGACCCAACTCCATTCAATTTTGCTGAGGGCAGTTGAGACCTGGTACTGGTAGCAAGAGGGAGGTACGGCAGATGTGAAAATAACGTCAGAACCGAATAGGTGAATTTTTGGAGAATCCGTTTGGCTGTTTCTAAGGAATCTAATTTAAATAACTGAGCTGTAGTTTTTCTATTCTTGCTTACTGGCTGCAGGGACAGTACTCAACAGTCTCAAAACGAGGGCCTGAGGGGGATAATTGGTGAGTAAAACATGTAGTGAAGAAGAAAAGGCTCTTCTTGTATTTTTGGATTTGCAGTGGGCTTCAGAAAATGCAACTTCATGAAGACAAAATGAAATACTGGCTTACAAATAGGAGCTGGAACAGCTCCCAGACGAAGTTTCTCAGGAAGAGAGGTGGGAACACAGCTTTATGTCAGGATAGCATTACGCTGCTGAACAGAGCAAAGCACGGGGAGCAATCAGGCTTTCCCAGACAATGGGCATCATCTAAGGTGTTTTCACCAAAGTGTGTGCACCTTTCAAATGATTGTTATGAAGAATTATATTGCAGCATACAGGAAAATAGTAGAACAATCAAATTATTAAAAACAGAAAATAAAATAAACAACAACAAAAAATAAAAATAAAAACAGAAAATAGAATGGTTACGGCTTAGACCACAATGCCATGCATACGGAAGCATAAGTATTGTATATTCATAGTACAAACACAAAAATACTAAACAAGAGTAGTTGTTTCCAAGTGAGATGATATGTTTACAGATAAGTTTTAAATGCCTTTCTCCACTTTCTGTTTTTTTTTTTATGATTATAATGACTGGTGCATATTAGTTGTACCAATGAGTAGGACTGGATATGGTACTCCATCCATACATGCATCATACAGTAATTATGTTCTTTTGCCTTCTTTCATTCTCTGTCCTCGCCAGCTCTGGGCTACACTTATTTTACTTCTCACCGGAGGGCAGATGTTGAGTCGGAGTTTCACTGGCAACACAGACTGACCTTAAACTCATGGCTCTCCTCTACGGCGCAGACATTGGTAGAATGGACATGTGCTACAACTACTGGACCTTTTTCTTTTTTTTTTCTTTTGAAAATTTTATAAATGACAGCAACAACAAAAAGCAGTACATGTGTGCAAATAGTGTGGTTTTATAATGCAACACTCGAGCGCACACATGTCCCGTGTTTTTCATTTTGCTGAAGAAAATAAAGTCTCTGCAACTCAAGGTTTAGGATAAACAAAGCATCCATCACTATTGGGGCTCTCTTGAGTAGTCAAGACTCAAAAATGACTATAAAAATCGGAAAGATTCAAACTTCCTTTAGATTGTTGTCCAACTTTCACTCCATCTTTCAGACCTATATGTGGTTATGTGACTGTGCTGTGCACTATGTTTTTCTGCCCAAAATATGACTGTACGCGCTTTTAAGGGACATCATTACAAAATCCCTCCACCTGGGAAGGCGGGGACTTAAGTAGGGATTCACTGTCAAGGTGAAGGAACACCCCAACTCTGAGGCTAGCTTGATCTGTGTTATAAGAATTTGGCTTTTTGTTCTGTTTTGTCAGTCATGTTTGGTTCTACCCCAGGTCTCTGAGCCATCCAGCTTCCTGATCCTGGCCATCTAGGCAGCGACAGGGATGGGCTCCCTCTAGTGGCGTGAGCCTCTAGTGAGACCAGTCATCGGTTGGCCACTCCCACATGAGAAGCTGTCTTAAGTAAACAGTTTTAAGATACTAATAAAAAGACCATATCAGCAAAACCTTAAGAGGAGACTACATCAGTGAGACTCTGGTGTGACCTACATAGTTTCCTAAGATGAGAAGAAAGTAGAGAAAATGGGACACTCTTAGAGCACAATATTTTCACACACCTTAGTGAATTAGCTCAATTAGCTCATGGTCAGAACTCCAGGGCAAACATTGTTAAACCAAAGTGTGTACATGAGCATCTATAAATGAACATTTTCTTTTTTTAATATATAATTTATTTATTTTTATTTTATGTGCATTGGTGTTTTGCCTTCACATATGTCTGTGTGAGGCTGTCAGATCTTGGAGTTAAAGACAGTTGTGAGCTGCCATGTCAGTGTTGGGAATTGAATCCAGGTCCTTTGGAAGAGCAGTCACTGCTCTTAACCGCCGAGCCATCTCTTCAGCCCCAAATGAACATTTTCAAGCTGGGCCCAGACATCCTATAAGTTATGTGACAAGCTTTGCAGCCCTCAAGTGCTTGGTCTTTTTAATCTTGTATTACTATTGTTGTTGCTATTTGTCTTTGTTTCGTTTTTAATTCCATGTGTGTGGGGAGATGAGTATGTGTGCATGAGCACAGGTGCCTGCAGAGACCAGAAGAGGGCACTAGATCTCTCAGAGCTTCAGTTACAGGTGGATGCAGGTGAACTACATCACATAGGTGCTAGGAATCAAACTGGGACTCTCTACAAGAGCAGTGTATGCTCCCAGCCACTGAGAGTCACGAAACCCTAGCATTGATATTTAGTGTAAGTTAATTCTTTTTTCTTTTTTGGTTTTTCGAGATAGTGTTTCTCTGCGTAGCCTTGGTTGTCCTGGACTCACTTTGTAGACCAGGCTGGCCTCAAACTCACAAAGATACTCCTGCCTCTGCCTCCCAAGTGCTGGAATTAAAGGTGTGGGCCACCACACCCAGTGTAGTTAATTCTTAGTAAGCCAATAGAGAAAGTACGAAGATGAATGTAATCACGTGATCTGAACATCAACAGACATGTAAGTGAAGTCTAAGCCACAGAGCCATCAGCTGCTATGGTGAGGAACTGAGCTGTCACAGGCCCCTCTGAGGTAAACATTTGCCTGAGACAAATACCTAGGCCATTACAGATGTGCCATGACTATTTTACCAAAAGAACGTACAAGGAAACGCATCAGACACTAAAAGGGGACAGACTACATTTAATTTCAGGCAAGTTTTTTTTTTGGTTTGTTTTTGTTTGTTTATTTTTGAGATAGAATCTCTTTACATAACCTTGGCTATTTCAGAACTGACCGTGTAGACCAGGCTGGCCTCGAACTCACAGAACTCCATCTGCCTCTACCTCCCGAGTGCTGGGATCAAAAGCATGCACCAACACACTCAGCTGGGGTAGAGTTTTAAACAAATGTATATAGAATTTTATTTGTTCTGTGATCAGAAGCATCAAACTCTAAATTAGTTTTCACATTTTGAAAATATTTAATAATAATAATAATAATAATAATAATAATAATAATAATAATAATAATAATAATATCTTCAAATTATTGTCCATTAAGTCATGAAAGATGACCTTGAGAAGTTACGAGAACTTCATGAATTCTCTTTAAGGGGATATTTTTCCTCACTCTGAGTGCCACCAGGCAGTTTTGTTTTCTTTCTGTGGTTAGACAGTTGTAGAGCCAGAGTTTCCTGAATGCTGCGTCTGAGTTAAGGAGACTTAGGAGGAGGCAAACCTCTAGCATGACGCCTGCAACCTGCTGGAAAAACCAAACATGCCAGCAGCCTGTAAGCTCAGTGAGCACTGCTCAAACGTAATGAAAGGCAGAAACAATGCCTGGCTGCTTCCTCTGTGCTTTTCTCCGTAACTCTGAACCATCTCTGTATTATTGCCCTGTTTCTGTCTTGATATAGTTTTATTATATTTAATTTTGGGGTGCAAGTTGCAAAATAAGGACCAAGAATATTGAGTTCTTTGGTGCCTGATAAACCACTGATCCCAGTTTTCTCCAGAATGAAAGTCTTAAAGTGAATAATGTGTGGAATCTTTGCAAACCATTAGAGCAATCGCCCAGTCACTTGACTGGATAGATTCAAATCAGATGCACTGGAATAAATGGTACCACAGTGAGGAATGCGTGTGGTGTCTTAATGAAAAAGAGTAGTGCTGTGTTATGGAGGGCGGCTGGGAATACGCCTCAGTGGGTAAATTGCTTGCCAAATTCCCACGAAGACCTAGTTCAGAGCCCTGGAATCCATGTAACCCTGGACACAGTGGCACATCTGTAATCTTGCCGCACAAGATGAGGGGCATGCACAGGGAATCCTTAGACACTCTCAAGCTACGCAGTATGGCATACACTGCAGTGAACAAGATAGAAAGCAGGCGCCAGCACCTCAGATTACCCTCTGTACAAACATGCCCTACCACTTACATGCCCCGGAACCATGCCCACCTTCATACCCACAAACACGTGGGTGAGCATGTACACCACACACACACACACACACACACACACACACACACACACACACACAATTATTATGGCTTAGAAATCTTCTCACCACCCTGTTCCAACTTATGTACCAGTTGATGGCCTTGTTTTTGTGGGACCCACCTCGAAGAAGAGGATCACTAGAGGACAGGCCTTCAGAGGTATAGTCCAGCAACACTTCCAGCCCTGGGCTGTCCACTCCCTAGTCCACCAAGATGTGAGCAAACAGCCTCCTGATCCTACAAGACCACTCCCCTAAGTGTGAACTCAACCACACCTTCACCCCGAGTCACTGTGAGTCAAAACAGGTCCTTCTTCCTACAAGCCGCTTTGACCAGGCTTGTGTGACCGCAGCGGAAATAATAACTGATTGAAAGAGCATTTAGGGCACCAAGTGCTGCCACCTGCTCTTGCCTCATGTCTGCATCTAGCTTGACTTTAATGGGGGGAAATTTTAAAGGAGAAATTTGGTAGGAAAAAATGTGGAATTGGGTGATTTTCTTTTTTCTGTCTTTAAAAAAATAAACATTTTATTGATTCTTTGTGAATTTCATATCATGCGCCCCAACCCTACCCATCTCCTTGTCCCTTGGTATCTGTCATCTGTACTTGCAATCTCCTCCCCCACCAAAAAAAAAAGAGAATAAAATAAGATATAATTGAAAACAAAAAGATCTTGTCCTGGAAGCTGTGCTGTGACACAGTGTGTCACACAGTATATTAGGTGACTTTCATAATCTGAAAACCTTAAGAGATTTTCTTGGGGTTTAATAAAAACTGTGCATATTGCTCTGTGGAATGGATCTCCTTTGCTTTTTGTTTAGAAACAAATAAAAAGAGCTGAATTATTAATGGGAAGCAAATTGGTTACTGTACATTTAAAGTCACTTTTTATTTCATGCATATGTCTATATTAAGATCTTAAGGGTGTTTTACAGTGGATTATGCTACAGTTGGAATAGCATCTAAGGAACCATCTAAAGGATGCTTAGTGTGGTTTGGGGAAAGGAAAGAATGGTTCAAATGTGATCACAAAATGAACCTGTGGAGTAAGGACCACCAATCGCCCCTACCCCTGCTCACTTCTGATACCGACTGCAGACTTCACGGTTTCCCAAGGTCACTCTCGGTTCTAATAATTCACTACAACTCTCTGAAAGCAGTTGTAGTCGTTACTGTGAGTTATTACAGTGTAGAGTTCTCCAGGGTTACAGAAATGGGGCTTCCAAGTCTTCTCCTTATACATATGTAAACAGTGTTACCTTTCCTGACAGTAACATCAGACCATAGCATGGGTACTGCCAGTCTGAATGTTCCTGTGAGTCCTTGTGTCCTGAGGTTTTATTATGGGGATATGGCCAACTGCACACATGGCTGATCTTTGGTCTCCAGTCCTTCCAGAAGGAAAGCGCATTCCATGAGGCTCAAAGGCTCCATCATGTGGTCCAACAACCACCATTACATATTCTAAGGAGGCTTCAATACCATTTCTCATATATTTGATTACCAATACAATGCTATTATGAGAAGATCTATTTGTATATTGGAATGGGATCAACATGATGTACCATCTTTTGGCCACAGAATAATCCTATTCCATCACAAAATAAATCCATAAATCCACAGAGATATCTGCTGTCCTTTAAAACACTATTGACCCTTGCCCCTTTAGTAGGCTTATTATGGACAGCTGCCATATGTAGTGTCATCGATTCTAGGATCCAAGTCTGCAGTCCAATGGGACAAAACCACTCTCTCCCCTTCATTCCATAAGCTTTACTCTGACTGTTTTCTATGCTGTGATATCAACTAGCTGGACCTCCCTCTTCCCTTCATGGAGGACATGGGTACAGTTCAGAGTGGTTCCTACGGCTGTTAACTGTACTGCAGATTGTCTTATTTTGAGATGTCCTTGAAGCAAGGCCAGGCTTAGTACAGTGACATAAATTACAAGTTTCCCTATGGGATTTCCACAGATGGGACAGCCTTAACATGTGGGAATAAACTTATAGGGAAAGGTGCACACTTTGGATGCCAAGAGCTAGAATGAAGGGCCAACCCCAGTGTTACAGAATTGCATCTATTAAGATGTTCAAAAGGACATGTTGGGGTAGGAGCCTTTTCTCAAAACTAGATCATAATATACATTTTATTCATAATTACCATGAGCTCTTTCTGTCCCTCCCCAAGCCCCACTCAGATCAAAACACGCTTGTCTCAAGGTGTCTGCCAAGGCCCCTTTTCTGGGAATGGGCTGCCCCCCTTCCCTCTATGACAGGGTGAGAAGTACACAATGAAACAGCCCAAGAGGAAAACTACTGTGCCCTGTGAGAATGGTCAGAAAATAAGTCACTTCCATTGTCTTTGTTCATCCTATGATATAAGAGTGTCTGCTGTACTTGTACTAGGTGTTGTGAGAATCCACTTTGGTGTTCTCTCTAGCCACTACTATCTGGTCACTGGAAAACCTCACCAGAGAAAACTCTGCTCTGCCTGGGAACTCCAATTGGCTGTCTCAAAAGGGCTTTCCCAGCCCACTTATGGAGGATGTTTTGTGCGTCCAATTTGATAAGGGTTTGCTATGTTTTTTAATCTTTCTAATTATTCTTTCACTTCAGCTTTCTGTGTGCTTCATAAAATCACTAGTTCAAAGCCAAAGCCTTGGCTATTGAGATCATCCTCCAGACCATCAGCATCGCCCAGCAGTGCTGCTGGGTAAGTCTGTCTGACCCACTTGTCAAAACACTCATCATCTCTCTCCCATCCTCTCCTTTCCAGATACAAGAAAAATCACATCCTCCCCAAATCTTCTCATTCTCAAGTGCTTTTCCTCTAAATGCCTCTGCTCATGAAAATATACTTAGCTTGTCTCACAAACAGAAACCCTCTCTGCTAAGCTCCTTTTCTGTCATGTAGGTCAATGGTACCTTCCCCACTGCATACATTGTCATTGCATAATAACAGCATGTATACAGTTAGGATACAATTAACATATCAAAACCGCTGGATCCATCACACTCAGGTGGGAGTGGTAGTTACAGCTAAACAGAATGTGGTGTGGGTGTGCATAAGGCTTCTCATAGCCTTCTTCATTGAAGCAAAGGGTTGTTCCCAGTCGAATGCCTTCTGGTACCCATGGCCCTGATAACATCAGGAATCCATTGTCCTTTCCCACTCTATTGGATGGATTTTGTATTCACAAAACAAGAGTGGCATGTTTTTATGTATAATGAGCTGTGATGCATCAGGAATGCCACTGTTATGTTTTATCCATGAGGCTGTCATTAGCACAACACAGAATCTGTTTAACAGTAAACTTTTTAACATGCAAAAAAAGTATACTTAAAAATAACAATATGGGGACTGGAGAGATGGCTCAGTGGTTAAGAGCACTGTTTGCTCTTCCAGAGGTCCTGAGTTCAATTTTCAGCAACCACATGGTGGTGCCTCATAGCCATCTATACTGAGATCGGATGCCCTCTTCTCCCATGCAAGTGTACATGCAGAGAGAGAGTACTCATATATGTAAACTAAATAAATCTTTGTAAAAATCCATATAAAGTAAAGCAGTATAAATGCCAGATAAATTGTTTACTATCACCATCAAATATTATGTATTATACCTAATTGTACATTTGTTGCCTTTATTTGAGTGGGAAAGCAGGAAGTTCACCTCCACCAGCATCATCCCATACAGATAAGTGCTGTTGTTGCTCTGTGATCTCACAATAGTTGTAGCATTTCTTAGAGAATAGAGACTGCTTAAGTCTGTTATAGTCGTATGCACAAACACTGTGTAGGCACTCCATCCTTGGCCAATATGCTGTTGTGTGGTACACAACAATATTTGATTTCTCTCATTATAATACTTCATTTATAACCCTTCCTTCCATTTATCATTTATTCTTGCGCAAGCTTTCTACTTCTTCAAGGAGTGCTTAGAAAAATCATGTTCTCACTTCATATAAAGTCCAGACATGGCAACTTAGTCTAGACCTTCTCATTTAGCCATCAACACTACAAGGCCATGCCCCTAATCCCCTCATCTAACTGATGACACTCTTAGGACTTCATCAACAGATCTGGAAGGATGAGTCACATATTAATAAGCCCCCAAATTCTTTTTTTAATTTATTTTTATTTTTTTATTAATTTATTCTTGTTACATCTCAATGGTTATCCCATCCCTTGTATCCTCCCATTCTTCCCTCCCTCCCATTTTCCCCTTACTCCCCTCCCCTATGACTATTCCTGAGGGGGATTTCCTCCCCCTGTATATGCTCATAGGGTATCAAGTCTCTTCTTGGTAACCTGCTATCCTTCCTCTGAGTGCCACCAGGTCTCCCCCTCCAGGGGACGTGGTCAAATATGAGGCACCAGAGTTCATGTGAAAGTCATACCCCACTCTCCACTCAACTGTGGAGACTGTTCTGTCCATTGGCTAGACCTGGATAAGGGTTTAAAGTTTACCGCCTGTATCGTCCTTGGCTGGTGCCTTAGTTTGAGCGGGAACCCTGGGCCCAAATCTGCCTATCATAATGTTCTACTTGTAGGTTTCTAGGGCCCACTGGATCCTTCTACTTTGCTATTCTCCCATGCTTATCTCATCTAGAGTCCCAGTAGGATGTCCTCCCCTCTTTCCCAGTTTCCTGGTAAGTGAAAGGCCCCCAAATTCTTGTTTCCACAATCCCAATAGTCATTTTGAAAACATGCATGAATAAGGCCAAGAGCAGAGTCATCACTAAGACAAACTGGAGACCTGTGACAGGGTAGACTACAGGGAGGATTTGGGGATACCTCTAGCTAAGCCTCCTAGCAGCAGGGGACTCCTTCTAAGACTAAGGAGGCCACTTTCTAGCCAGACAGGACCTATAGTGGTGAGAGGGGAACACTAATGCACCTATAAAACCTTTAGACCAAAATTTACCCTCCCTACAAGATGTGCAGAGGTAAAGATAGAGTGGTGACTGAGGAAATACCCAACCAATGCCTGGCCCAACCTGAGACCCACCCCATGGAAGAGAGCCAACCCCTGATACCTTTAATGATACTCTGCTATGTTTACAGACAGGAGCCTAGTTTAGTTGTCCTCTGAGAGGCCCTACCCAGCAGCTGGTTGAACCAGATGCTGAGACTCACAGCCAAGCATAAGGTGGAGCTTGGGGAGTCCTATGGAAGAGTGAGAGGGAAGGATCCAGGGGGGGCAAGAACACTTCAAGAACACCAACACAGTCAACTAACCTAGACTCATGGGGGCTTACAGAGATGGAAGCACCAACCAAAGAGCATGCTCAGACTGGACCTCTGACACATATAAAACCAATGGGCAGTTTGATCTTGATGTGGATCCCCTAGTAAGTTGAGCAGGTGTCGTCTATGACGTGGACTCTGTTGCCTGCTTTTGATGAATTTGCCCTTACTGGGCTGATTGCCTGGCCACAGTGGATGAGGATAAGCTCTGTCCTAATGCAACTTGATGTGCTGGGTTGGGTTGGGGGGCTCCCCTTTTCTGAGGACAAAGGGAGGGGAGATAGGGGAAGATGGTGAAAGGCAAGGACTGGGAGGAGAGGAGGGAGGAGGATATTATCAGGATGTGAAGTTAATATATAAATTAAAAATAAGTTTTAAAAACTAAGTTACCTAAAATTAAGAAGAAGGAGGAGGAGGAGGAGGAGGAGGAGGAGGAGGAGGAGAAGGAGAAGAAGAAGAAGAAGAAGAAGAAGAAGAAGAAGAAGAAGAAGAAGAAGAAGGAGGAGGAGGAGGAGGAGGAGGAGGAGGAGGAGGAGGAGGAGGAGGAGGAGGAGGAGAAGAAGAAGAAGAAGAAGAAGAAGAAGAAGAAGAAGAAGAAGAAGAAGAAGAAGAAGAAGAAGAAGAAGAAGAAGAAATCCCATAGACCCCTCTAGCTTCACCTGTGCTGCTTAAAGGCCATTGCCATTCGTTCGTTCTGTTTCTTTTTTTCCTCTCTCTCTTTTTGAACATTTTTATTTCTAAGATTGTAATTTGATTACAGTTATCCCTTCCCTTTTCTCTCTCCAAACCCTCCCAAAGTCATGGCTTCTCTTTTTTATTGATATTATATGCATATAAGAAGTATATGGATATACATATGTATTCCTAAATATAATTTGTTCAGTCCATATAATGCTATCTATATGTGTGTTTTCAGAACTGATGGTTTGGCACTGGGCAGTCAATTGGTGTGCTCGCCATTGAGGACAGTCACTTCTCCGATTGCCAGCTTCCCTCACGTGTCCATAGCTCCTTATTTAGGGCTTCTGTTTGGCATGTGTAATCCCTGTTCAGCTCACATTTAGGCAGTCAAGTTGGTGACACGTTATGGGTGTAGCTTCTCACATTACTAGTACACAATCTCACAGCAGCCTCCCTGATCCTCTTACAGTCTTTCTGCCCCTTCTTCCACGATGCTCCCTGCATCTTAGGCTCAGTTTCTTTAAAGCTGGGAAGATTTTCATGTGGGTAATCAGTTTGCTTTCCACATTTCCATTTTCTTATGGATCATTCTAAGTTTCCAGCATCTGGAAAACCTGTAAGATAAGATGAGACACAAATCTGATCAACATTCTCAGGCTGGTGCTTGATTCTGGCATTGTAACGTTACATAGAATACCAAGCAAGGTGGGCCTAAGCCACAGCATCTACCACAGTTTGAGAGAGCAGACAGTCAATGAGTGAACATGATAGCCATGCTAGAAGCAAGCCAACAGGGCTGGCATACACAGTACAACATATTTCCCACCGGAACTGTTCCATTTGACATATACAGGGGACAGCCCATCTTCTGAGGAAAAACTAACATTTCAGTGGCTTTTCTTCAGTCCATAGGAAAGCTCCTCTTTACCGTGTGTCTAGGTCACACACACTTGCCTCCAATCGTTCAGCAGTCAGCTGAGTCTTAGATGAACCCACACAAGCTCTTTCATTCTGCAGTATTCAAAACCAAACCTTCATCTCTCAAATTAGTCACTCACAAGCTATTGTCGTAGAATTTCTTCAAGAGGCTGGTGATACCAACGTGGAAAATGAATGACTCCATCATGGCACATCTCTGGTTCGTCAGCTCTGTGACTTTGCCCTTCTCAACGTAGGACCTCCCCACTGACAACTGATCCTAGAGGTGCCATCTAATGTCCCAGCATGCTCCTTGGGTAGAAAGTAGCTCAAACAAGAAAAATCTTGTGCTTGGTATAGCATCAAAAATCTTCCTAACATTCTCTCTCATCTCTCCCTACCCTTTTTTGTGTTAGCTATTTGAGATAACAGTAACCAAGAGATTTCATATTTAGCTTATAGCGTACTATTTTACCATTTCTACTTGTCTAAAATCTTAACTCCTTGAGAACTGGATGCATCTCTAAATACCATTGCCAACTTTAACCTATTGTAACTGTTCCCCATCTGCAGGTTGATGGCAGTGTTGTCCCATGTCTGCATTGCTGACAATCTCCTAAGTGAAGTGATACATTCATCCTGCACATTAATTACACTTTGAGTGGTGAGGGTTTTAAACAGTCAACTTGTCATCAAGAGTCTGTAGTTCATCGACCACCCCCTTTCTTCCTTTCTTTATAAACCATATAGGAGTGAGCTGAGGTCATGCTATATAATTATAATTTTAGAGTTATAGGGTCAAGGCCCACGTCCAAGCACCTACTCAGCAGCTTCCTTATACAGCCACTGCCTAGGGAATGACACTGTTCACAGTGGGCTGGGCCCTCCTGTATGAGTTAGCAATTAAGCCAGTCCCTCACAGACAAACGAGGTAAAGACAATTATCATTTAAAACTTCTTTCAGATGATTCTAGGCTGTGTCAATTTGACAGTTAGTGCTGACTAGGACTAATAGCAAGAGCAAACGTTATCTGAGACCAACACTTGTGTTGTTGTTCTTGTTATTTAATTGAATGATCTGACTTTTTTTATATGTTGATGTCCTTAGCACACACTGCGACATGAAAGCTGGCAGCATTGACATCACATTGGGGACCACGTTGATCTGAATCAGAGTGTATATTTGAATGAAGTCCTCAGATAATGTGTAGTCATTTGAGAATTCACAAAGGTTCTCTGAGTTAGCTTTGCTCATTACCTCCAACCTGAATCTGGACCCACAGCACCCTTGCCCAGTTCAGAGCCTCTAGGCATGAAGAAACTGACATTCAAGCACTTTTTCTGTCATCTATAGTCACCCTTTCAGAAGAGGCGCAGGCAATGGCAGCCGCCTGACTGACAGCTTGTAGTTGTCTCTCCCTGAGTTAGAGGGGACTGGGCAGCAGCAGCGCATGGGCCTTGCAGACAAGGTCTAGAATGACCTGTTCATCACTTGTATTAGACTATATTTTAGAAGACCAAAGGTTTCACAGACATCTTTCTCTCCTTATGTTTAGAGTCATGGAAAACTGCTTAATGGAGGTAATTTACTTAATGAGTAGCTCCAAATATTTGGTTTTCAACTACCAGCAGTCTAATACAAATTACAGGCTAGCTTAATTGCACTTAACCAAGTAGGCCTTGCAAACAATTTTCTCTCATTATTTCTAACTGAAGCATGCACCTTTGGCACAGCTCTCTCTTTATTAATAAACTCGAAAAGCGAGTGTTGAAAGTCTCTATGCACCTTGATTTTTTAAAATACTATCCTATGTGGATTGAGAGATAGATTCCCGGTTAAAGGCATGGACTACTCTTGCTGAGGACCTGAGTTCAGGTCTCAGAACTCTGGTGAGGTAGCTCACAGTCACTGGCCCCAAGAGGCCTGACACTTTCCTCTGGCCTCTGAAGGCTCCTGAACTCACATGCACATACCACTCTCACACCCTCAACACAGATGCACAGCCAAAAATAAAACATTTTTTAAATCCTACCTTATTTTTTAAATCCTACCAATCCTATCAAGAAGACAAAAAGTCTTGGACAACATTCTTGCCAATATTTTAGTAATTAGAAGGCTGGTCAGTGTCTGTTCACAACATACAGGTAACAGGAAGGTTATGAAGGATCACACACCCAACTTCCTGTCTGTAGGAAGGTCTATCCTTAAGTTGTTGTTCCATAGGAAGGCCTGAATTATTGGAAAATATCTGTGGAAAACAGAGCATCCTCTGGACCCACCCATTCACAGTGGTAGGATCTCAGCAAGCTCTTACGGATGGTAGAGACTCACTTGATAAGATGAGGAAGAAGAGGCAAAGCCTGTCACTATCCACAGGGCTTAGCCACAGCTAAGGAGATCAGCCCTACAAGCAATGCACACAAGTGCCTTCATATCTCACCCAGTGACCCCTAAAGACGGTTCTTGAAGGAGTTACAAAAACAGGTTAGCTTGCACACCCTCCCTCAAGGAAAGGAAGATGAAATACAAGCTGTTGGGTGTGCCCAAGCCTCCCTTCCTATCTCTTTCCCATCTGGACTTCACTATGTGTTTCTCAGGAGTGGTAGTCTCTGCACTCAGCACCAAGTTCTGATTTCATGGGTCAGTTTTTGTGGAAGACTGTTGTGAGCCAATCTCTTGTATCACAAGTTTGCTTAATGTGTGAGCTTGAACTTTAACCATTCTATTAAAATCCAGCCTTAATATAATTGGTTTTCTTATAGTGCGTTCTTCCATAGCCACTAATTTTGCTCAGAGAATGGTTGACAAACTATTCTCCAAGCAGAAGTGCACTCCAGTGCTATGAGTAGACCACTAAACAGCTCTAAAGGCCTTTGTCTTGAAAAAGACTATACCATGATGCAAACACTGTCCAACCAGTTTTCAGGCACATAAGGCAGGCCAGCCTCCTTACATTACGTTGCCATTGAATACTCTAGATAATCCCATATTTGTCACCAAACAGCCTACATAAATCTTTATAGAAGGAGAGTCGCAGTTCAATTCCTTAGGTCAATATTTTTAGAGAATTTTAAAAATTAGTCACCTGGTTTTTGTTATTCTACTTTTGGTCATAGCCCTGCTACAGGAAAGTGTGTAAAGCACACTGGGTCTCTCCTTTAGTAACATTTGCATGTTAGCATGAAATCACAGGATAGGAAGATGAGGAAAACCTGCTGATGAATCTCAGTGTGCAAATGAAACTATTCACGGAATAGTGCAACATAAAGCAGAGGACAGGATGTGTAGACGCTGACCTGCAGCAGCCCCACCTCAGAAAGCAAAGGACAGGATGTGTAGATGCTGACCTGCAGCAGCCCCACTTCAGAAACCAGAGGACAGGATGTGTAGATGCTGACCGCAGCAGCTCCACCTCAGAAACCAGAGGACAGGATGTGTAGTTGCTGACCTGCAGCAGCCCTACCTCAGAAAGCAGTGTGAAATCTAAGGAAGAAAGACAGAGTCACCAGGCAATCGTGGAGATCTCTGCTCATAAATCTTTTTATCATAACTATCAATAGTATTGAACTGATCAATAATATTGAAGGTATGGGTGGGTATTTGTGAATCAAATCAAAATACATTGAGGTGTGTATGAAACTCTCCAAGAGTTAATGAGCTAATGAGATAAGGCTCAGGGAATGTTGAAGAATAAGAGGTAGAAAGATTATAAGAGCCCAAAGGCCGGGATGTCTGCCATGTGATAGCATTTTCTATATATGACAGGAAGTGTACACATGAAATCCCAACAACATGGTCGCCTAAACAAGACCAGATTTTTAAAATGAAATACACATGAACTTGTTAAACTATCTAAATGTAGTAAAGCTTCTAGAGTGATACGTACAGGAAAAAAAAGCTGGCTGTGTTCAAATCATGGCAGGGGGTCAAAATTCAATCAGTTATTAAAAGTCAAGGCAAGTAGAAATCATGAAAACTGTAATAACAATAGATATAATGTAAAATGCTAGAAAATACACACCCTGTGATAACAAGAAGTTTCTATATGTAACCCCTCTGCAGAAATGCCAGTGCTGACAGAAACCTTTCAATCTAGTTATATACTTTTGAGGAAGAAATCTACAGACACAACAAAAGAACATAAGGGAGTTAAGACACAGACAGGACAGGGTATGTAGGCAAAGCTTGTAAAAAAAAATATGTTTTCCAGCCGGGAGTGGTGGTGCACGCCTTTAATTCCAGCACTACGGAGGCAGAGGCAGGCAGATCGCTCTAAGTTCGAGGCCAGCCTGGTCTACAAAGTGAGTCCAGGACAGCCAAGGATACACAGAGAAACCCTGTCTTGAAAAACAAAAAATATATATATATGTTTTCCAATAAATGAATATCAGGGTCAGGGGAAAGGCGTTAGGATATCTGAGGATTTGGAAGAACCCTTTTGTGTCCACCAAGTATCCAGTTCTATATTTTACTGAGATCATTACATTACCCAGCCTCCCTCGCAGAATGGTGAGGCCATGTGGCTGGTCCAGTCAAGGTGGTGTGAACCAAATGAACATACTACTTCCAGGCCTGGGCCTTAAGCAAACATGACTGTGCATGATGTGTAAATGTGAGACTATCACTGTCACCTTCCCCTCTCCCTCACTGCTCACAGACACACACATTCACACACTCACACACACAGACACATATATACATTCTCTCTCACACACACTCACAACACACTCACATACACACTCACACACATAGACACATACACACATTCTCACACACATTCACACACACACAGACACATACACACACTCTCACACACACCCTAAGAGGTGCAAACAACATCAAGTCCCTAGGCAAAGAGAAAAGTACACAGTGGAGAGGACACAGTCCCTGAACTTGGAAGACAACTACTGATGACCAAAGGCACAGTCTAAACACAAATAAGCTTTGTGTTAAAACCAGTGGCATGTTTTGCTTAATAAACAAGAAGGAATGCAAGCATTTACAAAGCATTTGTGTAATATGTTAGGAGATTTCAACAAGGGAGCAACACTGAAGGGATTAATAAAGAGCAGAATAAAAATGTATGCATTATGAAAACAGAACTTAGATTAAATAATAAACCCTGTGTGGAAGATATAGCACAGCAGTGGAGCTCTTGCCTGACATATGCGAAACCCTGAGTTCAGTCCCCAATATCATGAAGGAAAAAAATAAATAATCTAAAATTTCAAAATTAGGCCAAAATAAATAAAATTTTAAATCTTGTAGATGCTCCATCAAAGGATTAAGAAAGAAAGTAAAACATTATATCAAGGCTTAGACAGGAGGTAAATACAGAAGATATCCATGGAGTCTTAAGAAAATGGTCTATTTTCAAGAAAATGTAAATTGCAAAGTGTGAGGGTTTGTATTGCAAACTCAACAGAAGCTAGAAGCAGGAATCACCTGGAAGAGGCCCTAGAGCATTCTGGGGGGCGGGGTGTCTTCATCACATTAATTACAGTGTCCCCTGTGGGCAACACCCATTCCCAGGCCTGGTATCCAAGATGGTAAAATGGAGAGAGCCAGCAGAGTTCCAGAAGGTGTGTGTTCAGTGTTCTGTTCTTCACTGTGCATGTGCTATGACCAGGTATGTCAGGCTACACTGCCTTAGGCTCCTGGTCACGACGGCTGAACTTTGAGCTGACAGCTAAAATACAACCGTTCTCCATTATGTCAGAGTGTTCTTATGATAACACCAAGAAATGAAGCCAAGACAATAAGATGCTCTAGGAAGACGTAGAAAACTGAAATAGTCAAATAACTAGAAATAAATGGGATGTGATTGTTGACAACACCTCCAAATAGGTCAGACTCATAAAACAGTCACATCAGCTATATACATAGAGAAATGGAAGACCCATGTTTATACAAAATAGTACGTAGCATAACTTTTAAGTTTTTATATAATTTTATAAAGCTGGCATATAATTATATGAAAACTCAAAATTATTACCACAAGAATACAAACTATGAGCCTACATGTTGAATAAGAAACATTCTGGACCTTCCCACTAGTTCTTGACAACTCTATCTTTCTCCCTCCCTCCACTATCTGAAGAAGGTGCCCCCCAATTTCTGTCACCCAGTAGGCCTGCTGCAAATGCAAATTCACGCCTTATCCACCTGAGGCGAAGAGCTCATCGGGATAGTGACAGAACCTAGGTGATTGGCTCATTTCCCACCTCTTAGCATCTCACATGAAAACACAGCCAAAGAGACGAGTTTTCCTGTCAATCTTCATACTTCAGAAATTTAAGTAAATGCAATTTACTAAGACCTTAGAGAATTCCACATAGACAAACTCAGGCAAAAAGGAAGACACTTGCCAAAAAGCATACTTAACTTGTTACTGGGAGAATATGTAATTGGCCCTGGCACACAATGCAGGCTGAGAGAAGCTGTCTCTCTTCTCTTCACCAGGACCAGGGCAAGCATGGCCCTGAAGTTGCATCCTTTGGTCTCTCTAGACTGGGTGCTTTCCTAGAGATGGGGAAACAGACTCAGAGGCTATTCCTTCTGTTTCCTGTTGGTAAAGTCATCCACTTTCCTCATGTCAAGAAACAGCCTTCCTCTAATGCCAGGCTTTTAGTTGCTTATCTATTCCTACCCACCCAACACAATATGGACAAGTACTTTATGATCACTAGTGTGGTGTGAACAAAACATCCAATACGCATGATCAATGGAAGCAGAAAATCTACTACCAGCTAACTGTGTATAAACACAGCCATCCCTCAACCTCCCACAGCCCATATCAGCTGCTAAGAAGCAAGGTCCCGACTCTTTGTCTAAGGATGGGTACCAGAGACCCACTGAGTAGATCACAAGCTTCCTGTTCAATCTCATCTAATCCTTGGTCTGCTAGGCTTGCCCCCTTGCAGGCCCCCAGTTCAACAGACACTTTACTCACATTACATCATATGGCTTGACTATGTCCCCCAAAATTCACATTAGAAATTTCACTCTCTATGCAACAGGGTTGAAAGTATAACCTTTAAGGGGGGATTGGGAAGGGCTGAGGAGCCAAGGGCTTGCCACTCAAGCTTGAGTACTTGAGCACAAAGGCGCAGGTGTATAAAGCAGAGGCCAGTGAATACCGGGAAGCTCGCTGATTTGGTTTGGTTCCAGGAGCCAATTGTGTTGTCTATTACTAATTTTAAAAACACCTCTGAAGTGCAGGTTATTCAAAAAATAGCAATTGTACTTGTGGAAGACACTCGGAGTCTAGAATACACATGGAGATGACCCAAATGACCTTGCTTGAGGTCCGTCACACTGCAGCACTGAGCCAGAAGGATTAACACATCTTTTCTTGGAGTGATAGAGTTTCCTTGCCTCCATAAGTTTTTTGTGGGTTTTAACTAGTGAGTGAATGCGGGTATAGACACATCACTTGCTCACATCCTCAATATGCTCTCAAGAAGCTCACAGTCACACTGGAGACACTACTTAAACATACAAAGCAATGGCAGCAAGAATGAGAAAGAAAGAAGAACAAATTTCAAAAAGGTAGATTTAGGAGACCAGTTCAAGATAATGTGTGAAGAGACAGAGATACACGCACTGTCTTTAATCCTGCTTGTCTGGGCAGATGGTGCCGACATCCAGTGAGTTACAATCATAAAGACGGCTCCAGCTTTGAGTGAGAGAGAAAGAAGAGCAAATGAGCCTATGCGGTCCTTGAGAGCATCCAGGAGAGATGCCAACCATTTAGTTGGTACATTTGTCAGATGCTGCCGGTGGGACAGCTCAGAGTTGGATGTAGATTTAGGAAGTCCTCTTTTACATGAAACGCATGCCTTGAGCATCAGTGTGATTGCCTGGAGAGGGTGGGGAGAGGGAAGAGCTGAAAGACAACAGTGCTTACATAACAAATAGAGGACACAGGAAAGGGAATGTCTGTAATAAATAAGGAATATGTCGAATGAGGATCAATAGCCCACACAGTATCCCTAGTAAGCCCACTTGTGAAATGGCATCAGGCAGCTTCTCAGCACAGTGATGTAGGAAAACACACATGACTCAAGCAGTTAGGAAGGCCTTGTTCACAGCCTTCCATCTGTCAATAAGCCAGCTCCATGGCTTGGGCATGCTCCTTAGTCTCTTCAGGGTCAGCTACAAATGATTTGGTAGTAATAAAGCACATTACATTATAAAAAATGTTAACTTTGGTAGTAGTTTAATGATTATTTAGAGATGTCAGAAACAGCAGAATTTGCAGAGCACATGAGAGAATTGCTGAAGCTCTTCAAATGGACTGAATAAAACTAAGTGTTCCGTCCTCCAGGACTCCTGGGAGCAGCCACATTACACTCGGCATCCTCAGTGCAGGCTCCATGTCCTACCCTGTGACTGTCTCTTGTCCACTTGCCACAGTTGGCCATAATTCTATGACACTTGATCCACTCTTTTGGACTGTGGGTGCCTTAATGGTGGCCCATGCCTTATGAACTCTCCCATTTGTATCTATAGCCCAGAGCATAATACATGAAACAAGAATGGGATTCCATAAATATTCATCAAAAGGCAAAACAGTGCCTTCGGTCATTAAGTGTTATTTTCATTACTAGAGAATTAAGTTAGAGTGTGAGCATTCTCAAAATCCTTATGTCATTAATATTTCCTCGGAAACATTAAGCCATTATTTAGAGTATATAACTATGAATGTGGAAATAAAAGAGTATGAGTGTTTTCAACCATTTGTGTCAATGGGAACAAAACTCAGTGGATAGCACTGCAGTGATGGTTCAGTATTTAACACTGGCAGAGTTAACCAAAAACAATGACTACTTGGGCAGCAAGCAAATAGCAGTCTAGAAAAGACCCTTGCCCTCCCTCGGAGTTGTTGGTTGTGTCAGAATGCACCTTCACCTTCAACCGCCACCTTACCTTTCCACCACATGCAAGACACTTGTTGCTTCTTTCCCAACATCAAAAGAGGTGCTGTGCTGGTTTGGATAGGAATGGTGCCATAGGCTCATGTGTTTGAATGCTTGGCCCACAAGAAGTGGCACTATTAGGAGATGTGACCTTGTTGAAGTAGATGTGGCCTTGTTGGCGGAAGCATGTCACCATGGGGCAGGCTTTGAGGTCTCCTGTACTAGTGTGACAGTCTTCTCCTGCTGTCTACAGATCAAGATGGAGAATTTTTGGCTCCTCTAGCACCATGTCTGTCTGCATGATGCCATGCTTCCTGCCATGATAAAAATGGACTAAAGCTCTGAAACTGTTAGCCAGGCCCAATCAAATGTTTTCATTTATAAGAGTTGCCATGGTCATGGTGTCCCTCTACAGCAATGAAACCCTAACTAAGACATGTGCCAAAGCACCATCAGAAGAGGAGTAATTAGGGGAGAGATATTCCAGCAGCTCTGGGTGGCATCTCTTTGACCTGGAGCAGCTGCAGGCATGCTGTGGGAGATAGCATGAAAAGTCAGTGTAGGAGTTTATTCAACATTTGTTCATTTGGATGGGCGGCAAAAAGGACAACCGGTAGTCACAGGGATCCACTACAAAATATAACTGTGTTCATTGAATTCAAAATTTTACTTTGGAGCTGCCTCCTCCCATCCCATGCTATCTACCATCCTTGGAAATTTGAAACTAAGGGGTCCAAATCCAGAAATCTAACATCACTGAAGCGTTGGGAAAATTCAAAAAGTACCAGGTATAACATCCAAACAGGAAGTTATGTGACTTAGTCTGGCTCCACGGCCAAATTCTGGTTGGCTTCACCTGCTATTGTTGTCCTTGTTTAATCAAAATCTCTTCTTTAGCCTAATATGGTGAACTTTAAAGTGCCAGGGAACAAACTACACAGATAGATACTAAGCTGCCAAAGAGATAACTAAAAAAGGGCAGAGGCCCCTCTGCCTTCGGCATTGCTATCTGGAAAGACCTTCAGTTTAACAACTGAAAAGGTGATTTCCAATCAAGGGATTCTCATTGTAGAACGCATGGTCCAACCAAGGTGAAGAGGCAGTAACCCTGCAATGATGTTGCTGTGAAATCCTAACTTGGATTCAGAAAATCATCTTGCCAAGACTTTAATCAATAAAGCATCCTAACGCAGGCAATACAGGTCTAAGAGCTTATTTCTAAAACCTTGGACTTGCTCTCCTAATTTTATTAGGGGTCAGCCTTCAGAGCATTCTCTGTGCAACTTCTGACTCTACTTGTGGTGTGACTGTGTTCATTCTGATATCAAAGGAGGAAAAAAAACCTTGTTAAAAACAAAACAAAAACAAACAAACAAAAAACCAAACCACCTTTTTTGCATATGCCCTTAGCAGTACTATATATAGTCATTTGTATGAGAGGGCTAAAAGATTTATTTTCCCTTTTTTAAATTTATGAAGTTGCTGTTTATTTTATTTTCTGCCTGTTTGGTGTGTGTGTGAAACAATGTCCAATAATAAACCAGAATTTTATTTTGCTGAGTTGTTCTGAAAGAAAGAAAGAAAGAAAGAAAGAAAGAAAGAAAGAAAGAAAGAAAAACATTTCCTTGATACTTCTGACCATCCCATGTTACCCCATGGGAATCCATATTCTGAACAAATTAAGTCCTCCACAGGAAAGAGAGAGGGGTAAACCATCAATAATATTGATACTAGAATGTCAACAAAATTATTGCATCATGACCTACTCAGGATTCACGATATAATTTATACCTGCTCAGCCTCTTTGTTTGGGTTTTTTGTTTGTTGGCTTGCTTGCTTGTTTACCTGTTTTGTTTTGCACACACATCATACTCAGGCTTCCAGGTACCAAGGAAATCCATCAGCAGGCTTTTCTGTCCTGAGCCATGTTTTCTTTCAGGGATTTTTGAAGAGTAGCTTAATAGAGAACTGTGTGCTGTTTGCAGACCTAAGCTTTTAAAGTCATACACTCTTGTAGAAAATATCTGCTCAATTCTGACTCTTCATCGATGAAATACAACAAGGTGTCCCCGACCCATCTGGATGGAGTAGCCATCTTGTGCCACACCCTATCCCAACTTCCCTGAGAAAATGCATGCTCACAGAGGTGGCCCCGAC
>OU015744.1:69587837-69600774 GCA_907169655.1 Acomys percivali
CCTGAGAAAATGCATGCTCACAGAGGTGCCCCCAACCTGTCTGGATGTAGTAGCCATCTAGTGCCACACCCTAATCCCAACTTCCCTGAGAAAACACATACTCACAGAGTAACAAAAGCTAGCATTGCTTGACCCACCCTTGCTGTAACCACAGTCTCCTACCAAAGAGAACCAGAGGGTAATGCCTCACTCAGTGAGCTCCCAAACAGGTCCCCCTCTCCTGCAACACCTGACCTGTCCCAATCCTGAAAATTTTTCAACCAACAGTTATTCCCCTGGCATGTGAGCCTGCTGTAGGTTTCTAGGGGTGGGAAGGGTTGTTCCTCTGTGTCAGAAGTACAGTTGGACCTTCTGGATCTGGCTGAAAGTACAGTTGGACATTCTGGATTTGGCTGTTGAGACAATTATTGATAACTGCTTCCTCATCAAAGGAAATGTCTCACACCAGGCAGCATCACCACCATCTGCAGTGTGTAAAGCCTGTCCCTGTGGTAACTGTTCTTATAAATGTATCTACGTCGTAATCAGCACTCACTGAGCAGACACAGATCACAGCTCTCTTTATTGCAGTGGTTCTCACCCTTGCTAATGCTGTGACCATTTAATATAGTCCCTCATGGTGTGGTGACCCACCCATCAAGTCATTTTCATTGTAATTTTACTACTGTCATGAATCATAATGTACATATCTCTTAGATGACGCCTGTGAAAGAGTCGTTCACTCCCCCAAAGGAGACCCCATCCACAGGTGAGGAACCACAGCTTTAGAGACTGAAGAGTGAAGTGTGCAGGAAGACAGGAGGCGTCCAGAGACCCTCCTGGGTGAGGGGACTTGAACGGAATTAGCCCGTTCTCTGTGATTGTTTACACATGTGCACGGGTATACTAAGATTGCAAATGCCTCGGGAAATCTCCACCTACACCTAGAAATGCAGGTCTGCAAAAGAATTCTTCCACAGACGACCTCATGCGGGTGGCACATTTAAAATCACCTTCGTCTGAACCACATTCTGTTACATGGACCCCGTTACATATGAACCCCATGAAATGCATGGCAATATCCAGATAGTTTTGCTTGCTAGGGTCTTTCTTCTAAAATAATGTCTATTTTCATAATAGCCTCATGTCTGGCTACACTAGAAGGCATGTAAATGCTTTATTCCTTGTAGACCATCTTTGACACATGCACTGGTGGTGCTGTGGGGAAGAGGGCAAGATGGGCAGGAAGGGGAGCAATAGGAAGGATGATAGGAGGCGTGTATTTACTTTACCATGTCTTCCCTAAACTCATCACTATTTGAGGAAGCTACTGAGTCCCACTTGGAAACCCAAACCTTAATTATACACTATAATTGTTGTTAATGGAACATGTACATTTCAACCCAGCAAGATCAGTGGTGCTTCATGCCAGTGTGACATATCTCCCAGATTGCTGTCTTTATTTGTAGAAATAGGAATGAAGCAAAAATCTCATCTGCTCCTCGCATAATGAAGAGGGAGGGGACGTGAGCCTGTGCTGTGGTGGCCAGATGCTCTTTTTATCTCTTCGAAAATCAACATGCAGAGCTGGTGTTCCTCAAATAGAAAGCATCTGTCCTTGGGGATGGTGGCTCTGTATGTTTGGAATGATAACATTCTATAAATAAATAAAAAAGATTATTAAGAACACTGTGTAAATCTCCTAGTCAAACATCCCTTCAAGCAACTATCAGCAGTGATTCGGTTTGGTCCCCTAATCCCACTGTATACAAACACATGGCATAAATACAGTATTTAACAAGTGCCAGAGAAGAAACTCCATGCTTGCAGGAAAGAGTTATCCTGCAAGCAAGAGCACTTCCTGCCCCAGTGTGGCTGGCCACCTCCCGACTGTAGTTCTTGAATTGATTCTTCTGCCTGAATGAGGCCTCAAGCTCATCGTTGTTTCAGGTATAGCATGCTAGTTAAATCAAACATGAGAATATTAACTTGTTCCCATATCCTTTTTGTTCCATCTCAGTGAATTCGTGAATATCCATTGGAAAGCACATCACATTTGCAAGCACACGTGGGCTTCAGTCTGACACAGTCCCTGGATCTAAAACAGAACCACAGGAGGTGAGGACAAATGCAAAGAGACATGAGTGGTAATACCAGGGGACCCAAGCTCTCCTGAGGAATGACAAGTTTGCAGAATCCACTTTCCTTATGACTGTCTCTTTGACTCTACTGCTTTCTCGCTCAGCCACACCGTGTGTCTGTGTGTGTGTGTATGTGTGTGTGTGTGTATGTGTTTGTGTGTGTGTGTGTTTCTGACTGTGTCTTTTTACATGTGCATGTATGTGTGTTCATGAGTGTGTACATGTGGGTGCACATGTGTCAGTGTGTGTGCATGTGTGTGCTAGGGTCTGTCTATTTTTTCTCCTCTCAGTCTGAGTTTGTAATTCTTCAGTTTCATTCTGTATGAGAGAGTATGAGCACACATGTGGGTACAAAGGTGCACATGCCACATGTGTGTATACATGGGGAAGTCAGAAGACAACATCCGCCTTTTGTTTGAAACCAGGTCTCTTCTTGGCCTTGAACTTACAAGTGGGCTAGGATATCTCCCAGAAAGTTTCAGGGTTCACCTGTCCCCACCTCTTGTCTTGCCATCTCACAGATAATAAAAGCGTGCCGCCACCATACCTAGCTTCTTATACAGGCTCTAGGGATGAAACGCGGGCCCTTCCACACCTAAGCCAAGTGCTTTACCAATAAAGCCATCGGCCCCAACCCTCAGCTTCATTCTTTGTCCTTCAGTGATTGGGTCAGCATAAGTGCTGTGCTAATGGACAGCATGGCACTTGGATGGTGACAACCTGAACATAATAATTTGACTTTCTGTGCTGGCCTTTGGTGTGTTGGGCCAACACGCAATCTCCAGGTTTGCAGCTGCAGACCGTCCAATATGCAAGTGTTTCTTAGTCTAGTTATTGGCCTGGAGCGAGCACTTTTAGCATATAGTTTAATGAATAAACTACTGCTTTTTGTTCCCAGCCTGATTATAGAAGTCAGCCACGCAATTGCCTCCAGAGGGCTCAATGAAGAATCTTCTCTGTGAGAGGCAGTTTCTCAGATGTCCACCTCAGTATCCTCCCAGGGGTTGGCTTCTATCCAGGATGATGATAAAATTGAAGAATGGGCTCTCAAGTTCACTGCTCACCAGGGACACTCAATACCAGAAGTGTTCTCCACTAATCTCTTCCTATTTTCCATTTTTCTCTTCCTCCTTAATACCTTCCCTACCAGGCAAGCTTTCCTTGACAGGCAGGGAAGACCCTCAAAAGAGAGTCTGGAGCTCTGAGCTCCACCTGGAAACCCAAGACCAGATCAACTCAGTGCCTCACAGATGACCATCCCCAAGACCAGATCAATTCAATGTCTCACAGGTGACCATCCCAAGCCACGCTAAATTGGCAAGGGTCTAATGTTTATATTTGCAACCGTTAGCCAAAGCTGATTTACGGCATGTCTAATATGAAATTTTTATATTCTTTTTTAAAATCCAGTTTAAAAATCAAATACAGATTAAAAACAAGCTATGTTCATGCAGCCAAGATGTTATAACAAGATATCATACACTGGATAGTTTAAACTATAGAAACTTATTTTTCTAACAGAGCTGAAATGCGAACATTCCAGAGGAAATTGCCTGCAGATGTGGTTTCCTCGGAGGCGCCCATGTGTTTGGTTGGCCGGTGGCTGCCTCCCTGTCATGCCTTCTCTGTGTGTGCAGCTCTGGCATCTCAGAATGTGTTTACAGTTTGTCTTCTTATGACCAGAGACTACACAAGGTCACTACCCATGTGACCTCATCGATTCTAATTTCCCCTTGAAAAGCCTAGCTGCTTCAATGAGTGTCATACGCTGAGGCTGAGGACTTAGGGACACGGGGACCCAATGCCTAGCATCCTTGTGTCTCAAGGAGCATCTGGATTCCTGACACATTTTGTCTGAACCAATACAGAAGTCTTAACCTTAATTCTCTGATGTCACATTTCCCACAGTGCAACATTAAATGCCAGCATACACCAGTTACAAAGAAAAGACTGTATAGTGGTCACAAATCAGCAAGGTATTTTCACCCAATTTAGGTAAAGAAAGGGGATCTTCCCTGTGGCATTTGTGGGTCTGGTGGGTTTTTATTTAAAGGAGGAGATATAATTGTTTTGCTTTTAAGATATTTTACATGGCACTTTAAATGTTTAATTATTTAAACATGTGTTGCACATATATTAATACTAATGGGGCTCAGTATGGCATTTCCACACATACAAGCTGTGAGTCCCAGTCAGCACCTCCTTTCTTTTTCTATTCCCCTCACTTCCCAACCTCTCATAAGCAGCCATCATTCTACCTTCAGGCCGACTGCTTTGGGCTGCTACATATGAAAGAAGACACGTGGTAGCTGTCTTTCCATGACCGATTTATTTTACTCAACATCATGTCGTCCAGATTGACACATTTTGAGAAAAACTATAATTTGATTTTTTTTTTTGGTGCTGAGTGCTATCCCATTGTTAGCTACCACATTTTCTGGAGCTCTTCCTCTCTCTCCTAGGCTGACTCACATCTCAGCTATTCAGAAGAGTGGACCAGGAAATCTCTCAATTGCCCAATACTTTGCTAGATTTATTTGTATTTTACAATCACTTAATTTTAACAAGTGTCATTTCTAGTCTCTTCAAGAAAGACTGTGAGAACTTCAGAAATAAGGCTATTAGCAGGCACCCCCTTGATCACAGCTGGTAGATACGGAAAGGAGGGTCTGTTGAGATTGTTCCCATGTGACAAGATCTCTAGGGCATAGAATCTTGGTTTCTTCATTTTCTTCCTCTAAGAACAGCACCAGCTGTCCACAAAGTTCTGGATTTCCTTGTTTTTAATAGCTGAGTAGTATTCCACAGTGTAAATGTACCACAGCTTCTTTATCCATTCTTCAACTGAGGGCCATTTAGGCTGTTTCCAGGTTCTGGCTATTATGAGTAAGGCTGCTATGAACATGGTTGAGGATATGTCCTTGTTGTGTGGTGGCACATTTTCTGGGTATATTCCAAGGAGTGGAAGAGCTGGGTCTTGAGGAAGCCCTATTCCCAGTTTTCTGAGAAAGCACCAGATAGATTTCCAAAGTGGCCTTACAAATTTGCATTCCCACCAGCAATGAAGGAGTGTTGCTCTTTCTCCACTCACTCACCAGTTTGTGGTGTCAGTTGAGTTATTGATCTTAGCCATTCTGATGGGTGTAAGATGGAATCTCAGTGTCGTTTTGATTTGCATTTCTCTGATGACTAAGGACGTTGAGCATTTCTTTAAGTGTTTCTCAGCCATTCAGTATTCCTCTGTTGAGAATTCTCTGTGTAGTTCTGAGCCCCATTTATCAATTTGGTTATTTTGTTTGGTGGTGTTTAATTTCTTGAGTTCTTTATAGATTTGTGGATATTAGAAAAATGGATGGAACTAGAAATGATCATACTTAGTGAGTTAACCCAGAAGCAGAAAGACTCACATGGTATATATTCACTTATAATTGGGCACTAGCCCAAAAGGCAGGTCCCAAGAAAGTCTTCACTTACCAGGAGATTGGGGTAGGTGTGAGGACATCTTTTTGGGACTCTAAGTAAGAGAAATAAAGAAGATGGGGAAATAGAAGGATCCAGAGGGTCCTAGAAACCTACAAGAAGAACATCGTGATGGGTGGATCGGGGCCCAGGGGTTCTGCTCAAACTATTGCACTAACCAAGGACAATACACATAGTAAACATCAACCCCCTACTCTGATCTACCCAATGGGTAGGACATTCTCCACAGTTATGTGGAGAGTAGGGACTGACTCTGACATGAACTCTGGTGCCCCATATTTAACCACCTCCCCTTGGTGGTGAGGCCTGGTGGCATACAGAGAAAGAATAGGCAGGCTACCAAGATGAGACTTGATAGCCTATGACCATATGGTGGGGGAGAAGACCGCCCCCTCCGTCATAGACCTAGGGTAGGGGTGAAAGTCGGAGGGAGGGAGGAATGGGAGGATACAAGGGATGGAATAACAACTGGGTTGTAAACTGAATAAATAAAATTAATTAATTAATTAATTTTTCAAAAAAGAACAGCACCAGCACCATGGAATGAGTTTGAATATCACAGAGATATAGGAGGAGTCCAGCTCCAGACCTCAATTAATTATGCAAAGCCCTCCCAGAAGCTGGCCTCCCAGGCTCCTGATGCCGCAGCAGCTGCTGGAGGGAAGACAATTCTCTGAGGTCTCTTAGCCCCAGCCTCACTGGAGCCTGGCACAGTGAAGGATTCACAGAGGCCAGAAATTCAAATGGCTGCTCCCTCCATGGAGACTTGGAAGTTTATGAATTTCTTAGTTCTATGATTGAATATGAACCCTATGGTGTTTTCTGTGCCTTGGTCTCTCTCTCTCTCTCTCTCTCTCTCTCTCTCTCTCTCTCTCTCTCTCTCTCTCTCTCTCTCTCTCTCTCTCTCTCTCACACACACACACACACACACACCCCAATGCCATTTCTTGAAGTTATATAAAAAAGAACTACCCTTTGCTTAAAATGTTAAGACAGACTAAACATATTAGTCTTGTCTCCCATCTGAAATCATTCTGAACTGACAAGAGAGAAATTAAATACTTATAAATGCATATACCAGAAAGGTAACAAAAGTGGGCAGATGTCAAAACATTTTTGGGGGAAGAAAGAGTGATGGAAAAACAACAAGACCTGAGTGGAGTGTAAGTATTCGGAGTCTGCATACATTTGGTTCATCAGCAGATCCTGGAGATGATGGGTTCTCAGACACTGAGCATCCGGTGGGAGGTCAGTGAGGCAGGACTTGAAACAGAGTCTACATTCACACATGGATTGGCATCTCTCCCCTTACCCACCCCAGGCCAGCAGGAACTAACCAGCTGGTCTTTTCTCTCATCCCTACAAGGATGAACAGACATGCGAGAACTTGAACCAGTGAGGATCTGGTCTTAGCTGACAAAGGGATGCCAGCCTCAAAGTAAAGCCATTGGATAAAAGTTGGTTCCAAATGCTCCTGACTAGAGAGTTCAGATGTGTACATCCAGGGCAGAAATAAAGATCAGTCTGTAAAGAAACAGATTGCCACTAAGGAAAAAGAAAATCTACGGAGACTCCATTTGAGATTTTCATCAAATAGCCCTGTTTACATTTTCACAGTACCTTCGGTGGGACCAGCTGCCCCATGCACACAGTCAGCTCATTCTTACAGTACCTACTGAGAGGCCAGCTGCCTCTGGCACAGGGGCTCATCTCCTGTGAGCTGAGTACAGGGCCATCTCTTAAGCACTGACAAGTATAGAGCTACTGCAACACTTAAAGAAGGCATCAAACATAGCAGAAGGCAAAAAATAAGTTCATCTACCTACCTACCTACCTATCTATCTACCTATCATCTATCTATATATCTATCATTTATCTATCTATCTATCATCTTACTATCTATCTTACTATTTATCTATCTATCTACCCAGCTATTTGTCATTGATTGTACAGATAAGACACAGAAGCAGAAAAGGAAACAATAAAAACTGCACAGCAATTATCATCTTTGAGCTTTGAGAATATGCCATCTGCATGAAATAAGAATGGGATACAGCTTAAAAGTGCACTCAGATGACAAAAGAAAGACAGCAGGAGTCACTCATATATAGCCAAATGCAAACACTCTTCAGTGGACCACTTGGAAGATAAGATTTACTGACTCTCCATAAACAATCAAAGAAATAGACCAAAGAGGAAAAGGAATTTTGGAGCCCCCAACCCCCCCACATACACAATGTGCTCAACTTCTAAAGTTCTAGTAAAACCCTGGATGTTGCGACATACACATTTCATCCCAGCATTAGACCCTTGGTCTGAAAAAGGAGAGATCATCATGGAAAACAAGGAATAGAGATGTCACTGCACCTCTCGCCAGCAACACTGAGACCGAAATGAAGCAGCTGCATCTCCATTATGCCTGTCTCTTCCTCCAGTATAACAGAAGATAAAGAAGTCCCAGATAAACAGAAATTAGGAAAGATCCCTTCGGCATGCTCTCACTCACAAGCTAACTCAGAGGCAGTGCTTTAACCGACATCCCTTTAGTGAACAAGATGAAGCAAAACTGAAATGCAGGAAATGAGAGAGAGGAAGAAATAAGTTCCACACTAAGGCAGGATGAAGAAGCCCAGATGTCAAGTCCTGGGGACCTGAAGACCCGAAGGGGCTTGGGGAATTCTGGGAGGAAGGTGTCCAAGTTGGTAGGGAGGGTGGGGCAGACAGGAGATTATGGATTCGGGATCGTTTGCTACATCTGTGGGAATGCCTGAGTGGAGTTTTATGCAGCTGTCATAAGGGCTTAAAAAATTAGTGATGGGTTCACAGAAGAAAAAGAAAATGCATGGGGAACGTAAATTTTAATGTGGAGGAGAATACAGTGACCTAAAGGCGAATGCACCAGTGTTCTATCCCAGGGAAAACAAGAGGCACATAACCAATAATATAAACACTCACCACGGTCTAGATGAGTGAGCCCCAACAATTCTGGGAAGACAGTGAGGAGACTATGGTAGAAAGTTTCACTGCTGTGGTGTGAAATAAACAGGTAATATCTAAACCAGACATGCTGAGAGTTAGCAATATTAGCAAATTGTTTATAACTGGGTAGTCACTGAGACATATAGCTGTAAGAATAGTGGATCATTCCCAATATACAGAGGGAGGGCATGAAGAAAAAAAAAGGGGGTGCCAATGGGTCAGAGCTTCAGTCTTGGTGCTATTTGATGACAGTATCCCCAACCACCTGCAAATTCAGGATTCCGGGGTCCCTCATGTAAAGTGGTATAGTATTTGTGTATAATACATGTACATCTTCCCATTTAAGCCACCTCTACATTCCTTATAATATTAAGTGCCAATCTATGTGCCAATCTAAGTGAAAATCTATGTAAATTCTGTACATAATTTTAAAATATTTTCATGTCTTATTCTATATGTGTACTCATGGGCACACACTGTGTAACAAGGAAACATGGTAAATGACTATACTTTAAGAAAAATATCATTATACTAAATAAGTGAATATGGAAAAGTAGATAAAGAACGGCTAAGAAGGTGGATCAGTGCCGGCATAATGACCTGGGTTCAGCTCCCCAGTGTCTACACTAAAGCCACACATGCCACTCTGAACTGATATCCTACTGTTGGTAGGTGGGGAGAAGACAGGAGTACCTGTGACACCTGCTGGTCAAGCAGTGTAGCCAAAACAACAAACTGCAAGCTCAGTAAGAGACCTTTTCTTTTCTTTTCTTTTCTTTTTTTTTTTTTTATTAATTTATTCGTATTACATCTCGATTGTTAGCCCTTCCCCAGTTTCCTCCCATTCTTCCCTCCCTCCCACTTCCCCCCTTCTCCCCTCCCCTATGTCTGTGATTGAGGGAGACCTCCTCCCCCTATATATGCTCTTAGAATATCGAGTCTCCTCTTGGTAACTTGCTATCCCTCCTCTGAGTGCCATCAGGCCTCCCCATCCAGGGGACATTGTCAGAAAAGGGGCACCAGAGTTCGTGTGAGAGTCAGATCTCACTCTCCACTCAACAGTGGAGAATATCCTGTTTGTCGGCTAGGTCTTGGTAGGGGTTCGAAGTTTACTGCCTATATTCTCCTTGGCTGGTGCCTTAGTTTGGGGAGGACCCCAGGACCCAGATCTGCCTGTCATAAAGTTCTTCTTGTAGGTTTCCAGGACCCTGTGGGTCCTACTATTTCCCCATTCTTCCATGCTACTCTCGCCTAAATTCTCAATAGGATGTCCTCTCCTCTGACCCACTTTCCTGGTAAGTAAAGTTTTTCAGGGTACGTATCCCTTGGACTAGTGTTTTGATATAAGTGAGTATATACCGTTTGTCTCTTTTTGCTTCTGGGTGAACTCACTCATTATGATAATTTCTAGATCAATCCATTTGTCCACAAATTTCGGGAATACTCAGCTATTAAAAACAAGAGACCTTTTCTTAAGAAAAAAAAAAAGCAGGGCAAAGCAAGTGAGGAAGACAATCTGAGGTCACCTTCTGGCAGGCTGCCAAATGCCTCTGCATGGGAGAGCACACCTTGGGAGAGGCGTCCCAAGGACTTGGTATTTTAAGGAAAAGCACGAAGCTGGGAAGAGCCCCATGCTTAGGGAGGGCCTGTGTTGAGTTACATAGAACCAGGATTTGGTTGGAGCCTTGGTCAGCAATGCTGGTGAGCAGGGAATGTGCTTTTCATAAGTGACATCCCAAACCTCAGTGGCAGGGACACGGATCGATAGTATTTGAACGTGACTATAAGAAAAACCCACACCATTGTAGACTGCTAGCACAGCCTAGCTCACACTGTTTCATGACTATCAATAGACAGTATTGCCTTTTCTTTTGTACATTGATCCAACTCTATATTAATTTGACTATTCTCTGCTCCCTTGGGACTCTCTCAAAAAATGAAGAAGAAAAAACACATACCAAAAAATCTCTTTAAGTCTCTTTGGTACTACCAACCTCCCAATACTGGGGCCTGACCTAAGGTCTCATGTATGTTAGGCTTCTAGTTTGTTGCCTAGAGCCATGCCCCAAAGAGCCACTTTCTTTCTTCATGTGTGTTTGTGCACATGGGTACCCATGTACGTAGTGGCTGGAAGGCAAGCTTTGACTCAGAAATGTTATCCTTTTCCTTTGAGGCAGGGTCTCCCTTTGGTCTGGAGCTTGCTGACCAGGTGAGAGGCTGTAAAATAAGCCCCAGAGACCCCTTCTCCCCCTGTCCAGCATGGAGTTTATAATCACTTGCTGCCACACCTTGACAATTTGCCATGGGTTCTGGAACATTAACTTGAGTCTTTTTACTCTCAAGCAAAGCACTTTAACTGGCACACTATTTTCCCTGGCTCCGGGTACCATTTGCAATGACTTTTGCGTCCATGTAACATTAAAACAGTGACACAAGAAGAGACACGTAGTCAGTGTCCACAGTTGTCACCTCCAAGTCCAAAGAACGTTCTGCTCCCCGTGACTTTCTGTCACCACATGGTTAGGTGCTCTACTGGCCTAGAAAAACAACTGTGGGTAGAGAATTGAAAAAAGAAGCAAAAAATGTGAGAGAAAGAGGTATGGTTTCCCTCTTTTCTTCAGAGAGAGAGAGAGAGAGAGGAGAGAGAGCACTTGAAGATCTAAAGGAGAAATAAATCAGAGTCCACCCCAGCAACTTTCACACACTGTGACAAGCCACATTGCAACCATTGTGTGGAAGGGCCTTGATGACTTCATTCTCTAGCCAGACAGCAGGAGCTGGAGCCATGAGTCTGGGTGCACAGCATCTGTGCTCTGTCTCTCCCTGCCGCAACTAGCTCTGTCCTTACGGTGCCCATGAGGACGCATCTGCAGGAACTGCCGTGGCAATTGATAAGCTGTCGGTCGGGAAGTGGGGATTTTTTACAGGTTCCGACCTTAAGCTTGATCCTTAAAACGAATTGGAAGCATCTGGCTGTTTTTCTGTCGGTAGGTAATGATGCAGCCGCGTCACACACCCAGATGTGATTCGACATTGCGGCAGCTGTTCTGGTGGGAGTTTCAACACCCAGAACATCTGCTGCTGGGACTCTGTGGTACCATTCTTACTCCATCTCTCTAGGCTCTTATCCTCTTCCTAGAAAGTGTACTTTCTTTCCACTCAGAAATCTTCCACTTGCCAAAGGTGTTATTCCCAGCAAAGACATGCCCATGAAGGTCTGTGGAGCGTGGAAGAGAGAGACACATAACCTCTACAAACTCAGAGCCAAACCAAGGGGCTGGGATACAAATTATTTTTCTGAGGTTTGAGGAAATGGAATGTTATAAGCAGACAAAGAATACATTGTTGCACACTTGAAAGAAATGGCTGATAATGAAGTGACTTTTGTGGGTCAAGCAAGGTAGGCAAAGGACACATTTAAGTTCAAAAATGGTGATTTCTGGGCTATTTCCTTGCTCACAAAAACGCATGGATAAAATTCTCAGGGCACAACACATGTGGCCCACACAGCATCCGCTAAAAGCACATCCTCAAACATCCCAGGTGACGATGCTGTCACATGAGTTGTGAAGAGCAGCAAGAAGTATGAAGAGCCACAAAATCTTCACAGATATTGAGTAATATCTTGGATTTATTCTAAAGAAATAATCTTCTATATGGAAAAGTGTTACATATAAATATGCTTATCATGGGATTAATTATATCGAGAAATGGCTTTGATTGATTGCACCAAATACGGAAATAGTTAAAATAATGGGGTGTCTCCACTTTTGCAGAACTCATGGAAAATCCATATGAGGGATTGAGTTGTTCCAGCTGCTCTGGCAGCAATTAAAATGATATTTACTGAACCTAAAAGAAGCATGGAGAGTGTTCCTGACATCTAGCAAGTGAAAAATCAAACAGCAAACTTGTTTTCACATTGTGCATGCATCCTACCAAAACACTGAATTTGAAAATGACCCCAACTAACAGCTCAAGAGCAATGGAGCTATTGTGTTTGGATGGTACAATTATGGGCAATTTTCTTCTTATCTCAATTTTCCTAATTATTTATAAAAATGACCGTATTATTTGAGTCAATAAAGAAGACAAATAAAAGTGAGTTGGTACAGTATGGCCAAGACCTGCCACCTGCCACAACTAAATCAAATTTAGTCCAGTGTCAAATCAACCCAATGCCAGCAGCCTTCAGCCAAGAGATGTTTTCCACCACAGCTCTATGCCTGCTTTCTCTAGCATTATACCTCGCTATTTGTTTACCATTTGCTGTAGACCTATTGTTTAGTATTTATTGTGAGTGAGTGAGTATGTGTGTGTGTGTGTGTGTGTGTGTGTGTGTGTGTGTGTGTGTGTGT
>OU015744.1:69624358-69654764 GCA_907169655.1 Acomys percivali
AGAGCCCAGCATGTGTGAGGCTCTGGGCTCAGTCCTCAGGACCACCAAAGCAAACCTGAGAGCCCAGCATGTGTGAGGCTCTGGGCTCAGTCCTCAGGACCTCCAAAGCAAACCCAAGAGCTCAGCAGGTTTTCCACAGAAGCCTTTACTGCTGTATTCATCGCGAAGGCTGAGTTTTGCTATTGTCTTTTCCAGAAACAAAAGGGGCCCTTGTCAGAAATGAGCAGTCTGCACACCTGGATACCACAAATACAGAATCATCTAATCATTATATGCTAACCCTACAACAGTGGGGACAGTACTCACTCTCCCAGCCTGGGATGAGCTATTGCTTGGTGAGGTAAACATAGACTTGAATTTTTCTGGAAGAGTAGACGTCAAGTGTTCTCATCACTAAAGTCTGCAAGGTAATGAGTATTTTATCTAGTGTGAAACAATCATGCTGTAATCAATAGATACTTATCAAAACATCACGTTGTACCCCATTAATACATATTTACATATTTCAAATTTAAAAGTTAAACACAAAATCTAAAAATAAGAGCACAGACATTTATGCAGTATCTAAACCTTAAGCACCATGCAAGTCCAGCCTAGATCCTGACCACCTGCTCCATGCAAGCATGAAGAGAAATAAGATGGGCAAAATGGGAGCCCTTCCTTCACAGACAAACAGAAAGACCCAGAGAGCACATGACACGTTATGTTCAGTAATGGATAAACAGCCTGAGGGACACTGAGGAAAGAGGGTGTGAGGGAGGTGGCCAACCATCTTGTTACCTTGAACTGAGAAGTTTTCTGGGACACGAAACCAGAAAAATCCTAACCAACTTGGGGGGGAAACAGTCTCCCTAGACTAGAGTGAGCGTTTGTAGGCATACTCCTAAATAGACAGGGACCAGATATGTAGTTCAGCTCACAGGATGCTTGCCCAGCATGCTCACAGCCCTGACTTCTCTCCCTGGTACCAGAGAAGCCACACATGGTGTCATGAAGGGGAGATAAACCTGTTTCTGTTTTGGTCCCAAGTGTGGGACAGAGAAGAGGGCAGGATGTTTATCACTTAGATGTGAGAAAGCAGGATGTTTTTCCACATAGAAGTCTAACTACTTGGTGGGAAGCTTGGTGAAAAAAACACCCTTGAGCAGATTGAGAGGATATACATGAGCCCAAAACAGGAGAGAAGGCTTTTTGGTTGGGACATTTTTTTTTTGTTTTCTATTTTTTTTTTTTTTTTTGGCTGTTCATCCCTGCACTTCGAGGGGTTCCTAAAGAGAATTGCTCCAGGGAAAGTCTCAAGGCTTTGGACTCCAGCTGAGGCTTGAGGTTCCAGCTGCTGCTCCTGCAGCAACTTCAGTAGAATTGCTGGTCTGCTGAAATCCTGCTGACTATGCCAAGGACTGATATCCTTAAGGTTTCATTGTAGTGTTTTTTAATACCCTTTTCTGATTGTTTGGGTTAGTCGGGTTGTTAGGGAGGTAGGCTCGTTTAATGAGTTCATAATAAAAATAATCGATAAGAAAACTGAGCCTACGGTGCCATGTACCTCTAACCCCAGCAGTTGGGAGATAGAGGCAGGAGGATTAGAAGTTCAAGGTCATCTTCAACTAGAAATTCTACACCTGGGGAGTTTGAGGCCAGGCTGGATTATCTGAGTCTCTGCCTAAAATGAACAAAACTCAGGCAAATTTGTAAGAGACGGGTCACTCTTTCTGCCAGGTCTTTGGTGAGATGACGAAGGAGAAGATTAGGATCTACACTGGGTTTACATCAGGTCATTCTTTGCTTTTGGAGTTACTCAATATACAGCTGCAGTAAAAAGAAATTACATCCTGTCAGCGTGTGGAGCCCTGATACTCCCTTCACCCCCAACGAGGATGAGCCAGGACTTGTCTGTGACAATGAGACCTGTGGCCCCACGCAGAGCATCAGCTATGACGGTTCAGCGTAGCCTGATGGAACAGAGCACTATCCGTACAGAACACAGTTATCCCACAAGACTGAGGTGGGTTTCCCTCAGGTCCTAGAAGGGTTTGCAGGTTGCTTGAAGAACCCCATACCATACTCTAATCCGATTTCTAGTAGCCCAATCTCAAACAAGAGGCCTCTGTGTGCAGGAAGAATGGAGACAAAGTAGGGACCTCCACAACAGGATGATGGAACAGAAAAGATGGCACCAAGGGCAATCAAAGGCTGAGAAAAGCCAGAGGGTAGAGTGAGCAGTTCCCCATGAGATCCAACGGCAGCATTCGATGAGCACCAGGTCACAAGAAGGGGTGTTCTCGGGACTCCAGCTGAGTTCACAGCATCCCTTTGTTCACTAGGAACTGCTACTGGTCCACCATAGGCCTGGTGTCATGCCTCCCTGATGCCTGGAGTCTCTAACATATGCGCTGACCTCCAGGATGCTAAAGGAGTAAGCATAGCACTCTTTCTGAAGGACAAACAAGTTATGGAATTTATTTTTATTTTTTTAATTAATTAATTTATTTACTTTATATCCCGATTGCAACCCTCTTCTTATCCAAGTCCTACACACACACACACACACACACACACACACACTTCTCTTTCTCCTTCTCCTTCCCCTTCTCCTTCTCCTTCTCCTTCTCCTTCTCCTTCTCCTTCTCCTTCCCCTCAGAAAACAGGGATGTCCCCCATAGCTACCAACCCACCCTGGCACATTAACTTGTTGAAGAACTAGACACATCCTCTCTCGATGAGGCCAGACAAGGCACCCCATTAGAAGAATGGGATCCAAAGGGAGGCATCAGAGGGAAAGGGGAGCCCTGCTCCAATTGTTGGGAATCCACATGAAGGCCAAGATGCTCATCTGCTGCATCTGTGCAGGGGCCTAGGATGAGTCCATGCATGCCCAGGTTAGTTTACTCTGTCTTTTTCTGGTGTCCTTGGGCCCTCCAGCTCCCTCAATCAGTCCTCCAATCCTCCCGTAGGATTCCCCAAGCTGTCTAATGTGTGGCTCTGGGTCTCTGCATCTGTTTCGATCAGCTGCTGCGTGAAGCCTCTCAGAGGAGTTATAGTAGGTTCCTGCCTATAAGCATAACAAAGTAACATTAATAGTGTCGGGGATTGGTTCTCTCCCATGGGATGGGTCTCAAGTAGGGCCAGTCTTTGCTTGGCCATTCCCTCAGTCTCTGCTCCATCTTTGTCCCTGCACATCTTGTCAGCAGGACCAATTTTGGGTGGAAGATTTTGTGGGTGGGTTGAAGTCCTTATACCTCCACTGGACGTCCAAGTAGAATCCTCACCTGCCTAGCTGCAAAATTTAAAGACCTCTTCATCTGGCCTATTCCTCCCCATCACACGTACCTTACTCAACACTTACACAAGTTACCTGTACTTTGTGAGCTGGGGAGCTGGCCATGCCCTGTGAGCAGAGGGGACAGAGCCCCTGTCAATACAGGAACTACAGAGTTCCAGAGGAAGGAAAAGTTTATCTAGGCATTAGGATTCAGAACTACTACAGCACACCTCCCTGTCAATCAAGCACAGCTTTGCTTACACACTACTGTTGTATGACAGACCTTCCCTGGGCAGGCACAAGACACACATCTCTACTCACCCCTTATAGGTAGCCCACAGCAGAGCAAAGTACAGATGCCATTAAAACCCAACTTGGTGAACCAGTGGGTTTTATTGGGGTTACTTATAAGAATATGGGTGAGAGGCTACTTACAGAAGCAGAAATTACTCCAAGACAGCTACATCATCACAAAACCCACCACACCATGAGTGACAGACAGCTCACAGATCTAGGGACCTGGAACACACTGCACAGCTTGCAGACAGCTCAACAGGTTAGAGTATCTTTTCCAGGTGGGGCCATTGACCTAATCCCTTTCCATGTAGGTAGACTGGCTGCTGCTGCTGCTGCTGCTCTGAGGCTTTCTTGCAGCTTGCCTTATCTGAGAGTGAATCTCCAAAGTGTTTATTACTTACTCTTTGGAGAGATAGACTGGCCTAGTGAATCTGAGCAGTTTCAGGGACTTCCTGGAGCTATTTTGAGTTGTTGGTTTTCTGTCTTAAGGAGCTTCTTGGGGAGATAGAATGTTTCGATCTGGGAAGAAGCTGATAATAACTATTGCTGAAGAGGATGAGGGTCAAGAGCAGCTTGTACCGAGGTACACTTGAGGTCTTACTAGTTACAGCTCCAAAGTTCCATCAGCTTCCTAAGTACCCATCCTCAGCAAACTCCTTGAGTGCTACATCCATCACCCCTAAAAGGCACTCAAGTCTAGAATCTGTAAAATATGTCAGTGGGTACTAGTTCCTGGAGACATAGACACACAGCAAAAGATTTCTGTGGCCACATAAGGTAGGGCAGGAACAAAATGTTGAAGCTAATTACATTGGAAGGCCCCAACACAGCTCCTCTGAGCCCAGGATCTGAGCCACAACAAGAACTTGTGAACTGTCACTGAAAGTCTATGGATTTAGTCAGGGTCCACCTACAAGGACATGGGATCCACCTTGGAAGGTTCCAGAGTCCTCCACAGGTAAAAAGGTAGCGAGAAGGAGAAACACAAGGAAAGGGTGAAACAGTCAGAAATTGGCAGAGATGAGAGACTCTGACTAGCTGGGGTCCAAGGCCAGGGAGACGTGAGACGCTTTGACCATCCAGGGTCCAAGGAAAGGGGATGAAGGACTGCAGGCCAGTGAGGGTTGAAGTCACGCTGAGGGGGTGCAACGGCTACGGGGTCTAGGGAGGACCACATACTTCTGGAAACAGAGCAGAAAAGGGGGAAGCTGAGACGTCTAAGTTGGTGGACAAGGGGTGTAAGTGGAGCATGTGTGAGCAGAGTGACCCTCTGGCAGCGGGGGGGGGGGGGCAGAGGGAGTAGAGAGCTAGAACCCAGCAAATGGGACAACGGACATCAGCATGCCCAGGCATAAGAAGTCAGGGAAGGAGACATAAAAGGTGGCACCGTTAAGGCTCCTCGCTGGTCAGAAGTTACTTTTGCTTTCGCAAGTTCCTAGAAAGGGAGAGGGCCAGAGCGATCTGAGGAGGGGAGTGTTGAGCCTTGGTGTCACTGACAGGCCACATTTTCTGTCCTAGACAGAACAGCAGCGAGGCTAAGGCACTGCATGCCTGTAGGACGGATGCTGTCCTGTGCTGACTAGTGGAGGGAAGACGTCAGGAGCCCCCTCCTCATCCTTTCCCAGTGGCAAACGGAACTGAACCTGCTCTGAACCCAGACACTCAGGAGCCCTGAAGGGATTCATTCACCTTCCGGCGAGGGTGAGCAATGCCCAGGTGGTATTTCATTCTGCGGTGTATAGGATATAAAAAGACAATAAAATCTCTTTCAGTTGGTCGCTACCTCTTGATGTCCTGAAATTTACATTTTACTGTAATGAAAAAAGAAATCAAAAGAGGACCTGACCCAGAGACGAGAGTTATCTCTAATTCTGATGGGTCATAAAACGCCCCTTCCTGAAGATCTATAACCCACATTATTACAGCCTCTAACCAGCCCTCCAGAAAGAGATGCATGTAAATGCTTAATTCAGGATTTCCCAAGCTTACATGAAAAAAAATAGAACTTTTTTTTTAAAAATCCAACTACCCCTCGGGAAAGTTCAGTCTTCTGCAAGCCTTAATTCTGGCTCTATGTTAAGCAGGAATCTTAACCGAGCTATGCAGTAATTCTTTCATCAAGTAAAAGAGAAGAGCCAGGGACTCATTTGGCTTATCTGAGGGGGTGTGTAAATGTCCCCACTACTCTTTGGCAAACTTTGTAAAAAGAGTAAGATTAGTCAGTCTCCCAGCCTGTTGAGAACAAAGGTTGTGGTCACTTCCTTTAGGCCTGGCTGGCATTTAAGGTTACAAAGTAAGAAACACCTTACCCAATCTTAACAACAAAAAGACCTCAAAGAGGAACAGCAAAAAACATATCTGAATTATTTGTGGGAGAGGGGAAGAGAAATAGCACTGTCAGGGGGAGGAGGGCTGCTTGCAGGTGTGACTCCAGGAAGTCCTGAGCAGAGGGTACAAGGCTGTTGACTATTGACCAACAAAAGCTAAGCATGGGCTGCAGCCAGGGGCAAGGACACCTGTGGGAATCAATGACCAAGAAAGTACCTGAGAGGCCAGGCTTAAATTTGATCCCTACTGCAGAAGTCTGTAAATAGAAATGTTGTGTCCTGGGGAGAAAGAAGACTATGTCAAGGTCAGGAAGCCACCCAGAAGGTCTTACTACAGTCACTCAAAAGGTCAGGAACCAGGAAATGGCCCAGTGTTTAAAGCCCTCTTACCCTACAAGCAAGACAGCTGGAGTTCCAACGCGCAGGACCCCTGAAAAGGTCAGTTTTCCCACAGGCCACCTGTAATTCCAAACCTTAAAACATGGGACATGGGATTCCCTGCAAGCCAGCTATTGATACTAGCCAGGAGCTCGGCATTTAACTGGGAGTTCCTGCCTCAAAAAACAGAGAGCAGGAAGGGTTTGGGGACCATGGTTCTGTTGGTAAAGTGTCTGCAGTGTGAGCACAGTATCCTAGCCTTGGATTCTCAACACACACACACAAAACCCAGGCTCATTGGCTCACATTTGTCATCCTGGAACTCGGATAGTAGAAATAGGAGGATCGCAGATGCCCACTGGCCAACCAGACTAGTCAATCAGTCAACCAGGCTCACTGTCAAAAAAATAAGCTAGAGAAAGTCATTAATGAAGACACTGACAAGAATCTCTGACTGCCACATGCATGTGTACACATGTGTACATGCATATACACATCATAAGATAACTCACAGCAATAAACCAGTTATACCCCATGACCATGAGCCTATAATCTTTCTAGGAACTCAGAAGCTCCATGCGTTGGTGTGCAAATGGGTACAGTTTCAATCTGCGACATGTGCCTAAACAGCACCTCATTCCATGCCAAAGGCCTGATCTCCCAACTGCTTCCTGAAGAGCACCCTTTACAAGTAGAGGCTGCCCCTGAGTTCTATCAAGTTATGTTACAGCATCCTAAAGTTCTTTCTATGGTTTGTTCTACAGGTCTAGAACATAGCCAGAACAGTTTCCTAAGGCATAGGAAGTACAAGTATGCCCCAAAGAGGGGCTGTAGAAAGGTTTGGTAGCTAATAGCCCTCACTGCTCCTGTGGAGGGCCTGAGTTCAGCTCCCAGCAGCCACATCAAGGAGTTCACAATCACCTATAACTCAAACCCCAAGGTTCTGACCTCTAGAAGCTCTGTGCTCATGTATTCTACACAAATACACATAAGACAATAAATACTTAAAATAAAAATATAGATAAATGCCTAAAGAGACACTGTGCATAACATAGATGTGATGGCATTAAATTCTGCTCATATGTTCTCTCTCTCTCTGTCTCTCTGTCTCTGTCTCTGTCTCTGTCTCTGTCTCTCTCTCTCTCTCTCTCTCTCTCTCTCTCTCTCTCTCTCTCTCTTTCCCTCCCTGTCTCTGCTCTGTCTCTGTCTGTTTCTGTCTCTCCCTCATCTGTTTCTGTCTCTATATTGCTATTTCTTTCTCTATCTCTATCTTTCCAGCAGGTTTCCCAAAGTATCCTATTCTGCCCTCAATTTTGCAGTCTTCCTGCCTCAGCTTCCTGACAGCTGGGATTCCAGGTGTGCTCCACCATACCCAGTAGGCGATTCCATTTTCTGTAGTGACAGTTCCCACTGTGAACACTGATCAGAATTCCATCCATTGCCTCCTGTGTGCCTTGATATTAAGAATAACATAGTTTGTTCAAACGTTTAAGACCTCACAAGTAGGAAGTGTCTGCTTCCACCAGTCACAGTTTTACCAACATCAAAATCACTTGGTTTTTTAATTAAGCTCCATCCATCTCTACTTCACTTCCTTTTAGACCAAATGCCACTTTGTGTATGTGCCTTCAGAGACCACGGGGGCTCTAAACCCCTTGTAACTGGAGTTACAGCTTTGAATAGCCTTCTATGGATGTTAGGAGCCAAACTCCAGTCCTCTGTTAGGGCAGAAATTGCTCTTAATCACTAAGGTATCTCTCCAGCCCTGAGTCTTTCCCTCTTTTGACCCCCCTGTGTAGCTCTGAACACAGTCCGAGTCATATCCGAGTGAGTTACGTTGATATCTGAACCCCTCTGGTGAACAGAAGGCCCAGGCTCGATGCAGCGCCTTCCTCGTGCTTCATTCACATATTTCTGAGCCGGCTGCCCTTAAACTCACTCTTCAGCAATGAGCTAAACAGTATGTTAGAAACCAGCGCCCTTAGCGAACTGGAAATAGATGCAGAACGTATGTAGAACATCAGTGGGAGGTGCTGCTGCTCCAGCTGCTACAACACTGGTAATTACACAATACTTTTATTGAGCAATTTGGTGCTAATTCTTGCTGCTATTCCTCTTTAATAAGATCCATTGTGCACCATAAAATAGTTACTGGGATGCAGTTTGTATTCTACACGCATCCCACGTCTTTCTCGCAGGTTCTTCCATATCTATAATCTCATCATTATTACTATTACCCTCGAAAGACAGTTGACTTGCATTAATCAGGCCCACTGCCATTCCCTTGCCAGATTTTCTGCTGTTTTATTGTGCTTTTGGACATTTTAATTAACTTGAAAAATTAATTTTAAAATCTTCCCTTATTAATGTTCTACCCCCTTGGAGATCCCGTCTCCTTGTTTATTATCACTGACCATTTGAAGATGGGGGTTGTTAGCAAGTCAGTCCCCAGAGATCTGTGCCATGTTGCCTCAGACTCCATGCTATTTTTAAATAAGATGAGCATAATAGGCCAAAATTGGGAGTGTGGGAGCGGGGAGAGGCATCTCTTGTTTGGGGACTTAATGGACTTATAATTTCAATTATACCATAGCGTTGATGCCTCAACAATCAGCTCTCCACGGCAGCTCGGCATTGCAGTTCAGGAATGACACCGACAGAGGTGAGATTCATTTCTCCTATTTGCCAAGCTGAAGTGAATAAGACATGGATTTGATGAGCTCACAACATTGATATAGAGCCAAATAAATAGAATGCATCACATAAAATTACTTTCCTGATCCTTCGTTCCCTTGCTGGGCCCTGGAAGTAGAAGTAGATGGATATTGGCCACATAAGTGTTAACATTTTCTGAGCAAGATTGTATTTGTCAGTTTTGGGTGACTGTAACAAAATGCCTGAGATAATTAAATGCTACAAAGGTTTATTTTGACTCACAGTTTTAAAAGTTCCAGTGGGTGATAGCTGTTGCTTTGGGCCCAGGGCGAAGTGACAGATAGGTGGCAGGAACAAAATCTCCAAATCTGTAGCCACAGAGCAAAATATGAGATCAGGAAGGGTTCAGGGACCCCCATTCCCTTTCAGGAAGATGCCTACAATGACAAAAGATGTTGGTCCCGCATCTTAAAGTTTCCTCCATCTCCCAGTAGAGTATCTCGGGAACCGCAGCTTCAGCACTAAGCCAAAGCTGCAGGAATATGGGTTCCAAACAGCAAGGCATTGAGCGGGAGAAATAAAAAAGACAAGAGCAATACATAGCACCAGGTCTTGCTTAAGCTGATGACTTATAGCAAGCAAGTTTGTTAAGAAGTACAGCACCCTACATACTATTTCCAGGGGAGAAATGAGAAAGTCCACAGAATCTATCATACAACAAGACCAAGTCAGCAAGATGCCACTCAAGCAATGCTGCACAAAGGGGGACATGGTGTCTCAAGAGCACACTGTGGCCTTGGGACTGATGAATCCTGTCTCATGATGTGAAGGCCGCATAGCTGGGAGGCAAAGCCTTAACTCCTCAAGTCCCTGGTCTCAGCACCAGATGGCCTTGCCAAGTCAGCTTCAAGGCAAGGACACAGCACTAACCTTCCTGATGTCCTTTCCTCGGAGCCTTTGGGGAAGTCTTGAGCTGACTTCACTTTCCACAGAGCACCTAGGCTTTTGAGGAACATTAAAGATGCAAACTTCTATAAGACACACCCATATCAACAAGATAATGCCATTAGCTGGCAGCGGCTTTCTGGTCATGCTAATGAAAGTGAAGCTATGCCAGAGTCTACCACCCAGAGTATCCTAAGTGTCCGCCAAAAGCTGTTTGCAAACAATAAATGAATGACTTGGATATCTGTCTTCAGACAATCATGTGATTTATAATAGTGTCATTTATAATCGTGACGTCATGTTCAATTTTGAGAATCTACTTTTAATTTAATGAAGTAAGTAGATCTTCCTATAGCTGCATGCTTTCTGTTGGTTCGGAAGATAGGCGAGGCACTACAGAGATACCTCAGCAGGTAGGAACATGCATTTCTCTAGCAGAGGAATCAAGTAGCCATGGCTGGCAGCTCATCTTTATCTGGAATTCCTGTAATTCCAGCTCAAGAGCATCTGATGACCTCTTCTGGCCTCTGCAAGGAACCTGCACCCACATGCACAACCCCAACCCCAACAGGCACACAAATACCCAAGATTTAAAACAAATCTTAGAAATGGAAAGTAGAAAAGGGGAACCTAGTAAGAGTGGGAAGGAAGAGTTTTGCATGCATGCATAAAACTCGCAAAGAAAAAATTTAATTAAAGAACATAGCTGATGAAAAGCTCACATGGACTCAACTGTGTGACAGAAACTCTTGTTGTAATGACATCAAGTTCTCCTACATTTAGAACACAAAGCTGCAAGTATGTGGACTGTGCTATTTGCTCACTTTACAGATACTGCCTGGCATGTGCTTGTATTTGCATGTTCTTTGGATTATTCTGTGCCCAGCCACACCTCAGGCCTTATTTAGACAAAGCCTACATGATCAAGAACTAAGAACTGTTTAATTAAACACTGTATTAGACATATAACATATGAAGTGAATCTCCAAGCCAGAGCATTCTTTTGGATGTAACTTGAAATACTTCCAAGAAAGTCTTTTTTGATTGTTATTGCTATAATTCCATTTTAAATGCTTGTAACTTTGTAAAATGTTAGAAACACAGAGAACTCCATCGAGCTGGCTCCAGTCTAAGCTCCATGCAGGCTGTCTGCAGTACTGGTTTAAAGTAAGGAGTTGCTATCCCATGGCACTAGCTACCTCAGGTATCATTGAAGGATCCAGAGTAACACAGTGGAGCCTCTTAGTAAACAATATGGACTAATTCTAGTTCTTTCTGTGATATTTAAAAGCTGTGGGTTTTTTAAAAAATATTTTGCCTCTATGTCTGTGTATCACACACATGTATGGTGCCCATAGAGGCCAGAACGCGGTATCAGATACCCTGGAACCAGAGTTAAAGACAGTTGCAAGATACCATTGAGAGCTGGGAATCAAACCTAGTCCTCTGAAGATCAGCCAGTGCTCTTAACCACTAAACCATCTCTCCCAGCCCTAGCATACATTAAGTACCTCACCTACCATCTCACAACTGTGGCCTTTTATAAAATACAGTTAGTATTAGATATTGTGATTATTGATACTATGAAATGCACATCAAAAGATGAATGTAAAGGCTGGGAAGATGGGTCAATGGATAAAGTTCTTCCTCAGCGAACAAGAGGGCCTGAGTTCAAATACTCTTCACCAGTATAAAAGTCCAGACACCAATACTTCCACTGTGGAGAGAGACAAGTGGGTCCCTGGACCTCAGTGATAGCCAGGCTAGCTGAAACAGCAAGTTGCAGATTCAGGGAGAAACTAAAAAAACTAAGGCTTAGGGGGCATTCCTGGTGGGTTTTGAATGATGGATAAGAGTTTGGCAGAAGATTGGTTTTTATAATATTTATTAATTTTTTAAAATATTTTACAGTGAACATACTCTAAAATTGGGGGTAGGGGTATAAACTCTACTATGGAAAGGGCTTTGTAGTCAGCCATCGGGGATCCTGTCTGCATGGTCTTTCCCTTGATAAAAGATGGAGGGATGTTAGCACAGAGGATGAGGAGGCTCTTCCAGGAAAAAAGCAAAGAGAGGTTTGGCTTGCAACCGAGGTGCACCTTGCGCTGAGCGTTTGTGCGGGTCCCGGCAAATGCTGCTGCTGGCAATGGAATTATCTCAGTGAGGCAAGAAGGAAATCCAGTTCAGCACAGCCTAGTTAGCTGGCCTGGGTCAAATTTCCAGAGTCTGACCGCAAGCAGGTTGACATATTTAAGCACAGTAAAACTTTGGCGGAAAGTTTCCTTGTGACAATTATCACAACAAAACTTGAGGCGCGACTGTACTGGAACGCTTTTGTCAAGTCCCTGTGACCTATTCCACAAGAATGGGTTCTGTAGCCTGGGAAAGAGTGCTCAGGAGTCTGAAATAAACATAACAGTCTGGAGGATGGGTGAAGCCTGGCTCTACACATAGCAAAAGATGACCAGATTTTTATTTTATGGCTAGAAAGTCATCAGAATTTTATTTTTTTGTAATTCATTTCTTTTTTTAAATTTTATTAATTTATTCAGATTACAACTCAATTGTTATCCCATCACTTACATCCTCCCATTCCTCCCTCCTTCCCGCTTTCACCCTATTCCCCTTCCCTAGATCTATGACCGAGGGGGACCTCCTCTCCCACTATATGGTCATAGGCTATAAAGTCTCACCTTGGTAGCCTGCTTATTCTTTCTTTGAGTGCCTCCCCACCAAGGAGAGGTGGTCAAATATGGAACACCAGAGTTTATGTCAAAGTCAGTCCCCACTCTCCACATAACTGTGGAGAATGTCCTGTCCTTTGGGTAGATCACAGTAGGGGTTCGATGTTTACTACTTGTAGTGCAATAGTTTGAGCAGATTCCCCTGGGCCCCGATTCACCATCATGATGTTCTTCTTGTAGGTTTCTAGGACCCTGTGGGTCCTTATATTTCCCCATCTCCTATATTTCTCTTACTTAGAGTCTCAGTAGGATGTCCTCACATCTACCCCAATCTCCTGGTAAGTGAAGACTTTCGTGGGACATGCCTTTTGGGCTAGTGCCCAATTATAAGTGAGTATATACCATGTGAGTCTTTTTGCTTCTGGGTTAACTCACTCAGGATGATTATTTCTAGTTCCTTCCATTTGTCCACAAATTTTGGGATTTCTTTGTTTTTAATAGCTGAGTAGTATTCCATAATGTAAATGTACCACAGTTTCTTTATCCATTCTTCAACTGAGTGGCATTTAGGCTGTTTCCAGGTTCTGGTTATTATGAATAAGGTTGCTATGAACATGGTTGAGCATATGTCCTTGTTGTGTGATGGAAAAGATCTTCACCAACTGTACGTCTGACAAAGGTCTAATATCCAAAATCTATAAAGAACTCAAGAAATTAAAGACCACCAAACCAAATAACCCAATTGAGAAATAGGGCTCAGAACTAAACAGAGAATTCTCAACAGAGGAATATCGAATGGCTGAGAAACACTTAAAGAAATGCTCAGCCTCATTAGTCATCAGAGAAATGCAAATCAAAATGACTCTGAGATTCCACCTTACACCCATTAGAATGGCTAAGATCAAAAATTCAAGTGACACCACATGCTAGCGACAATGTGAAGAAAGGGGAACACTCCTTCATTGCTGGTGGGAACACAAACTTGTACAACCCACTTTGGAAATCTATCTGGCACTTTCTCAGATAACTGGGAATAGGGCTTCCTCAAGACCCAGCTATTCCACTCCTTCGAATATACCCAGAAGATGACCAGCTTTTAACCACATCCTATCCCAGCTCTCTAGGCAGAAGACAGGCATAAATCCCTTCTATTGAAGAGGAAAGCGTGCAAGTTTAAGGTTCCTGGTTTCCCTGGTGTTATCTGTGAGCACAGGCACCTTGTGCTCTGAACAGCACTGAACTCAGCCGGAGAACGAGGAGAGAATCCAGGGGAGTGGGGTGTATTTTCTCCCACCAGCACACTCTCCCCTCAAATCCCCTCAAATTATGAGTAGAAATCAGGCCTCCCTGAAGTTGCCACTTGTCAGCTCTTCAGCCACCGCAGTGAGGAAGGTGACAGGCACATCCGGCAAACATGGCCTCACAGCACCAAGGAAGGAGGGAAGAGCCCCTCACATAGGTTTAGGGAATAATTTATCAAAAATGTTCCTTGTGATCTTTCCTTGCTTCATTTCCAAATGCAGAGGCAAGTTCTTCCTCCACTCCACTAATTGAATCCAGCCTTTCAGCTGTCACTTGGTATTTGACTCTTCCACACATATATGCTCTCACAGGCCGATCGATGCGCGCCATCCAGGCAGGCTTAGGCTCAGTGCTCATTGGGGATAGACACTCAGCTCATTACTCCTTACCTGTTAGTCTAACTGTGAAAGACTTTTTTAAGAGAAAAAATGAATAGATGGACATGGCTTACTGAGTTTGAGGAGCAGAGAGCAGGATATCTAAATCTGCCTGAATGGGTGGGTGAAAATAGCCCTGGGTTCAACACCCCATCACCACTCATGGTCCCAGTGCCCCTGAGCTCCTGAGCTATCAGCTTGGTGCATTTTCAGGTGCCAGTGGCCTCAGCACAGGCATACAAGAATAACAAAAGGGCTTACAGGACAGGTGAGCCTCACCTGGAAATGTGCACAAGTTGCTGATGCTTTCCAGTCAAGTCAACTAAAATGGGCAAGTCATCTGTAGAGACTCTGGAATCCACAAGTTGAAATCTGGGAAGTGATTCTGTCATAAGGGTAAAGCTTCATGAATGGGAGTCATGCATGCACACACATGTGCTTCATGAATGGAGTCATGCATGCACATACATGTGCACATCCACAATGCACACATGGTAGATAGATGATAGATTTTTAAGTAGACAATAGGTGGGTAGGAAAGTAGATGCTAGATAGATAGATAGATAGATAGATAGATAGATAGATAGAAGATAGATAGATAGATAGATAGATAGATAGATAGAAGATAGATAGAGAAACCAAAGAACTTCCTCACCCTCAAACTGCATGAGGATACAGTGTTCTGGCAGGAATTGGCCTTCACCAGGCACCAAGTCTACTGGTGTTTTCACCTTGGACTCCTCAGTCTCCTTGAGTGGTATGAATATTTATGTTGTTTGCAAGCTGCCCAGTTAAGGTATTCAGCTTTAGGAGCCCAAGTAGACTATAGCATCATCAAATGTTTTAAGCACTTATGACAAAGGCCTGTCTTCCTATGAATCAGTAACAGCAAGCAGGCAGGAAGAGAGAAGAAAGTAAGACCTGGAAACACTTCCCCCTCTTCCTCCACAGGTGTTTTGGCAGACCTCCACCTCTGTGCTCCTGGCTAAGTGTTGAAAGGCCTTGGCTTCCATCAGCTGTGAGTTAGCCCTGCTCTGCGTGTGCACTGTAGTCCAAAATACCAGCTCCAACACGTCCTGCCAGCGGGGGCTTCCATCACAGTATTTAACTCTATGAGAGCATTAAAACGTCCCTGTTTAGATCACCATAAAGCATGTAGGCCTTAGGACGTAGGTTGGTGGCAGAATGCTTGCCTATCATGTGCAAGGCCTTGGGTTTGATCTCCAGAGTTGCAAAAACAACTAAAATGTAAAAGATTAGTACAATGTCCAGCACAAAATATGAACACATTTTTCATCCCCTCCCATGCTGCCACTGTTGGTGGTGGTGGCGTTATCATGATTGACACCATTATTACAACCCAGTGTGTCCTGATGTCATCTGTAATGCCTGAGGCACTTGACAGGTATCACATGCATGAATAAATGACTGAGAGAATGAACACACAATAGTAGGTCAGGCCAGGCAGTACATGATGAACTGTGAATGTATAGGCTTTAGGATAAATCACTTCCATGCTGTCTCACATGCCCTTGAAAATATGCATTTATTTTAATATCAGCCTCAACTTTATAATGTGCAGATTTTTCTAATATATTCCTGGAACACAACGTCTTTTAGTGGCTGCAGTACTACAAATGTTAATGTTTAACAAATAAATAGTTCTTCCAAAATGGAAAACAGCACTCAGGAATCCTCTTGGTGGGGAGATCTGTTGAAAAATTCTCATTTGCTTTGTTGAATCCTGAGAACTCGGGCTGTCATTTTCACCCAGAGAGGGTATCTGTTAAGGAGTAAATTCAAAATTGTGTGCACAGCTTGGGAGGGACCCCCCTGTTCTGTTTAAATGTCTGCAGAGACGTATCCAAACAAAAGAAGAAAGAGAAGGCCCACAGAGCCAGCCACTGCACAGCAGGTCACAAGCAAGGGCTACTCCATAGAAGCATCTAGGAGGCTTGGAGTCAATAAGCAGATGTGGGAGGGGAGATAATTAACACCAGCATTCCAAGAAAAACGAGAGTCAAGCTGTAGAAGAGATGGAATACATCAACCAACATTACCCGGGCCAGCCATAGACTAGAGACGCACAAATATCTCAGTCTTGCCACTGAGGTTATGCAAGCAAAATGAAGCAAAGAGCCATATCTTCTTTTACCTAAGGGAAAGGACCTTAAGCTCCAGTGGAGTACCTGCATGAGTCCAGCCTGGCATCAGCTTCCAGGACTCTCGTTTCCCCATTCAGCCAGTCATGTCTTTCTGAGCACTGGGCCAGCCTACAGGCTGGGCAGGCTGAGCACGTCTTCCTGGGACTCACTGTTACAGTTTGAATCTGCAGTGCCTCCCTCCCTGCCTCCCTCCCTACCCCCCTCCCTGCCTCCAAAACTCATGTTCTGAATACTTCCTCTCCAGCTGGTGGTGGTGTTTTGAGAAGCTCTGGAACACTCAGGTGGAAAGGTCACTAGGGGAGGCTCTTTGAAGGTTATTATCCTGGGCCCTAGCTCTACCTGCTGGCTACTTTCTGATCCACTAACATGTGAAACGCCATTGCAACACACTCCAGACACCAAGCTTTCCCCACCATGGTGGCCTGAGGGCTCTCTGGAACAAACAGCCTAAACAAACCTTTCTCCCCTTACACCACTCTGTTGAATAATTTGGTCACATCAGCATGAACTCTGTTCACTGCCTACAGCCTCGGATCTTGGCTTCTGCCAGGTGTGTCCAAACTTGTGGCATTAAAACACAATCTTGTCATCTAGAAAGTTCTTACTGAAGAAACATGAAATCAAGTTACAAAAAAAATATTCACAAAAATCCTAGTGTTTTAAAAACTTTACACATTTCTGTCAGACAACAGCCATAGCATGGGGTACATGCAGCCTGTAGACCATGGGTTGAATATGCTTGTGCCCTTGCAGACACTAGTAATGTTTTTCTGTTGATGCTGCTCTTGTTGTTGCTATAACTAAAACACCAAGCCAACTCAAAAGCAGAAAGTTTCATAAAGACTAGAAGCTTCTGTCTGAGGTCATGGAGCAGTTGGGAAAGTCCTTGCCTCATAAGTATGAGGACCTGAGCCTCACATAAAAAGCACGGAACAATGGTTTGTGCCTGTAATACCAATGACGGCAAGACAAGTGGCAGTGACAGGTCACCAGGAAGCACACAGGACAGCCCGCCTTGTCTAAATGGTCAAGTTACAGGCCAATGAGAGGCCTACATCAAACAAAAGGGAGAAGGGGCCTGAGAGCCACACCAAGGTTGTCTTCTAATTTGTACCTGAGCACCATGTGTGCATGCATCCATATCCACACATAGCACATGCACACATGCCCATTAAACACTGTGTGTAGGGGGGTTGAGCATGCCCATGTGTATTTGTGCAACATAAGGGCAGTATTCATGGATGCAAGAAGATGGTATTGGATCTCCTAGAGCTGGAGTTGCTGGTGGCTGTGAGCCACCCAGTGTGGGTACTGAGACCTAAGTTTACAACTTCTAGAAGACCAGAAGGCACTCTTAACTGCTGAGCCATCTCCAATCCCAACATTGAGCTTTTTATAGGCATGAAATGGGCTTGAGTCCATCACGGAGAGAGGCAGGGAGAAAGAATAGCAGAGATTCTGAAAGCTAGGAAGTCCATGAGTGCAACACCAGCATCAGCCTAGCTTCTGAGTGAGGGCTTTAATGAGATAAAAACAGTTAGCTCACTCCCACAGCAAAAACCTAATCATTCTTAAAATCAAATAACTTTGAAAGGCCCCATCATCTTTGAACACCATAATATTGAACATTAAATTTCACCCATAGTTGTAGATAAACCATAGCAACCATCTTCTAGGACAAAATAAATGGTACGCTCAAGAAGTGGTAGACAAATGCTGACCATGGTGGTGCACACCTTTAATCCCAGCACCCGGGAGGCAGAGGCAGGTGGATCGCTGTGAGTTCAAGGCCAGCCTGGTCTACAAAGCAAGTCCAGGACAGCCAAGGCTACATAGAGAAACCTGTCTCGCAAAACCAAAATGAAAAAAAAAGGGGTATACGGGGATGAGTTAAGTGCAGGGGTCAATGGTCAGGCTGGAGGGGAGGTTTACTCAAGCTGGTGGAAGCTTATTCTGTCGTTTAACTGCAGGTCATAGCATGAGTGAGGTCTAGTCTCTGTAGAAGTAGGTGGTCTCTTTTAGAACTTTGGGGACATTTGTCCTAGTTAGCTGTCACTGACAACTTGACACAGCTTAGAGTCATCTGAGAAGGACATCTCAGGTGAGAATTTCCCCAGATTGGCACGTGACAGTGTCTGTGCGGGATCGCCTTGAGAGCAAATGGATGTGGGAGGGTCCATGCCAGCGCTCTGTGGGCAGAGCACCATTCCATTGGCAGGCGCTGCTAGACATGGCCCTGAGTGAGCCAGCAAGCAACTTCCATCCGTACTTACTGCTTCAAGACCCTGCTTGAGTTCCTGCCCTGACTTCCTTCAATGATGAGCTGTAATCTGTGAGCTGAAATAAATCCTTCCTCCCCTAAGTTACTATTGGCCAGAGTGTTTTATCACAGCAACAGAAAGAAAGCTACAACGATGTGATTTAAAGGTCATGCACACAATCAGTAGTAATGCATTTGAACACACACAAACACATACACATGTGCCTATATACGCATATGTATTACACACATACATGCATGCATACATTCATATATACATAAAATACTTAAAGTTTGTTTGCTTTTCAATGTAGTATCTAGTTCCTATAAATATTTTAAAAACATGTTTACTTTGACGTATTAAATAATTTAGTATAATGTCACCTCCATTCACATCTGTGGCTATTATGGGCATAATTTTAATTTATTCTGCTCACATAACTGACTCTCAGTTTTATTGCTTTCTCCATCTTGAGAATTTTTCTGAACCTTTTCATTTTGCTCTCCCCTCCCCGATGCAGACTGTCTCTGCTGTACTACCCTTGTTTTCCATGGCCTGTCCTCATTCTTCCCGCCAGTAACTCTGTTCCAGCACCAAAGAAATAATATGAATTTCTCAGCCCCTTTCCAGTCACAGAAGAGGAAACTGAGCCATCAAGCACACCCTTTCTTCAAGATAGGACTACAGGATATTTATGTCCTGGGACTGCAGCCTCGCCAGGTCACAAACCACAGGCACTCTTGCCTTCCAGCCCTTTCTCAAACACAAAGGCAACATTCACTTACGGAGCAAGTTCATGAAGTCAAAGAACTAATAAAGCAAAATAAACCCATTAACACAACTTGACTCTACCTACACTCTTGCTGCTTAAATTTTAATTATGAGTGGGTTGTTATTCTTTAATGAACTGGCTAGAACAAACGTTCTTACTCCACAGGTAAATGTGAAGCCAGCCCATAATGGTGCAGATTATTAGCTGGTTAACTAAAGCGATGACTTTAGGAAAAGAGTAAACAGTATAAAGAAACTCGATGCATTCGACATGTGATCCAGCTGCCATTGAGTCTGCATACTCCTCAAGACCTAGACGCGATAGACTCAAAGCCCATTTCACACCTATAAAATGTTCAACGTTGGGATTGGAGATGGCTCAGCAGTTAAGAGTGTCTCCTGCTCTTCTAGAAGATGTGAGCTTGGTTCTCAGCACCCACATTGGGTGGCTGTATCTCCAGCTCCAGGAAATCCAATACTATCTTCTAGCAATCATGCATACTGCTTTCATGTTGCATGCACACACACACACACACACACACACACACACACACACACACATACATCAAACATACATACACACACATACATAATATTAATTACAAAGTTGATTGTCACTTTCTGGGCTACTTGGGAAAGGATCTATTCAGTGCTACTCATGATTCCTGTCACAACCTAAAGGGACACTTTCACACAATATTTGCCAAAGAAGGAAAATGTCCCCAAATTCCTTGTAGGCATCAACCTTGACTTCCAAATGGAGTGACAGTTTCTACAGTAGGAAAGGGATAGAGCTTCATTGTAAATCTCAGATTACCTGCCAAGTTTCCATAGGCAATCTGTGACACCACTGCCATCGAAACCCTTCCTGGGGTCACTGGTACTGTTCAAACTCTCTGCTACTATGGGAGCTGCCCCAGGTGTTGGCCACACAACTCTGGGGACCCTCACTAGCCAGATCATACAGGACACCACGGGCACTTATTCCATGGTTTCGCCATGGTGGTTGCTAACCTCTGAAGGTCTGTGCATACATGACACCATTTCTAGCGAATGCTCTGGGAGGTTATGTCTCAGCTCCAGGCTGCTCCTAACAAAGCCATAAGGGAATCTGAGGGTGAAAAGACAGCACCAGCTCCCGAGTTCACTGCAGCTCATCCTGAGGCCGTAGACTGGTCTGCAGAACAGCAGTGTATCCATCCAGCAGGCTGGGGCACTTAGCCAAGCCGTGGAGAGCAGCTTCGAGCTTCCAGTGTTCCCGTTATTGGAGGGTAGGAAAAGCCAGTGGGCAGGACTCACTGTTCTTCTGAAGCCACTACAGCAAAAGTGAAAGAAATGTGATGGAGAATAATTACAAGCTGTTGATTTTATTGTTTGCTGTTTTGTTTTGTTTTGTTTTGTTTTTCAAGACAAGGTTTCTCTGTGCAGCCCTGCCAGTCCTGGAACTCACTCTGTAGACGAGGCTAGCTTCTAATTCAGCGGTCTGCCTGTCTCTGCCTCCCAACTGCTGGATTAAAGGCATGTGCCATCACCGCCTGGCAAATCCAAGCTTCTTTTTTTTAACTTATTTTTAATTTATATATTCACTTTACATCTCAATTGCAGCCCCCTCCCTCCTCTCCTCCCAGTCTCACCCTCCTACCCTCTCCCCTTATACCTTCCCTCTCCTTCTTCTCAGAAAAGGAAGCCTCCCACAAACAACATGAAGCCACATCAGGACTGAGCTCACCTTCATCCACTGACACCAGGCAAGGCAGCCACATTAGGAAGAAGTGATCAAAAAGAGGCAACCGAGTCCATGTCATAGACAGCACCTGCTCGAGTGTGAAAAATGCTCAGTCTACCTGGGACTCCTGGGCTTCTCAGTTACTGTTACTGCCAACCTCCTACTTCCATGGGGTAGTTAGCTCCGTTTAGAGACCACCCAAACACCTACCTCTGCTGTGTATTTGCCTTTCCGGTTCCATCAGATTCAACTATGGACTCTGCCTCTTTCTTTCTTCCCACCAAATCCAAGATGTCTTGCTCAAGAAATAGCAGATTTCAAGGCAAATTTAGGAGGACAGGTGCTGGTGTCCTGATGCAGGGTCCCAGCAACACTGCTTGGTCCAGAGACAGTGGTCTCAGCACTGACTTTAACACACTGCAGAGAAGAAAAGCTAGACAAAGGGAAGTGAAGACTGAGAAGTGGCCAGACCCGCAGCTGCCACACAGCAGAGGCCAGGAAGACAGGAACTAAATGGACAGGCACCTGGACTTCTTGGCATAACAACAGACTCCACACCGGGCCAAGTACAGGCTAAGCCATCCAGCCATCACACACCTGGATGACTCTTCTCTGTCAAGCATTCTGATGTCCTTCTAAAGCCCAGAAGCCATGGGGGCTAAATGTTCTGAACATCTAGCGAGAGATGCTCTGTCTGAGCCTGCTGGTGTCATGAACACATCCCCCACATACATGACACATGGGACGAGAAAGAAGACTCTGTTTCCACAAAGACAAGGCTGAACATTTTAACAAATTGTTTCTAGAAATACTAAAACCTGATTTCAAATTACCATCAAGAAATTCACTGGCAAATTATTTGCAAAATCATACAACTCCAAAGGATTCTGAGCATAAGCATCTTTGAAGGTCTTAGATTCTCTTCACAAACACAAAAGAAGAAATTTGGACTGTACGCCTGTAACATTATGGGTGCCATTTATATGCAAATCCTATGAAAGACTGCAAAGACCACAAGGTAAGAAGAGCTTTTAAATCTATGTGAAAAGAATGTGGATTTACTGTTTTTAAATTTTTTATTATGTTAAGTTTTTAAATTAAGGCAGGCCTGGTGCTTAGTAACCTCTGACCTCAGTTTTTCAGGAAGCTGAGGCAGAAATTCAAAGTCTTCTGGCCACCAAGGCTAGCCTGAGAAATTTAGTAAGACCCTGTCTCAAAATAAAACACTGTATTGGAGGACTGTGAGTGTAGCTCAGTGGCACAGTTCTTCTTTATGTGTGAAGCTCCAGGTTCAATTGACAGTACTGAAAGAAAAAAATTAGCAACCAAGAGACTTGGGGCTACTGCAGGAACTATTGAGGGAGAATAGAGAACATGATGGAAGCCAGAGGATGGACCTGAGGGACCAGAGATGAGGGAGGTAACCTGTGTTCACACACCACCAGACAAGATGCGAGCTAACCAGGACATCACAGGAATTGGTCCATGCCATGTCTTTACTCGAAAGCCTCAAAAACTGGAGAAGCTCTTAGCCTATGCATGAAGAAATAATGGATTCTGCTTGAGATAAGAAAGTTTGCAAAGAGACAATCTAGGCAGGCAGAGCCCAGCTGTGGGAACCTATGTTGGGCCCTTCCCTCCCCCGACACCAGTCTCAGAAGTTTCAGGATTCAGAAGGACGCAGGACTCATGTCGTTTAAGAGCTCAGGGTAACCCTAGGACTGGACTGTTGGATTTGGATTCAAAGCTCAGTAGGTGCCAGGTCAACAGCAGCTTGGTAGCTTTCAGCAGCTTTGTGAGCCCCAGGCAACTAGCACCACACAGGGCAGAGTTTTAGCCAGATGGACAATCTGTGGCCAGCTTAATCATCATCTAGGAAGATGATTCTATGAGAAATCTATGTCTGCAAACAAAGCTCTTCTCCCCCCTCCCCCACCACCTCCTCCCATGCAGCCACAGCCATACAGGGCTTTTTTATGTGGAAGAGGAAAGTGAAAGGGCACTGTGCTAAGTTACCTCAGGCATGGTGTCACTTCATACTAAATAATCCAAGTCCGAAGAACTTGATGCCAGATTCTTGCTGTGGTCATAATCTTGCTGGGCATGTGGCACCTGAGTGGAATCAGCAGTCACATGGGTGATCACTTGAGGAGGCAGCCAAAATGAGGTCAAATGATGCAGGGGGAAAAAGAGAGAGAGAGAACCCTATTTTTCCTGCAGTTGGATTAACAATGTGTGAAGAGGTTGAGCTAGAGACTAACTGATGCTAGATGTGCAAGGCAGACACAGAGCTGCCCCATGTCTTGTGTTGGGCCAGCCATTGGTTGGCCATTCCCTCTATCTCTGCTCCATATTTATTCCTTCACATCTTGTGAGCAGAGTAAATTTGGGGTTGAAGATTTTATGGATGGGTTGGTGTCCACTCCTTCTACTGGAGGTCCTCCCTGGTTATAAGAGGGGGCCTCTTCAGTTGCTATAACTCCCACTGCTAGGAGTCTCAGCTGGAGTCACCCCCATATCTTCCCAGGAGCCTACTCCATTGCAGGTTCCAGCTTCTCCCAGAGATCTCCCCCATCAGTTTCCCTTCTCTACGCTGGCCCTCTCACCTCCAGCCTCTATGTGAGTTGCCTTGTATGGCCTCAGTGGACAAGGATGTGCTTAGTCCTGATGTGACTTGATGTGCTGGAGTGATGCTCCACTTTTCTGAGAAGAGAAGGGGAAATGGGGGAAGAGGGTGGGAGGTAATGGGACCAGGAGGAAGGAAGGGAGGGGGCTGCAATTGGGATGTAAAGTGAAAAAATAATAACATCAATAAAGACAAACAGACAGACAAATGATAGACAGATAAAAGAATTCTGTTACTCATGAAAAAAAGCCAGATATGGCTACACACAGAGACCCAGGAGTGGCTCACTGACCAGTGACTCTAGCTCCAGGCTCACTAATGAACCTTTCAAAAACTAAGCTGAGACTGGCTGTGGTGGTACATGCCTTTAATCCCAGCGCTTGGGAGGCAGAGGCAGGCAGATCACTGTGAGTTTGAGGCCAGCCTGGTCTACAAAGTGAGTCTAGGATAGTGAGGGCTACACAGAAAAGCCCTGTCTCAAAAAAAAAAAAAAAACAGCAACAACAACTAAACTGAAGAGCTGTAAAGAAGGATACACCAGTGTCAACCTCTTGTTTTCACATGTACTCATCGATGAGCACACACACACACACACACACACACACACACAACACACACACACAATTCACAGAATTTATACATAGTCATGGTATATGACATGATGGTCTGATATATGTCGTAGGGGGCATTTCTTCCCAACCCCAAGCTCCTGGAATAATGACTCATTAAGCATTATTTGTATAATATTTATACAAATCCCTAGGCTCTTCTTTGACTGACTCAAAACTTCAGATAACCCATTATACTAATCTACATTCTGCCACTTGCCTGGTTACCTGACCTCAGGCACCATGTAATCATCTTCCTCATATTTTGCCAGCTGAATCTTGCACACCTGGCTCTATCCCAGAATCCTTTTTCTCTCCCACGTGTTCTACCTCCTACTTCCTGCCTATTCTACAAACCATCAGATTTATTACCGACAGGTGCAGCATCCATATTATACACATAGACTAAGGCTAGTTTTGTCACCTCACACACTCACTTTTGTGGTAACAACACATTAACTTAATAGGTCAAACAGCAATTTCTCTGATTTTTATGTGAGTCTACAAATGTAGATACATTTCAGACTAGCTTACCACTGCCTTCCTAGCACCTAAGCAGTATTTAATAAACAATTATTAGTTGCTTTTATTTCATCTCACTGTACCTAATTAGTAAACATGTATAGATACTCATGTATAGGAAAAGGTATGTACAGATTTCAGGGCCACTAATTGTTTCAGCATCTGTGGAGCATGTTGAACCCCAGAGGAGTCTACTGTGCTCTTATTTCCCGAATCTAACACACTAGTCCCTGAGTATACCAGTTCCCCAGTGGACACTCTATGCCATCTTTCGTTCTCACTCTGAGTTCCCCTATAGAACAAGAACAGAACATGGGTCTTTGTACAGGTGGTAGCTAACAAATATGCCATACACTGTGACCCCACGCTAGAGGAGTGACAAGCCACCCAGAGGGTCTGTAGCCTGTAAAGTTTTGGTTGGGCAATTCCACTAGGAGATGGACCAACTGATCATGGCTAAACCCCAAGAAATAGCCAAGAGGTCCATTAACTTGGACCTCACAGCAGATATTAGCAGATCAGGGCAGACAGTGGACGTCTTTGGAAAATAAAGCCAAAAGTATCCCCAGGAGAATTCAAGGACCAGCCCAGGACTCTTCCCAAGCACCATGGCGACATGGATTCGATACAGTAGATGGAGAAGAGAGAGGTGCCATTCTGAGAGGAGGAAAAAGCCCTGGAAAGAAACGTAAAGCCCCAAATTCATCTATCCCCAGTGCTGTAACCTAATTCTCCATTAACACAAACATTAGAGAAAGATGAAGAGCAACAAAGAAGATGAGGACCATTCGCTATTTTTTTATTCTTCTCTCATGTGTTATATCCTAACCACAGTTTCCCCCCTTTCTCCTCTCCTCCCAGCCCCTCACCCGCACAACCTCCCCTCTCCCCCAAAGCCATTCCTCCTCCATTTCCTTCAGAAAAGGGCAGGTTTCCCAGGCATATCAACCAAGCATAGCATCAAGTTGCCATAAGTCTAGGCACATTCCCTCATATTAAGTCTGGACAAGGCAACCCAGTAGGAGGGAAGGGATCCCAAAAGCAGGAAAAAAGACGGCCCCACTCCCACCATTAGGAGTCCCATAAGAAGATCAAGCTACACAGCTGTAACATATGTGCACAGAGCTAGCTCAGACTCATACTGATCATCAGTTCCGTCTCTGTACACCCCGATGAGCTCATGAGAGTTGATTCTGTGGGCCACTTTTTTGGGCAGCCAGGCATTTCTACAATCAACCTGTTTGCCCATATTTGAATGTGTTAGACACTAGAGAAGTGTCCTAAGAGACAATACAGTCCTCGAAAATAACACTTTTCTGTCCTCTTTCAATGTGAAAAAATAAGGTTCCAACATGGTGGTGTGAAACAGGAGACTCTAGAGGAGAGTGACAATATTGTCATGCTGCCCTAGGGAGCTCAAGTTTGTCCTTCTGTCTTATGAGAACTAACCTCTGGGTTGGAACATGTCTCAGGAATATAAAACATTAAAACTGAAAAGCACTATGGGAAATAACTCCTGGAAAATGGGTAAACACAGGGATGTGTAATCTTCCACTCTAGTGCAGTCCCTTTTCCAGGTCAGATCTATATCCTATGCCATTACCTGGGTGCCTTGAAGAACATCCATTTAACACCAAAACTATAGAACAAGATCACTAGAAACTTAAAAGTTGGACAGTAAAAGGATGAATGTCTATGGAGTCTGCACTCAGGAGCCTACCTAGCCCAGGAATGAAAAGGAAGAAACCTTCCTGTCTCAAACTATGTTAGAGCGATGTGGCTCTCAAGAAAGAGGGTAAAGAAAACACAATTGTATAACTTCCTAAATATAAGAAGAATAATGCTCATCAAATGCATACTTGGGGCTAGGGATACAGCTCAGTTGGCAAACAGCTTGCTCAGAGCGCACAAAGCCCTAGGCTCAGTCCTCACCACTGTATAAACCAAGACATGGCTAAGCATCCCTGTAATCAGATGCATAGACGTGAAAGGATCAGAAGAGCAAAACCAACAAAAATGAGTAGTGAATTCTCTTTAAGTGCCACCGTGGGTGATGTTTGTCTTCCCAGGACTATAGTACAATGGATCCAAGGTAGTTTTGTTCACAGTTGAAATAATTAGAGATCAAATAATAATAACAGCATCGACATGAAGTCAAACAGCTGTGGCTATTAAAAAGATAAAGATGCCTTCTCACATCTGGACAGCAGCTATGTCTTAGTGCACCTGACCCAGGAAGTGGGGGTCCACACATATACTTGAAAGAGGTCAGTCTACAGCAGGGGATGACATGCCAGCCGAGTGGCTCCAGAACCAAAGAGTGTAGGGCTATGACCTAGGAGGACAGTCATAGCAGCAGCACCCAACCACAAGTCCCTGTGTTTGAGGATAATCCTGAGACACACAGGCAGCAGCACCATAGAGACTGACCAGTCAAGAAACGGGAAAATAGTTTTATTCAGGGCTGTCTCCTTGGAGTTGGCACTTGATGAAGTCTGTGCATTTCCACTTTGGTGCGTGTTTAATCATGTGGTTTCTCATCTCTAGGAGACCTCAAAGTTTACTCAGTTCTGCTACCTTCTACTTCAGATGATTCAGCAGCTGAGTCTCAGTGCAGAGAAGGGACAGAAATGGGCACTGCTCCACAGTGTAAGAATCCGGGCTTTGCTGCAAAACAGCACAGACCAATACGATAAAGGAGTGGGGGAAAGACTGATTTGTTTAAGAACTTGGCTCACGATGGAGGCTAGCCAAACCAAAGCCTACAGGAAGCCACAGTTGAAGTTCAAAGACGGTCTGTTCAGGGAAGTCTGGCTCTCACAGGCCAGCCCTTTCTTTCTGTGGAAGCTTTCAAGTGGCTACGTGAGGCCCACCCACATCAGCCCTCCCCACATCAGCCCTCCCCACATCAGCCCTCCCCACATCAGGCACGCCCACATCACACACACACACACACACACACACACCAGGCCCACCCACATCAGCCTCCCCACACATCAGGCACGCCCACATCAGCCCCCCTCCCCCATCAGGGATGCCCACATCAGGAGCTCAGTTTTCTCTACCCAAAACCCCACTGGTTTAGATGTTCATCTCCAAGCATGCTCACACGGATATCCATAGTAACACTTGACCATCCATCTAGGTGTGTGGCTCAGCCAGGCTGGCACATAAAAATTAGCATCAAAAATAGAACTAACACCTGAATCTTCTTCTTTTCATAAACCTCATTCTATTTAATCATGTGGCCCAGGAACATTCATGTTTTTGAAACAGCCAATTTCCAGATTCTTACATTTTTCGAGGCAAGAAGTTGGGGCTGTGAGTCGTAACATTCAACGAATGTGTTCACTTTTGCACTTGGCTTGAGTTCCTCAGCCATAAGCCGGCTGGAGCACATGTCAAAACCAAAATAGAAACAAAATATACTTTAAAGCAACCAAATCCATGATCCCCAACTCTTTGATCGCCCAACAGCAGATCAACGTCACCACAAAATAACAATGACATTATTGGCTACACCCTTGGAGAGCCACGGGTGTTAGAAGCAGAATATTTGAAATATGAATCACCAAGAGGCGAACATGACGAACATGCACCACCTGCAAACCTCTCAGCCAGCCAGTTCTCCTCCTCAGCCCAAGCCTTGGGTGTGACTCCTCAATAGAGAAGAGATACATTAACGTCCGTACTTTCCAATTGTCCTTAAGTTTCTATTTCAACATTTCTAATTTTACTCTGTATGGCCCTTTTTTCTTCATTAAAGGAAGTGGGAGGAGAATAATTGAACTTTGTCCCTCAATGAGAAGACTATATTAGATGAAGAAACATTCCTCCACAGCTACTGAGATGTTGTTCATGCGGGAAGCTGTGTTATGGCTATTTGAGAATGCCACCCACATCCAGTTACCATCGCGCCACCTGTGTCACCTGCCCTCAAACCTCTTGTGGGGCCTTAGCAGTCTAATTGCTCTGAACCCCTAAGTGTGGGGGGAGATACCTGGGGTCTAAAACTGCTGGGTGGGTTCTGAATGGGTTTTAGAACTAAGCAATTCAACTCCATTCATCTCAAACATCATCAGCTTAGAAGCAAGTGCCAGGAATGGATGGCCAAGATTTCACAATGAATTCTGTTGCTGCAGACCCTGTTTTTATAACCACCAAAATAATGAGATCTCAGGTTCAAATGCCAATCTACCTTTTCCTCGGGACAGTGATCTGCTGAGCAACGTATTAGTCAATGCGTGCTGCCTTAACAAAATACCATGGATGAGAGCTGGGCCTGAGGAGCAGGCACCGATTCTTCTCCTAGTTCCATTGTCAAGATCCCATAGAGTGGTTCACTGAAGAGTGTCTCTTCCTTACAGAAACCCAGGAACCTTCTCGCCGAGTCTTCAAGTGGCTTTTCCTTCTATGTATCTGTGAAGCATTTCCACTGTCTCTTTCTTATCATTCATCAGGACTCAAACCTCTCAGACTGGGGCTCCACACTCACAGTGTCACTTAACAGTCATTACTTTTTACACAGGCCCTATTTCCCAATCAGAAGACACAATTTGCTCCACAGCGGCCATGGTAACCTACTGTTCTAGCTTGCTTTCTATGGCTGTGACCAAAAGCAACTTGGGAAAAAAAGACTTTATTTCCTCTCACACTCACACTCCCTCACTGAGGGAAGCCAGGGCATGAAGTCAAGCAAGAGCCTGGAGGAAAGAACCGAAGCAGAAACCACGGAGGAATGCTGCGTACTGGCTTGCCTTTGATGGCTTCCTCCATCTTTCCTATATAACCCAGGACCGGCTGCCCAGGGTTGGCTCCATCCATAGTAAGCTGGGCCATACCACATTAGTCATGAATAAAAACAAATGTCCCACAGACATGCCCACAGGCCAATCTGATGAAGGCAATCCCTCATTAAGATTGCTTTTCCCAGATGTCTCTAGTTCGGTCAAGTTAACAAAAAACAAACAAACAAACAAAAAACAACCAGCATGTTCACCTGACCAGTATTTTTCTACTCTCTAAACTTTATACAGAGGATTTTTTTTCTTCCCCCACCTTTTTCTTTTTTCAGGAAAAGCTTCACTAGAGAAACCAAATATGTAGGAAGGTACAAACAAGGAAAATGCACCATTTATGAGATTTCATTTGTAGATGGCACCTTCTGAATGAACAATGATAATCTCACTCCTAATGTTGAAAAAAACAACATTGTAGGTAGATACTGAAGAATTCAACCAGCCTCTTTATTGTTCTTGATCCTTGTTAATCCACCCCTATTCCAAATAATCCTGTGAGGAGGAAAGAAGGAAAGAAAAGGGAAAGAAAGAAAAAAGAAAGACAAAAAATGTTTCAATTCTTAAAAATCTCTATGACAATTTATAGAAAATGTTTTTCTTGTTATTTTATATAATGTTTGGGGTCCTTTAATGAAAAGGGAATGGTTTTAAATTAACTTAAAATATACTTTCAAAATAGTCCCCAATAATTTACTTGTGCT
>OU015744.1:69663541-69683005 GCA_907169655.1 Acomys percivali
GTGTGTGTGTGTGTGTGTGTGTGTGTGTGTGTGTGTGTGTGTGTGTGTACACTTGCCCAGAAAAGAATAAGAAAGAAAAAAATTGAATTATCAGATACAAATGACAGCTAAAGAGTACTGGTAACTTGAAATTCTAAAGAGCCCCAAGGTCAGTTTAAGGTGACTACTATCACTTGAGTTTACAAAGCCTGCCCTATTACCACTGACACCCCAGTCATTGGAGTATGAGAAAAAATTTCTCACACCCAAATACAGTATTGATGCCTGGGCACAGACCTGGAGAAATTGACTCCTGGGTCTCCTTCTTCTGACCACAAGACCTTCACTCACACCTCAGCTTCTCTGAGCCACAGCTTCCTCACTCCAAAATGGCAGCACCGTTGCTAGCACATGGTAGGTCCTCAATAAATACAAACATGCTCGCCAGTGCTTCTTCCTCCCCCAGATCCTTTGAGCAATGAGAACCACCATTCATCACCTTGAACAAATTGAAAGAATGCAGCCCCTGGGACCAAGTGAGCCAGCCCTGCCCTGAGGACACGGGAGCAGGAGAGCTGGTCCTGCCCTGAGGACAAGGGAGCAAGCCCTGACCCAGGGCTCTGAGTGGACCTCACCCCAACATCTACCCCATGTATGACCTGCTGGAACAAATGAAGGGGCCAGACCTGCAGATTCAAAGATTAAGAATTTCCTTGACACACTGCAACAATGGGATATCTGACAGCAGTCCCAGTGAGTATCCTGTAATGATAGTTGTAGGCCTCAAACCAGACCCATGTCTCTTAACAATGAACATTTGAAAGTAAACATATGTGGACAAAAGGCTATACTGAATGATACACTACAGCTTCTGTAACAAGATTTTTTGTTTGTCTGTTTGTTTTATTTTACTGGGAGGAGGAGAGGGATTTGGTGCATGACGTGTAAATCATAGACATTCAATAAAAGTTTAAAAGAAAGAAAGAAAGAAAGTGAGCAGCCCCTCGACATGGGCTCCTGATTTTGGATGTGGGGACAAAATAATCCACCCTGGGCGAGCCAGTAAGACTAGCAGGAGCTTGCCACTATGGATCCTTTTCCTACCACCTGCAGGGAACTAAGATTTGAGCGACCGTTATCACATAAAACATTCAACTCTACCTTGCTGGTAGTTTTAACCACTCTTAAATATTTCATAGAGAACATTTTTCTTTGAAACACTCTCGTCTCGTTTCTTAACTGAAAGTGACCTGAATTAATGTGGAGAGGCCAGAACAGCAAGAAGAAATGGTTGCAGAGGAAGCTCTCATGATCAGAAAGCTGAATTCTATTCAGGATCCTGCCTGCCTGTCTGCCTGCCTGTATGGGTCGAGTGGCCAAGAGTAAAGCTGTCCCGTGCTTCAAAGCTGTCACTCTGAATACGTACGTGCCTACGGCATTGCGGTGCCTCCAGAGGTTCTCCACTGGAAGCTCGGCCCCACCCCAGTGTGGTGGAGCTGATGTATCAGGACCTTTCGTGGAATATAATGAGGTCATAGGGTACCACCCATGTGAGTGGGCTCATGCTGTCTTGCATGAGCAGGTCAAGTCCAGGAGGAGTGATGTAGTTTCCAGGAGAATAGGTTCTTATGAAAAGAACAAGCAGAGCACTCCCACCCTGCTCTCTTCTTCCTACCAACACCATGTGCTACAACCTTCAGACTGCCAGCCAAATGAATTTCTTTTCTTTGCAGTATACTTGGTTTCAGATATTTTGTTATAGCAATGCAAGATTAACTAAAACACATACATATCTTACTTCTTGAAGTGAAGTAAATCAGTGTTTTAAAATATTTATTTAGTACTTAGCTATGAAAGTAGCTCAAAGGTGGCAGATAAACAGACAAATAGATAAATGATAGGTAAATAGACAGATGACACACACATACATATGAGGAGTCACGTATTTTGGTTCACAGTTTCAAGGAAATTCCATATATTCTCCCACCTTCTGCCTTCAAATCTGGAGTATGCTTTCCTGCTCTTATGCTTAGAGTTAAATCACATGACTTGCTGCATCTGTTTAAATGTGGGAAGACATGTCGGGGTACTCATTTCAAGCCTGGCCTCCAACAGAGCATTTCCCCACATGCTCTCCTGCCCCACCACCTCTACCTTAGGAAAAAAGTGTTGCCTCATAAGACTAATGCTGCTCCACTGCTAGGCCCCATAGTGAGCACATTGGAGCCAATCTGAATCCAGGCCACAACCAGAAGTCAAGCCCAGCTGCTCAGCTGGACCACAGCTTAAAATTGGAGCTGCCCAGAAAAACATCAGATATGTAAGCAAAAGCATTCTACTCCCTCCCGCCCCACTTGAGCAAACCTCACTTCCTATTTTTAAAAAATTCATCTCTCATATATTACATCCCAAATGCAGTTATCCCCCTCCTGCAGTCCATCACCCCCCACCTCCCCTTTCCCTCAGATCTACCACCCCAAGTCTCCTCTCAGAAAAGAGCAAGACTCCCAGGGGCATCAGCCAAACATGGCATAATAAGCCCATACCATCATGTCAAGGCTGGACGAGGCAGCCCAGTTAAAGGAAAAGGGTCCCACAAGTAGCCAAAAGAGTCAGGAACACCCCTCATTCCCTCTGTTAGGATCCCACAAAGAACACCAAGATACTCAGCCATAGCCTATATGCAGAGGACCCAGGTCAGACCACTACCGGCTCCCTGATCTCTGCAAGCCTCCATAAGTTGTGTTCTTGTGGTGTCCCTAACCTTTTATTCCTCCAATCCTTCCTCCTCCTCCTCCTCTTCCTCCTCCTCTTCCTCCTCCTCTTCCTCCATAAGACTCCCCCAGGCCTCACCTAATGGTTGGCTGTGGGACTCTGCTGTGAGACTCTGCATCTTCTCCATCAGTTGCTGGATGAAGACTCTGTTCTCTTTGATGATAATTCTGCTAGGCTCTGGTCCCTCAACGCTTTTGCAGGTAGGACACACTATAGGCTGATGGTTTTCTGCCTGGGTTGGTGGCCCAATGCCTCCAATTTTGAGCCCTTGCCTGGTTACAGGAGATGGCCAGTTCAAGCTTCATGTCTGCCATTGCTAGGAGTCTTTGCTGAGGTACACGGAGGTTCCATTGCACTAGTTTCCACCTCACCTCTGAAATGCACCCCAATTCCAGTCACTTCTCCCAGCATTTTCTCCCTCCCTCCCCCATCTGATCCCTCCTGTTCTTAACCCTACCTGCTCCCAGTCCACTTGCGAAATCTATCTTATTTCACCTTCCCCAGGAGATCCTTGCATCCCCACTTAAGCCCTCTTTATTACTTAGCCTCTCTGGCTCTGTAGATTGTAGCATGGTTATCTTTTACTTTACAGCTAATATCCACTTATAAGTGAGTACATACCATGTGTGTCTCTCTGGGTCTGAAACTTCACATTTTTTATGGTTCATTTTGGTGCATAATAAAGCAGATAAGATATGGCAGTCCTTACTCTCCGTCAGCAGTGGGGAGGAGTGTGCGTGTGCATGTAAATACCTAAGTGTGTGTATGTGCATACACATATGCCTCTATCAGGTGGAAAACAACGGCCCAAGATGGAAACTACATCAAAGAGCCAACTCCATGAATTGTCATTGATAGTGCTCCCCAACTCAGTGAAACAAGAAACCTGAACCATTTTTCTGTCTCCTGAAACAGTAAGATTTGACTGTGAGAGCCCAAGATTGAGCTATGGTCCAAAGCAGCCAATTAGTCAACCAATGTCTAAAATCTCATACTATCAAAGGTGATAATGGCCTCTCTGAATGGACCACTGTGTCCCAATTTCAATGTACAGTTTTGTAGCCCACTCTTTATTGGATCTATGGTTTGGAGAGCTACATCTGCTGCCACAATCAACTAACAGGGATTGAACACCCACCTGGTGTTTGTATAGAAATCAAAGGCTGAGCACATAGACTCACCTTGAGCCCCTGCTTAACCCTCACACATCTGGGCCTCCCATCAACTGCATTGATTTCAGTAATGTCCTCCAATGCGAGGCATGAGTGTCTGAGAAGAAAGTAAAGCCACTGCAACCCCCTTTCTACTACATGAGAGTATGCAGGCTAAAGAGACTAACTGTGGAGACTGGTCTGGGAGAGGAGATGGATTGGTCTGGGAGCATATAGGAGTCACGCTGGGACCACAGAGGTGAGATTTCAAGTACAATTCACTCTGTGCTTAAGAACGGTGGTGTGGTAACAATGTAGTGATAGGGTCATTGGGACAGTCCTTTCTCAGAGTAAAAGTGATGACTTCGACCCCAAGGCAAGGGATGAATAGAGGAGCAGTATGGGGTCTGTGAACAGCAAAGCCCTGAGGAAGGGATGCAGGGGCATCACCGTGTCATGCACTTTTCCTGACCTTTGTGAATTATAATAATTGGGAGCACTGAATCCTCATAGTGTACCAAGGCAATTGCAGAGAGCAAGCTCACTAGCATGAATGTATCCTGTGTACATCTGCTGTTGAGGAAGTGGAGAGAGGGCACCCAGAAATCTGCTCCATTTCCCAATAGACCTTCATCCAAGGATTTGACTCATTTGGAAAAAAATGTGATGTAACAGTAATCTGTATCCCCCACCCAAATGTGGCATTGCCAGCAGTGTTTGCTTTGAATTGCTACCTCACAAATTATCACATATTTATCCACTCAGAGCCACATCTATTTAATTTACCCAGACACTCTTGGGTCCAGAGGTCCTGCACAGCATGGTTGGCTGCTCAGTTGGGTCTTACAAGGTTAGAAACCAGCCCATCTGGATGAGTCCTGGACTAGAGGCTATGGAGATTATATTATCCAGACTCCCTCCTTGCTGGTAAAATTCAGTTCCCATCACCAGCTCCTTGCTTCTACAGGCCATCTCCAGTCTGTATTTCTTGCCCTAAAGCTGTCAGTCTTGTCCCAACCTGAATTCTCTCATCTCTGATCTCCAGACCTACATGTAATCAAGCCTGGTCCCATCCTTCTTAAGAGCAATTTATCCCAAATCTTAATTTTGCAAAATCCCTTGTATCATAAATCAACAAAGCCACAAGAGTGGGTGCCAACTTACTCACAAGCTGCACTCCCTCTCCAGGCAAGGAGATGACACAAGCCTGGGGTCATTGTGGAGGGTCATCTTAGAAAGGTACCTCCAACACAGATATATACAGTTCACCTGAGCAATCTAAAGTTCTCTGTCTGCTCCAAGCTTCTTAAAGCTCTCAGGACTTTGACAGCATTCCAGTCAATGGGAACTCAGCTAGTCCCTGTCTCATTCCAGAAGGTCCTCCTCAGGTTGCTAGTCAGCAAAGCTGGTAAACAAACTAACACTTTCCCTTTGGCCATCACATGTGCCTTTTTAATTTTTTTGTGCCTTTTTAATAAGAGTGTGTGCACATGGGAATTGGAAAGATGATAAACTAAAGAGAAATTAAACACCAACTTGGCTGAAGACCTTAATGGTGGAAATTTTGTTCTTTATAAATCAGCAAAGAAAATGTATTAGGCCTGACAGGCTTTCTGGAACCTCTCAATCATGATAACTTAGCTCTTTCATCTCTATCATCTCTATTCTCTTGATGCTTGTCCTTTGTACATCAGAGCATCAACACAAAATACAGATTACAGGTGTCACTCAGCATCCATGAGTGCTCCAGGACCCATCAAGCATATCAAAATCTGCAAATGCAGAAAATATATATATGGTAAAATGTACATGTCACCTATGCATATTCTCCTATATTCTTCAATGCATCTCTAGATTAATTATAATCTACATTATATAGATGCTATAGTGGCACAGCCATATATAATGGGAACAGTGAGAGTCATAAAGCCAGCACAGCTGCTTGACAAAGATCCAACCAAGCTGAGCCATATGATGCAATCACCATTGTGCCATCCCTCAATTTTATTCTTCATATTTACATGTTGCATGATTGGGGGTCTTTTAACATTTGTACAACTTGGAGATATTGGATTGGGGGAAATTTTCTTATTAGGGTCTGACTCCAAGACACTCTTGGAACATCTGTCCCTGTATTTACTCAGGAACAAGATACTGAGAACAAAGTAAAAGGTAAAGAAGGTTCAGTGGGCTAGAGAAGTTGGCAGCAGATCAGGTTAGAGGCCTTTTCTTACTCTACACTCTGGCACTTATGTGGCAAAGAACACTGGGAGCTGCATATGCTATGCCCCTCTAGGAAAGATATGGCAACCAAGTTAGACTGGCTGGAGTTATCTCTGCCCTACACAGGAACTTATAACTGATGGACAAAGAATGGTATAAATAAATGATAAAGGAATGAACTATTAAGACCTGTCTTTCTTAGAAAATTAGCTCACACAAGACCACTATGGTGTCATATGACCATGAAACAAAAGAATACCAAAATTAAACATATAAATAAGTGTGGCAAATATATAAAATATATAAATATAGTACATATTATATATACTATATAAAATATGAACATTATTTATGGCAGCAGCTCTGTCTTGAAGATTTTTCTTCTCCCTGATGACGATTAGCACTCTGACCATTAAAAGGTGATAATATACTCCTTGGGACATGACATTCTGCCCAGGCTGGCTTGGAGATTTGTATACTATCTAGAGTCCTTGAAACTGCAAGAACTACGAGCCTGAGAACAGGGCGTCACACTTTGGCAAATACGCCTCTAGATTGTTAAAAGTTGGGTTGCAGGGCTGATGAGGAGAAATGATTGTAAAAAGATAACTCTGCTCTTTCATAGTTTATCAATGATGACTAAGCTTATGACTAAGAGGAAGTTAAAAACATGTGTCCAGGGACAAACATGATCTGATCTCTGGTTTGGAACAACATGAATCTGTCCCTGCGTACTGAGCTCTGTCTAAGTAAAGAAGTGCTCTGTCTGCCAGGCAATCAGGCTGCAAGACTCCCCAGCCCCCATGCCTGACTCACTCCTCCCTCACTGACTCCTTATCTCCTCTGTAGGACCTGGCCTTCCCTGGGGCCAGCCCCTGGCACTATCTAAATGTTACTATCATCATATTGTTTAACAGATAGAGATAAAGAAAGAGTCTACCTGTTCATTACAGAAACAATTTCTTTTCTAATATTTCCAACTGATCGTTGAGTCTAGGGATACAAACTGTATACAAGAGGACTGCTGCAGAAAACCTTGACTCCCATTCACTTCACCTACCTACCCCAGGCACAGAGAGGCCAAGGGCTCCCTTTAGGCAAGTGTCTCACTGTGTTACACACACTCACATCCACAGCCTTGGGTTTGTGGGTCAACTGCTTAAAAACCAGAACAGAAACTCTTCTTGCACACTGTTTCATGTCTTTTCTGACAACACACCACTCTCACCATCAGGAAGCACAGTGTATTAGTTACTTTTCTCATTGCTGCAACCCAACATTTGACTAGAAGCCACTGAAGGGAGAAGGCTTCTTTTTGCTGTTATAGCCTGTCATGGCAGAAAAGACATGACAGCAGGAGCATGAGACTGCTTACTCTACTCGAGGTAGACCAGAAAGCCAAGACAGCACAGGAAATGAGTCAGGCTATACACTTCATGACCTGGCTTCCAGAAACCCATTTCCCCCATCTAAGCACACATCTCTACAGTTCAATGATCCCCCCACAAAAAAAAACAGTACCACAGGCATTCAAACACAGTCTGTAAGGGACATTTTACATCCAAATACACAAGATAGTATTGTTTAGGGGCATCATTGGTGGCAATGACCTCAATGACACTTCAAAGGGATAAGAGGGTACAAACAAGCAAGACTGTCACTTAACCTATGAATCATGCTGGAAAAAAAAAACAAACATTTTAAAGAACCAGTGGAAGAGACTGGTGAGGTCAGTTCAGATCACCATTGTGAGAAACCCCAAACTTGAGGAAGTGCCACTCTGGCCTTCATAGTGACATCATGAGGCCCAGGAAGAAACTGACTAGGACACGTGGAGCACAGTGAAGTTCACAGTAAAGACAGTCTCCATGTTCACATGGAGGTAAGAAAGCCGGGGAACATCTTTAGGGTGCCAGCAAGGAAACAATATGCCCTGTACTTTCTCGGAGGCTGAGACCAAAGGGTAGAGGGAGACTTAGCGACATACCCCAAACTAATGGTCCTTAATTATCCACTCCTCACACTGTGCTGTGGTCTGTCACACACACTTCATAAAGTTAATCCAGCCGACTCTTGTATGCAGAAAATACTTGCCTTCAAGAAAAAAATTTCTAGGCAACTGGGGAGAAGCGGATGTCACCCTCTCCTGCCATCTGAGGAAGGTACATTTCCAGCCCGTGGAGAAGAATCCAGCTGTGTTTGGGGTAGAGGAAAAAAGGGTAGTGCCAACAGGCCCCACTTCCTCTGAGAAACCTGTGTTGTATTTCCCAGTTTCTGGTCGTTGCTCCCCACCTACCCTGGACCACTGGTTTCTGTTCCACAAGGTAGTGAGACAGCTGTGCTTACAGCTTCCAGGTCATGAAATTGTTCTTCGTACATTCTTCCTCCACTGAAGAACCTTCATGATGCATGCCACTGGTATTTGTATGCAAGGATTTTTCTTTTGAAAGGCTTAAGAAAACTCACCAATGGTAAATTTCTATCTTATCTAAGAACATATGTGCTTATTTGGAAACTAAATAAAGATATTTTCATAAAAATTGAGGGTATGCTTTGCATTTTAACATTGTTTAAATATTAAATATTAATTTGTTTATTCTCTTATTTGTGCAGTGGAAGTCAGAGGTTGACATTACATGTCTCCCTCGATCACTTTGCACCTTGTACATTGAGACAGAGACTCTTACTTGATCCAAGAGCTCTCTGGTTTGGCTAGTTCGGCCTCTTCCCTGTCTCACCTTCCCCACGTGGGAACCACAGCCCCCCAGTATGTCCACAGGTACTCAGAATCTGAAGTCCAGTTTTCACACTTGCATGGCAAACACCCACTAAAACATACTCCAGCCCTCTATGGAAATTTATATAAATATTTATTTATTATTTGTGCAGTATTCTGCCCATATGTGTGCCTGAGGACACCAGATCTCATCATAGATGGTTGTAAGCCACAATGTGGTTGCTGGGAATTGAACTCAGGACCTCTGGAAGAGCAGATAGTGCTCTTAACCTCTGAGCCAGCTCTCCAGCCTTCGTATGGAAACTTTTTAAATATTTTATTAATTTATTCATATTACATCTCAATGGTTATCCCATCCCTTGTATCCTCCCATTCTTCCCTCCCTCTCATTTTCCCCTTATTCCCCTCCCCTATGACTGTGACTGAGGGGGACTTCCTCCCCCTGTATATGCTCATAGGGTATCAAGTCTCTTCTTGGTAGCCTGCTGTCCTTCCTCTGAGTGTCACCAGACCTCCCCATAAGGGAAGAAATTCCATTCATAAAATACGTTTCTGTCTCAAGCATACTTCCGAATTGGTGGTGACACCAGAGCCACAGATTATGTGTGGAGTTAGAGAGATGCCCTAAGATGTGATCCATGGTCTCATGGCAATATAAGTTATTCGAGGAGATGTGCTCATTTTTATGATCCTGATTTATTTCATTATTAATTCTTGAAGGCAGTATATTCTGCTATTCCTGAACTTATTTAGATCGGTAAGTTTTCAAATTGGCTTATGATCAATTCATAAAAATACTGGGAGTAATCAGATCCATAATAAATTGTCCCATAGAGTCAGATATAACTACTATGCAACAGTATATTGAGATGATACTGGTTTTAATCAGCTACCCCCCAAAATGGAAAATTTATACCATTCTCTGTTTAATTTAGATTATAAAATTCACTAGGGAAATCAAGGAATCGGGTAGCTGATAGGAGTTCTTAATAGCAATTGCAGTAAAAAACATTTCACTGCTTGAAATTTGTGAGCCGCAATTAATCATGGGCTCAAATAGTTCTTAAAAGTGTTTTATAATCCAAATATTACTATCTCAGTAAGACACTGCAGTGTTTATTAATCCATATCTACTTGCATACTTCTCTTGACCTTCAGTCACGTGCCTTACAGCTCAGCAGGCTTCAAGCAAGATGCCAAAACTCTTGCTCTGTCTAATTGCACAATTTTCAGATATTCCACACTGTTCTTTCCAGAAGCAAAAAAAATTCTTCCCCACTTCAGACTCTTTCCTTAATGATAGGCAGGAAAATGCTTATCACATGCTCAGGATGGTATGTATATTTATGTGCATGTGGATACACACGTATGAAGGTACACACATTTGTGTAGGTGCATGTGTGTTCAGGTACCTGTGTATAGGTATGTGTGTATCAAAGCAGTGTGTGTGTGTGTGTGTAAGCATATATATGCCCATGTGGGGTGCAATGTGTGCACAGGTACATGTGTACTCAGGCACATGTGTGTGAATGCATTTGTATGCATGCACATATGTGTGTAGATGCATGTTGTATAGGTACCTGTATATAGGTGCATATGTATTCATATGGAGTGTATGTGTATGCATGTAAGCACACATATGTGCACATGTGATGTACAGTGTGTGCACAAGTACACATGTGTAAATGCATTTGAAAGTGTACATGTGTGTGCATGCACATGCATGTGAGCATACACATGTGAGTGTGTATTGAGGCCAGAGAACAATCTCAAGCATCTTTCTTCAAATGCCATCCATCATTTTCTTTGAGACAGTGTCTCTCATTGGCCTGAATTTCACCAATTAGACTAGGTCAACTGGCCAATCTGTCCTAGTGAATCCATCTGGCTCTGCCCCCAGAGATGGAGTTGTAAGTGCACTTCCCATGCCTAGCTATTTACACAACCCAACTCAGAGCCTCGTACTCACCACAGATATGAAGTAAGCCATCTCCCCAGCCCCATAGTCTAAGAGTTTGAGACTTTCCTAACTTGCCACCTAAAAACTAAAATACCTTTTCAATTCTTACTTCTTTTGTTTTCCAAAAGAAAGTAACCTCGTTAATGAACTCTTCAAGATACCTGAGAGTCTGTCCTTGGATAGAGGGATGCTGACTTCTCTCATGAGCCATCCCACCAGCACATCATCCTTTCCCTGACTCTGTAAGGATGGGTCTTTGTGTTGTCTGCCATGGTTTCCTCAACATTTAGAATTCTGCATGTAACTTCCTTGAGTAAACATCCCATCTACAATCTTTTTTTTTTCTTTTTTCTTTTTCTTTCTTTCTTTCTTTTTTTTTTTACAGGGTTTCTCTGTGCAGTTCTGGCTGTCCTAGACTCACTCTGTAGACCAAGCTGGCCTCATCTGCCTGCTTCTGCCTCCCAGAATGCTTGGATTACAGGCATGCACCACCTTGCCCAGCTTCATCTACAATCGTAAGCTGCCATTTTAGATCATTTTGTCATGCTCACCTTTTGTAGAAAAGAAGAAAGCTCTTCCAAGACCCAACCAATACAATAGGACATGAGTCATCTGTTAAGAGACTGCAGTAAAGAGGGCAGAAATTTCCAACTCTTCACACATCACTTCCAGCCATGGACCCTGGCTTCCTGCCTTATCTTCCTTGGCCAACTGGTTTTATTGACTGGTTCTTAAGAGCACCTGGCCCTTACTCTGTGTCTACATCTCTGTTCATCTGGCTTTTATAACATGGAATGTCTTCTTGCTAATTCTACCCATTGAAATGCCCACCCACCTTCAACAGATTGTGGCACGATAGAAAACTGCACAGACTTTAGGGCCAATGACCCTAGGAAGTGTGAGAGTAGAATAATTATTTTCGTTTTTCTGAGAATTTGTTACCTCCATACTAAAATGGAGTTAACCTGGATACAAAATAACCCCACTATATAGATAAAACCAGAACTGCCTGGTAAGCGCGAATGACCTCCATCCTTGGCAAGTCATAACCAAGTAGAATCTGTTTAGTTACCTGGACAGGAAGTAGTTTCATCATAGTCACAGATGCACTGCACAAGGGAGAATGGAATTTATGTATGCATGCAGGAGAATAGCAAGAGAAGTGAGAGAGAGAAAAGGAGAGATGCAAAGGAGGAGAAGAGGATTGTGGGTCCTCCTTCTAGCTTAGCAGCACCTGCAGAGTTCAGGGTTAAATAAGAAGTGCAGGGACCACAGTTTCTACAAAGACATGACAATGAGGCTGCACAGTAGGGCAAGTGCTTTCCTGGAAGTGCTTCCATGTGGATCCTGAAGAGCAAAACAGAAGGAAATCTTTTTCAATTTCCAACTGCAGAAGGAGGTAGTGTTCCCTTCTACCAGCATCCATTCACTAATAATAATAATAATAATAATAATAATAATAATAATAATAATAATAGTAATAGTAATAGTAATAATAGTAGTAATAATAATTATCTCCTATTAAGCTATGACTGTGAAATACACTCTACAGACTTGCATGTTTCAGTACTTGGCCCCCAGCTAGTGGCTCTGTCATAGGAGGTTTTAAGACCCGTGGAACAGGAAATGTGACTACCAGAATTAAGTCTTAGTAAGGCAGATTTTTAGGGTAATATCTATTTCTGGTTCTGGACCATGCTCTCTGCTTCCTCATCCACTAAGATGTGAACAAGCCACAATGTGAGCTGCCATAGCCTCATACAAAGCTACCCCAGCCACCACGAATGATAGTCCAAGATCCCCTGAAACCATGAGCCAAAATGAGGCCTTCCTCCCGTGAGTTGTTTCTGCCAAATATTCTGCCGCAGAAACCAGAACAGTCACTAAAACAGCTCCATGCTAAAACTCTGCTGAGGGACAAGAAGGTGTCTGTCTGGAACCTAAAACCTCTGGCATAAACCATCCATCACCAAGCTGCATTTACTAAGTTTAAAATGAAGCATCGCCTTTCCATAGCATGCCTTCTCTATATGAAAAGAAAGAACACTACACCACAGACTCCTTGAAGAGAAGGTATAGCGTCTGAACACTGAGAGAGGCTGACGGCAGGGGCAGATGTCAGAGAACAAGAGAGAGGAGGAGAGAAGCGGTGAAGGGTCCCCTCTACCCTCTCACCTACAAGCCTTCCTGGCATGGCTGCCTTAGGTAAGGCACTTGTCCTGGCTCTCTCCATGATGCCAGATCCCCTGTGCTCCTTTCTGTTGGATGTTCCCCAGATACCTCCAGCTCAGCCAGAACTCGTTTCTCCAAATCCCTTCCTGCCAAAGCTACCCTACTGAAGCTTAAACAAACACTTCCCTGCAGCCCCTACCTTAAATACCTCCCTCAACTGTCTTCTTCATCCAGATATAGCTTGTCCTGCTTTGAAATACCATCACTTTTCATTGATGTCTCTGGGAGTCAGCTTTCTGTCCGGGTGACAATCATCTGAAATAAAGCAAGGCTGTGATGGCTCTTTCCTGTAGCCTCAGCCACTTGGGATCCTAAGGCTGAAGCCAGACTGGGACATACAGTGAATTCCAGGTCAGTCTTAGCTACAGTGTGAACTCCTGTCTCAAAATAAAATACAATTCAAAAAAACAGAGTTAACTTTAAAAAGGAGGCAGGGTCTAAGCCAGGTGAGGTGGCCTGGGCCAACAATCCCAAAACGAGTAAGGCTAAAGGCAGGAGGAGGGCGAGGTTAAAGTCAACCTGGGCTACATAGAAAAACCATTGGTAACAACCAGAGATGGAGAGAGTTTTGAGCCCAAAGTTGCTCTGGGTCAGAGTCAAAGCCAAGCCAAGCATCACAGTACAAGTGCATGGGAGAAAATTAGCTTCTCATATCGTGATGGCCATAGGCAGGGAAACAGAGAAAGGAACAGAAAGGGCTCAAGAGCAATCACTCTCTTGAGGGCTTGCCTCTGAGGACCTGCTCCCTCCACTAGGTACCAGCTCCCATCAGCCCACTAAACCACTAGTCCACCAGCAGACCATCCTCTCGAGGTCAGGACTCTCATGATCTAATCGTCCCCCTATATTCCCATCTGAGCACTGCTGCGCTGAGGGCCAAGCCTTCAACACACACTCCCGTGAGGGTCTTTACTATCCAAGCCAGAAGTCTTCACAGGCTTCCTCACTCACTGCCACGCACCACGGTGCTAGCTTCTCCCTCCCACCCTGGAGTGTAAGGTCTCACGGGCACGCGGGGATCTTCTGATGCAGTTGATGGAGAAGCATTTTCTAAAGGGAAGTCATTACAGTGTTAGTCCGCGTCAGGGCCAGGGATGTGGATCACAGACCAGGAGAATAACTACTTTATAGTCATGATTAGGATTTACAACAAAATGTTTCAGACTCATTTTTAATGTGCAATGTCTCCTTAAAGGCCCGGAGATCCGTGCTGCAACTCTAACTGGCCAAAGCCTTTTGCAGAGTGGTAAGACATTCATATAGAAATATTCTAATTGAGCTGGGCATGGTGGCACACTCCCAGTACTCAGGGAGCCAGAGGCAGGTGGATCTTTGTGAGTTCGAGGCCAGCCTGGTTTACAAAGGGAGTCCAAAACAGCCAAGGCTACACAGAGAAACCCTGTCTCGAAAAAAAAATTTTAATCTAATTGTACAAACTTGATCAAGATATAAAGTCTTGATTATAATATTCACATATCTATGATAATACAGTGACACCAACTTAAAGTCAATTGTTTGTGTTAAGAGTTTGAATTTTGTATCTCTTGATCCACTGATTATGCACATGTACAGAAACAGTAGCATATTAGAACTGGCAGCTTATTTTTACTGCAGCTAGCCTAAGAAGCACTGTTATTTTTCACATTTTGTAGGGGAGGAAACTGAGGCACTGTTGGTTATATAATTCCTTCCTGATTACATGATTAGTAACTCCAGACAAGATGGCTCCAGGAAGCTTGTGCGTAACAGGGCAAAGCTGGCTCAGTCATTGTTGCAATTACTGTTATCAGAAAGCTTAAGACAGTCTGGGGTGTGGCTCAGTCAGTCCAATGTCTGTCTAACAGAAAACAACATGGTGGCCCAACCTGTCATCTCAGCAGGTGGGGGAGGCAGGAGGGTCAGAAGTTCAAGGACATCCTTGGCTATCGAGCAACTCTGACGCTTCGGGAAGACACAAGACCTTGCCTGAAAAGCAAACCTTTTACTGATTAGATGAGAATACCAAGAGCTGAGGAGTAGACTGCGAACATCCTAGAACACAGAGCTTTCATTTTCCCCTCCGCATGATAAAGACCTGAGTTTAAGCTATACCCTGCCCATGACAACATTTACTCTCATTTTGCAGCCCTGATCTGCGGTCACTGCATAATTGGTGTTCCTGGAGCAAAAAAGAATAGAAAGGAATCAGGTTGAAACATTTCTTTGCCTTGTAATTTAGAAATGCATGAGCAACTTCATGAGCATATGAAGTGCTGTAACTCCACTTGTAGAGCGGCCGATGTATCGATGTCAAGTTTCTCTGGAAACGAAGCATTCCATAAAACACGCTGGAAAATGCCCAGCCAACTCTGCTGTCTCGGACAGGCTACCTAGCTCCCGGCCACTGTGGAAAGATTCGTGACAGCGTAGAACGGGGGCCTGTGTCCTGCTGCCCGCTCATCTCGCTGTCACCGCAACAGGGTCTGGCACAGGCTGAGACCATTACAATTTTATTTAAATTTAACATTTCTTGATATGTGTTCTTTTCAGTTCTGTTAAAAATCTCAACTCTTCGACTTGATACCCTAGGAGCATATACAGGGGGAGGAGGTCCCCCTCAGTCACAGACATAGGGGAAGGGAGTAGAGAGGGAAACGGGAGGGAGGAAAGAAAGGGAGGATACAAGGGATGGGCTAACAATTGAGATGTAATATAAATAAATTAATTAATAAAAAACAAAAAAAAAAACAAAAAACAAAAAAACAAAACAAAAACAAAAAAAATCTCAACTCTTCACTGTTTAAAAACAAATGATCCCCAAGAATAAGAAGAAGTAGACAACATTAAATCACTGAATGCCTGGAACAGCAGGACTTGTACTGCTAAATTCAGAAAGGCAAATATGGCAGGTATTCACTCTGAAGTGGACATTGACCATTAAGTAAATGATAACCAAGCTACAATCCATAGACTCAGAGAGCGTAGGTAAAAGGAAGTCCCTCTCGGGCATGCACAGTTCTTCCTGGGAAGGGAAAATAGACTAGATATTTTGGCTGGACTGGGGGAAGGTAGGGACAGGAGCCGGAGGGATCAGATTGGGGGTGAGATAGGACGGAGGGAGAGAGTGCAAACAGAGATGACTAGAATTGGGGGAGATTTGGGGGCAATGTAGAAGCCCAGTGTAGTGGAAACTTGCTGGAACCTATGGAAGTGACCCTAGTGAAGACTGCTAGCAATGGAAGATACGGAGTCTGACCTGGCCATCTCTTGTAGCCAGGCAAGGCTCCCAGTGGTGGGACCAGGTTGCATTAGGTCGAGTTGTTAGCTAAGAGGGCCCTGTAGAGATCTCTAAACAATGCACATTGATTCTAGAACATAGGGTCACTCTCTGAAAACTGGCAGTGTAAGGGAAGTTGAGACGGTGCCTGCATGGAGGCTTCGCGATGTCCTAGTCTCTTTGGTGCAGGAAGGTACTCTACAGGTTACCAAAGAAATGGGGACGCCATCCCAGGCACAAAACTTTTGACCTACAGTCTGTCCTGCCTGCATGATGTGCTGGGACAAAAATGGGCCAGAACTGTGGGAATGGCTAAGCAAATGTCCTACTTACTTTGAGCCCCTCTCCATAAGAGGAACCCATGCCAGACACTGTTTGGATGGCTGGGACCCAATGTCTGGGTAGCCCAGAGACCTAGGGTAGAACCAAACAAAACTGGTCTTTAAAAAGAAAAAGAAAGAAATGATTCCTAATGCTATTCTGCTATACTCGTAGATCAGTCATCACCAGAGAGGTTTCTGCCTGCAGCAGGTGAGTGAATGCAGAGACTCACAGGCAGACATTGTGTGGCGAGGGAGCCTAATTTGGAAGTCTCCATTGGTCCCCACCCCCAGTTCCTCCAGAGCTCAGGGAATCACACAGAAAGACTGTAGGAGTCAGAGGGGATGGAGGACACTAGGAGAACTTGGCCCACTGAAGCAACTGAGGAGGGCTCACATGGGCTCACATAGACTGAAGTGGCAAACATGGCGCCCACAGGGGTCGGCATCAGGTCCTCTGCATATACGCGTGGCTGTTAGCTTAGTGTTTTTCTGGGACCTAACTGTGGGAGCGAGTGTGTCTTCGACTCTTTTGCCTGCTCTTGGGTCTTTTTTCCTCCTGTTTGGTCGCCTCGGTGTGAATGCTTTTGCTTTCTGTTATTGGACTTTGTTTTGTCATGTTGTTGCCACTTGGAGGCCTGCTTTTCTCTGAAGAGAGATGGGGGTGAAAGGGAGTGGATCCAGGGGGGAGAGGAGGTAGGTGTGGAATATTGGAGGAGTGGAGGGAGAAGAAACTGTGCTGGGGATGTAGTACAATTAAAATTTTTTTCAAGGGATTGGCTTTCTGTGGGAGGAGGTCCACCCTGCACTTTCTAGAACCCTATAGGCTGACTAGCAAAAGTAAATTACATACTTTTCAAGAGCAGGAAAAAAAAAGCAGCTTCCGAAACCCCTGTGGACCTGGGATTCCTGACTGATCCTACAGGAAGGATGGAGACTGAATCTCGTCAGCAACTTTAGGAATTGTCCTAGGAGAGACGCCCTTTATCACACCGGAGATAAAGACAAGGAAGAAAGGATCAGTTGGAGAAGACAGCCTCCCCACCATGCTCATGTGCAGCAAGAAGACAGAGCTGATCCAAAGAGAGGCTGCTGGATCTCTCTAGGCTTCGTGAGCAGCTGGATGCCGTCCTCCCCAATCCCCCAAAGTGTACCCTTCGTGTTACTGGAGTGCACAACAAGAAATGCACAGGAATTCGCACACTGAAAAGAGACTCAGAATTCACGGGCTTTCTCCTAACTACTATGACCTGAGGAAAAGAAATTACATCAGTGGAAGCCCCAGAACACCCAGAACACCCAGACCAGGAGAGGAGAGAAAGGCTAGAGACCGTGTTACTGGGGCCACACCCAAGCCACTTTCACACACTGATGCCTCCGGCTTGTTGACACAGGAAGACTTTGGTTGTTATCCACTCTTCGTGTGAAGCATCCACTAAGCCCAGTCACCCACACCAGTTGGAAACTCTGCTCTATCTTACATGCTGTGGCTTAAATCACTTGCCAATAATTGTTTTCTATTTTCTAAACTCCATGCTTAAGCCAGGAGTCTGTGCCTGAGATTGCTGGTTACCCTCTGGTTTCCATTCTGCCCCCTTTTCCTTAAGGCAACAACACCTCACTCTGCTCAAGTCTGGCTACACACCACTGAAACACCCCATGTCGGAGTGGAGCCAGGTGACAGCAGATCATGAAGGGACATGGTACACCCTTGTGCTTGCTTGAAGGAAACCCTGGCTGTGAAGTTCCTGTCTCCTATCTGATAAAGTGGCAGATTCAATCCGCCCAGAGAAGGACAAGATGGTAAAATAATGCAGTAGAAAGAGTCCAGAACCCTGAGCAAACCTATGCACCTGGGCTCTAGACAGATGCTCTGGGGACAAACTTACCTCTTATCTAAGATTCTGCGTCTCATAGGCACCTACGATGGCACCTAACCACCTACCTAGCGTAGGATCCTATGTAGTGACAGCCACCAGGAATTATGGTTTTGGTTCATCTTTTCTGGTTGGTGAAAAGGCTATATAGCTGTCCAATAGCACAACTTTTGCTCAAATGGCAATGCAAACTCATTAACATGCCAGAGACTCATAAACAATTTAGGGAAGGATGATGTAAGGAAAGCAAAGGCAAGCTGTGAGGAAAAGAAGTGCAGGCATGTCAGCATGCAGAAGAGTAAGGACAACAAAGGCACAGACTGGGGACCCTGAAAGTCACCTCCACTTTAGTTGTCCACCTGGCCTCCCACTCTGCCACGTAGTACAGAGGGAAGACAGCACATAGAAAGCCACCCCCAGCACTCTGTCTCCTGGCCGATATCTCTCATATCCCCTCAACAGCTAGCCAGGGTAGACCAGGCTTGAAGCTGATATGCACCATGTTGGTGACAGAGCTGACACTGGAGAGTCTGGCCAGATTTGGCTATCTGGCCTTCCCCAAATCCTTTTCCCTGTGCAGAGCACTGATAGGTACAGCATTCAAGGAATGAGCCAGGAAGGCAATGTGTTCAATCCTCTAAGGAATGCTGCCTTGCGTGGGTATTTCAATGGGGTCCTTCCGTGGGGTCTATAGCCTGGGAGGATGCAGAGCAGGAACACTGCACTCTCCCTGACCTGTTTCCTTCTTGCCATGGTTCAAGGCCTTACTCCTAATTTCACTGGGTCTCCAGAAACTAAAGCTGCTCTTTTGCCTGGGGCCAGTGAGGAAGCAGAAGAAAATGCATTTTCAAAACTAATTTTCAGAAAAATATATTCATCATTTTTAACTTCCCATCTGGAATTACTTCACACACACACACACACACACACACACACACACACACACACACACAC
>OU015744.1:69683015-69704614 GCA_907169655.1 Acomys percivali
CACACACACACACACACACACACACACACACACACACACACACACACGAGTTTGCCTCTATCTCTACATTCAATCACTACATGGATGCAGAACAGAATAGATCAAGCAACCCTTTCTCCTTTTTAAAAGCAGCTAGCTTAAAACATTCTCTTTCCACCAAAGAATGTTTGAGGTTTCCTTCAAGGCACTGTTGCTGCAAGAGAGCACAAATTCTCCTTCTTAGACCATACTCAACAGTCAGAGTAAATACATTATCGTTCAACTTTTGAGTAAATTGCTTTCATATGTGTGGGGAGGGAAAATCTCCTCTCTTTATGCCTGAGCTGAGGCAGAGCAGAGTTGGAAAAAAAACCTGGCCTCAGTAGGGGGAAAAAACCGAAAGCTGAGCAGAACTCCTGTGCAAGGAATATTTGGTTTAACCCAAGCAAGTGAACTCAAATCTCCCAGCTTTGGCTTCCAAACTCAGATACAAAAATTCCTAGCACAAAAATGTCATCAGACAAATTAACCAGAATAACACGGTGCTCGTGTTCTCATGTAAACACAAACTGAATTTGCCATATCACTGCTCCCCCTAAGGAAGCTTCTGTGCATCAATCTGAGCAACTGTCACCCTGCCCTTGATCCTTTACTATATTTGCCCCAAACCCTTCATTTATGGGCGTTGCTGCTTTGAATAAGAATGACACATAGCTGTTTCCGAAGATGGCATGACCTCTGGGGAGAAGCCCTCTTGTCTCTTCATGGTACCTTCATCTCCTTTTCTACCTTCCCAAAGCAAACAGCAGAGGGATTACAGCACCTAAATTGTTTTTCACTGACAAACAGACAAGAAAATTTGTCATAATGGTGAGCACTTATTTTTGTTTTGTTTTGTTTTTAATTCCAGTCTACAAGAAAACAAACACTTGAAAAAAAACCTTAAAGTTACAACTGGAAACTGCAGATCAGTAGTAGTGCTTTCAAGACGAGATGCTGAGGGGTACAGATCAGCTGGGCATTCTCAGCATCTTCCAGCCCAGCCCCTTGAGAGCTCTTTCTTTCCATTGGATCAGACAAGAGTTCTTCATGTAAATTGAGTCAGTATTCTGAACCTTTGGCTTCTGTCTGTGTGTGTATGTATGAGTATGTCTGTGTGTGTATGTATGTCTATGTATATCTATGTATGTATGTCTGTGTGAGTATGTAAGTATCCCATCATCAAAATGCTCGCTTCATGTTTGACATGTGTGCATTAAAAACAGCTTCAGACATCATTCCTTCCTAGAAATACACTAAAACACTCGCTTACAGACATGAAGGATTTGGACAGTGGTACAGTTAGAAGACAAACAGAATCTGACCTTTCTTGATACCATTTCTGATTATTTTTTAATGTTAAAAATGGGAGTTGTCAAGGACAATACCTGCAGTAAACTTCGAACCCCTACTCTGATCTAGCCAATGGACAGAACATTCTCCACAGCTGAGAGGAGAGTGGGGACTGACTTTCACACGAACTCTGGTGCCCCATATTTGACCATGTTCCCTGGATGGGGAGGCCTGGTGGCACTCAGAAGAAGGATAGCAGACTACCAAGATGAGACTTGATACCCTATGAGCATATACAGGGGGAGGAGTTCCCCCTCAGTCACAGACGTAGAGGAGGGGAATAGGGTGAAAGTGGGAGGATGGGGAGGATACAAGGGATGGGATAACAATTAAGGTGTAATCTGAATAAATTAAATAAATAAATAAGAATCCCCCCAAAATGGGGGTGGTGGGTATACAGCCTGAATCTTTGTCAGCTGTCACCTTCAAGATCTGAGTTCAGCTAGACATGATACCCCAACTACTGGTAACAAAAAGAAAAATCCACATGTGTATTACAGTTTTTAGTCATGCAATCACATGTATGCTACAGTTATTAGTCATGCAACATGAAGAAGCTCCGAAGTGTCCACATCTTTCAATGTTTGGAAAGTCGGAAACACAGGAAAGCCCTCTCTCCCTTACCCAGCTCCCAGTCCCCCACCCTATCTCCCCTATTTTGTAAGATAAGGTCTCTATGTGTCCCAGGATGATCTTAAACTCAAACTCCTTTTGCCTCGGCCTCCAGGGTGATGGGATTGCAGACTCGCATCACAGCGCTGGGCTCAGTCCCAGCATTTGAGCTGATCTCTCTCAGCCCACAGTCTCTATCATGCCAAGGGTGAAGAAAGTCCTCCTACCCGAACTGGAAATGAGGCTTATAATTGCACGTTCTTGGTCCTGCTGTCTCCCCACAAACGCCACCCAGGTCCCCGATGTTATCGATATCCCAGATATTATTTTAACAATAGCTTCAGAGATCATTAAGTTGGTGAACATCTGTGCCTGGGGAACTATAGGCAGCATCTGTGAGAGGGTGGGACAGGGGTCACTGAACATACCCACGCTATTAAAAGAGGTAAGAATTAGCAGAGGCACTTAGAGGGGCTTCCAAGAGTCACTAAAGGTGATCAAAGCCTTTTCTCCCTCAATAAGACCTTAATTGTGCCGAGAGTTGCCATAGTTAAGCAGTGGGTAGCAAATAAAATGCCCTGGCTCTCTTTCCAAAGTGAAGTAAGGAAACTGTGAAACTGGGTTTCAACAAGAGCGATTTTCAAACTACTGCCAGGAAAGTTAGCAGAGCATGAGTCCCAGAGGCGATGCCAACACAGAAGCTGGCAGTCTCCACCACAACCTCCACGGACGCCCTCAGGGTCACTGGGCAAGGTAGGAAGCAGGATCAGGCAGCAGAGGTGTGCATATGAGGTGTCTGTGAGCACATGCTGCATGAGTGACAACAGAACAAGCTGAGGTCACATCTGGGAGAGGCCCCGCTGTGACCAGCCCTCACGTGGTTTGATTTGGATCTTGCTATAGAGCCCCAAATGGCCTCAATCTCACAATCCTCCTGCCTCAACCATTCAAAGGCTGAAATTGCTGTGTATGCCCCAAAGCTTGGGTTAGGGAGCATATTGGGGTAAGAACATTTGACCTTAGAGCCCATTATCATTTGGATTTTGGATAGTCGCCCAAAGGTACCTGGGTTGATAGTTTACAATTGTTGGGAGGTGGTGATGCATTTAAGAGGTGAGTTCTAGTAGAAAAAAAGTTGGGTGACTGGGTTTAGGCTGTTGAGGATATTGGGACCCCCTGTTCCCTTCCTTTGTTTCTTAGCTACTATGAGAGGAACTGGTTCCTTCTGTCCCACACTCCCTCCACACAGGGTCAAATAGCCATGGGCTGAACCTCTGAAATAATAAACATTTTCCCTTATTAGCTTTGGGGCCTTAGATATTGTCCCAGTGACAGAACCATCACTAACATTGAGTCGGTTCCTCTGCCCTCTTCCTTGTGCTCCCATTGCCAGGAAACAGTCCATACCATTCAAGTTTCCCACATGCGGCTTTCATGAAAGAACAGATAGTGTCTCCCATGGGGTGTGATGATAGGATCCTTCAGGCTTTCATAGTGCCCAGCTCACATGTGATAGTGCTATGCACCAGTTCCTGTGTGCCTGGCTAAAGCTCTGCTAAGGGTCAGGAATCTGGGTTAGTTAGGTTTGTTTCCCAGCGCTCAACATCATACCTAGCATACAGTTCTGAAGGAGTTGGATGAATACATGACCAGAGGGGAAAGAAAAAATGGCAGAAGAGCGAGAAAAAGAGGGAAGGAGGAGAAGGAAGACGGGAGGAGAAGGATGTCAGCCAGGGTCCCCCAACATCTTTCCCAAGCACTGGATTAGGGTTCCACCAGCCATCTCCTTCCATCCATGCGCACCGCTGTCCTGTTCCCTCAAGATGGGACAATGTTTGTCCCAGAATTAGTGAGTCTGAGAGTAGGTTAATTCCACAGTGAACTTTAAACAGATAAAGAAGAACCTCTAGTTTATTTGATAGCCCACTATAAAGTTCTACAAAGAAGTAAAGAACACAAATCAGTATCTCCTTTGGGTCGGTGTGAGCCCTGGCAGCCATGATAAAAGGCACCAGAGCACTTGAACAAGCTACTTAATTTTTATTTTTCAAATTTCAGCAAGCAGTGGATAAAAAGTGCATTTCTGGGGTTGTCCTCTTCCTTAGCTCAACCTGAGTACTGAACCAATCTAGTAAGCCCAGTAGCCATGTAGGAAGTTCCAGAAGACTATGTCTGAAACAAGTATATCCAACTTTGGCCTATAGGCCACAAGCATCCTAGGACAGTTGAGAAGATGGCCGAAGACATTTTCAGATGACAGTGTCATTGCAATGTCAAAAGTCTGGATATGCCTGCTCTAGAGAAAAACATATCTGATTAAGCCCCACTCTGCAGTGGGGTGCCTTCGGTGGTTTCTCATTGCCCTCAAAGTGAAGTTGATGCGTCACCACAGCAAATGCAACCCTCCCACTTGCCCATATTTTCATGCTCCATTATCCAGTCTCAGCCTCTTTCTGACTGCAGACTCTTCAAAGATGGCATTAGCTAAAATGGTATGGGTCACACACCTGTGCATGGGATGCTAAGGTCAGACTTGTGAACTGAAGTTCCCAGGTCATGAGTAGTGAGGACTGCACCTGTGTTAAAGATTCTAAGGCTAAACGCCTGCACTTGATGATCATGAAGAGTCAAAATATGGAAGATTAGAAACAAATTATCTCGGACTATTTTTAAGCCCTTTGAAAGCCCAACCATCCCTATGTCTGATGAAAAACATCACATAAATAATCACGGACATGGTTATAGAAAGATCATAACATAGCATTCTTGCGAGTACCAAATCCTTTATAAAATGTATTCTTAGCAAGCCATGAGTTTCCACCAGTTCAGAAACTGAGAAAGTCATCAGATAGCATCTGAAGCCAATACCAAATAATTTCCCACTTTATCAAAAACCACTTGCCTCTGTGTACTAACAGTGTCTTAATTTTAATTCTTTTTGTTCTGCCACCATGAGAATTTCATGAGATTAATACCATGCTGAAGACAATATTCGGTCTGAGGTACAAGCTGTGTCTTTACGTCAATAGGTGCTATCCTGGGCTACAGAGTGACACAGTATTTCACATTATTTGCTTGTCTGAAATGCCCCCTGCACCGCTCAAATCTTCCTAGTTAGCCCCTTCTTATCCTTCAAGATCAACTGAAACCTTCAGATCTCAAGAAGCCTTCTCTTGTTTTTAATAGTTGAGTAGTATTCCACAGGACATTCTCCACCGTTAAGTGGAGAAGGGGATCTGACTTTCACACAAACTCTGGTGCCCCATATCGGACCATGTCCCTTGGATGGGGAGGCCTGGTGGCACTCAGAGGAAAGATAATAAGTCACCAAGAAGAGACTCGATACCCTAGGAGCATATACAGGGGGAGAAGGTCCCCTTCAGTCACAGACATAGGGGAAGGGAGTAGAGGGGGAAGCGGGAGGGAGGAAAGAAAGGGAGGATACAAGGGATGGGCTAACAATTGAGATGTAATATGAATAAATTAATTTTAAAAATGTCAAGAAAAAAAAAGAAGCCTTCTCTGACTGCCAAAGCTTACTCGTATCTTACCATGGCCCTGAGTACTTTCTATCACCAAAAAAATCCATTCATTGAAAATGTTTCCTTTAATTTAATGATGCCTAAATTGATACGGCACAAGAGCCAAAAAGACCCAGACCAAACCTGCCATATTCTCTTCATTTCATCATTGTCTAACACAAATCTTGGCAAGAACTGAACACTCGAATTATCTCCAAGTTCTAATAAGCCATCTGTTCTACCTCCTTCCTGCTACAGAGCAAGCTGAGGGAGAACTGGACAACAGGAAACAAAATCACTAGGGTTGCAGCCAAGAATTAGGAGACAGCTCTGTTGGTCACAAGTCCCAAAGCCATCCCCATACTGGACCTTTCTCAATCTGATGACCCTTAACTCCCATTTTCACAAGCTCTACATTTAAATATGATTCATTTCAGATAGGAGCTGCTGTTTAGATGATCACATGCCTACATTCCCCCCATTCTGTGTGGGGATGAACTAGAAAGGCTGTGCTTCAGTTCTTATTTGGGCATCGCACAGCTAGGTACATAGTTAGTACGCAGGAGTGCTACCTACCCCCACTGCTCTATTCTGTGCCTTGGAGAGAGAAAAGCTGTGTGGCAGTGTCCCCTCACTGTAGCTGCAGAAATGGCCTTCTTTCCCCAGTGAGGAAACGTCCCAAATGATAGCAAGCTTCCCTCCAGTGGTGTCATTTTCAATGAAGCTTGCTTGTGTCATTTGCAGTTAGTGGTTCATTGGTCAGAAGTGTTTTCTAGAGATGTGTGCATTTGAAACCATTAGAGACATCTTTGGAGCCGCCAGCTAGCCCAGAAGTTTAATCCACTATATTAGCTGTAATGATGGTAGGCAGCTGCTGAAAGGCACAGACGACAGGAAAGCAAGAGAGCCGAAAGTTGCTACTGACACACTCATGTGAGGCTTCAAGGAGACTCACACACACCCTGGTGCTAGACGTAATATAATCAACAGTATTCATAATCTCCAGATTATTAAAAACATGCCCCACAATGTGCATGGATCTGAAAAGACCATTGCAGAAGTCTGTCTGTGTCTCCACTGTAAGTTTCTATGTTGGAATTCTAGTATCCTTCCTGTATTGAGGGTCTAGGGGTGATCGTTAGCTTTGGCATGACTTTTGGGATCATTTCTCAGCTGGAGAGCCTCATATACGAATCCCAGAAAATGGCAAGTACCTTCTGCTGGAAGGCGCTGAAAGCCATAAAGACTCATCTCTGTCTGAAACTGGGGTCATCAAAAAATAAAGTGGGGCTTAAAAAGCAAAGAGAAAGAGTGTGAACTTGCTTCTCAGGGTTGTCCTAAAGGACCCCAGACTGGCACCCATCCATCTGACAGTGACAGCTGTCATCTTTGCCGCGAGGTCCCCATCTGAAAGCGGACAGCTACAGTGGTAAAGCACACATTACGGCCTTTGATCCTCACTTGCCCATTAGAGCAGAGCACTAAGTTTGCTCTTTCTTGTCTCTATCTCCGAACGTTTCTGAATGGAGAGATGAGAAATCAAATTGAATCCTAGGTTCTTTCTTTCTCCACCTCTAAATGGGATCTCAGGAATATCTATGATTCCTTTGCCTTTTATCCAGCCTGCAGTGTGACTCATCTGCAAGCACAAATTACCTCGCTCAAGTATTCTTAGGAGAAATAATTAGCCGCATGCCCCTCCTTCCACACACTCCCCGCGTGCCTCCGGAGGCCCGAATGCCTGACATAAATCATTTAGTCCTGAGCCCTCGCACACACCTTTCCCACTGGATTCCATAATTGGCAAAGTAGTTGCCAACTGGGTTTAAAGTGATTTGAAATTGTTTTCCATCCAGTCTTGCTGATAGCAAAAGGTTTCCCCTTTACCTCAAGCGTGAGTTACAGTAACATGATTGAATGTAACCAGTTATTCAGCTCAAGCTGTGATTCTGATACAGTATAGACAATATGAATTCCCCCGAGCTCTGTGAGGCCATCTCAATGGTCCGTTTAAGTCCAATTCAATTAGACTCACCATGGTTCTTAGACTTTCTTAGGTAGGGTTGCAGCAGCCCTCGGGGTTGAATGTGAGGCTGGTATTCATCTAGGACTTTTAAATTAGGTCTCAGGTGTCATCATTCTAAATGAATTATTGCAGTGGTGTGTTCACACTGCTGTAGTTGAGGTTGGGTTAGCATCTCCTCTCAACCGTTTGAATCCACTGTGGAGCGAGACTTGTCATGTAAGGTCCCTGCCAGAGAGTGACTTTTTTCCTTGCAACCTAGTTTTTAAAATAATTGGCCTACTACGTAAACACTGTGATATGCATTCTTTTTATAAAGGGAAGGAGAGACCCCCTTCCTTTATGTTTGGTCTTTTGTTTGTAGGTGTGAATGCATTGAAAGAATGGCTCTCTTAATAGTGAATATACATACATATATGTGTACATATGTATATATGCATTTATATATATAATATTATATTATATATATGTATAAAATAGTGTCCAGTGTGGCTCTATGGCGTAAGGGGGGAGACCTAAAGAGACTGTGTACAGGTCAGTGGGCTCTTCTGTCAAAAAGTCCATTGTGTACCTCTGTAATCACTCTTTCTAAGGGTTCAACTAGTATCCCCCCTTTTTAATTTCCCAGGCTTCCTTTGAGCCTCAGCTGTGACTTCAGCAAGCATATGGAAACATCAGTTAGTACAGAGCTATTTCCAACATATTAAAAAGTTCATGTTTATTTTCCTATGCTGTCTAACAAGCTATAGCTTCGAGCACAATGACAATGGCATCCGCACTGTTGCACAGGGCTCAGCCAGCCTAATGGAGAAAGCACCCTCTTCGTGTGTCACCAGTAACAAATGGCATGCTGGGGAGAAAATAAAATAATTACAGGACCTCTTTTTCTTTATTCAGGCAATTCTGACACCGTGGCAATGTTCCAGGCTCTCCCTCAAACCAAGAGGTGGCTGCAATCAGCCTGCCTAGGAAAACGTATGCAAGAATAGATTTAAAACAAAAGAGCTATAAGAGCCAGAACAAAGCAACAACAGGTGAGCGGGTTAAGTGGGGCACTAATTGGGCAGTATATAAATGAGAAACGTGCAGTGTGCGTGTATCCGAGGTTGATTTTTGTTACTAAATGAAAAAAAATCTGAATGCACAGATGGGCAGATCTTTCCCTGAGTGGTGTCTGCGATTATTCGTGTGAAGGTTGTCTATTAAGCACACAAAGCAGGTGATATTTTGCACATATAGGAAATTTTTTGATTGATATACTCTAACTGGGAAGCCCAAGCCCACCAACCACCCAGGGAAGCTGGAGTGTGTGGGGGAAAAAATAGTCCTCTATTCAAACACGAAGCCCTGTTTACTTTAGCCGTGGCCGAGAAGTCCTAAGCAAATGGTCACCCTCCTGCGCATTTGCCTACCTGATACACGCAGAGCAAACTGTATAAGACGTACACTCCAATTGCTGGAAGTGACCCGAACCACAGAGTTCAGGAGGCTACTTCCTGACTTCAGTATTGGAAATTGATGATGCCTATCTGAGCAGATATCCTGGCTATTTTCATGTCATCAAGATTTTTGTCGCTCTTGTTTGTTTGCTTGTGTGTTTGTTTGACATGTTTATGTGTCTGGGGTGTCGTTGATATTGGGACCTTCCTGTATCACTCTCCACTGTTTATTGAAGCAGGGCCTTTTGCTGAGCCCAGAGTTCACCAAATCCTGGTAGTATAGCTAGGTAGCTTTTCCAGGGACCCTGTCTCCACCTCTTAAGTGCTGGAATTAGAGGTGAGCCTGGTTTTTTTTGGGGGGGTGCTATTTTGATCCTTATGCATTAATGGTGAGCAGCTTTCCCAGTGGCCCTTTTCCACATTGCTCATCAATTCATTTTTTTATGCAGTTGCATAGATGAAGGGTTATTTTCACCAAGCTGCTCTTGAATCTACTTGAGTGTTAATCCTCGCTAATAACACTCAGATTTGAGCTTACTTCATGGCTGCTTTCTCCTCACCAGTCTCACTTCATGAAGCTATCTTCCCTAAATGTTTGAGATTGCCTCCTCCTCAGCATCGGTCCTAGGCCCAGCATCAGTCCTAGCCTCCAGGGCCTTCCTTTCTGAGCACCATGTCTCAGTAACATGGCCATTCTGGATGCCACATGTACCCTGCTCCCCTGCTTCCTAGTCCCCATCATATGTTGATGAGGACACTATTTCCCCATTAGACTGTGAGCAGGACAGTTGTCGTATTCACTTTGTGTTCCAAGTGTGTACATCTTATCTGGTATATGACACCAACATTTGTGTGCAACAAATAAATTAATGAAGTACAGGAGAGAGAGACAGAGACAGAGAAAGAGAGAGACAGAGAGAGAGACAGAGACAGAGAGAGACAGAGAGAGACAGAGAGAGAGGAGAAAGAGAGAGAGAGGAGAGAGAGAGGAGAGAGAGGAGGGGGGTCTTAAAAATAAAATAAAAATTTTTTAAAGAACTCAAGTCTGATTTTTTTACACAAATTGTCTGCATTTTCTAATATAAATTACGAATATCTATTGCTTAAAGGAGGAGCTGCTACCAAAGATCATGGTAGAACATGGAAATAATGCAATGTAAACAAATAACTGATCTAAAATGGTGGCAGAAGAGTAGAGTGCAGACCACTTGGTGACACAGGACACTGACGTCGCCTCTTATCAATTGGGTTCCCATAGCTTGTGATCTGCTTCTGAATCTGAGCAGTCAGCACACACCATGAACTTGGAAGGGAAGTCAGGCCCTGCAATGTCTTATTCTGTCATCAAGGAGTATTGGATGTCTTAGTACTGAACAGAGGAAAGAATTAAAAACATATAACAACTGTTTTCCTGGGGTTTTTTAAATTGTAGCAAATTAAATATAAAGTACATTAGAACTGTAGCCATTTTTAAATTTGCATCTTCAGAGGCTTTAGTACAGTCCCTTTGTCACAGTGCCACATGTCTCTAGAACATGTTCAGTGTGGTGTATGCATGTGTGTGTGAGAGAGAGAGAGAGAGAGAGAGAGAGAGAGAGAGAGAGAGAGAGAGAGTTCTTCTGTGAATGTGTCTATGAGTGTGTCTGTGACTGTGCCTATGTTTGTGTGTATATCTATGTGAGTCTATCTATGTGGTCTGTCTGAGTGTGTCTAATGTGTATGTGTGTGTCTATGTTTATGAGTCTGTGTGTGTGTGTGTCTGTGTGTGTGAGTCTGTGTGTGTCTATGTGTATGAGTCTATGTGTATGTGTCTATGTGTGTAAGTATGTGTTTGTGTCCATATTTATATGGGTGTGTGTGTCTATGTATGTGTGTGTGCATGTGTGTGTGTGTGTGTGTGTGTGTGTGTGTGTGTGTGTATAAGCACTCTTAACCACTTGTGCTCTGGTAAGCCAGAAGTCAGCATCCTGTATCTTCCTCTTTCACCACCTCTTTCTCTGAAACAAAGTCTCCCGCTGAGCCAGGAGCCTGTCCTTTTCAGCTATGCTGGCTGGCCAGGCAAGTCCCAGGATCCTCCTGTCACCGTACACACTTCCAACAGCACTGGGATTACATAGCCACGTATCGCCACGGCTAGCTTTTACGTGAGTGTTCAAGATGCAAACTCGGGTCTGCATGTTTGTGCAACAAGCCGTTTACCCACTGTGCCATCTCCTTGCTCTTTCTCATCTTTCTAAACTGAAACTATATCCATTAAGCAATAAACCCCTCAACAGCTCCTGACACCAGCACTGTATTTTCTGCTCTGTAAATCTGAGTACTCCAGGCAGCTCATGCACACAGAACCACACAGTTACGGCCCTTCAGGGACTGCCTTATTTCCCTTTGCATATTGTTGTTGAGGTTCATTCACGGTGTAGCATATGTCAGAATGTCCTCCCTTCGTAGAGCTGGATAATAGTCCATGATATATCTGCACCTCGCTTTACTCATCTTCTCGTGTTACGGACACGTGTCTCTTGCACTTTTTGTTAATCTGAGGCACGCCACTCGGACCGTGAAGATGAGCGTGCCCGCTCTACACCGTGTTCTCACATCTTTGGACTACACACCCAGGTCACGTGGTTATCCCAACTACACGCCCAGGTCACATGGTTATCCCAACTACATGCCCAGGTCGCGTGGTTATCCCGCTTTTAATTTATTTTTTTAAAAACTATCATCTTACTTCCCGTAACAGCTGCACCATTTAGCGTTTCTGCCGAGAGCACACGAGGGTTCTCATTTCTCCACATCCTCACCAACAGGTATAATTTGCTGGAGGCTTTTTAATTAGCCACTCTAGTGGGTGTGGAGTGTGTCTCCTTGTGATTTTGATTGACATATCCCTAGTGATCACTGGTGTGCAGCGCCCTTTCATATGCTTGTTAGATCTTTGGAGAAATGTCTATGCAAACCCTCTTTTGAATCCTATTGCTTGCCTTCTAATTGTTAAGTTATAGGAATTATTAATATATTCTGAATATCAATTACTTTTAGATATTTGGTTTGCAAATATGTTCTCCTATTCCCTGTGTTGGCTTTTTAACTCTATTGATAGTGTCCTTGGGTACACAAAATTTTAATTTTGATGTAAAAACATGTGTGTGTGTGTGTGTGTGTGTGTACGTGTGTATGTGCACATGTGTGTGTGCAGCTGAGGATCAAACTCAGTGCCTTGTGCATACTAGGAAAGCAGTCTCTCCCAATGAGTAATAGCCCAACCCCACAACTGGAAGTCCCACAGAGCAACAGGGTAGTCAATCACAGGTCCTGGCTCTCCAGGCTCGCTTCATCTTCAGCGGCAGCATGGAGCCAGCTCCCCAGCCCTTCAACCTTGAGTTTTAAAAATAATCAAGAATAGAGGAAAAATAAACAAATCTTCCAAAAATAAAAATAGAAAGTAAGATATCTCCTATCACTGGACTTTCACAGAATGAAATTCTAGACTAGGTGTTTCAGAACAGACAAAGATGACACCGGTAGAGGATGTAGGATGTGGGACAGAGAAAAAGGAATGATGCGCACACAGGGGAGGAGAGAGTCATTAGCTGTAGGAAATAATAAAGTGTGTAACTTGGGAAGCTGGAAAGAATCAAGACAAAACCATCAACAGCAATAGCATCTAAGTCAGAAGGGGCAATCCTCTTTTTCTTAGACTTCTTAGGTTTTGGGTATATTACCAGACAGCAGATATGATTAATGTGTCAGTATATACCGTGTTAAGCTACTTGCACTTGTTGAAATTCTACGGGAAACACTTAAAAGAAAGAAAATTCTGCCAAAATTTCTGTGAGAGCAGGAAGGGGGATCTTTCCCTCAGCTGTTACTAAGTTCCTTTGAGATTCCTGCAGAAGAGCAAGCAGGAAACACATGCGTCTACTTCATGTAAGATCGTCACAGCCTGGGAGCCCTCGTGAAAGAAGACGTAAAGAAACAGAAAAAAGCTGTTTTGATGTATCGGGTTAATGAAAAGTGGGATCAAGCACAAATACAAACTGTAGTCACAGAGAAAAAAAAAAAAAAGCAGCCACAGCCATGTCTAAGATTCTGCAAAGCTGTTAAGAATTGCTCCTTGTAGGGGCCGGCACACTGCGCATGCGGGAGGTTGGCTGGCCCAGGAACCTGAGCACGTCCATGGTCACTCAGCCTGGTCCCCTTGGAACTTGAGCGCAGCGCTAGCCGTCAGAAATAAGGATCAACCTAGAAGAAAACGTACAGTATGTGTCCATGAGAAACGCTCTTAAAGTGAAGAGGCCCCGTTTTGATGTGTCGCTGGTGTACTTAACTCGAAAGTTTATGGATGTTGTTAGATCTGCCCCTGAGGGCATTCTGGACTTAAACATGGTTGCCACAAAACTGGGAGTCTCAAAAAGGCAAGTGTATGACATCACCAACGTCTTGGATGGCATCGAGCTGGTGGAAAAGAAATCCAAGAACCACATTCGGTGGATAGCACTTTGGAGCCGCACCCCAGCAGAAGAGGCTGCAGAGTGAGCGCTCCGACCTGTCGGCGATGGAAGATGCCTTGGAGGAGTTGATTGTGCTCAGCAATTTTTGGAGTTAACAGTTGACAAAGAAAATGGAAGACTAGCTTACGTAACCTATCAAGATAGCCACAGCATTCAAGCTTTCCATGAACAGACTGTCATTGCAGTGAAGGCTCCAGAAGAAACCAGACTGGATGTTCCGGCTCCCAGAGAAGATTCTATCACAGTGCATATCCGGGGCACCGAAAGCCCCATTGATTTGTGCAAAGTAGAACAGAACCACTCAAACGGTAAAAGGGCTGATGGAGTAAGGGCCTCTCTATCTAAAAGCAGACATCCGGAGTGCCCTGAGAAAGAAGACAAGCTCCTCAGTGAGGCGAAGACCCACTCCAAGTGGGCAGCTGACAGCCATGCGAAGTGATGAAGGTTTTGGGAGCATCCTGCGTAGATGAATTATGTACCGATTTGATCCTCAAGCAGTAAGTGTCCATGGAGTGCTCTTGTTTTCACTGTAAATCCGTAGCCTCGCTGAAGGCCAGCAGTGTAGCTTCCCATTTAGGGCTCCTGGATGGCTTCCACATTCAAAGATCAGCTCTTTGGAAAATTCTTCTCTGCCTTTTGTCGGTGAAGTAAACCTCTTGCCTCCTGAAATCATTTTATCACAAAGAAGATGACAAGAGTGGACAGCTGGACAGCTGCTGGTGGACTCTGCCCTGCCCGGGCGGATGGAGTTTGTTTCACAGAACTGCCCTACAGCGGCTCACATTTGCACTGAGGTATTGTGCACTGTGAGGTGTACACCCGGGGCCAAATGTGGCGCCTATGTATATATCTGTATTGTATTTAGATTGCTTATGAAATATGTCTAAGTGACACTTCTACCTAGAACAGCCAAAATATCGTATATAGGGAAAGTGACAGACTGATCTCTATTTCCTCAGTACCCGTAACTTATTAGAACCTCTGAATTGGTGTGAGAGGAAATTTCTAAAGTTTTACATGTAGAGGTTTCACAGATGCCTGTGCACTTAGAAAGTATTTCAATACGGTCCCCAGTGCTACAGTTGGAGTCGGCTACTTCTTGATTCTAACTTGCCTACAGAGTCACTATGTCCCAGTAGATTGGTGGCATGCCTCAAGGCCTTGGGGACAAGTACAAAAATGCCATCTGGCAATGGATCAGTTCACTATAATGTGAGTTTGCTCCTGGTGAAATTAAAATCATTATGCTTTTTGTGAGCAGATGTTATAACATGTTTCTGCATGCAGCCTTGCTCCTCAGTCTGAGTGGCTTACCTCCCATGCATTGTGCCCTGCCCACACTCCAGCTCTCATCCCTAGCTATTTCTGTATATAATATATAATATTTATAGTATATAATATTTCTATATATAATAGCACCTAGCTATTTCTACCTCAGTGCGTAAGTCATTTACCTCTCTGTGCCTCAGTTCACTCAGTAATTTACCACTAGACTGTGAGCTCCATGAGAGACCTTATTTTATAGTTCTGCTCAGCACCGTGCACCATGCCTAGTCCAAAACAAGTGCCCAATAAATGTGTAGAAAAAGAGTGAGTGGGTGAGTGCACATGGGACTAATAGAACCTGGCTTGTTGTACAAGATTCTGAGATGCATCATTAGTATGTTAAGCCTCCTTTGCTTTACAAAAGATTTGAAGCAACTTGAAATAACAATCATGTATACAAAAAAAAAAAAAAGATTTAAAGTAGGGATCTGAAATTAAAGTATTAAAAAAAAAAAAAAGAATTGCTCGATGTGGAACCAACTTACCATAAGCTATCTCTCGTCATCCGTTGCCCAGCCTTGCATCGCACCTAGTAGACCTGTGACTCACACATAAAACCTGTGAGGGTGTAGTAACTTAGCAGATCTCCTGTTTCTGCTAAACCCCCAAACTACGAACGCCATCAGATAGCACCTGAAACCTACAGCAGAGATACCCGTGCTTTGCCTCAACCTGCCTACATATGTTCCAACTGTCAACAGTGTTGTGAGGGTAACAGAACAAAGGAAGACATCAAATAAGGTTTTTTCAAATAGAGAGACAGAAACATCAGGTAGCCTGGCTCACAGCAAATCAGCAAATAGGAACTAAGATAGTTTGGCTCTGGGCCTGCGACTTACCTGACCTCCACAACCACAGAAGAGTTCATCAGTCAACAGCCCTGGAGAATTTTGAACATGTGGTTGCTTTTCTGATTTATTTGGGTGGTCAGCTGGTTTGGTTTTGTTGGCTGTTGTTGTTGTTGTTGTTGTTGTTGTTGTTGTTGTTGTTGTTTCCTGGGGCTTAAGTTAACACCACCAATGTATTTGAAAGTTAAAGATGTCATAAAAGCATTTGCGTGTTGGAAAATTTGGGGCAGCCTGGTTCCTGGCTCCCCACTACATAGGTGGCTCAAGAATAAACTAAACCTCACTCCCATTGAGGAAAAAACTGATTTTTACATCAACACACAAGTGATTGAACCAACACAGATTTACAGAATAAGGAGGGACTCGCCAGAGCCTGCCAGGCCAGATTCTCCTGGCACCTCTGTGACCACCTTCCCATCTTCGGAGCCGAGAGCAGACCCATCTGGAACGATAGTGCTTTGGAGCTAACTTCAGGGGAGATCACAGAATCCATAACAGCCTGTGCAACACAGCAGGACAGAAATCAAAGGGACCTTCCTGCTTCTGCAACACTGTCATCTCCAAGCAAACAGAAGAGAGAAATGGAAATGAACTGGGTAAAACAAGTCCCAGGAAGGGTTTAAGGAGGAAGAGCACCATTGAATAAGGAAAAGGCTGAAATGGCAGCGATGGTAAGAATACAGTCATTGGCGGCCAGGAGGACAGCTCAGCACGTAGAGTGCTTGCCTTGCAAGTATGTGAACCTGAGCTTCGCCCCCGAAACCCTATGTCAGGTGTGGTGGCCTGCATACAGAATCGCAGCACTGAGGAGGGAGTGACAACCTGCCCCCCCCCAGCATGCTGGCTAGCCAGGCTACTTGGCAAGCTCCAAGCCAGTGAGAGAACCTATCTCAGAAAGTAAGATAAAGAGCCAGGAGTTGTGGCTCACACCTTTAATCCAAGCACTTGGCAAGCAGAGGCAGGCACATTGCTGTGAGTTCGAGGCCAGCCTGGTCTACAAAGTGAGTCCAGGATAACCAGGAATACACACACAGAGAAACCCTGTCTCGAAAAAGCAACAACAAAAAAACAAAACAAACAAACTAAAAAAGTAAGATATAAGAGTACCAGAGATAAAATGCCTGAGATGGTCCTCCGAGTCTACACACATGTGCACACATGTACATTTGCACCTATATATGCATGTGCACCTGCACACAAACGAGCATGCGCCCACACACAAAGGGTAGAACATTGTAGCTGGCTACCTAGGGCAGTAAGCCCATCTCTTCATTTCCCTGTACTCCAAAGAAATTATGAAACAGAAATCAGTCAAGGAAAAAGGCTTTATTTACACTTTGGCCCATTTAGTGGGATCAGATATCCTCCACCCTGTGCAAGGTCATCTTACAACTTGTGGAAAACCATGACACCAAGGCCAGCACATGCATCAGCTGGAAGATGGGCTAAGCGGGCTAAGCGTTGTTTCTCTAGGGCAACAGGACCCAGATTGTCTCCATTCTGGTCTCTACTACACCAAGGTTTTGATTCACATTTGCGATGAGGAAACGTATCTTCAAGATCATCACTTTTTGAAAGACAGAGTTGTATGCCAATCATGTTGAGCCATCCCTATAATCTCAGCACTCAGGAGACTGAGACAAGAGGATTGCACAGAGTTTTAGGTCAGCCTGGCTCACGTGGCAAGTATCAAGCCAGCCAAGGCTGCATAGCAAGACCCTGTCGAGACACAAACACACACACACACACACACACACACACACACACATACATACACATACATACACACACATACACATATATACATACACAAACATACACATACATACACACATACATACATATACACACATACATACACATACACACACACATATATACATACACACACACATACACACACATACACATACACACACACATACATACACATACACATACACACACACATACATACACATACATATACACATACATACACACACATATACACACATACATACACACACATACACATACATACACATGCACATACACACACATTCATACATACACATACATATACATATACAAACACGCATACACATACACACACATACAACTTCTTCACACCTATATTCATTTACGCCAAACGCAAAATATACATAAAAATAAATAAATAAAACTTAAAAATATATACCTATGCATGTCATTAGACTCTTCTACAAAACATACAAAAAACTGGGTATGTGGGAGGCAATTTATGATTTTGTGATCAGTCTAGGTTGAGTTTATTTGTACAATAAGCATATATTCATTTTATGTGAAAAATGTGATAAATGCTGTAAAGTGCATCCAGAGGGTTTAAGACATTATAAAAATATAATAAAAACAAAGAAGAAAATGAAAATGACTGAAAAGAATCTAGTTAAGTTGGTGTGGAGAGGGGAGGGAACGGGAGGAAGAAGGGAGGGATGGGGGAGCGAGGGATGGGAGGGGGAGCGAGGGATGGGGAAAGACCAATTTAAGACGAAAACAAAAGCAAAAAATAGGCAAAATGGAAATATTAAAAGATAAGACAAAGGAGGGAGAAAGGGAAGGGAGTGATGTTGAAATTATATTATATTCTCAAAAAAAATGAGAAAAGAAAAACAAAGTGAGAAAGTCAGGCCAAGCAGCACTCAGGGTCATGCAAACACTCTCGGCTGAGCTTTTCTGTTGGAATACAGCTCTTTTATTTACTGGTGGCTTTGTTTCTTTAATGTCTGCTGGTTCTTTGCCAAAGCTCTAGATTTCTCTGCAGCTAATTAAGACCCTTGTCTGGATCTGGACCCTGGAGGGAAAGGTCGGAACTGTTGGTGGGGCTCTCCGAGTTTCTAACAGTTATTCTTTGAGTTCCTAAATACTTAACTCCTCAATTACCAACCTGAAAAATGATGGTGCTCTTTCAGAACACAAAACCCCCATGTTTAAATCTCTGCCCATTTAACCCCTCATTAACTCACTGGACCCTTTTGGCTGAATTAGCATGTTCATTTCAATGGGCTCTGGTATATTCCAGTTATAATGTCTGCAGGGAACTGCCTTCCTGTCTCTCCAGTGACTAGTTAACATCGGGATTGCATCTTCAAAACTGCCACAGCCTTCCAGCGTGAAAAAGGCCCGAGAGGAAGGTGTTAATCAGAGCAACACCTGAAACAATTGGACTTTGAGTGGTGGCCAGGTTCCTGAAGTAGAAGCTGACTAAAAAGTGCCACTGGCACCCAGACATTAAAAAAGGTTGTGGAAACCTAACAAGGAAAACCAACAGAAAGTGAGGTAATAAGTCATATAAACTCTCCTGCCCATCACCATGTATGTTAAGAAGGAAATCAAAGAACACAAAGGTTCCCTTTTGGAATTCATAGCAGAATTCCAAAACACACTCCTAATGCAGCTTGTGAGCGGGAGGGGGCGGCGGATCCAATCACCAATCACTAAGTTTTCAAAACAACATGTGAATTAAGACTTTGGTAAATTTTTTTTTAAAAAATAACCTAAAATTATTAAAGTTCCAATCATTTTAGTTTTAGTTAATAAAGAAAAAAATCTGACCACTTACTGGAGGCTTCCTCAAAGGCCACTAGGCATGCCCACAGCTCTCGAAGCTTCTTGGCATTTTGTTTGAAGAGGATGGGGCTACTGCACCGCAGTCTACTTGGCTGTTCACTCCTCCACTGTTAAGTGTCACCAACGAGAATGGCTTCACGCATGGCACAAGAGACAGCTACCTAACGTCGTGATGACAAGCCAGCCTCGAGATACTGAAGATGAGCATAGGAGATGGCTCTCCATCCCCAACGTTGTTCTTTATGAGATTTTCTAGCATGCAGAATTCAAACTTTGCTCATTCCAGTGTTTGTGAAAATTCATGCTGGGCCCCAGTCTCTGCAGATGGAATTCCATGCAAGCAAACCAGTCAACTGAAAAAAGGACTGATTTCTGTCAAGTAGGAAAAAAAAAAAAAGAGGAGAGTGATTCTGTTTGCAACCTGGGTCTGACATACTAGGTACAGTGTAGGGCCATGGTAGAGGTGGTTAAATAAGCTGGAAACTGTGCTGAAGGCAAATAAACTTGCAGCTCTGTCTGTGGTAAACATTTTAGATGAGAGAGAGAGAGAGAGAAAGAGAGAGAGAGAAATGGTAGCTCAAGGCTCAGTGTTTGTTAAGAAAGAGGCAGGCTGGGGGCGATGCTGCCGTTTAAACGGCACCACTGCAGTAATTAGTTGAGCAAAAGGAAATTGATCATGTGTATTTTTTAATCTACGCAGTGTGCATTCATATAAAAAGTTTAAGCTGCTTTAAATGTTGAGATGATTTGTGTGAACTCCCAGAAAGGGTGACAGGAGCTACACTCAGATCAGGAGAAGTGTGAAGGAGCTTCTGTCTTCCTGGCAATCTTGATTTTATTGCTCGGCTCTAAACATAAACATTTATGTGATGGAGGCATTGAAAAGTCCCATTTGTTCAAAATGCTTTTCAGGGATGTTGTTATGTGATAGACCCACAGGCAATGTTGCTTATTCATCTACTACTGTACCTCTGTCAGTATCCCTGTGCTATTAAATAAGAGAATCTAACACATTATAAAAACTACTTAGGACCCAAAATGGCTCGGTGGGTAAAGGTGCTCGTGGCCAAGCCTGATGACTTGAGTTCAATCCCCAGGACTGCTAGGACAGAAGGAGAAAACAAATACCTTCAAGTATTCCTCTAACCCCCAGAGGTGCACTCTGGCAAAAAACAGAGACAGAAAACAAAACGTAGAAACACAAATGACAAATGTTAGATAAAGTCTGCTAAATTCTCATCCTTGCAGATTGAGCCTCTGCGTTATACAACTGAAGAGCCATGATTTGGATCTGGAATGTTACATGAAGATCTGTCCATTGAATACGTGCTTTTTACCGTGGTGCCATGGAAAAGTTGCAGGAGTATTTAAGAAGGGTTTCTCTGGCCAGTGAGGTGGTACAGCCAGCAGCAGCACTTGCCACATAAGCCTAACCAGCTGAAGTTGACCCCTGGAGACCACAGTGAAAGGAGAGAAGTGAGTCCTAAAAGCTGGGCTCTGGCTTCCACGCACTTGCCATAGTACATGTGCATCCACACACGTACACATCATCACCATCATACGTCAGCATCCTCTTCATCAGCATTGTCAGTATCATGGGTTTTAAAACAAGGAAGGATTCCTCAGATGTTTTGGTTATTATCAGGGGCATGGCATCAAAGAGGACTGTGAGGTGCCAATCTCTTCCTGTTCTCCTCCCTGATGAGCACCCTCTTCTGATTGGCTGCTTCCCCCAGACATGGCAAAAATCAGCAGACTAACCATGGTCCAAAGCCTAGAAAGCTGTGAGTCAAAATAAATCTTCCTAAGCTGACTGTCTCCGGTGTGTCGTTGTTAGAACAAAACTGACAACACACCAGCATCTATATGGATTAGTCAGGGATCCCTGCTCCTCCGAGCAGAACTGATCGAGTGAATAGACACAAAAAGAGGGTTTATTTGGTTGCCTTACTGACACAGTCTGGGTTATCCAACAGTGGTTGTCCTCACATTGGACGGGCCCAGAGACAGGGCTCTTTGTTGATTCCAGACCCAATCAAGTTGACAACCAAGATTAGACGTTACACTGCACGTGCATTATATATGTAACACTGCTGTATCTCTGCCTCTAAATGACCAGCTTCTAAAATAGGTTAAGTCTTTCTGCACGTCTCATGCCTGACAAATAAAACTCCTGAGGATAATAACTATGGGGCTGGAGAGAGAGATGGCTCAGTGGCTAGGAGCCCTTGCTGCTCTTCCATAGAACCTGAGTCCGGATCCCAGTATGCACATCCAATGCCCTCTTCTGGCTTCAGCAGATACCTGCTCACAACACACACACACACACACACACACACACACACACACACACACACACA
>OU015744.1:69707470-69718213 GCA_907169655.1 Acomys percivali
CCTTATGATCCTGGTTAGTTGATTCTGTGGGCTGTGTTCTTGTGGTGTCTTCAATCCCTCTGGTTTCTAGAATCCTTCCTTCCTTCCCTTCATCAGTGGGGTTCCCTGGCTTCACCTAGTGTTTGGCTGTGGGTCTCTGCTTCTGCTCCCATCATTTGCTGAATGAAGACCCTCTGATGACAACCAGGCTGGGCGCCAAGCTGTGAGTACAGCAGAATGTCATTAGGAATCGTTTCATGACCTTTTTAAAAGCAAACTTTAAAAAAATGATACAAGTCCCATATTATTCTCCTTAAAACCCACAGGTGTGTGTCTGTGAGTGATTGAATAAGTATATGTGTGTGTGTGTGTGTGTGTGTGTGTGTATGTGTGTGTGTGTGTGTGTGAGTGTGTGTGTGATTGAATAAGTATATCTGTGTGTGTGTGTGTGTGTGTGTGTCTGTCTGTCTGTGTGTATGTGGTGGTGAGGTTTTTCTTGTGAGAAATAATATTTTACATAGCCTTTTAAAGTAACCAAAAATGATTGTTTCCTTTTCATCACCCTATAGCCCACAAAAATTCAATAAAACATATTATTAGCAAGACAATAAACCTTATTATTTCTCAATATTTACTTTTGTTTTGTTTGCTTTTTAAGACAGAGCCTCACTATGTAGCTTAGGTTTACACTGAATGTGGTATCTTTCTGTCCAACCTCCTGAACACTGGAACTATAGGCATTTGCCACCACACCCAAGTACATGCCTGAGATTCCAACTACATGAAAATAAAAAGATACAGAAGTTAAATTCTTCTCAACAATGGATCTTGTAAAGGACCAGAGTCTTGTAACATCAACACTGCTTTTGTATCAGCAAGAGAGCTCTTATTCCTGGAAAGATGCTCTTTCTTGAGAGGTAGATATATATGCATGCATATATGTGTGTATGTATATTTATAATATATACAGACATATATGTATGCATGTCCTCCCTACATAAAAATATAATAATGGCAATTTTATAGCTAAAAGCTAATACAATGATATATGAATTGGCCTGAATGATTTTTCTACATCTTCTTGTACACAGACAAGATCACATAAAGACATACAGAGAGTCTAGATTACATAAAGACATACAAGTCTGGAGTTGCCCAAATGACTGATCAGTGGCTTCCCGCAGTCTTCTTGCCTTGCAGCTTCCCAGCATCCTACAACCCAGCCAGCCCTAGGTCCTCTAATTCCCAAACTCCAAATAGCAGGAGAAATAGAAAGATATGATATGCCATGAAAGAAAGGAGCCTTTTGTACCCACAGATGTGGATGGCAGAAAGCCCTGTTATTTGATTTCATTAATTATATAATATGAAAGGCATCCATAGGAGTATGGCTGTTTTAGGGGAAAGTCAGTTTAGATTAACTTTTGCTGAGTTTACTTTATTGTGGCTTGAAGGAAGATTTCAAAGCAAAGAGACATCTTGATTCTGTTTAACTATACATTAAGCCTCAGATAAGGTTCTATAGTTATTTCTCTTGCCTATTGTATAGATTCTGCCTGGCTCACAGAATGCCTGCCTACTGTGCTTCCTGCCTGCTATCCCCCTCACTCACTTCTCTACCACACACCTCCCCCAAAGAGCACTCAGCATCTCAAGCACGTGGAAAAACAGAGGCTTTATGTACCTATATTTCCCATCATCCTTCATTCATGCAGCAGCCATCTGCCTAATACTAAGGAGAAAATGATGGGCAGGACACAGTTCCCATCCAAAGCTCATAATCTGATTATTCATTTTTCTCTGAAGATGGCAGGATACGCTTTCTTTCCAGTCCCCAAGAAGAAAGAGGCTGAGCTGTTGCTATTAATTGAAAAGTATGGCCTAATAAATGTTCGTTATTAGGCTTTTAACTATTACAGAGGTATTTTCTAACCTGCTATCAACAAAAGACACAGACACCTATTAAAATCACCTTGATTCATCTGGGGCAGGGCAGATATTAATCCCCTAAGCTACCTTCCGTTATCTCCCAGCCCCCATCCCGTGCTGTTTGCTTCTAATATTTTCTGTTTGGCTACCTTCCATCCATAATCCCAAAATACTTGCTAAGGTTGTTCACTCGGGCTACTTCTGTCATGTGGAACTTCAGAGTTCCTCCTTTAGGTCCATGCGACTCTCCACCTCCTTTGTCCTCCTCCACTATCTGGCTGCGTCTCCTTCCCAAGATCCTCTCTGTCCAGAAAGTCCGACAACCTTTGCCACACCCACCTTCCTCCGGCACTGCGCAGGTATGGGCTTTCTTTCTTAGTCCAACAATGAGGCAAGGCTAAACAGCAGTATTTGGAATACATAATGGTTTACAGTAAGAATCTCCAGGGCGGGATGGAGGGGGTGAGGGAGGAGAGACAAGCAATTAAGAAATGCAAAGCACCAGACCATACTCCAATACTTCTGAAGATCTCTCGCAACCGAACCTAGGCCAACCCAGGTATATTTGCCCACAGAAGATGAAAAATCGTAGACAACCATCAGGGGAGTGCAGAGTGAAATAGAAGGGAAATACCATTGTAGACCAGACTGTTTATTCTCATCAGATTCCTAATACGAAAGGGAAGAGGAGAAAAAGATAGACAGGAGCAGAATTGCTCTGCTGTGAGCGAACACTGGCTGAAAAGTGATGGATTTAAGCTCACCCAAAGAATGTCCAGGTCCTAAAATAGCTTAGAGGTGAAGAAACATTAGCTCTTTGGTATCTCAAAGGGCCTGGGATTTCTACCACTTTGTAGACAGCAGACACATAGATAAGTAGAACAGAAGTTGATGGATTTTTCAATGGCTGTGGGGGAAAGATGGGTAGGCTGTGAGAGGGCTGGCCCCTTGTTCTCACTGCTAACTAAACTTCCTCGCCGGTGTAAAGGAGGAAGGCAGTGGAAAAGATCACCAACAAACAATGAAGGTTAATTCTCATGTTCTCAAAGCTTTGATTTGCGGATCCCTTTCTAAGTGCCGTGATGACCTGGCTATGATTACATGGACACTTGGTCTCTCATAAACAGAACAACTTCCACAGTTCCACACAGTTAGCCTACACAATGGAGCTGCAGCTACTGTGTGGGGTACCTCCTGTTACTGTGCTGTGCTGTCTTGTGAGATTCTTTCACCTGCCACTTGTCCCTCAGTCTCATGGAAATCAGAGCTTTGTTAAGTTTCATCACAATCATGTTAAGCTGTCCTCCACTATATTGGCAGATAGTCATAAATCATCTGAGAGATTTCCAGATTGGCTCAATACCAGCTTAGGCTTTGGGACTAAAATAAGCTACCAGTTTCTGCAATCATGAAAAGTATTTCTAAAGATGAAAACTACCAATGCAAAAAACAAAGCCAAACATCAAGTAAGTGCCTATCTGATTTATACCACACAGCAGCCATTGTCAAATGGGAGCAATTCCTCTGAAAACAAAGATGGGGTCAACATGAATGAAAAAGAAGAGGGCCATTTCCACTTTGGAAGTCAACTCCACACAGTCTTCATGTGTTGGGATGGATAGTATTCCTTGTGAGGATTGGCTAGAATGTAGAATCACCTAGGAGACACACTCCCAGAGTGTCTATGAAGGTGTTCCCAGAGATTAACTAAGGAATGAAAATCATCCCCTAGGCTGGGCATCCAGACATCAAAAAGGAAAAGGATGAAAGCCAGACCCTGGTGCCAGCTTCCAGGTGTTTGGAGATTTGAAGAGTCTGTGCTTCGAGTTCTTGCAGTCATGACCTCTACCGTGACGAACTACAGCCAAAACACATCCTTCCCCCCTCAAGTTGCTTCTGTAAGGGATCTTTGTCAAGGCAGTGAGAAGAGGAACACCCAAGCGAAGGGGACTAATTTCTCCGACTGTAGCTGGAAGGCTTTGATAAACACTCTCAGCTACACAGAGAATGGTCAAGCATGGCAGGCTCCACTGGATCGGAGCCTGAGGGAGAAAAGTGCATGTCTAGGCAGACACAGAGGAAACTGGGGACCTGTCAAGCAAAATTGAGAGTACTGCAACTGCTTTCTACAGTACCACCCCACACTATAGCTGTTGCCTTTTGGGTCCACATCCAGAGTTCTGTGTATTGACGTAACTACACCAGATACTTGTAAGAAAGCCTACAAATGTATTTGATGAGCACAGAATTAGCACATCATAAATTGAAAATGTTAGTGTGTCTGTCACATGCTGGGGCTAGGGCCTTGGTTTCCATTTTCCTTTTCTTTCTTTCTTTCATGTCACAGGGAAGATGTGGCCTTCTCCACCTTCGCTGTGCTGTGTTTGCTTTGCTGTAGGGTGCTGTAATGGAGAGGGTGCAGCTGAAAATTCAACTCTGCAGTTAGTTTAGAATGTTAATCTCCCAGTTATCATATAAGGTTTATTCACATAGAAGAAAATGTTTCCATATGAAAAAGAATATGAGTCCCCTTGGCCCAAAGTATCTGAGCATTGATACTACCGACCAGTCAGTGTCTGCTTTGGAGCAGCATCTCTGGCTTCTAACTAGCATTCTACTCTTTAAGAACAATTTGGTCTTGGTTTTTAATTAACTTCTGTTTCACATCCTTTAATACATCTGTAATTGTTGTCAGGGAGACAACCACCAACTAAGAGATAACAGCTAGGGCAAAGCAATTGACTCTTTGTTCCTTTGTGTTGCTCCAGCATGCATGCCACAGACCTTCCTCTTTAAGTCAGGGCTGACTGAGTAGTAGTGGTGGTATCCACAGAAGAGTCCAGTCTTCTTCTTTTATCCGCTTTAGAACCAATGAGCTAAAATTAAAGTTTCACTAAATGGAATAAAGAGGATATTGGCACTGCCAATAAAGAGTTCTAAGTCCCAAGTTAACATTTGTACTAGCATAAGTCTCTCAAGATCATGGGATAATTAGATTATGTCTCAGCTTTCACTTCAAGCATGTGAATCCCAAAAGACTCAGGGCAAGGGTGGGTCATGATTAATATAATCATGTTTATTCTGATATTTGAATTTCCAGTAGGTTGCCTATAGCCACACAGGGACTGAGGATCTGTTTCCAAAAAGTGCACACAGCCGTTTTACTCACCCCTGCCCAGAAATAGAGTGGCTTCGCTGTGGGGACACAGGAGCTTGGTTTCCTATCTGGATGTCATCTGTGTGGCACTCCACACTGAGACTGAAATAGATCTTATAGATCTTGATCTACTTACTTAACTTCTAGACACCTGAGATGCTTCTCTGGAATAGAGTGTGTTGTGGCTTGGAAATGAAGTGTCCCCACAAAGTCTCCCACTGTCGTTCATGTCCCCTCTTCCTACCCAGGACAGCCAATCAGCCTGCCATCACCACTGGAAGATCCTAAGAGGAGAAGCAAGGCAGGAACGATCAGAGAGACCTCAGGTGGCTGTGAGTGTGACAAGAACAGACTCTTGGGAGGCAGCGTCAGTGAGACAGCTCATTTAATGGGAGAAACAAAGGCTACTTAAGGCTTTGGGGTAAGTAGGAGCTTTTGGGGTGAGTGTACATCATTGACTTTGGTCAGGGTGCTGGGGATGCCTCGTTTGCATAAGGAGAAGTTCCAGATATTCCTGGGCATGACCTTATAAAGGGAGAGGAAGCCTTACCCATCTTTACCTGACTACTGGGCTATGTGACCTCCTCCGGGGAGCAAAGGTTGGAGTGCAGGGCTACCTGTGCTGGGACATGCAGGCCTGGGGCAGCGGTGGCATTCCTATGCCTGCCAATCTCAGGATGAGAATTCCAGGATTTGGACACACCTCAACCCCACTCTTGCTCCAAGCCAGCTTCCTCCACTCCCACAGCCCCACACTCCATGGTAAAGACTCAATCCTCGCCTAATCAGACTTCTGGGAGATGAATGGATCATGAAGGCTCTGATCAAAGCAATAGAGTAATTCATTTTAAAAAATCCATAGACAAAAGAACTTCTAGGAGGTGGGGTCTGCTTCTTGACAGTAGGTCACTATAGCGCTGTGTCTTTGAAAAGTTCTCTCTCCTTCCCTCCCCTCCCCTCCCTCCCCTTTTTCTTTTCTGGCCACCATGAGTTTTGCAACCTCTGCCATGTTCTCTTAACATCATTATCATCATGATGTTTCTACCTCAGATTAGGCCCAAAGCAATGAAGCACTGAGCTGACCATGCACCCATGTCTCCGAAATCATGAGTCAAGATGAGCTTCCATCCTCTATAGTGCTTATGTCAAGTCATTTGTCATAGTGACACCTCACCCACAGTCTGGCTGCACGGAGTCTCCAGGTTCACAGAACAGTGGTGAGAAATCCTTCCTTCCTCTGCTCTGTACTAAACCAACAAGAAAAGACAAAACCAAAACACGCAATGACTTAGCTAGGTTTTTATTGCTGTGACAAGACCCCATGTCCACAGTAACTATTACAAAGGGAAATATTTAATCAGGGCTGACTCATGATTCCTGAGGTGTAGTCCGTCATCATCATGGCAGGAAGCATGGCAGCGTGCAGGCAGACGTGGTGGTGAAAATGGAGCTGAGAGTTCTACATCTTGGTCAGAAGGCAGCAAGGAGAGACTGTGTTCCACACTGGGCATAGCTTGAGCCTACAAGATTTTAAAGCCCTCCCCCACAGTGAGAGTCTTCCTCCAACAAGGCCACACCTACTCCAACAAGACCACACCCCTAGTAGTGCCACTCCTATGGGCCAAACATTCAAACACATGAGTCTATGGGAGTTGTACCTATTCAAACCATCATGTAAATCTTCCATAAACCTTGGTATTAAAATAGAAATGCAAAATTATGAACAGCAAGCCAAAACGTATATTTTTGGACTAGTATGAGTTAAGATGCCTCATCAACATCCAGGGACACCATCTGTATCACCAAGCGATTTGCTTACAAAAGAGAATGAAGACTTGGCAAGATGGGTCACACACACACACACACACACACACACACACACACACACACACACGCCAATGTGTATAACAATTTAATATTATGAATATTTAAATAACTTTATCTATAGCTTACCAAATAAAACAGCCAAATAAACTAATTTCAGCCTGGAGCTCACTCTGTTGTTCAGCTCGGCCACAAACCCTCATAAGTCTCCTGCCTCAGATCCTCACTACTGGGGTCGTAAGTTGAGTCAAGCACTTTGTTTAAATCATGGAAGTGGATGCTATTTCTCATGCATCCCTGCCATCTCTTTGCTCATGGCAAATTACTTAGTTATGATGACTCTCCTGGCATGTCTGTGCCAACCTATTACACTGGGTCAGAACATGTGTTCTAATTTTAAGGACCAGTAACACTGGTCAGAACATGTGTTCTAATTTTAAGGACCAGTAACACAAGCTACAAGATACCTTGGAGAGAGAGGTCCCTAGTCACACCCAACCCTCTGCTCTTCCATTACGCAGAACTTTCAGGCAGAGAGAAACTCTGTAATTCATTTTCCCTCTTTACCTATTTTTACCCTCACCTCAGCCCTCTGAGGACTTCCGGAACCTTTTAAGAAGCTAATATATCACAATGGAATAAACTAGTTGAAGGAATCAGGGCAAAAGGAAATGGGAGTGGGAGTGCCAGTAAAGAGGAAGGCCAGAAGTCTCACAACACAAGTCCTCTCTGAATTCCAAGAAGTGACTTTAAGCCTCCTGGTGGCCAAGTTGCTGACAGGGAGATGATCCATCCGAAGGGAAAGCAAACTGCCCAACATCAGTTCAGTTGAGCAAGTATCCCATCTAGAAAGCAATCCCCATGGCAACAGGGACCACGGCAGCACCTGCCGGCATCACTTTTCCATCCTCCTGGCCTTTGTCAAGGCAACGCCCAAGCCCTCCCAAGCAGGATGCTGGTGGTTCTCGTCCTCATGAGTGATAGCTAGGGAGGGAAGCCTGCAGACCTCACCCAGCGATTCATTCCACCATCTTACTCCTCAGCTCTACTGTGTTTTCTCGTCCTCTAACTGTGTACACACCCTCAGTCTCCTTCACACAGATGAAGACTTAACCATCCAAACCGCATTGAATTCGGTCCAAGCCCCCAGGCTGAACCTCAGAGAGAGCCTGAATCTTAAACCCATGCTTTACTCATGGCATGGGGATTTTGATAATGCAGTGGGTTAATGACACCCCCAAATCTGTCTCCCGTCTCATCTCTAGCAGCCATATTCTACAGGGGAGCGAAACAAAGACAACCAGTCGTTCCACAGTTTAGTCCTGCCCCTGTGGTCAGTTAGCTGGGTGGTCAGTCTTGTCTCTGGGGTCCATGACATTTGTTGGTGCTTTTCTCCCCCTTGCGTTCCTCCTCCACCACCATTTGAACTGCACACATATCAAAGTTAACAGCTAACACTACTCACAATGCATACATGTACATTTCCTTTAAAAAAGTAAGCACAAATGTGTTGCTATAATATAGAATATACAGTGCCCTTCTGTCCTTGGCACTTGGATCAACAGCTGAGAAACTCAATAAACTTTTATATTATTCAGAGCCCATGATGTTATTTTTTTAAAGCCTTTTAGAACATATCCTACCTGTGTGCATAAAAAGCTGTGGTGATCCTCTTTGTTCATCATTTAGAGCCTCCTATTACATGTACATCCTACTTAAAATATTTGTCCTCTGTAAAACCATTTTCTAGGCAAGAGGTAGATACAGCAGCCAAGAGAGACCAATAAGGAGTGCTGCAGGCTTTTGTAAAGAATGTCTTCAGAGGAAGAAAGCCTTGCCCACATTGCTGAGTAATGATCTTTGAAGACGGCATTAAGTCCTAGCATGGAAGAGTGGAGAGAAAATATTTAATGACATCTTAATATTCCCAGACCCTGCAAAAAGCCAAGAACTGGTCACAGTGTATCAGCAACGGAACATTTTAATGCCATTAGACAACAATTCTTTCCAGTTGGAGTAATAGAGTTACCCAAATCATAGGGTAGCAAAAAAAGGAAGGGAAACAGAGCCGAGCTTATAAACGGCCTGGAAATCTGCCCCTTCCAATTGACTCTTAATATGGATGTGGAAACTGGGGTCGGCAATCAATTGGCTCATTTGGTTAGCAGCCTGGCGGGAGCCTCAATAAATTTTGAGGCTGTTTCTGTGAAGTGATCTTGGACTAATTATTTTCAGGCAGGACTGGTCCTCTACAGTCTCTCTCACCTCTCGGGACATAAGTAGAAGTCATTTCAAAGCTCATGTATCACTTTTGTCAGGTCTTCAACTCCTAATAAAAATGAGTTAATGGAGAACTACAAATGTCATCCAGTTAGTTAGCTCCATGAACACAGAACAACCTATCAGAGAACTCACCATGTCTAGAATCTGATACCAGGCAGATGGATGTTTGTGGAGGATGGAGTGGAGGAAACACAGGCAGGAGCCGCAGGATTGGATCCAGGGCCCAGGGCCCCCTACAGATCCCAACATCCATAGATGTTCAAACACTTTTATAAAGCAAAGAGCATTCTCACATAGCCGATGCACACCCTCCTATGTGCTTTAAATCGTCTCTAGATAACTTGTGTCTGATACAATATAATGTCACATAAACCATTGTTATAATAGTTAAATAATAATGACAAAAGGAACACATCCACTGTTTTCTACAACCATCTTAGGACTATTGTGACACTTTCAGTTCACAGTTAGTTGACCCCTGAACACAGAACCACCTATCCGAGAATTAACCTAATCTAGAATTTGATAGCAGGCAGATGGATGCCTGAGGAGAGTGGTGTGGAGGAAACAGACAGAGGACTCTGCTTTATCACAGGAAACAGTCAGGAGGAGGAGGAGGAGGAGGAGGAGGAGGAGGGGCATCAACACAGAAAGCAGAGGAGGGTTTGCTGAGCTGTCTGTTGGCCTGGATCCCTACCTCTGCCTCTTCCCTGACACTATTCTACTTCCTTCCAAATAGCATGGCCTATACTGTTTCCTTGTCTCTAGAATGTGTAGGAAGAGAGGAAGGAGGGAAGTAAGGAAGGAGGGAGGGAGGGAAGAAGGAAGGGAGGGCGGGAAGGATGAAAGGACAGAAGGAAAGAAGGGAGGGAGGGAGGGATGGAGGGAGGGAGGGAGGGAGGGAGGGAGAGAGGGAGGGAGGATCTGCTTAGAGGCCACACGTCTTCTTTGCTAAAAGCCCTTGTTTAGCCAAACCAAGATCTATAAGATATGCATTTGGTCAGGCCTGCCATGGGGAACTTCAGTCTGCATAGCTTAAACAGCAGACATGTGTTTCTCACCATTTTAGAAGCTGGCCGTAGCTCAGGACATCGGTAGGTTGGGTTCTGATGATTCTCCTTAGCTTTCGGGTAGGCATCTTTTCCCTGGGCTTCTGTGTGGTGCTCTCTGCGTGCCTGTGCCTGGCCTCTGTTTCCTAATTTCCCTTTCAAGTAAGGATATCAGTCCTACTAGGTGAAGGAACCTAGGGACCTGGCTTCAGATTCATCATCTCTTAAAAGGTCCTGTCTCCAAACACAACACTGTCTGAAACTTGGGAGGTAGCACTTCAGCATATGACTTTGAGGGAACACACCCAGCCCATTAAACAAGAAATAAAGCAGAAAAAAAGAGTGGGTTGTAAGTCCTGCAGGCAGCCGGCCCAGATTCACAGGCATTCCATGGTACACCCAGGGAGATGGTGCAGTCAGGCGCCCAGGGGCCCCTAAATAATTTAAAGCATATCCTAAAAAATGAAGGAGGGGGGAGCACAAGCAAGCTTCAGACAACAGCTTCCAGGACGAAAAAGACTG
>OU015744.1:69720418-69735586 GCA_907169655.1 Acomys percivali
GAAAGAAAGAAAGAAAGAAAGAAAGAAAGAAAGAAAGAAAGAAAGAAAGAAAGAAAGAAAAGAAGTATGTCAAAATAACATTTAAAGAGGGTCAGAGGAGGGATGTTATACCTTAAATGACGCTTCTATTTCTGTGTTGAAATTTGTTAGTTTCTCCTCTCAGATCTTAATAGAAACACACCCCACTTAATGAACACAATGTAAGGGCCAGCTCGGCTCTTTATATACTTCGGTGTCTGTCAAAACATTGTGCTTGCAGCAGTGAGTTCTTCTCCAAGCCTTTCCCTCTAACTTTGTCTTCAGCGGATGCTTGTTTCCCAACATCCTCATCTCCAAAGCATATGGGCGTTTTTAGGAAGCTAATCATCTAAACAGAAGTCATTTCAATTAACTTTGTCATTGTTGGGGAAAATGCCACAAAGCATTTCCTGGCGCATCTCAGATAACAGTCAAAATCATAGCAATTCCACAATGCAAGATTTGTATATCTAATTTAATGAGCTTTCAAGGAATGTTAAAATGAAGAGACTCCATAGGTAATAGCTCGCTTCCCATGGACTGCTTGAGAGGAGAATGCCTAAATTGCAGAGCCCTTTACTTAAACCCAAAGAATGATAACATCTCTTTGCATAATTTGAAAAAGAAATATCTACTTTGCATCAAGCCCCTTGGTAAAGGTTTTATCTAGTCTAGGACAGCTCTTAAGTGTCCCAGCCCTATTTCCATGATTATCTATAGCTTGGATTCCTCGGTAGCCATGTGAACACATCACCAAATGAAACAGTGAGGTCAGAATGCCCTGTTTCCTGGGCAAAGCAAGCAGGTGATGCTGACTAAGAGAGGTGGCTCAGCCAGGCAAACGCTTGCCTAGCAAGCAAGAAGGAGGGCTTGAACTCTAGCCTGGAACCCACATAAAAAAAAAGTAATCCCATCCCCGAGGAAGTTGAGACAGTTGAGGTTTAAGAAGAGTAAGGATGGTGTGAGCCCAAAACAGCTGGCAGACACGTTCACCAGGAGTAGACACTGGCTTTGTAAGCATAGAGTCAAAGAGGCCAAATGTAATCCAGGAAGTGCCATCGTTCTCATGGTGCTTGGACCCTCAGACACAACTGTACCTGTCAGACGCATTGCTGAGGACCTCAAGTCACATGGGCCAATGCACCTCCCTGCCTTGCATGCTCAGTAGTGGGCTCTTGGCACTCTGTAACATGGAGTAGCCAACTTGTCTTCCATCTGACTCCCAGTGCTTTATAAACTTAGAGGCACCAGGGGGCCAAGTGGTGTCTTTTGTGTTATTTCACTATAGCTATTTGCTACAAACATGTGGGTGTTTATTTTCACACACACACACACACACACACACACACACACACACACACACACAGAGGCTAAAGTCAAAGTGCCCCTCCCAATCCCTCATCCCTTTAGTGATAACTCCCCTAAGGAAGACACTGGTTCCCTTCTCCATACAGTGATTATTGGATTCTTCTACACACCTGAGGCAAGACCATAAAGATATATCTTTTTCATAACTGCTTCATAAAGTTTAAAAAAGTTTCTGTACAGTACAGGAAACTATCAACTAAGTGAAGAGGCAGCCTACAAAATAAGAGAAAATATTTATCACTTAAACATCTGACAAAAAGTTAATATATACAATATACAAGGGAATAAAAAAATTAAACATAGAAAACAACTCAATTTTTAAAATGGGCTCTGGAAAAGAATGGCAAGTTCTCAAAATAGGGACTGTTAATGGGCAGTAAGCACCTTTAAAGGTACTCAACATCCCTAGCCATCAGGGAAATGCAGATCAAAATGACGTTGAGATTCCATCTCACCCCAGTGAGAATGGCAGTAATCAAAAACACCAAATGGCAACAGATGTTGGTGTGGCTATGGGAAAGAGAGAAATTTCTATTCAGTGGGAGTGTAGTCTGGAGCAGCCATTGTGGAAAATGGTTTGTGTATTCCTCAAAAAGCTAGAAATAGAACTATCATATGACCCAGATATACTATTCTTGAACATACACCCCCAAAGATCCTACATCCTTCTACAGAAATACTTGCTCACCCATTTTCATAGCTGCTCTATACACAATATCCAGGAAACGGAGACAGCCTTGCTGCCCATCAACTGATGAATGGATAATGAAAATTTGGGAAAGTTACAATGGAATTTTATTCAGCAGTGAACAGAAATGAAATTCTCAGACTTGTGGGTAAATAGATGAAACTGGAAAGCTGTACTGAGAGGTTTAATACAGGCCTAGAGAGACAGACATTGCAAGTTCTCTCTCATATGTGTATCCTAGCTTTGACTCCTTAGGTTTGTGTGTTTAACTTTAAGTACCCACAGAAGCCAGGAAATTAGAAAGGAGCCATCAAAGGGATGTTTTAAGAAAGCAGGCCTAGTAAAATATAGATTATGTAAAAAGAGAGAGGAGAAGTTCTGGGCACAGACAGGTTCAGGTGATACTAATTGGATGGTAGCAATAGAGACAAGGTGACAGGCAAAGAGCAGGAGCCAAGAAAACCATCAGCAAAACTTCATAAGACACAAGCTGAAAATTAGTTAGAAGGGAGATATCCTTCATGACTGCCATAGCTTTTGTCAATCAAACAAAAGTCTCAGTGAAAGTATGGCATACCTTCCTTGTGGGTCACAAGAGCCCAAGAGCTCTCTGACAATGCAGGCCCTGGCCATGTCTTAGTCATCCAGAACTGGAAGAGAAGACCCTCTTGTTGAAGATACCACATACATTGGTTGCAAGATTGAAAGAAAGCAAGCTGAACATCTTCCTCCATGTTAGCTAGCTTGCACAGTGACAAAAGGTGCAAGTCAGGCTCCTGTAGTGGGGAGAGAAGAGACAGCAATGATCTTACTTGCTGTGAATCCAGCAAACTACAACGGCAACCTGCAACCTGCAAGACAAGATGTCCTCGATGGTGCAATAGTGGCACAACTGTTACAAAAATAACCAACCAATCTCAGCTTGATTTGAGGTCTAGCCCACAGGAAGTAATACATTCTTATACTGCAAACCTAGTCAGAGGCCCATGGCTGGGTGGTCATAGGCCTTAGGAGAGAACTCAAAACTGTTGTTCAGCTAAATTGTTATGGCACAAAACTACAGTCTAATTATTTTGTTATACCCATAAATGAATCTTACTCTTATCATTTAATAGATAAGTATCTCTTTGCATTGAATTTTAGTGATTGCAAAGATGCATGGCTGTTCAAGATTCTGAGAATAAATGTTTGATGAGTGGTGAGCCAGCCCAGTGAGTGAAGGTACCTATTGCCAGTGCTAAGAACTTGACCTTGATTCCCCATTAAGTTGTTCTCTGACCTACACATATATGCTGTCACACACACACACACACACACACACACACACACTCACAAACGCACATACAAATAAATAAATACAAATGTACAAAAACAATTGTAAATATTTTTAAATGACAATTGAGTGTCCAGCCCTAAACAGGACACTATACCACCCTCTCCAATGCTCAGGGAACAGTGCAAAAGAGAGAGCAGAAAAAAAAAATGTAAGAGCCAGAACATAGGGAAAGGGCTGTGAAATAGTGTCTTTGGGGCATGACACAGACATTGGTGACATGAACTCATTGTAGCTGTAGTTGCCTGTGCTATGCCTGAATGGGACCGGGCCTGTCAATAGTCACTCATGGACCAAGGAAGAATTCATAAGGTCCTACTGCTGCCTATTGAACTATTGGCTATTAATGCATTCTGTAATAAGGACAGTCACTGCCTTTAGTAGTGTACCCAATGCTGAGTCCACCAAAGCCCCAGTGGAGAGTTCCAAATTCATAGTCATACAGTTGTAGTTAAAATCTGTGGCAAAGCAAGAAATATGGGTGTGGAAAAGGCACCTGTAGTGACTGACACATTGGGGGTGACGAGAGTGGGAGGGAGATAAGAGAGGCTGGAGTGAAAGTAAATTGGCCTGTACTGTATCCACATATGAAACACTCAAAAACCAACAAATGTGAAAACCATATGGCACGTGTCAGTATTCTTGGTGCTCAGGAGGGAGAGGCAGGAAGACCAGACACTGACTACATTTGAGGCCAGCCTGAGCTTCGTGAATATCTATCTCAAAAAGCCAAAAGAAAATCCACACACTATGCTTACAAATGTTGAAGTGTTATCTGAAAATATGTTTTTGCTATTGTTGTTGTTTGCCTGTCTGTTTTTGGTGTTGCTTTTGCTTTTGGTTTTTTTTCCAGACAGGGTTTCTGTCTGTCCTGGACTCATGAAGATACCAAATGCCTCCCAAATGCTAGGATTAAAGGCATGTGCCACCATGCTCCATGGTTTTCTGAAAATCTTAATATCTTTTAACATATCACACTAACAAAGCAGGAAGAGATGAACATAGCCTGTAAACTGCAAAACTTGTCCCCATCACACTTTCCCAGGAAACACAGTGTCTAATCTGAGTAATGGCGAAACAGTGATGTTGATTACATCAACTAATATTTCACCTTATTTTTTACAACAGTCAATATAAAAATAAGGAAAACTACATAAGATTCTATCTCGCAGGGGGAGTAAATAATAAATAAGTGAATGAATAAGTAAACAATAAATAAATAATCATACAATAAGAAAGATGGTGGGCTTACAATTTTTTTCAGGTGTATGCATGTATAGTGTCTGTGCATGTGGATATGCCACATTCACATGTGTGTGAGCACACATGTGTGTGAACACGTAGAAAGCCCAAATTTGACACCTTGAAGTAGGATCTTCAGCTGAAGCCAGAGTTCACAGGTCTGTCTTAGCCTCTGGCGTCAGTCAGGGTAACACATATATCTATCTGGTATTTGGGTTCTGGGGACCCAAACTTGGACTCATGTTACCACTGAGCTGTTTCCCTAGACCCCTGACATCGTCAACTTGAAGTGGCTTAATAGTTTATTAAGAAAAGCCAATAGTCAACTATTCTAATAATTCAAAATTGTTATTAAAGCTAAAACAAATTTCAGTATAACTAGAACCAAATTTACAACATAAAGTTAGTAACCTTCTTGTCCTGACTGTACAAACCACTGTACCACAGTATCAAATAATGAAAGAAAAGGTCTCAAGGTTTTAAATGTTTATAGGAATAAACTGAGCAAGAAATGTGTAAATAAATAAAGTAAGTTTTTAAAATATTACTAGTGAGGCAAAAAGATAACAAATAGTGGGAAAACAACTATTTCCTGAGACAGGAAAGATTAATTTGTCAAGATGTTTTCTCCAAAAATGCATCAATAAATGGTTAATGAAAACACTTGTGTGAGGGTGAAAATAAAGGACACACGTGATTCCAGTGCTGCTAAGGATGGGCAAGACCACACTTTCAACCCTGAAAAGAACAATGAAGGACCATATGAGACAGTTAAAATATGATCAACTGCTGAACACTGCAGGTGGCTCAGCAGGTGGCTCAGCAGGTAAAGCACCACTGAACCTAATGGCCTGACTTTGATCTCCCATAACCTACACAGTGGAAGAAGAAACCTCGTGGATGATGTGCCCTCTGACCTCCAACCTTACCATGGCACATGCCTCCATAACCACACAAAATAAGTAAATAAGTGAACATACGTGGTTTTAATTTTTCAAATAAAATATAAAAGCATGGTATGTAAGTAGGAAAATGAAACAATGAAATCCTTTTTTTTTTTTTTTTTTTTTTTGTAGGCTAACCAAGAAAAAAGTGAAATTGAAGAAAACAGAAGCATCTCTTCACAGACTGCAGCAGGAGGGTCTACAGAGCAAGTGTGCATGTTTGTAATATAAAAGAGTAAGAAAAGGCAAGAAATCAATGCATGACTGGCTAAGTGCTAGAGTGCAGAGGTGATTTCATTTCATTTTACAGTTTATATATATTTTTAATATGTATCTTGTACCTATTTATTGATCATTTAAAATAGTCAATCCATGCTTCTATATAGAAACATTATTTCTAAGACTTATATTTTAGACACGTGTGTGTGTGTGTGTGTGTGTGTGTCTCCTATGCAAGCTTGAGAACCTGTGTTCAGAGCTCCAGCACCTATGTCATAGCTGGCATGACAGGACATGTCTATAACCCCCATCTCTAGGAGACAGAGACAAGTAGATCCCATAAAAATGCCAAACTCATGAGCTCCGGGGTCAATAGAAGCCCCCCTCTCCCCACCCACACCACGCACACACCCACACACAAATATATATGTTGCCAAACTCTCAAGCAATTTCTTCCTGAGTGTGGAATTTCTTGTCCAGATCACTTAGGACTAAGTCTTTGCCTCAAGGACGGAGTTTCAGCTTTGGGGTTTCAGGCAGTCTCCATCGTGTAGGCAATGGAGAAGAGTGGATCAATGGAGAAGAAAGTTCCAGGCCTTATGTATCTCCCTACTTGCTCTGGGTGTGCATCTAGGCCCATTGTCTCCCACCATTCCAGGCATTCTGATAGGCTTTCCCTCCACCCCACTTTTCCTCCCCAAGATTAAACTTCCTCACCTGGAAATGGCCTGAAGTTCCAACATCACAGAGTCATTACGAACTCAGGCAGCTTGTGTGCAGTGGTGCACACCGTTAATCCCAGCACCAGAAAGCAGAGGCAGATGAGCTCCAGGTCATCCAAGGCTACGCGATGAGACCCTGTCTCAACAAACATACATACACAAAGGAATCTAGAGAGGCAGGGGATGGATGGATGGATGGATGGATGGATGGATGGATGGATGGACAAACGGATGGATGGATGGATGGATGGATGGATGGATGCACAAATGGATGGATGGATGGATGGATGGATGGACGGACGGACGGAGAAAATATGACAGAGGCAGATATCAGAAATCAGGGTGAAGTTTCTATATGCCAAGTAATACTCTGCGTTTCCAGCCACCTCCAGAAGAGAAGAAAGGGCCAGGACAAATCTCCCTGCAAGGCACTGATGGAACACAGCCCCACCAGTTATAGTCCAGATTCCCAGTCTCTCATACTGGGAAGGAATGCAGTTCTACTCTTTCAAGACTCTTGTGTCTGTTTTTTTTGTTATAGCCCTGAAAATCAGCAGGCTAGCCTTTACCTTCCACGCTCACCGTGAATGTTTTCTTTGTCTAACTTCTCTCTCAAATAGTGTCCCTTACTGACTCCCACTCGTGTCTGTGCAGGAACGTTCCTCATCTGGTGGAATACCCAAGTATGTGCTCACATCCCAGGGTTTGCATCAGAAGCTGCCCTATTCCCTACGGTTGGCATATCATTGTTTTTTGTTTTCATCTGGTGGACACTAATCTTTCCCTATTTCAAAATGGTCACACAGGTGGAAATGACATAACATGCTAAAATTCTTTATTAACATCTTTCGAGATGAGGATCAATTACTTGTCATTGGAATTGGAAGTCAGTCTTGTCCTGCGGGTTCATTGTGAGTCCTCAATTGGGTCAATAGTCTTGATCTCCTAATATTCCTTCCATGGGACCACTGTCATTTCGCTACCTGATTATTCAGTTCCATATTCCTAAATCTTATTTCTTTCCAGCTCCTCTGAGTTAAGCACCACATTTTATTTCCGCTAAATCACCCTTGTAATAGGCTCGATCTTATTCTGTTCGAGATTTTGATGACTTCCCCATTGAAGGCACATAAAACAGTGTCTAGCATATATACATTTTTACAGTTTAATTCTGAGCTCCCAAAAGATAAATTGAGAACCAAATGGGGAAATAGACATGAATAAATAATACCAGCTGAACAGACTAAAATATGTAGGAAAAGTTAAGCCCCTCTCAGTAAATGTCAAGTATGAAATTGTTTTATGTAATTTTATTCATTGGCCCTGTGCTGCTCCCACAAGAGTTCATTTGATTTTCAGAGATTGATACTATTATGCTCTGCATTCTGAGGATGAGATCAAAGCTTTGCCTGCACCACCCTGGGCTCCTGGCACTGCGAGGCAGAACTTGTGCAGCAGAAGCACACTCTCAGGAAAAAGAAGAATCTGTGTTCTGGTTGTGATCCTTCCAACACTGGCCCCGTGGACTGGCACCTGTGGCCTGGCACTTGTGGACTAGCCCCGTGGCCTGGCACCTGTGGACTGGCACCTGTGGACTGGCCCCGTGGCCTGGCACCTGTGGCCTGGCACCTGTGGGCTGGCACTTGTGAGCGGCGACTGAATGGAGAGGGTGGAATAGACTGTCTGCTGCTGCGATGCTCATCAAAGGTGGTTAGTGGTCCTGCTCAGGGTGAGGAGGCCAGTGGTATGTGAGAAGCACACACAGGCTCCTGTGTTTGTACACTTGGTCCGCCGCTGGCAATGCTATCTGAGGAAGTTGTAAGAACCTTCTGGAGGCAGTACCCAGAGGGAGGCAGAGGACTGCTAAGGAGCAGAGCTCGGCTACCCAGTCTCTTTTCTTATCTGCCAACATGTGAAGGAGCAACCTCACATTCTTGCTGCCACACCCATGAGCTCATCCTGTCTCCCCGACTCCCACCTGTGATGGATTCCAAAACTATGAACCAGAAAAAGAATTTGTCCTGTAAGTAGCTTTCGCCAGGTATTTGGTCACACAAGAAGCTGAGGAACTGAAACCGATGTTATTGTGTGAGCAGAGGAAGTGCTTTTCCAACATATGTTGCCCCCACTAGGGGCAACTAGAGAGAGGACAGCAGACAATGCCACACAGAGGCTGACAAAGTAGACACTGCTGCAAACCCTTTCTCTTTTCTGCATCTATACAGCTGTTGATCAAACCTCCCTGTGATGACGTATCAGCCTGTGCCGAGTTCCAGTCACTGGACTGTCGCTGAAGGAGTGGTGTCTTTGTTAAAGAAAGAAAGATTATTCACAATGATTGTCAAAGACAAGCTCTCTCCCCTCCCCTCCCCCATCCTTCCATTAGCATGTCCTGAAACAGGCAAGAGCCTGCACCCTTGTCCTTTCAAGGACTTGCTAGAGATTTTAGTCCTTAGGGGGCTCTGCTGTCTGTCCTGTGGCAACTCAGCTCTGTCACTGAGACAGGAAAGCACAATTTTTGTTTGTAAAGCCAGAGTGGATTTGGCCCTTGGATAGTGGTTTTCTGCCCTAGAAAAAAAAAATCAAAAAAAAAAATCATTCCTGGAGAAAGGATCTCGGACTGTAGAACACCTATATTCCCTCCTCTGCACTGACCCTTGTGGGCTGGGACACGAGTCGTAGATTGGCATGGGGACTTGCTCGGGGGAGTCACTCAGGATCCAGACTCTCAGAGGTATTGTGTGAGCCTAAGCTTCACAAATGGGCCTGCAAGTTATGTGTTTGTGCACATTTATGGTAACAGTAAGGGGGCAGAAAAAAACCTACATCTCTGTTTAAGGTATTTTTTTATTTCTGTGTGTGAGCATTTTTCCCCCATATCTATGTGCATGCTGGTACCTGTAGAGGCCAGAAGTGGGAACTGGAAAGAAAGGGTTGGGGTTGGAGGGACGATTCAGCAGTTAGGAGTGCTTGTTGGTTTTTTTTAGACGGCCTGGGTTTAGGTCCGAGCACTCACAGGGCAGCTCACAACCGTCCTTAACTCCAGTTGCCAGGGATTTGATGCCTCCGTCTGGCCTCCATGGGCACCATGCACACACTCATGTGTTTACAAGCACACAAAGCACTCGTTGTACTGCTGGTTTTATGCCAACTTAATACAAACCAGAGTCATCAGAGGAGGGAGCCTCGATTGAGAAAATGTCTCTGTAAGACCGGCCTTAGGCAAGCCTATAGGACACATTCTTAATTAGTGATCAATAGGCAAGGGCCCAGCCCATGGTGGATGGAGCCTTCGCTGGGCTGCTGGTGGTCCCAGGTTCTATAAGAAAGCAGGCTGAACAAGCCATGAGGAGCAAGCCTGTAAGCAGCATCCCTCCATGGCCTCTGCGTCAGCTCTGCCTTCATTTTCCTGTCTTTCTTGAGCTCCCTTCAGTGATGAACCTCAGTGTGGAAATGTAAGCCAAATAAAGCCTTTCCTCCCCAGTTTGCTTTTGACCATGGTGTTTCATCGCAGCAATAGAAATCCTAAGTCACTCACACACATAAAACAATTCCCAGAGTAAGAGTACCTTGCTATTGGCGACAAAATCCAGACGTCAGTTTTTCGTCTTGTTTAGTTTACCTGGGCTACCCTAGGAACAGGACCGGATGCATTCTTTTCCCACTGCCTCGTCAGCATCCTAAGGGGCATACACCAGAATCACTGCTGAGCTGAAATGGGGATTTGGAATGTGCATAGCCCCCGAGCAGACTGTTATACAGAACTGATCTTCATGTCTAAAATAAAGGATCCTGCATCAAAGCTGAGGTGGAAGTGCAGTGACACGAACACACCAGGCAGAGTGAGCTTGGAGCCCAGTCTGTAGGGCCAGGTCTGAGCCCCACGTTGAGAGATTAGAGGAAGAAACTAAAAGGTGTTTTTGGGGGGGGCCTTTGTGAATTATAAGGTGGGTAGGGAAATCTTCTGGGCCATTGGCTTCTTGCCTTCTGGGCAGTAGAATGGGACCATGACTTGCTGGGGTGGAAACAGGTGGAGAAAGGGCTGAAGGGTTATTCATAAGCAAGTGGAAGACACTCATGCCAGGGAGCTCAGCAGTGATGAGGAAAAGTGTGGGCTGATGTCCCAGGCCTACACAGTGGGAGCCAGTGGCCCCGGAAGGTGTAGGTGTTTCTCCTGGTAAGCTGACAGGAGACAGACAGATCCAGCCAAAGACACTCATTGGAAGGAAGTGAATCATTGCACAGGCCCCAGGGAGGGTGGGCAGGATGGACACATGGGAGGCTCAGTGGTGCAGCCCCTGAAATAGAATGACTGCAGCCGTTTTGTGATCGCCATGGGAGACCCTGGCTCCAAGGGGAGTCAGCATGCCCAAGCAGGCATCAACAACAGCCATGATATTTATTGAGGGTATGCAGGGGTACTGGTCAGCCAGACAGAGATAAGCTGGTGTCCTGTGCTGCAATGTGTCTGGTGGAATTCTTAGCAGCTTCCCCTACATTGCCTCCTCCTCCTCCTCCTCCTCCTCTTCCCTCCTTCCTCCTCTTCCTCCTCCTTCTCCTCCTCCCTCCTCCCTCTTCTTCCTCCTCCTCCTCTTCCTCTTCTTCCTCCTCCTCCTTCTCCTCCTCTTCCTCTTCTTCCTCCTCCTTCTCCTCCTCCCTCCTCTTCCTCTCTTCCTCCCCTTCTCCTTCTTCTTTCTCTTCTTCCCTTCCCCCTCCTCCTTCCTCCTCACTCTTTAAAACCTTAATTTGTGATGTGTCATCCAAAGCAAAACTGCTATCATGTAACTGACTGATTTCCATTTTTTCCATATCTGTGTCATGTTTCTACTAAAACATTTACAGCAATAACTAAACATCATCTCAAGCCAATATCACATTGTTTTCCCCTAATGATGAGTATTTTGTTCTGAATTTTCTGCCTTTGAGGTTATGTTTTTAAGATTGAGTCTCAAAGATAATGTGCCTATATTAGAGTATGGATATGCCATTTGTAATACTTAAAAATAATTGAGGAGGGGGAAGGGAAGAAGAGTAAGAAGAAGGAGAAGGGAAGGAAGAGAGGAAGAGGAGGAGGAGGAAGAGGAGGAGGAGGAGGAGGAGGAGGAGGCAATGTAGGGGAAGCTGCTAAGAATTCCACCAGACACATTGCAGCACAGGACACCAGCTTATCTCTGTCTGGCTGACCAGTACCCCTGCATACCCTCAATAAATGTCACGGCTGTTGTTGATGCCTGCTTGGGTGTGCTGACTCCCCTAGGAGCTAGGGTCTCCCCTGGCGATCACAAAACGGCTGCAGCTGTTCTACTTCTTTCACTTTACAACCAGGAGAAAGAAAAAAATCCAGCTTCCTGGGTCATCTCCCCAGAGCCCAGGGCCCTTTTTCCCCATCGTCATTTGTCTGTGAACTGGATAAACAGTGTGGCCAAGAAGGCTAGAGAGTGGGCGCAACCTCGTGCTATGCTTCAAGGACTGATAGTGGAGGAACATTGTCCAGATAACAGTGAACACTGTCAAGAAAGCTGAGCAGGGTGAGAGCATGAAGTCCTCGTTTTCTTCCCAAGTGCTCTGTCAGAGGATGGTCCTGTGCATATCTGAGTCTCTAGCCACAAGGAAAGCATGGCATGGACACCAGGGACACGGGGCTTTTATGAGTGACTCTATCCATTGTTCTATTTCCTACAAATAGTTATTCATTTCTTCTTGCGTTTGTATTGGCTGGGTGTCTCCTGATCGTCTCCCCCTCTTTATCTCCCCCCCCCACCTTCCCTCAGCATGTAAAGCTCCTGCTTAGACTTTGATAAGCTCCAATACTGCGGCTTTCTGGAGGCGTCTCCAAGCATTTCCTCTCTGCCACAGCTCTATGCCAGTGCCTCGCCACACTGACCTCTAAGACTGTAGGCAGTGAGGAGCCGCTTTGTGCCTGTGAGGACGCGGCGACTATCCCTTTCTCCTCGTGAGGACACAGTCAGGAGGCTGCAGAGAGCAAGCCCTCATGAGACATGCTGACTCCACTGATCTTTTTTTTAAATATTTTTATTTAATTTTTTAAATTTATGTGCATTGGTGTGAGGGTGTCAGATCTTGGAGTTATAGACAGTTGTGAGCTGCCATGTGGGTGCTGGGAACTGAACCCCGGGTCCTTTGGAAGAGCAGACAGTGCTCTTAACACTGAGCCAACTCTCCAGGCCGGTCAGCAAGATCTTATACTCCTCAGCCTCCAGAAGAACCGTGAGCAATGTCCTCACAATATTTTGTTATAGCAGCAGGGAGAAGCTAAGACGGTTCATGACATCCCACCCTCTAAGCCCTCACAGGGGTGCATACTGCTTTGGGTATCTTCTCTTCCCATGGAGACACAGGATGCAGAGTCATCTGTGTTGTCTGAGGCAAGTCTATGTTTTATATGTGGTCCGGTGCCAACACATTGTTAAGTTGGGTGTGGCAGCATGCAATCATGATTCCAACATTGGTACAGATGAGACCGGAGGATCACAAGCTTGGATGTAAAGATGTGTGAACAAAAGGGTATGCTGTGCGACTACACAGTACATACAGGTATGCACACATGCACTGTCACACGCTACAGCTTCCATGGTGAGATGGCTTCCCTTTGTTGCTGGTTTGGTTTTATTATTATTAATAATATTATTATTATTTTATTTTGTAGGAGGTGGGAAGGTTGTAAGGGCAGAGGGGATGGGGAAATGAATGGAATTGGGGTGGGGTGCGTGATGTGAAATTCACAAAGTTAAAAAAAAAAATCCAGGCAGTTTTGGTGGCACACACTAGCATGGATATGCTGAAGAGGCAGAGGCAGGAGGATGACAAGTTCGAGGCCAGCATGGGCTGCCTCTTTTCCTTTGGGGTTTAAGATCTAGATCAGCAGGCAGGAGCACTTGTTGCTCTTGCAGTGGACTGAGGTTCAGTTCCCAGCACTTACACAGCCCCTCCAACCACCTGGAAGTCCAGTCCCAACGGATATGAGGCCCTCTTCTGACCTCTGAGGGCACTGAATGTGTTTGGTACACATGTATAAAGGCAAAACATTCATACATTAAAAAATAAAAATAAGTCAGATGTTGTATTACTTAATTGTTATTTTTACTATTTTATCATTCAATCTTTAATAAAGTATGATAAAATTTGTTTTGAGGAAAAAAACAAAACAGGATGGGCATGGCTGTACATACCTACAACTTCAGCATTTAGGAGGTAGAGGGCAAAGAATCACTCTGAGTTCCAGGCCAAATGAGCTATATAGCAGGGTCACATAGCAAAAGCCTGTCTCAAAACAAAGAAGGGGGAGAAAAAGCTAGCGGGAGAAATAAGCGGCCTTCTCATGGATTCCCGGGGGGAAAGCTGCCTGAAATGGAGGGGGCAGGCTTCTCTCTGAGATGAATTTTGCTCCCGAGCCCTCCGACACGCCGACATGCCGTGGAGCTGGGTCACTCCTAACCTAAGAAAGCACTTCTGAAGCCTGATGTCTATAATTCTTAATTACAATTGCTTTGCCGGCTTTATGTGTGTCTCTGCTCACTTAAGCTCAATGCTGACTGACAAATTGTGCTGTCTGCCTGATCGTCAGTAATTTAGTCAGGCAACCTGCGGCTCACACCAGATTGATGAGCAGCTGCTGGCTCTGTTCCGGGGAATGTATGGCTGTTTTCTTGGTGTAGGCTCCTTTGTGCCGCTGAACGGGTGGATGGATAGTTTTTTGTCTGCTCCAGCGACACTGTGGACAAGATGGAGGGCCACTCCTGTAACTGCACAGACACATAAAAAAATCCATCACCCACTGTCCCAGAGCCAGCATCTGACCGAGGGCAACTCAGGTTACCTGCTGCCTCTCAGGTCCTCCATGATTCAGGTGGACTCAAAATGTGACTGTCCCTAAACCTTCCAACCGAGGCTTGTTTAATTTGTTACATCGGGGCGCGTCTCTCTGGAGCACTTTAAGCTAGTAATTGTGGCCTGTGAGTATAGCATTCTCACCAGCTGCTCTTGGGGCTGTGCGAGTCTGAGACACCATTCTTTCTGGCCATGTCCTGAGGCCATGCCCCTCCCAAACCTGGAGAGTTCCTGAGGTAATTATCCGAATCTCTTCAGCTGTGTTTAGCTCCCTGCTCCTTCCTCCAACAACCTGCATTTCATTATTATTCCAGTTCAAGATGTGATGGTCCCTCTGGCCTGAGTATAGAGGCAGTGAAAATATACCTAAGGTATAAGCAACTACTTTATTGAACTATAATTCATATATCACATATCACACAATTCATTGAGTTTGGGCACATTATTAAAGTTGTGATAAAATACAGAAAATATGAAAATTGCCATTGTAACCATTTTTTTCTGTTTGTTTGAGGCAGAGTCTCGTCATATAACCTAACTTAGCACTGAGCTTGCATCAGCCTTTCCTCTGCCTCAGCCTCCTAAGCGGGATTAGTCATGTAGCCACCCCCAGATTAACCATTGTAAGTGTCTTTTTAGTGGCATTTGTTATATGGAACAATCAAACCATCACTTCCAAAACTACTTCATCACCCAAATAGGAACTCCATAACCACTCAGCATAAAGATACCAACCCCTTGCCTCAGCCCCAAACACACCAACCCCCTGCCTCAGCCCCAAACACA
>OU015744.1:69748465-69760840 GCA_907169655.1 Acomys percivali
GAGGCAGAGGCAGAGGCAGAGGCAGAGGCAGAGGCAGAGGCAGAGGCAGAGGCAGAGGCAGAGGCAGAGGCAGAGAGAACCGTTTTCCAAATCACCACACACTCTCCCCAAATCCACAGTCCCTTCTCATGCAAAGGCTAAATTGAAAGCTAAGTAGCCAGGAGCCCACAGAGCCGGGTGGCTTCTGCCCTAAGGGGGAGGGGACAGAGTGCGGGCTGGCTGCTTTCTATCTGACGGTCCCTGGCCCAGCTGCAGGCCTCACTGGCGCTTCTGGGGTGGCTGGCCGACTTTGAAGGTTTACTTTCAATTAAAAAAAAGAACGAAAGGAAAAGAAAAGAAAGATAAGCCAAATCGGTAGCTGTCAGGACACCTGCGAAATGTATTCAGGGTCAAAGGGGAGCATGGCCGGGAGTGAGGGCCCGAAGGGAGCCAGCCGGGAAGGGAGCACACAGCCACAGAGAGGAATTCCTCCTGGCAAGGTCAGCCAGTGCTGGGCCTGTCCTTCTGGGGAGGCTGGGCAAGCTCAAAGGGAAGGAGGATGCTTGGGGCACAGACGGGCAGGATGGGGGCGGGAGGAGGCTGCGGGCAGGGCCTTGGGAAGCCCGCATGGTTAATCAGAAGAAGCCAGGCCTGAGGGATCAAAACACGACTGATTTTTAAATTGCTTTCCCATTCAAAAGCTGCTGTTGCCCACCTCTAAATGTGGGCTATGCTGAGAAGAGCGGTCCACTGTGAGCCCCAGCTCGCTTCATTTCCTGCCTCACTTCCTCTGTGGCTTCAGACACGTGACACGCCACTGTAGAAACTGATGCCTGAGGACCTTCTGGAAATTTCTGAACTTAGGCTACAAGAGTGGGTGGTTTGGTTTGGTTTCTTTTAATTGCCCCTCTCTGGAGTACAATGTACCCTTTGCGGCCAGGCTCAAAGCAATCGGGATGTGGAAACTGTGGGTACCGTGTGAAGTCCGCTTCCTCCAGGCATGGATGTTGTTGCGGTGGACGCTTTGTGCCTTTTAGTCATCACAAAGGCCAGGACTATGTATACAGGATGCCTCCTTTCAAATATTTCAATTTCCCACATTGCAAATAAAAAACCTCACAGAATTCTGATAAATGAAATATATTGATAGAGATAAAGTGAAGGTAACTTTGCTAACAGAATCTGGGACTCTCCCTCAAAATTATCTATAAATCTAAAAAAAAAAAAATTGCCATCGCTCAACTTTCTAAAACAGACAAGAGCCTGAGAAATAGGTTCATTTTGCGGATCGTAAATAATACCCACATTGTACAACCAATATATTACTGAAAATGTTAGCATAGATCAATTTTCACTACAGCAAGTGTCGCATGGGACCAGACGCTCTGGGATAGGGTGCCTACAATTAAATGGTACGGGGACTTTTTGATAAGAAAGAAGTTTGACAGGGGTGCACAATGTTTTGTATTTAATTTATGGCTGAAGTGGAAGAACTACAGGGTTGGGTTGCTTTGATGTGATTTATGGTGAAAGAAAAGGTAACCCCAAGTGCAGGCAGCGCCGAGGAACCCACATCCCCGTGGCCCCGCTCCCAGTACCCTCAGCCCCACGGCATAAGATAAAGGGTTAAAATCAGGCTAAACTTGTGGCCTGTGATTTAATGAGAGCTGGAATTGTTCTACTAAAAGCTTCTTGGAGGTTGCACAAGAAATAGAGCTGGCTGCAATACCAAGTTTAACCAGAAGGTGGCGCGTTTAAAGAGGACCCGAAGGTCTGGTTTACTGTGGCTCTGACTTTACTGCTTTGGCACGTGTTTTACCGTGAGGAGTGAACAGATAATTTGAAAGGTCAACCAACTGTAGGTGAAAGACAGAAATACAAATACAATACAAATACTGTTAAAAGATGTATTGTTTTTAAAATTCCAAGTATTACCTGTAGGCCCGGCTAGCAATCAATCAAGACACAGACACTTGTTATATTTTAAGATAGCCTTAGTTAACCTGGGGCAGGGCAGATATCAATCCTCTAAACTACCTCCCATAGTGGGGCAGGCATGGGATCCCTGCCTCAATCCCATGCCATCTGCTTCCAATAACTTTTATCAAGCTACCTCCCAGCCATCATCCCAATACTTGCTCATGTTCTTCATCTGGGCTGGATTCTCCATCCACACCGGCCGTGTGCTTCTCCTCCAGCTAACCCATGGCGGCCTTCCTCTCTTCCCTTCATGTCTCTCTCCTTTCTCCTCTTGGCGGTCCTTCCTTCTTCCCAGAATTCCTCTCTCTCCTAGCCCCACCTATCTCCTGCCCTGCCCAGGTAGGATGGCTTTTTATTAAGCAAAAGGTGGGTCAGACAGCAAGCAGTAATTAGCATCAAAACACATCAGATTACCCCCCAACAAAGATGGTCTATGTAAAATAGAGAATTAGTCTTTTTTTTGGTGCAGTTTTGAAAAGAGAGACTTTTTAAAGGCCCTGAGGCCCTGAAGTGCAGTGGTTTGCAGGCAATTTCTTCCCAATGCTGTGTTAGGAAACTATAGCAAACAGCAGTGATGAAATAGCTACACAGACCTGGAGTCCAGAGAGATTGTAAGGGACTTCTGTGTACGTATGCGAAAACAGAAGTGAGTGGTATAGTGTGGGCATGTAGTATGTATGGTATGTGTGTGTATGTTGGTATGTTTGTGTATGTGTGGACATGTAGTGTGTGTGATGCGGTATGTTTGTGTGTGTGTGTTATGGCTGTGTATGTGTGGGCATGTAGTATAGTGTGATGTGGTATGTTTGTGTGTGTGTGATGTGTATGTGTGTGTGGTGTGTGTTGTATGTTTGTGTATGTGTGGGCATGTGTGGTGCAGCATGTTTGTGTGTGTGTGTCTGGTGTGCATGTGGGTAGACATCTGTGAATGTGAGTGGTGATGGGTAGGGAGAAAGCTAGAGTAAGTGTGTGAGATGGATGTGGGTAGGTAAAGGAGTCATGTGACTTAAGAAACACCCTAAGACACCTGGCCTTCTAGTGGGGCAAAGACAGACAGACAGACAGACACACACACACACACACACACATACATAAAACCGTCCATGTTTCTGTCATACACAGTGTGCTGTATAAAGGTGGGGGGTTGGGGGGAGCAGATGGATGAGTGGGGCTTGGGGTGTGGCAGGGACTGGAGGGAATAGGTCGAGGGGTGGGTGTAGGGGGTGGATATGTGAGATGCATAGATGTGAAGTGGATGCATATGGGGTTGGGGGTGTCTGGTGAGTCTGTGTGGTGCATGGCTATGGGGAGTGAGTGGGGTAGGAATGTGGATGCATATAGGGTGTGAAAGTGTGTGATGAGTGGATGTGTGGGTGGTCCGCGAGTGAATAGTGAGTGTGTAGGACGGGTGAGTGGGAGATTTATATGGTTTACATGTGTATGCTGAGTGGACACAGGGTATGTGGAGTGGGTGGGGTAGATGTGTGTAGCAGATATGTGCAGTCAATTTGAGGACCTGTGCAAGAGAGAGAGGCAGGTGTGCGCAGGGAGAACAGAGGGCCTCCGTGTGAGGTAGAATGAGGAACCCTGACCTTCTTGTGGTGTAGATATGGTGTTTATGTCACCTTTTAAAAAATATTAAGATATGAGAGACTCTTACCAGATTTCTGTAAATTGTAGCACAGATCTCTAGTGTAGTCATTGGTAGGCTGACCTAAGAGAGAAAAAGCATGTGTACCTACTGCCACCTGGTGGAGAACATGGGAACTGCGGATGAGATGATGAGGTTTGAGATTTGTTGGAGGATAGGTTATGTTTTGACTCGGTGTTGTCCTTTCGTTGCTGGCTGGCCCACTTCTCGGCCACCACCTCTGAAAGTCCTGATGATTGTCTTCTCCTTGTGGAAGGTCGAATGAAGGTGTCATCCTCAGTGCTGAGACTCAGTGTGGGTGAAGCTCAAGCACCCGGACACCTTCGTAGTCACGAATATAAACTTTGCCCGCGTATATTTTATCCTCGACACCATTCATCATAGCCTTTTCCGTGTGACTTCCAGGAAAATACTGGAAATCCTTGCCAAGAAATAGCACCTCTAATTGGCTGCCAGAAAAGACAGAGGGCCACATAGGGCAGCGCCGGGCAGGGTGGTTATGGGGGCACTACTCTCTCGCGTATTCCTCCAACATCACTATTAAATAAATGATGATCCGCCTGGGCGCATACTCCTGTTTACGCTCCTGTTGGCTCTGTAACAGACGGTAAAGGCAAGGGCTCAGCCTACTCCCCTAACCTACACCACTGGCGGAGTGGGGGCGGGGGAGGAGGGCGGGGGAGGGGGGCGGGGAGTCTCTCCAGCCGGCTGGTAGCTCACGGCAGCACATTTCCCTCAGTCCAGGAAACAGTGTTGAAATGTAGCTCGCAAAACTCCAGACCATAAATGTGAAACCGGGGAACAAAACCCACCATCAAACTCAACCCAATTAAAGTCTGGAAATGAGAGGCCAGGAAAAACTGAACATCCAGTCAATCATGTACCCACCGCTCGGCTGTGACCTGGACGCCCTGGGTCTGGCTGGGCACCGGAACAGAAAGGATGCAGCAATGACGTGAAAACAATGTCTTCTGGATTCCAAGAAACACCCGGTAAGTACTTTCTGTGAAGGAAAATATACATTGTTTCCATCATTCTCTTAACTATTAAAAACTTTAAGTAAGACCATACATCAGAAAAATGTTTCAGCAATTACCGTGAAATTTTTATGCAGAAAGTCTTCATTTACGCTCCACAGTTTATGGCCTCTACTCCGAGCAGGAGCAGGCAGTGTCAAATATGAAATGAGATATAGAGTAGACTCTTCCCACAAATCTTTTCACAGAGCTACTCACTGGGAATTAGAAATGATCTCATATTTCCTAGTAAACACCTAAACATATAAAGAAATGACTTCAGGGACTGGGAATGTCTCAGTGGATAAAAGCACTTGCCGTACCCACCCGGTAACCTGAGTTACAGAACCCACGTAAATAAGCCGGATGCATGAGTACAATCCACAGCCCAGCCCAGCACACCTGACATAGAAGGCAAAGACTGGAAAATCAGATGCTCAGGAATACACGGAGCAGCCGAGGCAAGAGGAACCTTGCCTAGGAAGGTGGGTGGGAGCCAGATGTGGTGGCACATGCCTGTAAATCCAGCACTCATGGAGGCAGAGGCAGGTGGATCTCAATAAACCAAGGAGGAGGAGGAGGAGGATGGTGGGTATGTTGTAAATTGTCCTCTGAAACCCACCTTGACCATGGAGCCACGGCACATGCACACATGCATACATGCACACATGTATACATGCATACGTGCACAATGCACACTTGCAAACATGTACACTTGCAAACATGTACACTTGCACACATTTACACATGCACACATGCATAGCTAGTATAAGATTTTGGTCTGAGCAGAGGTAGCAACTTAGTAATTGAGATAATCAAAGGAGAGATGCTCATAGCTCCCCAAACTCCTTGTACTCCACTGCATAAGGCAACACTACCCCCACCCACAAGTACCCATCTCTCATTGTGTTGTGTGATTTATGGGATCCTGGAATCACTTACCCTGACTCCTAAACCATTTAGCAGTGAAGATGCTCCTGTAGAGAAATAGCTTATGCTCTTGTATAATGCTAATGTCCTCTGTCCTACCACTCACACAAGAGTAGGTCGTGTGAGCACCTCCTCGGCTCCTCTCCTAACCGCCAAAGCCATTCATACTAATAGGATGAATGTTTTCATGTGAGTTAGCTATTGCTGAATCACAAACACTCTAAGACTGTAGTCTTGCCGTTGTTCAGGGCACTGGCCCAGGCAGGCTGGCCTCCTGCTAACTCAAATTGTCCCTGCCCCTCAGGGAGCTGCTGAGTCCACTAGAGGCTCAGAACTAGGTGTCCCTGTCAGTGCCTACCAGCAGCAGTCTGCTGTACAAACCAAGTCACCGTCAGTGGGACACGCTCAATGTCATTCTGTAAAAGGGAGGAGTGCAGGAAGAGGGAGAAATCTGTGAGCTAACACGTAAGAGAACCCCAGAGTGAGATTCAAGAGTCTGAGTTGGAGTGACATACCTCCTGTTGCTGGTTAGTGCGTGATGGACCCTCAATAAGCATGTGTTTGAGAAATACACCTGTGCACCATCGAAAAGCATTTCTTTTTCCAATTCTTATCTCATATAGTGGCTGCCGTATGTCTTGCTCACTTCTCAACACCTCAAGGATGGGAGGGTGGGTGTGGTTTTCAAAACACTGTATCACAGACAGTTTGCAGTCTTCTCTATGTATGATGAAGCATCAGTGTCTTATATCCCAGCACCTTGGATTGAGTGAGATCCAACACTTCTCATCCTTTATATGTGCTTTGGAAAATTCACTCCTGCATGTAGCTCTGCTTTCCCCGAGGCCCAACTGAGAAAAGTTTTCATGGGATCAGTACATTCCATACACGGTTAAGGCCTCAGAAACCACATAAAATCTAAAATGATTAATCTATAAATGTTTAGAGAGATGGCTGACATACAGAAACTTTGGGAGAAAGTTCTGCGCTTATGATAGCTTACTACTCAGATATTTTAGAACTTATAGTAACTACTAAATACCTATCTTACATAAAATTAGGTTCAGTTCTGAGCACTCATGTGCTTTTTTTAAAACCTTCCTATTTTCATGGTTGTAATTAATAAAAATTTTAAATGGATATCACAAGGACAACATATAAAATCACATGTGTGTGAAAATGCCATAATTATGTATACTAACCTAAAAAAAATTTTAAAAGCCAAAAGTTTAAAAGATCTAAGAAATGTGGAAGGTATTAAATTGTGTAAGAACTCTAAGAGGTTACAGAGCAACACCTGATAAAGCCTTACAGGGTGATTGAGTTAACATTGATAAAATAAGGTATGGTGGCCACTCCAGCATAGAAAGTTAAGAGGAAATCAAAATTCCTTTAAGTCCAGCAGGGCTGGTAGCTATGCCTCTAATCCTAACACTTGGGGACAGAGCCAGGAGGACCACAAGAGCGAGTAACGATCATGTCTCAAAAAAAAAATGAGTAAAAAAGGAAAGAACACCATAAAATAATAACATCAGTAGAGCTAGCTATACCCAGTGCACAGACAAGGAGGTGCATCCAGCCCTGCCGTGCAGAGCACTGGGCAGACGAGCTCATCACACGAAATAAGGACAACAATATTTTGCTAATAATTACTGACGTCTTGGGAGTTAGGAGAACTGGCTGCTCTTCCAGAGGATCAAGGTTCGGTTCACAGCATCCACACTGTGACTCACAATCATCTGCGACCCCAGTTCAAGTAGATCTGACCCCACTTCTGGCTCCATTGGCACCAGGGACACACATGTTGAACAGACATGCATGTAGTAAACTATCCATACACATCTTTTTTTTTTTTAATTTATAAGTGATTACTGACATCTGCTGGTTGAATGAATGTCGCAGCCAGTGTAGTTTGGCCACATGATTTTTTCTTCCATTCAGCCTTTTTCTCTCACTCATATTTTCTCACGGAGATAAGTTTTAGATGGTGTGGAAGTTAGAAAAGAAAGCAGGAAAAACATAGAATTAGATGACCTTTAAAATATGGGTGACTTCCCTGATGTACAATTGACAGGGCTTTTTTTTCTACCATGCCTCCTTCTTATTGGGATCATAAAAGTAAAGTCTAGAAATAGAGCTAACCTGGGCTCACTCTAACCCTGCGTTTGCCAACTCCAGCCCAACCCACACACACACACACATACACACACACACACACACACACACACACACACACACACACACACACTAACCACAGACCTCGCATGCATTGCATGGGGCTCCTTGCCTAATGCATCTGTGGGGAATACTGTTTCAGACCACACACTTGTGTGACTAGAGCATGGAAAACAGAGACTGGGATGTGGAGAGGTGGCTCGGCAACCAAGAGCATTAAGTGCTCTTAGAGAGGATCCAAGGCCAGTTACCAGCACCGATGTTTTGTGGATCAGAACTACCTGTAACTCCATGTGGTCTGGCATCCTCTTCTGCCTTCTGAAGGCACCTGTACATACACACACACACACACACACACACACACACACACACACACACACACACGCACACACACACGCACACACACATGCACACACAAAACTAACACTACTGGAGAAAACACCGAACACAGAAAGAACACAGAAGTTCCACAATCAATGTTATATATCAAAAGCCACAAAATAGGGAAGAGGTGGCAGGTACCAATATTAGTGTGCAGGCAGAATGACTTTGTCACCTAAACCACTGTTCACTAGAGTACTGCCCCACTGACTTCCACTTTAAGAGTTTTTATTATTAAGGTTTTCAAACATTACATTGCATTATTAGAGCACACAGGGCAAGACGGAAGCTTCCGTCCATGCAGGTAGCTGAGGTGACAGAAGTGAGGCCACTGTCCTCAAGAAGATATTGACTGGTTCTGTGGTGATGTGGGTTTCTTTTTGACACAAAACATTTTCCAGAAGGCCTTCTGGAACCGTCTGTGACATAAGGGGTACAAAAAGGGATTAACAAAAGAATTGAACCACTGCAGCCAGAAGGCGATGCTGTACCAAGCCGACTTGGGGCGCTTCTCTCTGGGATAAGTTGAGAGAACAATTGTGAACAGGCAATATGGAGCCCAGCAAAGGGCAAACACACTGAGGAGGATGGCCAGGGACCTGGCCAGCCTCCTGCCTCTGAGAAGCTCCTGGTGATCCCTTCGGTGAAGTGTTAAGGTGTCTGACCGGGAGAGGGAGCCTTCTTTGAAGGTAATGATGCTGCTATTCATGTGGCTTCTTAAGGACACCAGGAGACTGCTCTTTCTTGGGGGACTTTCGGAATGAAGGGGTGTGGCTGGTTCCTTCAGTGCAGGAAGAGAAGTCCTGGAGGCCATCGCAGCTCTGGCTAAGTGTCCAGAGTCACTGGACGAGGTAGAGATGAACCCAGCGTGGCTAGGGCACCTACTGAGACTGCCGCGCTTCCACAGGCTCCAGTAAATCCGTACATTGAAATAGGCCACTAAGATGATGGGGGCCAGGAATTCCAGGAATGACGTAATGGCGAGGATGTACCACTCTGTGACAAAGCCAGGCTCACACTCCTTTGTCTTAGTACTGTTCTTCCAAGAGTCCGAGAACAGAATCATTGGGCCGTTTACCAAGAACGCCAGTATCCAAACACCCACCATTTGAGCAAAAATCTTCACAATGCCAGTGTGTTGAGCCCTATAAGACACCTACAAGAAACCAGACACGTTAATTATTTTTTTTTTTGAGACAGGGTTTCTCTGTGTAGCCTTGGCTGTCCTGGACTCGCTTTGTAGACCAGGCTGGCCTCGAACTCACAGCGATCAGCATGCCTCTGCCTCCCGAGTGCTGGGATTAAATGCGTGCACCACCACGCCCAGCTCCAGACACGTTAATTTTGATTTAATGAAAACAATGCAGAGTCCGTGAAGCATCCTACAGGCACTCAAAAGTCTCAGGGCTGTGCAAGAGCCACATTAAATGGACAGGACAGTCTCCACACTTGAGTGGAGAGTGGGATATGACTTTCTCATGTACTCTGGTGCCTCACATTTGACTATGTCCCCTGGAGGGGGAGACCTAGTGGCACTCAGAGGAAGGACAGCAGGTCACCGAGAAGAGACTTAATACCCTATGAGCATATACAGGGGGAGGTAATCCCTCTCAGGAACAGTCATAGGGGAGGGGAATAAGGGGAAAATGGGAGGGAGGGGAGAATGGGAGGATACAAGGGATGGGATAACCATAGAGATGTAACAAGAATAAATTAATAAAAAAGAAAATAAAATTCAAAAAAAAAAGAAACAAACAAACAAACATGAGATTGTGTCATGTACCCAGACAAAGATGTCAAGGGCAACAGAACTCAGCCAAGATGGATGCGTCCTCAAAAATTATCAAGAGGAAGCAGAAAGTCTCAAGGTGGAGCTCTGAACACCAGAGCAAGGCCAAGGACACTACCTAAAGTAAGAAAGCCTGATGTGGTAGCATGAATTGTAGCACATGGGCGGTGAGGACAGAGGGTCCCTGAGGCCTCCCTCAGTCTAGCCTGATTGGCAAGCATCACACCAAAGAAAGACCCTGTCTTAAAGGAGGCGAACGGCATTTATAAAGATGACACCAGATGTTGTTACACTTGCACACAGATGACACCTACCCGCACGGAAACACACACATACACATACATGAGAAAAGGTGGATGGTACCCCAGGACTGATGTTTCTGGCCACCACATACATGCATACACATGCACACGTGCGCATGTATGCACATGACAAAAGAAACAAAGGGAAGGAAGGAAGGAAGGAAGGAAGGAAGGAAGGAAGGAAGGAAGGAAGGAAGGAAAGAAGGATTTCCTTCCCTGCCCCACCCCCGACTCTGTTCTGAACAATTACTGGAACTGAGAACATTCACCACCTAGAACAAGGCAAGTCAGTGTCAGAATGCATCACGCAGAGCGGGCATATCGTTGGATGATGTTTCATCCATGAAAGCAATGTGTCTTAGGGAATTAATAGAGAGAAATGTGGAGAGAGAAACATGTACCACAAAACACCTTCTGCAAGATCGGCACAGTTTTAAACACTTTAAAGGTCATGGCTTATCTGACTCTGGCACTCAGGAAGATAAACTCAGCCGTTCACACGGGGACCCCATAGGGAGGCCAGCAGCAGAAAGAACACTTGCACCACCACTCTCAAGAGACTGCATGAAAGCAGAAAGGTGCCCGGCCATGTGGGAGTGATGATGCTGTGTGTTTCTGAACATGCCCAGGCACTTCTGTCTGTCTGTGTTTCCATAGTAGGCGAAATTGTGGGGATAGGCTGTGTTGAGAGACATGACTACAGCAAGTGTGAGTGTGTGAGTGTGTGAGTGTGTGTGTGTGTGTGTGTGTGTGTGACAAAGTCAGACTTCCACGAGGAAAAGTGAGGTTAGTTTTTGTGAGTGAGTGCTAACCTCTGCGATCTTTGTGTCAAACCTGAAATCTTTAAGACTGACTTTGAAAGCCTAAAGGCACATAAAGACCAATCACTCTGCATCAGAAATAAATATCTCAACAAAGATATCAAATCCAGGACCCTGCCCATGCCAGGAAAGTGCTCTAACTACTGAGCTATACCCTAGTCCTTCCTTTTCAATGCAAGAAGTCATTATGTAGCTCAGCTTGACATGGAATTCATTGTATAGCGCAGACCGCCCTTAAACTTGAGGTCCCCCGGCTTCTGTGCCCTGGCAGTGCATACTTGTCACAGAACCAGGAGAGGTTTTTGTGTGTGTTTTGGTTTGGCTTGATTTTATATTTATTTGGTTTTATGTGTATGGGTGTTCTGCCTCTGTGTGTGTGTGTGCGTGTGTGTGTGTGTGTGTGTGTGTGTGTGTGTGTGTGTGTGTGTGTGTACATCACATGTGTGCGTGGTGCCCCTGAAGGCCAGAGAGAACACCCAATCCCCAGGGATGAAAGGTACATTACAGATGGTTGTGGGCCACAGAGTGGATGCTGGAAACCAAACCAGAATCCTCTGCAAGAGCAGCGGGTGCAGAAAGAGGTTTGCATTTGTTTTTCCGTTGTGGAGCATCAATCTCTCTGCAACTCTGGGAGATCTGCGCGCTTCCTTCCAGCACAAATGTTCCAGGTTTCTCCCATACTTCACTTACAAGAAGAGAGGTGCAAACAACCTTCTCTTGCTATCTCTTATCTTCTCTGTGAATTTTAAAATCTTAGTGGAGCATGTTTCCACATTTTTAAAAAGAAGCAGTGTGGCCCTCTGATTTACTACACATGCATGCTAACACCTTTCGGTAAGAGGAAAGTGGTTATTAACTTGTAAAGCTTTTTTTAACTGTAAAGAAATATGGACACACCACACTCATGTGTGTGTGTGCGCACGCGCACACACACACACACACACACACACACACAACTGCTGGCGGTTCTGAGAAGCAGCTCAGAAGTAGCCTGGCTCATGACGCTGACCACAGCCTCACACATACACACACACACACACACACACACACACACACACACACACACACCACACTCACGCACACACTCACACACGGGTGCGTGCACACGAGCGCGTACACACCTGCTAGTGGTTCTTAGAAGAAGCTCAGAAGTAGCCTGGCCCATGACACCAACCACAGCCTCACACATGCAGACAAATATGCACACGTACACACATACACACACACACAAACACACACGCATGTGCGCACACACATGCATGCACACACACACACACACACACACACACCTGCTGGAGGTTCTGAGAAGAAGCTCAGAAGTAGCCTGGCCCATGACACCAACCACAGCCTC